>CM073138.1:8462512-9062512 GCA_037039145.1 Fundulus diaphanus
TCCATCCATCCACCCATCCACCCATCCATCCATCCATCCATCAATGTATCCATCCATAAGGACTGACCGAGACACCAAACATTTGGCAGTAATCACAATTTTTAGGGCTCAGGAATTGTTCAGTTGCCCGTTTAAATATGTTTCAGTATTGTTGGAGAGGGATTCTCTTAAATCTGTTATCCATCCATCTATCCATCTATGGCCGCAGGGGTCCGGGGGGCTATCTCCAGCGGTCATTGGATTAGAGGCGGGGTACACCCTGGGCAGATCGCCAGACTTTAATTTTTTTATGCATATGAGTGCAACGTTGAGGATGTTTCGACTTTGTCTGCCCTGCAGAACAAACAAGTGGTGTTTATATGTAGGATATATGTTTTTAAAGGGGGGGAAAACATTCCGTGGCGTCGTGTCCCAATTGTATTTGGAGCTAGAGAAAGAGACGTGTGGTTTCTAACGGTCCTGCTTTGCTGTTTCCTACAACAAACACATTGAAAAGGTTAAACTCTTGCTGTTAGAGTCGGCCTTCCTTTAAGCCTGTGTTCTGAATCTCAGCAGATTGTCCACATTATTTCTGAGTTAACCCTGACTCTGTGAGGTGCAGCTGGTAGGAAGATCTGCGTGGTGCAGCTCTCTGCAGCATGTGGTCGTGTGTTTGTTGCAGGGCAGGTCAATTCTCAGCGTCCTGTCCTCCACCCACATTTCCCCAGCGCTCACGCCTCATTAACTCAACACACTGGGCTCCTTTACAGCCCTTAATTACACATCGTAAAGCTTATATTGATAAGGGCAATCATCATTTATGTGTATTAAGATCAATTTTGACTACACGCTAACATGACACCACTGTATCGTTCTAATCAATGTGTATTTAAAAGAAAAAAATGTCTCTAATTGGTAAAACTGTTAAAGAGTTTGATTGAGTGAATGGGGGACTTTATTAGCAGTGTGAAATGTCTTTGAAAATAAGGAATGGGTTGTACATGTTTTGTGACAAATAACAGAGGACTAATTGCTCATAATTGGACTAAATATGTCATTAGAAGTAGAGGATGCGGTAAATGAGCCTAATACCAAAGGACATATGTCGTGCTGCCAGCGATATGAGCTTGTTAGTGATTTTAAAGGTGATGTCTGAACATATATTTATCTCCCCCTAATGTTCGCTGTTGGTAAAATATACACAAATGAGATCCGTTTAGTGCATTGCGATACAGACGATGATGTTGGCAGAGATGGAAGAAGCAAAAAACTGCTAATTAGAAGTGCTCGTTTGGGCACAAAAAGCACCTAATTAACCCGCAAAACATCAGCAACAGCACCTACAATCAGACGGTAGCGAGAGAAACAGCTGCACGCAACAATGTGAACTTTACAAGTTTTTTCACTTCCTGGGTTTGCACATAAAAGAGTTCATTGAAGAATGAGATGCATTGCGTCGTGTGTGCAGACTCTGCTCTTTATGCAGAGCTGAGTCGTTTTCTGCCACGTTTGTTGTTTGCAGGGAAGGCTCTTGATTCCTCACCAAAATCCAAAGAAACTGCAGGAAATTTTTCCTCCCAGAGTGAAGAAAATGCAGGAAACCTGGAACCTGATTCTGGTGTTGACTTTTCAGGGGAAGCTGTGTTGATTGCGTTTTTCACTTCTTTTTGTGGACTGGCAAAGAACATGCTGGGCGAGGGCTAAGCTTTTCTGTATATACCGGTACTAGTTCCCCCAGTGGGCCTCTGAATGTGAAGACACATGGATGTGGATGTCTCAGTAAAACCTGTAAGTTGAATCAGCTGTTACGGTGTCCTGTTGGACAAATTGAATACAAAAGGTTAACATCAACCCATCCATCCATTTTCTTACCTGCTTAATCCCTCATGGGATCGCGGGGGTTGCTGGTGCCTATCTCCAGCGTTCACTGGGCGAGAGGCAGGGTACACCCTGGACAGGTCGCCAGTCTGTCGCAGGGCAACAAATGGATTTTGCCATCAAATAAAAGCTTTCTCTTTAACTTTCCAACTCTTTTTAATCCTTGAGTTTTCTTAATGTGGTGGACCGGCTGCTAAAGAAGACATTAAAGAGAAATAAAGCGGTCCCGAACTCTTTCAGTCTCGCCTCGTTCTGGATTTTGACTTCCTGTCAGGGAATATTGTCAAACATCTAAATGCCACTAGTTAGGCCACCTGCAAGAGCCAAGGTGCCGTTTCCATTGCTTTTGTCTTTTCTGATGGCAAGATCACACAAAAACCACAAAACTTGCATCAGAGAAACAAAGACGGAGCTCCGGATTTTAATTTTTTTTATGTTTGAAGACATTCTGTCTTAGCAGAGGATGCAGACGTCCTACCTCAGCAGGATTTTATATTCAAATGTTTTCAGTGTTTAATTATGATGACATGGTGGGTGGAGAAGGATGGGATGTTTCTGCTCCTCTATGGAGACATTTAGCAGCAGTTTAGTGAATATGATGTATTTTGGTTATAAGATCATTAGTCTTAAGACGCCTATAGGGTTACAAAATAGATCCGAATGTGTCATTAAAACATTGGAAGCCTTAAAAATTCAATTTCGGTAATTTATTATAAGAAGTGCACTTATTACACATTTATTAGTAATATAAATTAATATGGTTTAAAGTGAATCAGAACTACATTATTACGCTGTTTAAAAGGACTTTAAATGAAGAAATGCTTTAATTGGCAACACTACACTATGTTGGGAGATGAGGAACTTCAGAGCTGTTGGTCAGTGATGCCCTCTGCCAGAAGGGTAAGTTACAAAACGCCATTGTAAAAGAATCTCGCTGAACCGAGGGCTTTATCCATGGATATTAATGTAAAGTTGAGTGGAAGGAAAAAATGGTAGATATGGCAGACAAGCAGCAGAGACGATTGCCACCTTCACACAGAGACATGTCCAGAATATGGGCAGCAGGTGTCTCATTCCTTATGTCAACTCCATCCTGAACCAGCAACAGATAAGAGGCGTCTCACCTGGGCTAAGGAGAAAAAGGCCTGCTTTGTTGCACGGCGGTTCAAAGACCTGTTTTCAGGTGGAACTCCGGTGTCACGGTTTGGGTTTTTTTTTATTGTTCATTTTTGGACTATTCTGGACTGTTTGTTGTTTCATTCCTCTCAGCCTCTCAGTTTCAATCAATTCTATCATCTCAGTCCACTCCTCAGCCACCAGTTAATCAGTTAGATCAGATCTACTCTGCTCACCTGTTCACACGTCTACTTACACCTCCTGCAACTCACTGCCAGAACGTCTCGTCCCGTATCTATGCGCTGCCGCTTTGACGCTCCCAGGTTTTCTCTGCCTATGATCAGCCCTCACTGAGGAGGTTCTCCAGTGTCTGCGTGCTGCTCACATCTCACATGTTTCTCATGAGTTCCTGCTGCCTGCTCTGTCCACTCTGGTGAGCCATCGGCCCGCGTATCTGTTCAAGTCTGTCACTGCCTGCTATTTCTTTTCAGTGTTGGTTCTGTCAGTCGCCCCACCTGCATCCTCTGGTCTCCTGCCCATTACTCCCCGCCTGCCTCATCTGCCAATATTCAATTCTTGCAATAAACTTTTTAAAACGAAGCTCCGTGTTCGGCTGAATATCGGGTTCTCCAGCAGTCAGCATCACGTACAGGTCCCAAACGTCTGGATTAAGAGTACAGAGACACAGAGTCAGGAACGAATGCTTGAGGTTCTGCTGTGTTTTATCCACTCCAAAGTCGGCAGAGACGTGTACCTGGAGTTGTCCATGCTCCCCTCACAATGAAGTTCCACACAATGTCTAAATGATGCAGAGGCGACTAGGCTAAACTTGATGGATGTTTGGTTTTAAAAGGGAGGTTTGTCTTTAGGCGTCCAGAATTGGTTTTAGTTCTTCATTGGAAGTCTAAATATAGACCTGTTTTAGGTGAGATACAGAACAGATACATAACATGTTCATGTTTTTAATGGCACATAATGACATTATTGTTTCTTTAATGCAAATGAAACCCCATGCCTTATCTGCATCGGGAAAGACATGTACGTGTTGTTTCCTCGCTGTGTTGCAAACGAGGAAGCATCTGGCTGTCGGCGCACAGCCTTTGCAGCCGGATGTTTTTTTTAATTACGCTTCAGAATAAAATGCGTGTTTCCTTCCAATCAGTACAGTGGAAATATTGTCAAGTTTAACGTAATTCTGTCTGATGATGTGTTATTACCACAGCATTATCTCAGAGTGGGAAAAAAAAGAAATTAGGTTATATTACTAAATCAAAGCTGCCCTTGAGTGTTGATTTACAGTCTGACATGTTGCATAGTTTGCAAATCTGATGATTTTTTAATTTTTGTCTTGAAGCCAGACCGCTTTTAGACCTGACAGCTTCAAATATACATCAGACTCATCATGTCTGAATGAGGCGTACGTATAATCAGGTCCGCTGCTGACTGGGTTTTGCTGACCAGCTTTTTGTGGATGCTGATTCTTCCAACAGCAGGCCTACTGCCAAAAGTAGCAATACCTGCTTTAACGACCAGGGTGTCGCTGGGATTGATTGGCCGGCCAACTGGTCTGACCTAAATGTGATGGAGAGTCCATTGTCAGGAGGAAGATGAGAGACAGCAGGTCCAACAATGCGGACGAGCTGAAGGCTGCTAACAAAGCGATGGGCTTCCTGAGCGCCTCAGCAGAACCAGGCTCTGCTGCACTGATGCAGTAATTCATGCAAAACGAGCCCAAACCAATTATTGAGGGCATGCACTGTCCAGTAGATGGACACACTCTTCATTAGGCCCACAATTCTGTGTATAAAATTATTTTTACGGGTCTTGCGTAGTATACTATTGATTCTTAGTGAAAGATTGTTGGTCATGATATAGGCCTAGTTAAAATGAACAGGTATAACATTTGACTCTGTTATGGATCTATATGATAATTGCGTTTATCTTTTTTTTATTGTTTATTTACGCAACTTGTATTTCAGTGTTGCTTAAGGGACACGCAGAGAAATAGATTATTTGTTTTCCCACGATGTTTCTCGGTTGATCACTTCCTAGAAGAAAGTTTGCCGACTTAAAATAGAGCCTTTCCCAGCCGATGAGCGAAATAACAGCGTGTCCCTCCCCGTAAAAGCGCCTGAGGACGGCTCGGTGCTGCAGGACCAGAAACCGGGGTTCGGAGCGATGTCCCGGCGCACGCCTGTGAACGCAGACAGCGCATGGATATTATCTCCAGCATGCCGCTTCGGAAGTAGGTCACCGCTCGCCGATCTGCGCACCATGTCTGCGGCTGCTGCGGATTGCTCGCTTCGCGGATACCCGTCCGCCTCGCCGGCTCCGCATTGAGGTTCGGATCTAGGACGGATCCGCCGAGCTGGGTGACCCGGCGGGACGCGGGCAGGTAAAGCGAACCGAAATGGTTCTCGGTCGTTCTGGTCGCGGCTCGCCCGCTGCAACAACTCTGCTGTAATCCGAGCTCCCGCTGGTTCCGGTAGTACCGAGCGGTTCACTCCCTCTGGTCCGACGGAACCGAGATGTTCCGGGTGTTTTCACGTCGGCCGTGGAGCTTTCTGGGTTTATTACTTCTGATGTAACAGCCTGCATGCTGTCAGATTAACAGCGCCGTGGGCAGCTGTGGGCTCCCACAGGCGAGTCTCTCTTATTTCTGGAACAGCTCAGCCTGATTTTTAACCCACGCACCCGCTGCTCGGAGCGTTCCGCTCGGTGCGGTCCGGGATTGCTGCGTGGACGTGGGTGTGGGTGTGTTTGTGGCTGGGCAGGGATCTGTTGGCGGAGGGTGGTGGTTCGTGTTGCTGAGAAAAAGTGGACTCTGGTGGCTGGCAGCGGCTCAGATTCCTGCAGGAGCTCCGGGGCTCTCTGCGCTCATGGTGACAGCTCCACACCACGTCCTTCTCCATCCTTCCTCCTCCTCCTCCTCCTCCTGCTGGAGATGAAGCTACAGCCGGCCCAACACGCCATCAGCAGGAGTGAGTGAGTGAGAGGCAGGGAGGAATCAGCGCCTAATTCATCTGTCATTGGGGCTCAGTTGACTTGTGGTTGGAGAATATCTAAGGAGCGGCTTCTCATCAGATCAGCTTCAGGGCTTTAATCCTGACCCTGTCAGGCCTCACTTGCACAGATAAGTTTACTTTCTGTCCCTAATGATAAGAGACTGCAGTTGTTTCAGATGTTTAAAAAGTAGGACTAGATAGCAAAAATTAATATAAATCACATCTATCTAAACTTTAAGTTCATGGAGTTCAGTTTCATTGCTGTGTATTTGTTTAAGGAGTCTGATTTAAGTCATTTCAGCTCATTCATATTGCATCAGATGAACCCAATGTCATTTCAGGTCTACAAGATAAACAGAAATGTATGGTATTTATTTATTTATTGAAATCTAATTGATTGCTTTAAATAGTTTTTGTTATTGTACCCTGCTGCCAGTAGATACTAGCGATACAAGATTTTTTTGGGAGTTGCATTAGGAACTAAACTGCTTAAAAATAAATCCGTCCGCTGGACTTTTAAGTCTGGTCGATCTGGTCCAAGTTCCATTAGCCTCGCGAAATAACTATTTTGTAAGTAAATGACCATCCTCTTCTGTCTTGTCATTATTGTCATGTCTAAGTGACATTCTTGACCGCCGGGGTGCGTGATGGATTAATCTGATTGGCTGAAGGTCACAAAAAGCGCCGATTGCTGCACCGAGGAGAATCTTGGAGTAAACAGTTAGAGACCAACATAAAGACACATGACAACCAAAAGTTCAAAAGCATAGACGGATGCTCATCTGGCCAGCTTCCCACGGCATTTAAAAATCTGAATTTAGACTTACACAAGCAATTAACCTCAAATAAACCCAAATTGGAATGGGAATGTTAAAAAAAAATTTTTTTTGAGGGAACAGATGCGATAATTACTTTTTATTTTGTAATTTATGTTCACAGTGTCTACGCTTTTTCCTGCTGTTTTGATGGAGCCGATGCCCGGGCGTCCACAAACTGCCACTGCCTGCTGCTATGATGCAGCCATTGCTGCAGACCATCTGTACTTTAGTTGACCGAGAAAAGTGCACTTTAAAGTTTAAAAAAAATGGCAAGAGTTTCACTGACTGAGTTGTACGGCAACTAAAAAAGCACCTAGATGCATCCAAAAGTTAAAATACACATCTAAAATCAAAAAAGGATAATAAAGACCCAATTGTTAAAGCTTATTCAAAGAGTATATTTGAATGTTTTCAGTCCCAACTCAGTAACAGCACTTGTACGGTTAATAGGAACTGATTTGTGATTAAATCTGCTGGCCCGCTGTATCTTTTTGCTCAATGTGAGAGATGAATATGAGAGTTAAGATGCCAAAAAGGGCTTCATAAAGGAGACAGGGCTAGTGGTGAAACAGGGATGAGTCAAGATGTTAGAATTTGGGACAAATCTGATTGCTGCGTGACAAACCATTTCAAGAGCATGTAAGGACTGTGCTGATTCATGTAAATTACGTCACCGAAGCGAGCACAAACAGCAAAGTTGCAGATTTATCTTATTTTTTTTCTAAAGCTACACCAGATGTATGCTTCCTGTGTGCTTAAAAACACCTTTATACACCAGTTTCATCCTTTACCAAAATAATAAATTCATGGTTACTGAAAACTGTCCTGAAAAATGAAGTATTCTCTCTATGCGGTTGAAACCAGACTTAAGCCACGGTCTGGGTGAATGCTTGATTCTGATTGGCTGCAGGGTGTCCGTTAAAAAGTATAGGACACCCATAAAAACGTTCGGGTTAATAATTGATTTGATTTTAATTTTTTATTCGTAAATGACCATGGAATAAGCAGGATAATGCCCTTCGAGGTGTCCATTATAAGAGATTAATGGACTTCGTGGAAGCAACCAGATGGTTCACGCCTCAGCGGCGTCCATTAACACTTAGGGGAATCTAACCTCTTCGTTTCTAACTATCTGACTATCAGACTAGTCTTTCCTGTTTTAGGTCAGTTAGGATTACCAAGAATATTCATGATTGCTGAAAGCCAGAAAATTGAGAGAACTTTTTTCAAATTCAGTAGTTTCAGTCTATTTTGTTGGTATTTTTGTGTATACTAGGTCAGGTCTGTAGGCTACATTGCTCACACACGCCTTTTCAGCTCTGCACACAACTTCACTGTCGCACCGGGATCAGGCCTTTTCTGATGGCCGCTCCTCAACATTGACTTTGTTGTCCCAATTTAGCTACACGTTTATGTCCATTACCCAGATCCATTTGTGGCCCGTCTTTAGCTTTCTGGCTCTTTAGATGCTGCTTCAATGTTTCCACATAGGGCTCGTCTGTATTGTGAAGGGCATCTGTTCCTCTTCCAGCCCCTCAACATGATGCTGCCACCCCCGTACTTCACAATTGGTGTATTATTCACAGGCTTGTAAGCTTCCTTCTTTTTTCTTCAAATATAACAATGGTCTTTATGGCCAAAAAACGTAAGTTGTACCTTTGTTATGGAATAATGGCCTCTTCCTTGCTGAGCGGCCTTTTAGCCCATGTTGCCACAGGTCCCGTTTTGCTGTGGATAAAAATACTCCACAAGGTCTTTAGCTTGTAAAGCTGATGCGCACATTTTACATCATCTCTTTTAATTTACCCATGGTTTAAGGAGGCAGAGTGTTTGGCTTTTTGCCTTTAACTAAATCCACAAATCTGCCTCCATTTAGGTAAATGTTGTGAATTAATTAGAAGTATACAGCACCGTGACATCAGCACCTGGGATTTCACTAACTGTTTAAAGGTGCAGAAATCTTGGTAAACTTATTTTTCTGAATCTTAAAAAAAATAGATTTTCTGACATATAAATCATTTTGGTAATCCTAACTGACCTGAAACAAGAAAAAAAAAAGAATTGATTCTTTTCATGCTTTCTGCTTTCATTGTAATTCGGTGCACATTTTAACTGTGGGTAACTAATCTGCCTGCTGTTTCCACAGAAATGTATTTTCGTCTTTAATCTTTGGTGTGATTTGCTTTTTTAACTTTCTGTTAAGTGAAATAGTTTGTTCACCGTTTAGTTTTAGATCTTTAAATAGATCTGTCTGCCTGAACAAAATTGAAGGTGTTGGTTGATTTTAATGAGGATCAATCTAACTGTTAACTTTGAAGGTTTGAACCTGAGGTTTGATATTATGATAATAATTACACAGATGCTGGAAAAATTGACAGGAAAAAGGTTTTCTCCTTTTTGAATGGCAGGGATTGGTCAGAGTTTTGGTCCTGCTCTCACCCCCATCTGTCCCTCAAGTTCTGGGGGTATCACCTTTCTATTGTTTGTCCCACACTCCAATCATTCTGACGCGCACACGTTAACGCCAGTGTGAATGCTCGTTCCTTGCTAGTTTCCACATGCTGGCTGCATCTGAAAAGGTATAATAGACCCCTTGCATCTGACGTCACGGTCACGTGATCGGAAGTGCGCTCCGCCATCTTGGTGGGCAGGCTAGCGTGACTACCCACCACTGCACTGGCCCAGTTAGCTTATTACCGGCGGAGCGTATACAAAAAACTGTTCAATATGGTGCAAACCTGTTGCGTTGTTGGTTGCGGGAATCGTGCTGGGAGGGACAAAAAGTTGCCCATGTAAGAATACATGTAGAGCGAGTGATAGGTTGCATTAGGCAAAGGTATACAATATTGGGTGGTCCGGTTCCGATTGATTATGTTACAAACCGTGATAAAGAAAACTTCACTCTTATGGATAAAATAGTTAAAGTAGCCTGTTACTTAAATAATCTTTGTAGAACAGTAATTCCTTTTGAGTAATACAAATTTGCCCTAAAACCACTCATAAGGGGTTTTATGGTACATGTGTTCATTTGCCAGTATGATCAGTTCCCATGGTTACATTTGTACATTTATTGACTTTGAACAATAATTAAAAATTCTTTGAATCAAAAATATATATCAGTCTTTCATTTTAAAATGCATTTAAATGGTAAGCCAGTCCGATCAGTGGTCATTTCATTGTGTATGTCACTATTTGTTTTGCTGTCTTCATGTATTTTTTATACAGTAGAACCTGTCTACAACGACCACCTGGCCAATGACAGGAAGCCCCATTGGAACGGACAACACAGTTTCGTTTTAGCCAAAATGCTATACTAAATAGACTATTATAAATATGAAAGACCAAGGTGGTTGTTATACACAGGTTTTACTGTATTGTGCTATGTATGAAATGACAGCTTTGATTTAATAAATTTGTTATAACTTAATGTTCTGTGTGTTTTTACACTTATAATAACCTGTTAGCCAATTTTCTATTTAGCATTTTTAAAAATCACATTTCAATCTTTAGTTGATCTTGAATCAGTTACCAATAATTTGCGAAACAACAGTGAAACCAACTTTTGGCAATTAAAAAATGGTAATATTCCTACATTATTATACAGTACATATGTCCTTTTTAACTTAACTGATCATAAAACAGATATGCATTAATGTGTTGTATGTAATTTTATTAAACATTGCACATACGAACACACACACATTCTATTGATATACACCTAAAACACAACAAAAGATATATTGACAGGGTTTTTCTGACCTTTCATGGAGTATGATTACATTATTCCATTAAATATAAACACAAGATGCAACTTATTATAAGAACTTAAAACTTAGCAGCCCAAAGACATGTGAATCTATTATTAAAATTTCACACTCAATTAAAAATGCATATTCATGCATTCCTTGCAAATTCAAAGACCGCTACGAACCCTGTAATACTCACAAATATGATTTACTAAACACAAAAATGTATACTCAAAATGCTAAGAAAAATACATTTCATATCTGTTTTAATTAGGAGAAAAACATTTATTTTCTCTTCTAGAAAAATACGCACCACAAACTTCCGGTAAAACCACTTTTCGGAAAAAATTTTGGGCTGTTGGATAAACATCAGACCAGAAGTTTTTGTCTGGAAATATGTGTACTATAACCATGGTACCGTGTACCCATACAACAAAGTCTGCATAGTCTACTCCACATACATAAATCTGAGATTGTACTTGATAGTAGTACTCATGGTCTTTCTTCATCACAAGTGATCCTGATGAGTCTGTTTGAAAACAGTCATGCTGCTGTGGAGATGGTATGGTAAAAGGACACTTGACCTCAACCACACCAGTTCCACAGCAGCCACACTTTACCATACTGTCCGGTGACGCACCTAGTTCAGGATAGACAGGGTTAAGTCTAAGTCCAGACTTGTAGCACTGAACATCTTGATGACTAGCAGATATGATTTTGACGTAGTCTTCTAGAGCCTGTTTTTCATATTTGATTCCATGGGCAGTGGCTGCACTTTTAAACTTGCACTGCTCCGGGTAACATACAGCCTTGATGAGGCTCGGTGCTGGTTTATCCACACAAGTTCTGCATATGGCCTTCATCTTTGACGCTGTGAGGCGACCAGCACGAAATGTGTACCACAGCTTCGAGTTTGCCTGGTTCTGGGTAGCTTCCTCCACTGCAGTGGCCTGCTCAGCAGTAACTGCTATTTCAAGTTCACTGCAATACTCTGTAAGTTCTTGGCGCTGCATTCCCAAGAAGCGTTCCTCGTGTAGCTGCAGAAGGGGCAATGGGAATTCAGGTAGAGTCGAGCGAGGCATGAATGGTTCTTGATAATTCGGCTAGATGGCGAGGGCACTGGCTCTTGGCTCATGCACACTGAGTGCTTTCCAGAAAGCCCCCTGTCAACTTGGTGACAGAACAGTTCGCTTTGGATTAGCGGGTGGTGCAGGTTTGGGAGTGGACGTCATGAGTGGAGAAGGGGAGTTGTCTATTACTTCATCCAACTTCAAGCGCTTTCTCCTAGACGACTGGAAGTTTACAGCAGACACCTCAGCGCTAAGAGATGACAAGTCACGCATGGCAGCGGGGAGCATCCAGTAAGCCTTCTCAGACGTCACTGTTTTCCTCTCTCTTATCCGTGACGCAGCATCTAGCTTGAAGAGTAGAGCACCGACATGGGTGCAGGTTGAAGCGAGGCCAGCCTTGCAATCACAGTTGGCAGATATGATCGCACCTTCCTTCTCAGCCAGGATCCAGGTGCGTGTAGGGGTGGCGCTGACACTTTGAGAATGCATAACCTGTAAAAATGATAAAATGTATTTTAGTGTCATGGAAATTAGAATAAGGAAAATGCAGTTTCATATAAGATAAAAAATTGACTCAATTTTATTTGAGAATAAACTGAAAGAAAACTGCTTGTCTTACATTTTACTACCAAGTATCATAGTTGATAAGATCAGACTGCACCAAGCCGGGCATACACTCTACGAGTTTTTCAGTCGTGGTACTTATATTCAGCTACAGAACCGCGGGGTTTAAAAGATCACCGCTCACGATCTGTGTACGGCGCGACCGGAGTGCTCATACTGTTCGTGCCCCGGTGGGTGACAGGGACCCAGACCACGGGAGGCACCGGGCGTCAGGGGGAACGGAGGGGAGAGAGGAAAGACGAGACGCGCCGCCGGCCGCGCGGCATGGCAGACCGCCCGGCCCGCACCCCCGTACGGAAAAAGACGGCCAGCGCGTACAGTGTACGCCCGGCTAAGTTATGAGAATAAAAAACATTAGACTCACCCTTCCACGGACAACTGCTACATCATTCAGGTAACAAACAGACAGTTCACGTATCCATCCGGCAGTGAACTGTTTGTGCGCTTCCAAACTCTTGTACGCCTTCATCTGATCGCCACTGTACGTTGGGGTGGGTGACAACACAAGGTAGTTCACCAGATCCGCGTAGCAAACTGATGGCCAATCATCGGGATTACTAGAAAAAACCTTATCAGGAAGAGCCAAAGGGTCCGCATTACCGATCCTTGCACATTTAGCGAAGTAAGCTGCCTTATCAGAAGGCTGTAACTCATCCACGTAAGACTTTGTTTGCCTGTTGGCGCGTTGTGTAGACAATGGCATGCCAACCAATATGGCCGCCACGCAAGGGGTTCTGGGTAACGAGTCACGTGGTTGCAAGGGGTCTATTGCTAAGGAATCTTCAGCCAAAGTGGAAGTGTGTCAGCATTCGCCACGATAAGTGCCGTCTGAATAGTGCAATCAGTAAGGAAGGAGGTGGGAAAAAAGGAGCCTGTATGCTTCCTAGCATAGTTCCTTCAGCATAGGGAGCTTGTGATGTCCCTTATCGGTGCTAAGGAGCCATAAGGAATCCCACAATCCTTTGCATTGTACATATCCGTACAGCCCACCTTACTGTAATTAACAAAAATGTCTGGAAGGAACAGAACGCGCACTTCGTAGTTCTTTTACGCAAGGCTGTAGGGCCGGATTTGACTAGAACCATCCATGTGTGTTTCTGTTGTGTAATGACGTCGGAGTTAAAGGCTGTTGAAATCGGCACAGTAGTCCGAGGCTCCTTTCCTGCCACGATAGAGTTCTTACTGTTGACCCTGTGAAAGGTCAGGGAACAGAAGCTAGACTCTATAGTTAGAATATTTCGGATGCAGCCTCTCTTTCACTGTGAGCATCATTGTAAAGTATTAAAAACACTGTGATAGTAAATGTGCATAGCCCCGGAGCGACAGTAGTGTAAGGACCTAGTGAGTTCGAACCCCCACTCCGACCGTCTCAGTCATTGTGTCCTTGGGCAAGACACTGTGGTCAGCGGGCCCAGTAGCGCTGATGTATGGCAGCCTCGCTTCTGTCAGTCTGCCCCAGGGCAGCTGTGGCTACAATGCGAATAAATGGGTGAATGTAGTGTGAAGCGCTTTGGAGTCCTCAGGACTTGATAAAGCACAAGTTAAGAAGTTATTTTTAAAAAGGTTTTTATGTTAGTCAGCCTGTGACTGCTGGGAAAAGTTTAAAAAATCTGCCTGCTTTCTAATATTTTAGGCGTATTTCAATTAAAACACAAACATGTACATGTTTACGTTGCACCTCAGGATAAAGTGTGTGCTCTTAGTTCTTCAGGTTTTACAAATGATAAGGAAAACACAGGCGTCGCTGTGTCTTTAAGTAACTTAATCTTATGAGGTGCTGGTGTGTCAAGAAAGCTATTGCTTTTGCTGCTGTGCGATGCACATCATTTTAAGCTTCTTTATAGGCATAAAAGGTGAAATTATGCCAGCAAATTAATATGGAAATCATAAATGAATTTACCCTCAAAAGGCTGAGGAGTTGCTGGTTGAGGTTGGCGTGGAGACCGTCTCGTCTGAGGACAGAATGAGCCTCGGCAATCAGCTACTGTCCTTCAACTGTGCACGCCTGTCCTGTTCAAATGGAGCAACTTGATTTGATATCCACAGACAGCAACTCAATGTGAGGCTCCTTCTGTGCGCTTATTATGTGGAAATTAAATTTCGCCCTCATGGATTGTGTTTCATGGTTCACCGAGTTATTCAGCAATAAGACTGGCCAATGAGATTGCTTTAAAATGTCCTCCACAGGCAGTTAAAGTGGGTTTGCATTTGTTTGCATGCGTATCTGTGTGTGTGTGTGTGACCGGGAATAACGTTCATTGAAACGGACAACAGCTTACAAGCATTTTGAGAAAGTCTTTACATTTTCCACTCTGATGGACGGAGCGTATCTGCTGCCTGTCATCTAATCGCGAAAATGCTGAGAGCAAAGCCAGTGGTCATTTTTGGTTCTCTAACCCTTCATTTAGTGTTGCCTCAATGCAAGCTGTCATCGTAAAGTACAGCAATTTGCTGCTCACTTGGTCAGTAAATGAAGTGGTGTGAGACTTGAGACTATTCGTCACCTGTCAGATGTGTTTTTATGCATCGCAGCAGCAGGTTTTCAGCCGTAACCTGACATTATGCTTTTTGACGGGCCGTGCTCGGTTAACAATACGCAAAGGGTGAAGGGCTCAAGCTAAACTTTCAAGCAACAAAGCAGAAAAAGTCAACAATAATAAGAGAAAGTGGTAAATATAGTGATTTAAGCTTTGTTTATCTCAAATCAAGAGTGTGGTTGTGCTTTAAGAGCTGCTTAATATTTAAACACTTACATGGTGACTGACCTCTTGGAGGTCAGGCAGGATAATTGTGTTGCACAGCAGCAGGAAGAACAATGATGCATCTCCTCCTGCTGCAGTTGAATCATAAGGAACTCTGAAGGGTTCCAGGTCAGTCCGTTGGGTTTCTTTGTGATCCAGGAAAGCAGGCAGATGAGTGAATTACATCAAGAGCTTCGTAAAGCCCTTTCTTCTACAGAGTTGCCGGCGATGGTTTGATGTACTCCACAGCAGCTTGTTGACATGGAAACTGAGGAGGCCGCTGTGTGTGTTTCTGTCACCAGTTTGTGTGGAAACGAGGATCAGCTCCCCGGCTCATTCCTGCAGAAAAAAAAAAACTGTGTTGTCGCTTCCAGTGCGGCCGATCTGTGGCTTAATTTGCAACATCGCAGACAATTATCCAAAAAAATAAACATAGAGTGATTCTTTCTAGATAAATAAGTAAGAATCACTCTGTGACAGAGAGAATCTCAGAGCCTGAATAATTATAAATATACGGTATGTAAATATGACATCCTTCACCTTTAAATTGTGACTGTTTAAGCACTGAGAGGTTAAATTTCCTTAGACTGGATTGCAGAGCAATTCAAATGCTTCATCCATCCGTCCATTCATCTACACTATGATGATGCCACCCTGTTCACATGCAGTGTTCAACTGATAACTATCCTGTAAATAGGTTTCCCCACCTGAGCTGAGAATGCCTGTTGCTCCCACAGAGATAACTTGGGTGCTTCCCTGAATAATCTGATTAATACCATACCACCTTTATTTATGAAGCACTTTATAATAACAAAGTTCACCAATGTGCCGTACATATACAACTGAAAATAACATCCATCCATCCATTTTCTAACACGTCTATCCCTATTGGGGTTGCAAGGGGTGCTGGTGCCTATCTCCAGCTGTCAATGGGCGAGAGGCGGGGTACACCCTGGACAGGTCCTGAAAATAACAGTATAATTAAAATAAAGAACTAAAACACAGATAAGCTAAAATAGACAAATAAGATAGTTAAAATCTGTTAAAATAGTTAAAAATAATTCAAAATGAAAATAGTTAAAAATACAGTCAACCTCAGGTACCTTTTACAATGTTCTGTGAGATGTTCAAAGCGTGCCATATCGTTTTATAACCTAACCCTACTTTAAACTTCTCCCCAACATTCTCCCTGACCTGTCTGATGGGTTCCTTGGTCTTCATGATGCTGGTTGTTCTCAAATGTTCTCTAACAAACATCTGAGGCTTTCAAAGACCAGCTGGATTTATGCTGAGAGTAAATCACACTCAGGTCGACTCTAATCGCTAATTAGGGGACTTCTAAAAGCATCTGGTTGCACTATATTTATTTAGAAATATTACAGTACGCGGAGCTTAATACATACGTGGGGCACATTATTGATATTTATATTTGATTAATCCTTTAGAAAGCAGCATAAATAAATTGCATGTTAATTTGTAGGTTTTAACGGCCAAAAAAATGGATTTGAAAACTCACTCATGGGGCTAATTGCACATTTTTCCTCTGTCTCTCCATAGATCAATGACGACCTGAAACCCTCTGTTGTAGGACCTGTGGAGGACGAGATTTCGGCACATCTGCTCACTCATGCTGAGACCATGGTGAAAGCTCAACAGGGCCAGCCGGTAAAATGCAGGAAGCTCCTGAAGAAGAACGCATTCAAGAAAAGGATTGGGAAGAAGGAGCTTAGTGAAAAGCTAAAAAGAGACATTAAAGGTTTCCGTCACAGGAAGACATCCGGAACGGCGGGTAATGGAGATGCATTAGCCTGTTGCGTTCTGCTGACCCGTCTGGATGAGAAGGGAGCCGTCGGTAAAGAAAAAAATGCAAAATCCAAGATGCGAAAGAGTGCTAAGGTCAAAAAGAGGGAGTGCTCTGATCCAAGAGTGACCAAATCTGGACTAATGGCAGCTTCCAGAGCCAATCAGCAAACTCTGGAACCAAAAACCACCCAAGAGGACGCCTTACTCATGTTCACTTCCCCCGCTGTTGAGCCTCGAAGGAGAAGAATGGCCTCTCTCAATGCTGAGGCTGTCAACAGTTTGCTGCTCTACAGAAGCAGTTCGACGGTGACACATCTCACAAAGAAACTGCAACCTTTGGGCAAAGACGCAGACAGGGATGTTCCTAAAGCCAAAACTGTTTCTGCGGGTGAGAAAAGAGCCAAAAAACAGAAGAGGCCAAAAGATCAGGCGGAGAGCATTGACTGGTTGAGTTTGTTTGCTCCGACACCGCGACGTCAGGCAGGTCTCACTGCTGCAACGCTGCTCAAACTCACCAGCGCCCAGTACAAAACCAAACGGCAGAAGAAGACAGAGTCCAAGCTGGAGGTGAGGCACGAACCCCCAGAATCCACTCCGAACGGCCTAAATCCCGACCCCGTCTGTGAAGGAACAACGCTGACCAAAAAAAGAAGACCACACACGAGATTAGAAGAGCCGCTTAAGCACAGAAATCAGGGCACAGAGTTTCAGGCTCACCCCAAGCTGAGCTGTGCCTCTCAGGGCTGCTGCAGTCTTTGTCAGACAGAGTGGGAGAGTGCCACGGGGGGCCAGGGCTGTGTCAAACATGCCTTCCAGTGTGGTTCCTCTCTGGGGTTCCCCTTAAAAACAATCAAAGAGGAGCAGATGGAGACGGAAGTGACCTCCTGCTTCTGCTGCTCCCAGGAGAGATGTGTCGAGTACTGTCACAGACTGGCCCTCTTCCTGGAGGACAAGACCTTTAAGGAGCCAGAGGACGACTCACAGTCCGAGGTGTTCCACCACCACCACCACCACCATCATCATCACCACCACCACCACCATCTCCAAACACCCCATTCTGTAGCCCACCCAGCAGCCATAACCATAAGCCCCCACACGTACACATGTTACCCGGGCTACTACGTCCACTTCAGCCATCCAGACAGCCCGCCTTCTCCTATACCGCCCCTCTCGTTATGCCAGAGGGGCAGCAAGAGGTCGAAGCTGCTCCCCAGCACAGGTCCGCAACCCTCAGGGATCAGACATCCAGTTTACTGCTGCACTTCAGTGGAGGCGTGCTACGGAGAGCCCTGCAGAATCAATGGCTACTCCTATTCCAGTGTGATTCCTGCCATCACCAGAGGAGGGTGCCGCTTCAGCCCCAAAGACTGCTCCAAATGTAACCAAGGCATCAAAAGAGGTAAGCGGACATCGGCGTGCGTACAGGGGCCTTCATTTCACCCATTCATCATTTGGGAGACTCTGCATTTGGGTCATTTCATGTCAGCCATCTTAAGGTTGTTTTGTACTGAGCGTTCATCGTTTTTTTTCCACCCCCAGGGGTATGAATCCAACCAAAAATTTCAAGTGATTTGTAAAAATCTTGGTCAACTGTAAAGAACTGTGGTAGTTTGAACCCCCTATAGCTACCAGCAGGTCGCTCAGGGTTGTTTTGCTTAAATGAGGGATCGTAATCTCTCCAACTGTATAGCAGTCAGTTGCCCCAAGCAAGGATCAGAAGGAAAATGATAGCGAGCGTTACAAGAATGTTTCTGATAATAGTGCACGATTAAATTAAACACTTTTTTGTTTATCTCCATTGTGAAAATAAACTGAAACATGCAGTTAAAGGAGCTACAAGTAATAGGGACACCTTGTGGCTCGAATCGGTACAACAGCTTGTCAATCACAACAATCTAATATGCCAATTTTAAACGCCGTGTTGCTGTTTTGAATTTTTAATTCTACAGGACAGGTCTATGATGTTATGTTCTGTTCTATTTCTGGTCTGCTTCGCTTACTGGCGTCCATGTCTGCAGGCTGCTGCTCTTTTTTGCCAAGATAAAATACCAAATGCTGCGCTCTGTGTTTGGAACCCTGGTAGCTCTCATATGATTGGCTCAGGAACCAGGAAGTAAACACGGGCTACACTCTGAACCAAAGTAGTTCCTGACCGTACCTCTAGGTTTGCAAGGAGGAAAACGTGACTAAGACATTGTTGATGGAGCGGACCGATTGTTTATAGAGAATGTTACTTCTATCCCAGGCGACAGATGAGAATGATTTAGGTTGATTTTACAGTAAAATGTCTTACTTATAGCTCCTTTAAACGTAGGGGTGAGAAACTGTTTAGATCAAACTTTTTGCCAAAATGGCCAAAATCCTCAAGCCGGAGATCATCATGAACCAAGAAATATTTTAAAAACTGAATATCATACATAATGATCTTGTGAACTTTTTTAAAATTCTGCTTAACAATAAACTAAGCATGCAATATTTTGGTTAGAAAAAAGCAGTCAGAATTTTTGTAGGAAAGGGATGTGTGAATAATTGCAGATCCAAAACTTCAGGACAGTTTTCTTTATTAAAAGATATACATCCAGTTTGCGAATTCATTTGGGCTCAGTTTAAAAATAAGTCTATCCTCAGCAATGACAGGTTTGTGTCGCTCTTTCTTTGAAAAAAAAAAAAAAATATATATAGGGCCTGATCTTCAAAAGGTTTCTACGTATTAAAACAGGTTCAAACTAATTAGTGTGTACAAAGCTGATCTTCAAACCAGGAGCAAAGCAGTTTGCGTTCATAAAATGAGCAGAACAGTGAGTACAATCTTTTTGCGTGTCTGCCTTCATGAATATGCAGATCACATGCTAATGACCAAACCGCAAACATTTATGGGAGGGGATTTGCAAATGTAAATACAACCCGCAAAGGGATTTTCCAAACCTAAAACTGAGAGTGAGTGCAAGTTTTTGCGTCTATATTTAGTATCTTTGAAAGTCAGGTGAAAACGCCTGTGGTCCTTGTGGCCAAAAAAGGGGGCTCTGGTATAATGACAGAAGAAGGAGAAAGAGTCTGTCTGTGTGGGAACATAGTTTGACTGTCAGAAATAACAACATTAGAATTATATTAGTGGGGAAAAAGACGTCTGCCTCAGAGACATTAATGCAGTGTTTGCAGGACCACACAGGGGCGTGGGATTAAACGTCATTCAATTAAAGCAAGGCCAAAAACGCCAAACCTGATCCTAAAGATTGTGGCATGCTTGTACATAAACAAAGCTGAATATTTACCGGGCTGTAAAGACTCTTAATCCCTGGGGAAAAACAATTTTCCCCTGCTGGATGCAGCGACTGGAGTCGTTCTGGGAGGAGGGAGGAGGGACGGAGGAGGGGTGGGTGCTGTGAAGGTCTTTCTCTTGGGTGCCCCAACGTCTGTTTCTGAGTGAAAGTGACTGCATAAATGTGGTCCTATTGACTTTGAATGTAGTAAAAAATGTGGGTATCAAAAGACAAACACTTTTTGTTGTATCTAATCCTTTTCATTGTATTAAGATTTTAATTTATCAGGACAAATTTCCATCCTTCCAGAGCGTTTGCGTCTTGGAAAAGCCTCAGTAGTCGCCGGTTCAAAAAAGTCTGTCACTCTGAGCCCCTGAGCAAGACCCTTGACCACAGCCTGCTCCTCTTGTGCTCCTCTCAGTGTCGGCGGCACACTGCTCCCTAAGGGACGGCACATAAGTGAGCTAAAGCAAAATCGGGGTATAATTTGGTGAAGAGGCAAAATGATCCAGGGCTGAAAATGGTTCCTCCTCTGACTGTCAGGGTGTGGTTATTTAGCCAAAGCAGAAGTGCTGTCCGAATAGTGCGGTCAGTAAGGAAGGAGGTAGGAAAATAAGCCTGTAAGCTTCCTTCTGTGGTTAGTTTTGCCTAGGAACCATTAGTTTTGCAATTTTGCTTACCGGTGCTAACAACCATTACGGTATCCCACAATCCTTTGCGTGACATGACGTTTAAGCATAGCCTCCTGACGGAAATCAATAAAAATGTCTGGAGAGAAGAGAGCGCACACTTTGTAGTTCATTTTCTGAAGGCTGTAGGCCCGGGTTTGACTCGCATCATCCGTGTGGGTTTCCGTCACGTATTGACGTCTGAGTTAAAGGCTGTCCGGAGTCAGCACAGCAGTCCGGAGCTCCTTTCCTCCCCATGGTAGAGTTGTTACTGGTGACCCCGTGAAAGGTCAAGGAACTGGAGCTAGGAGCTATAATTAAGGGCATTGGGATGGAGCTCAAGAATAAGAAAACCAGCAAAACTGGGATTCCAGAGGACAATCTGAAATGGAAAACTACTAAACAATAATGAACGGAGAAAATATAACTATAAGACAAGGCCTGAAGAATATAAGTTAAGAAATAGCTTTATTGTCCCACAATAGGGGGAAAAGCAGAGGCAGAGTAAGACACTGAACCAGTAATAAACTACAAGCTAATATAAAGATCAGTTCTAAGCAACAGAGAATGAACTCATCAAAAAGGCAAGAAATAAAAATAACAAGAAACTATTGCACAATTATTGATAATACGGAACATTTGGATACAAATTAAATATCCAAGTTAAACGGAAGAAAGGCAGCAGCTTACTTACACAACGATGTGAGGAAAAATATGCAATATGCATGATTTTACACGCAACACCCAGAGTAATGGCCCATAATAATTGCCCCTGAGAACCAAATAACAGAAATCAAGTAATTTTGGGGGTGTATTGGCCTCCTCTGTCAAACCAAGCCTCAGAAATCATCACTTTTGATTCCACCATCTCAACAGAGCGTCATTCTCGCAGATTAATCAAAAACTACTTTCAGCTAAGAAATATTTCTAAGCTTAGAACTTTGGCGTCAAAGGTCGAATTAGAGATGATTATTCATGCTTTTATTACATCTCGTCTTGACTGTTGTAACAGCCTTTTTTTTGTGTTCTTGGCCGTCTGCAGTTAGTGCAGAATGCTGCTGCAAGGCTTTCAGCCAACACAAGAAAGAGACGGCACATTACCCCAGTCTTAATCTCTTTACATTGGCTACCGGTTCATTTTAGAGTTCATTTTAAAATTTTACTCTTTACTTTTAGAGCCCTGAGTGGCCAAGCTCCAGCTTATATTACCGACCTTTTACAACCGTATTCCTCTTCTCGTAGTTTAAGATCCTCCAGCCAAAGACTGTTAATTGAACTAATTTCAGGAGCAGAGAGGATCGGTCTTTTAGAGCCGTGGCCCCCGGACTGTGGAACGCGTCGCCTTTATCTTTATGCTGTCTTGACTCCGTTCATTCCTTTAAGAAGCAGTCGAAGACCCACTTATTCCGACTGGCTTTCAACTAGTTTTATGCTTTGATGTTGCATTTATGCTGTTTTATCTTTGTTATCTTTTGATTTTGTGTCGTTTTATGCTTGTTTTATTGTAAAGCACTTAGTGGTTTTTATCCTGTGAAAGGTGCTATATAAATAAAGTTGACTTACTTACTTACTTACTAGCTAAAGCGTGTGCAAATGGACACCAGAATATGAGAGACGGTGTAAATAATTCACGATTCTTGTTCAGAACCTGTGCTCATGAAAAAAAAAAGAACCTGTGCTCACAACAAACGTATTAATTTTGTTGTGAAGGACCTGCGGACGCGCTCCGTTGAGCAACAGGGATGCAGCCGTGGGAGACATAAATACACTGCCTGGCCAAAAAAAAAAAAGTCACCACCTGGATTTAACTAACCAAATTTGTACAAGGCTTCCATTGGATAAATACTGCATGGGTGATTATGTGACAGCTGGCAACAAGTTATTTAACCCCAACTGAAGCAATCACTTGCTTCTCATTCCTTAAACGACCATGTCAGGCGACACATCCTGTGGTCGTGGAAAAGATGTCAGTCTGTTTCAGAAGGGTCAAATCATTGGCATGCATCAAGCAGAGAAAGGAGTGATCAGGCTCGAACTGTGAAAGAGTGGTTCAGGGAGCATGAGGCGTCATTTTCACACACGGATTGGCCGCCGGAGCCACAGAGTTCAGACCTTAACTCTGCTGAGAGTCTGTGGGATGTGCTGGAGAAGCAGGCAGACTCTACCATCATCAATGCAAGATCCTGGTGGAAAATGAATGCAACACTGGGTGGAAATAAATCTTGTGACATTTATTGAAGTTTATTGAAACAATGCCACAGCGAATACATGCTGTAATTAAAGCTAAAGGCGATCAATGAAATATTAGAGTCCAGGACCTTTTTTTTTGGCCAGGCAGTGTATAACATATTTATATTTAACAAGAAAAATACTGAAACACATAAACCCATAATAAAAACCATAACACTGACATTTTTAGGAGTTTCTTTCTTTATTTCTTCTTTGTTATTTTTTAATAACTTTGGTTTTGTTAATACAAATTATACAATAATAGACCAGGTTATGTTCTTTTTGTTGTAAATTACCAAAATTTGTTGATTTCTTATTTTTATGACCGAATAGTGCAGATAGTGTTCCTTTACTGTATTTGCACCATCTACTCACATTCAGTATCATTTTGGCTACAGTTGTGTCTTGTTTGCTTCTATTCTTTCCTTCCACATTTCCTTTCAAAAAATCAAGTTTTATTGTTTTCCACAAATATCTTACGTAAGTAATGTAGGTCTAATAGTTATATTAGACATTACATATATACATATAGGTAATGTTTTGCGTTCCAATTAAGGTTTTTATTTTAGTTGGGACTGAATTAATTACTTTTTTTAAAACCTCAAATAAAGATCCTCACTTCCTCATTTCTTTTCTGAGGCGCAGGAGGAATCAAGTCAGCACTCTGTTTTGAGCATTTGTGTTTCCTCTGTGAGTGAGTGTAGTTCTGTTTGGAAATATTTTATTTCTGAATGTGAACTGAACTTTGTTTCTGCTGAGGTAAAGTAAGACGGTGCTCATCCTGTTCAGCTCCAGTATTTAGCAGCAATGTGTGTCGTTTCCGTCTGATATTACAGTGTAAATATGTAAATATCTTTTCAGATTTACCACAATTTTCTCAGTTTTTGGCTCTGAGATAAATATAAATACTGATTCTCTTTTATATTATTACAGCAGCTGATTAAAAGAAGAAATTCACTCATATTAAACTAGATTAAGCATTTATTTTAAGGTTTCAGTTTATGCTTCCCAGCATTTTTTAAAAATGATTTTCAGATGTATTTATTTCTTGCGGACCTAAGCGACGCCACATTTAGACCAGTCAGTTTTATTTTATTTAAACATATGAAACGTATAGGACTTAATCAGGGCTTTATCTGGACATAACATCAACCCTAACAAAGATCTATCTGCATCCGCGACCTTAAATAAAAGCTCTGTTGCTGACTGGGTTATATAATCCACTTTATATTTTCCTGTGGAAAAACACATTTATTTCTCAAGAAAACAATCTGTTTTCTGTTTACAAGAACTCAGCTGTGCTGTAACACGTCATGTTGATACATATATGGTAATGGATTTGTTTTTTTAACAAAAAAACTCAGAGGGTGTTGTTTGCATCAGAAAACGTGTTTTAAAATTACTACTCTGCCCTATCAAATAGTACAAATTACCAATTGTGATTAATAGTGTATATCTTGAAGATTTCTTTGGTTTTGTGGCCTTTTTTCCCTTTTATTGCAGTATAGTCACTCCACATCTGATCCATGTATTTCAAAAACAACTTACTCTTCTGATTATTTGCTGTTATTGCAAAGTTGATAAAGTCAATAATGGTGCACTTTGATATAAAAAACAGCAAAAGTGAGCACTACTTGCATTTCAGTAGCTCTCTGCGTCATTTAGTCATTTAGAAAACACTCTAAGCTTCCCATCACTTTTAGATTGTGTTTTATGTTTCACGTTTTAATTGCAGGGTTACTTTGAATGCATTTCCTGTTTGGGTTCTTCAGCCAAAGTGGTACAGCGTGCTAAGAATAGCCATCTTATCTAAGGTCTTTTTTTTTCCATTATAGAATGTCAGTCAACTGGGAAGTTGTGTAGAGAAAAAAAAAATCAGGAACAGGGCAGGACCTCTTTTGTCTCAGATTGAATGCATGTGGGTTGCAGACTGAGCCCAGCGGAAACCTAATGAGCCGACTGTATGAGCTCAAGTGTCAGCAGTTAGTGGTGCAGCTCGAGAGAGAGAGAAATGAGAGTCAGAACAGGAAAACACCAACAGGGGATGTGTACGTGAAGGCTTGTGTGTTTTAAAGCACCTGAACGTGACCTCACGGAAAAAAAGGCTTATTTCCTACGAACACGCATACACACACACACACACACACACGCACACACACACGCACACACAGGCTGTTTGTCACTTAGAGACAGCTCGCGTTGTCGGCTACCGCAGGGCCAGCTGTAATCTCAGTGGAAATCTTTAACCCTGTTCTCATGAGATATTTAAGCACTGGAAAGAACAGGTGTGAGTAATAATAATGTTAATGGTGCCTGAGTTTAATGCAACAGATTTTCGTCATATTCGGTGTGTTGGCTTACTGTCGCTCTGACGTGGCTTCCTGGGACACAGAAATAGAAAATGAGCCATTATTAATGTCATTAGTAACACCTTTTCTTTTCCCACTCTGACACGTCTACGGTGGAAATGGCCGGAGGTCCACCTACACTGTCTTGTCGCTTTCATGCCTGAATACGCCTCAAATTCTGAGTTGTTTTTTGTTCTTTTTTTTTTTACTCAGAGTAATATCTCCACTTTCTTGTCAGCTTTGTGGCATGTCTCGAGGTTTACACAGATAAATCTTTATTTCAGAACTGATGGGAGTTTGTGGCTTCCTCAAATGTACCAAAAAGTCATTCGTATGGGGATGTGTGAGAGAAGCAAAGGAGGAGAATTTTAATGTAAAGAAAATCCTCATTATTATTGCCATATACTACAAAAACAGAGCCTTAACCTATAATAAAGGCAAAATCAGAGTGCGATTTCAGATATCTGACATTCGAAAACACAGAAAATATTTTCTCACGGAGCAAAAGACCAGAGCGCAACATTACAGCACAGGAATTTAAAAAAGCTATTTTCTTTTTTTCATGATGTTTCAGCTTCAGAGTTTGAGTGAAATCCATAGTTTTTAATTTTCTAAAATTAGTGATTTTTTAAAAAAACAGCAAAGTTGATAAAACCATGACTTTAACAAAATATCTGCAGCAGAAATGCTCTTTGTTCTCTCACAGATCTTTATATTATGCTTTAATGCACATCAAACATAAGGAAATATAAAAACTAATTGAAATGCAAAGACAGAGATGAAACACTATGAATCATCTAAACAAAAGGTGTTACAATATTCCTCCACACTCTGAAAAAGGTTGATCTGATGAAGTTTTGAAAAAGCTTGGATAAATGTAATTCCAGACTTTTCCACTGTATGTGCTTGGTTTGTAGTGTCTTTGTCTAATGTCCTTGCTCACTTGCTTGCTTCCTTCCTTGCTTCCTTGCTTCCTTGCTTCCTTCCTTCCTTCCTTCCTTCCTTCCTTCCTTCCTTCCTTCCTTCCTTCCTTCCTTCCTTCCTTTCTTTCTTTCTCTGCCATTTCTCCACACAGCTAAGATAAGATAAGACATATCTTTATTGTCCCATAACGGGGAAAGTCAGGTGTGACAGTGGCAAAAACACAGAGTAAGAGTTATACACTAAATTAGTAATGAATGAAGAAGCTCATTTAAAGTTACGTTCTAAAGCAAAAGAGAATGAACTTATCAGAAAGGAAAAAAAGAAAATATTGCACAATTATTAATAATATGCCATATTCAAATGAAAATGTAATATTCAAGACAAATAGAGAAAGGACAGCAGCCAATTTCCAGAACGCTGGGAGAAAACTATGCGCTATGCATGACTATACAAGCAAACACCTCAGAGCAACTAAAGCTTGGCCATAATTAAATTAGCATCCCACTGGCAATCTTGAGCTTGGATGACGTTAGCACTGTCCCGGGGGGGGGGGGGGGGGGAGACACACCAGTGTGACTAACTCTGCTAACATCCAGTTAGAGCCTGATATCTCTCCTGGCTCTGATTGGTTGTTTCTGACCGGCAGCGGCGTATTTCTGCGAATGGCAGAAGGACCACTGGGAGGAGCCAGAGGAGCTTGATTTTCTTTTTTTTTTTCCCCACAGATTATTTGTCTCATGGTTTACTGTCAGGACATTGTGACAGTTTCAATAAATACATAAAAAATTATATTTGTACAAAGGTTACCTTTAATAATGCACATAAACACTGTGGTTAATAATGTGGACAAGTGGATTTTGGTTTACTTTAGAGAACAGGTGCAGAACACTAAATGGTTGTTTCAGTTTATGGATTTTAATTTCTTGTAAATGCTCACATGAAATAATATTAGACGTCATAAATCATTCAGTCTCTTATTGTCTTAATGAATCTGAGGAAAGAATTTCTTTCTCGGGAGTTGTCTCTGTTACCATAGGAGCTGGCTGAATCAGTCAGTCTAACCCTAACCCTTTTAACAATGGATGGGAAAACACCAGCAGAGATTTAGAAGGAACGGGAAGGGATAATTAAATATGCAAATTATTTGATCTATTTGGTAGTTTGTTTGTTTGTTTTTTATTCGATCTTCAATAATGTTTTGCATTATATTCATTTTTAAAATAATCTAAATCTGATTAAAAATCTTTTTTGTTATTATTTTATGGAATCAATTGCACTTACCAAGCAGCTAAAATCTCTAAAGCTGGCAAATGATATTTTATCGTCTGTAAAACATAACTCTCCTGGAAGGCCCTGCAGTAGGAATATTCTATCAGTACAAATAAAGCCGTGGTTATATTAGAGTAAGTCTAGTTAGTTTCAGGCTATATTTCACCTTACTTCAGGGTGCTGTTTATTTATGCTGCTACACCCTGCCCTTTCTGTCATCTCTCTCTCTATATATATGTCTGTTGATATTAAAGTCAGTTCATTATAGTGGCTGCTCTGTTGAAATCTGTGAACACATCCCACTTTAAACGTCTCACCTTTTCTGCTCCTTTCACAGAAGAATACTCATCAAGCCTCAGTGATCACCACAGTCCGTCCTCCATCCCTATCTGTCCCAGCCCCAGAGTCCTTACTGGCTGCCCTGTTCCCACTGTGCCTCCAGCCGGCCAATCAGTGCCCCACGTTCAGACTCCGCTATCTGACCCCAGCCAACCCCAGCCCCCGCTGCAGGTGGCGAAAGAGTGTCCACAGAGTGCCAAGCCGCCCAGCGGCTCGAGGTCTGGAGCCCGCGGGGGCCTGGCCGTCTCCCCTCTGAACCGGGACAAGAAGCAGAGGCTCGGCTCTGTCGCCGTCGGGGGGCAAACGGTTCCCAAGCAGCCGAAGAACAGCCGGCAAAAATCCACAAACGGCTGGAGGTCGCTGGGCTTGCCCTTTGAGAAGGAGGTGTTTGTCGTTGTAAGTAGAGAAAGTCGAGCTGAAAGTCTTTAGGGCACCGCTAGGCAGTAGATTTGATAGACCCCAAATTATTCATACCCCCTTGCAAGTTTAGGTTTAAAGCTGTTTTCAGAATTTTTTTCTGATAGGCTAAACAAACATGAGAAAATATACATTTTTAACCTTATGTGAAAAGAATTGCAATTGAAAAATGATTTGTGACTGTTGCAGTAATCAGTGGAAAAACCTTGATTGTCATATTAATGAAACGCTTGGGGACCAACTAATAGATGACACTGTTCCAGGTTCACTATTGTTTCAAACTTAAATCTTTAAGGGGGATGAATAAATTGGGCTTTATCAATCAGTCTTTTGACAAATTAGTTGGAAGGAGGCATTTCTTCCTGATCACAATTTAAAGAAGGAATGAGGGTAATCCCCCACCCCCATTTTTATCTAAGATATTGTTTATTTCAGTCAAGGAAATTAATAATATACAATCAAGGACTGGATTTCTTGGTAGTCACCCTAAGGTGTATTTCCCATGGATTTAATTAACCACTAGAAGCATAAACACTAATTCTATCTAAACCCATTTCTAAAAGAAAAGCTTTCTGAACAATATTTCCTAAGCTGATCAAAGGCCGTTCTGTAAACGCTACACTGTTGTCTGATGCTGATCTTATAAATGTCAGAAGTACTAATTAAATTATTAATGTATTGGTTCATGGGTCGGCACTCTCTTGCTACCATGTTTTTATTACTTGGTTTATAGTTGAACTGAATATGTGTCGTATTAAAGGTTGAAAATATTCAGAAGTGAATGATCTGAAAGTTTGTGGGTTTTATTTGGGGGGGGGGGGGTTGTGATCCCAATCACTAGCGCATCCAGGAAAGTTTTACTGGATTTGTAAACAAAAAGAGAAGAACTTTAAACATGTCATAACAGGCAAGCATCCCAAAAAATACCCAAACTTTGTCCCAACCTTCAACAGCGCAGCAAGGTCTTAAAAACATCTGTGTTCTTAAGACCCAGGGACACCATCAGCATAGCGTAACACATCATTTGGACCAGATCTAAAATTGTGGGGAAATCTGAAAGTCCAGCAGCAGGGCTGGTTTTTAAAGGGAGTTAAAAGATGGCTGGATGTGTGTGAAATGTCAAATATGTTTATTGACAGCCATGATGGTTGCTTTAAATAAAGCAGATGTTGTTATACTTGATTTTTTATTTAAGAGGTGATGAGACTCCACATGTGCTTAATTTTAGCCTTAGGGTTTAGTCAGAGAGATTATTGAGGCTCAAAAGTCATAGATGTGCAGCTTCAACTCCAAACCTCCTCAGAGTTGACATTTATGGGCACTTTTTGCCACCTGTGCTTCCAGGGGGAGGAAAGTCCGGTTCTGAGGAAGTGTTTTGAGGGAATCCGCAGGGATGGGGACGTAATTCGTGTCAGAGACACTGTTCTGCTGAAGTCTGGGCCCCGAAAGAAGTCTCTGCCTTACGTGGCCAAGGTGTCTGCCCTGTGGGAGGAGCCAGAGTCAGGTACATCACCATTGTGCAGATAAAGAAAGCTGAACTGATGCTGTGATAAGGGTTAAACTGAACTGTGTGGACGTGCATTTTTTTCCCCCCAGGAGAGCTGATGATGAGTTTGTTTTGGTATTACCGCCCAGAACACACGCAGGGAGGGCGCAACCCCACCATGCATTGTGAGGTAAGAAGCCGCCATGTTTACTTACCTTTCACAGTTACAATAAATAAGATTTTACAGCTTCCAAGTGTAAAGCCACCTGATGTTTAGGTTTGGTCAACTCTGCTTGGAAGCATGAGAATGTGAACCTTAAGCTTATATATGGCCTTCAAAACCCTCCACTTTTATTGTCCACTCCTGGTTAAGATGTGTAAAACGCTTAAATATACATTTACCTTTATTATAATCTTACACTGTAAGATTGAAAACATTCTGCATTTAAATTTGGTTGGTAAACAACCTTTTAAGAAATAATTGTTTTTAACAAATTTGCAAATTGTAGTGTTATATAGCGTAGCGATGTAGTGTTATTATCAAAGAGCACCGATAAGAAAGATTGAAACATAAATTTATTAAAAGTTGTGCACAAGGAAATCAAAGTCAGTTCACAGAAAGCATCAAAGGCTTTGCTCCTCATAACAGAGGTGTCTCTTTATCTCTTATAGGTTTCCAGGGGAGAGGTTGTGATAAAAAGTTGTTAATCTGAAAAAAGTAACAACTCCAGCAGCAGCAGCAGCATCATTGCTGCAGCTGGGTTTTGTCAAACGAAACAGGAGGAAAACGATTTCCAAGTTCAGTTTAACGAATGCTGTAGCCGTACGCTTTTGAATGAATGCGTCAAGCATGTAATACAAAGGATAATATTTCCAACAGGTGGTAACTTAATGTTATGCGTCTTAACTCTATCACAGGGTTTACCATAACATAATCTAGCATAGCAAAGCTTAGTTTAGCTCAGTGGATTTAAACTCCAGTCCTCACAGGCCGCTGTCCCACAGTTTTTACATGCGTCTCTGCTTCATCAAACCTCATTCAATTATTAGCTCATTAGCAGAGCTCTGTAGAAGTGAACTGACTGCAAGTGAAGCAGTTAAAAAAACTTTTCAATTTTATTTATATAGCGCCAACTCATGATTCATGTCATCTCAAGACTCTTTACAAAGTGAAATTCATTCAGATTATACAGGTTGGTCAGAAAGTTTCCTCTCTAAGGAAACCCAGCAGGTTGCATCAAGTCTCTCCAAGCAGCATTCACTCCTCCTGAAGGAGCGTAGAGCCACAGTGGACAGTCGTCTGCATTGTTGATGGCTTTGCAGCAATCCCTCATACTGAGCATGCATGAAGCGACAGTGGAGAGGAAAACTCCCCTTTAACGGGAAGGAAAACCTCCAGCAGAACCAGAACCAGACTCAGTGTGAACGCTCATCTGCCGTTCACAATTGATTGAGACCACTGGGATAGCATGACACCATATTGCTTAGCATAAGTAGGTTAATGTTGGATAGCAAACATAGAAGGGTTTAGCATGTGGTAACATCTGTTAGCTTAGCATACCTAACATAATAGTGCAGGTCAAGGAAATTAAAATGATGTAGGTTGGTTATAAGCTACATAGTGCACTGTAACGTTGTGAGGTGTAGCATAAGATAAGGTAGCGCTGTGTAGGTTAATGTAGCATAACATAACAAAGCATATCGTAACATTGTGTTACAATATGTAATGAAAAACGATGTCCTTAAGGTACATTCATACCGAACGCTATACAGGCACATTTTTCGCCTGGATTGCTCGACATTTTGCCTCTCTCTCAAACAATCCGTGCTGACAATGCAGGTAATTTTTTTCCCCTTGGTTGCTTCACCGCGTCATCAAATAGGAGGAGTGTCTATCCGCTTGCCAGTTCCTCCTGTCTGTTCAACTCATGGAGATGGATTTTACCGAGCGAGTCAGGGTGTTTTATGTAATGTGGAAAGCCGAACAATGATGTCGCCACACCTGGGTCCACCAGATCATCCAGAGATGCACCCAGTTAGGCGAGTAGCTGCGTGGGTGAGGGTTGCTTCCAGCTGGACTTCCCTTTTTCTGGGATCCAGCATGAGGACCTGCAGCCTGCGGGGGACAGATCTCCCTCCGGGACGTGAACTACAGGGGTCTTCAGTCAGTAAATCCATCATAGCTCAGTAGAGTAGAAATATAGCCTAATTGTTCTAAATATGTAACACAATATATAAATATTTTTTTGCTTAAATAGACGAAGAGCATCCTTAACGCAACGCAAACTGACAGAAAAGTTCCTATTTTTGAAATCGATCGCACTTTTTGCTTTACTTTTTCCCCCCAATTTGTGGCATTCACATCACCCTAATAATGTCTTTGGCATCGCGGACTGTTAATCCGCTCCTGAAATCGCCTTTACGTAGAGATCATATATAAATCACTAGTTTCAAACGTCTCCTACGCGTTCGGTGTGAACGCTCCTTTAGAATGTTTTTTTTTTTTCAGTTACATTTTTTTTCTATATTAACGTCTTAATTTTTGTAAAATCTTCAGTGTGAAATTATGTTGCTAATTAGCCACGGCATAAATTTATTTGAAGGCTTTTTAACACATCGATACAGGAGTGCCAATAAATGTGGCCAACACTGTCCGCAAATTCAAGATTTCTGTAATCACTGAAGCAAACACTTCTGTGGCATTCACTGAGGAAGAGTGTTTGATTCAGAGTAAACCGTTTCTCAGCTGAGCTAACGGACATATCACTGCATATGTGTGAGAGCAGTAACAAGGCTTTGCCTCAGAAGAAGATGAGAAACAAAATTTGTTCTGGGGATATATCTGGCAGATGAGACAAATGTGCGAAACGCAGCGGTTAAAAGGGACAACGGTTTTTTTTTTTCTTTGGCCCTAATTGAGCATCTCTCTGCAGAATGAGATCTTTGCATCCCGTCACCAGGATGTCAACAGTGTGGCCTGTATTGAAGACAAATGCTATGTCCTAACGTTGGCGCAGTATTGTCGGTAAGAAAGGCAACTTTGTGTTTTTGTTATATTTCTGTATTTCAGACATGCTGCTGCTCACAAATGACGGTAATTTTTACAGTAACTTCTGTTTTCATCAAGGTTTTAAAGAAAAAAACGTGTTTGTGTTTCTGCCTTGGTTGTGCGCAGATTTTGTGCCTTGGTAAAGCGCCGCAGGGAGGGTGTACACGACAGCGCCGTCTCCCTCGTGGTGCCCCCCGTTCTTAGCAACGCCATGCCCACCCACCACTGTGTGCCCGACGACGTCGACCCAGAGCTGGTGCTGTTCTGTCGACACGTCTACGACTTCCGCTACGGACGCCTCCTGAAGAACCTGCAGTAGTGTCTCTCTCTGCGGCATCGGGGCAGATCGCGTAACCTTTCCGTCATCCTCCATGAGTTTTATTCGACTACTCGCGGCCTCGTAAGACGAATTTGATCAGCTCTGAACTGTTCGCGTTTTAGCACCATGCATTTGTCGTGCATCAGATTTATGTGGCGGCGTGAATGGCCTGTGGTGATGTAGCAGCTGTCGGAAGAACATGGAAGTTACCCTGCTGTAAAAAAAAACAAAAAAAACCCGCTACTGTAGCTCTTAGAAATGTGACATTTGACAGATCTGCATCTGATGTTTTATGTGAGCGACGCTGCTGTCTGCCTGACAGATATCAGACGCGTACAGTGCTTCGATGATCTGCTCATAGCTAATGAAAACCTGGGGCGTGTGGCGTTGGCTGAAAGAGTGGGTGAGGATTTCACCACATCTCATCTGATTTCCCTCTGATTTAAATGTATGAAAAATGTCTTGTCGCTGCACACAGAGACCTAGAGGGCATTTTACTGGTTTCAGGGGGTTTCCCTAAATATGTGCTTTGAATAATCACTAATAATTGACCTTGAGACTGCTAACGGTCAACTTGCAAAGTGAAAACAATATTCATTTGCTGCGGGAATCAGAAAGGCACTAACTGCAGTCAGACGTCACAGAGTTTATGAGTTGCTGTTTTCAACTCGGGCTGCATCCACAACAACAGTTTTGTTTTAAATGAATCTCACGTTTGCCGTTTTAGCGCCTCCTAGCTACACCGTCGCAGTATGTTAGGACCCCTGGAATGAATTTGGTGAGAAAAACTGGAGGATTAACAGCACAAAATAAATCAGTGATTTTAACCAGCATGGCAACTCTGCATCAGACGAACCCGCCAGCTCTTTATTCTCAAGCTGTTTCCGTTTAGTTTGACATATTTGCAGTCTAATAGATCAATAAACCACCTGGTATCAATAAACCACCTGTTTTCCAATAAATCAATTAACCTAAATGGCAAATCTCCCTATTTTATTGGACCGGCATAGATGATGAACAGATGGAATATATACATATATATATATATATATATATATATATATGACACTGAACTAGAAATAAACAAACCATGATACCAAACCATGAGGGCTATTTCAAATGATAAAGAATCTGTTTGTATTACACCCCTTATCCAAAATGTAATACTGTAGGCAAACAAGGAAATTTGATTTAATAAATCTATGTATTTTGTATTTGTCTGTTGGGTTTAAATTTCGTCTATTTAGATGTTAACATTATCTACACTAAAGCTGCACAATATATCAAATTGCAATCTTCAACGCCACCTCAGTGTGTGAAATATGGCAGCTGCAAATGAATGCTGGGATGCAACATTAGGCAGGCTGTAATATTTCAAGGGCTGTGCATTAAAGCTCGGCTTTCCAATATTGTATTTAGCCACATTGATGGATTTTCGCTTTTTATTATGTTCACATATGATATAGATTGGTAGCAATCAAGATCCGAGAGCTCAGTAAAAGACATGGTGATGATGGACGATGAAAGAGAGTAATGAGCAAAGAAAGAGTTGATCTTAATCAATATTTTAATACTTAGCAACATTATTGCACTTTCATGTTGACATAACATTTTACAGCTACAGTCTACACTATAAAATGTAATGAATCAGGATGACATAAATGGATTAGCACAGCTGAGAGTCTGCAGATTGGTGGATACAGGGTGACTCGTTCAAATGAGGGTCAAAAACATTCCAATAAACACGTCTTTTTTTAGAAAAACCATAGGGAAGAGACCAGCTTTCACACGTCAGAGTTCATTCATCAGCTTCAAAATATACTTACACTGGCTCTCTCTTGGATTTAAGAATATCATAATAACAGCAGTTCTGCAAATATTCCTTCAAAACTTGAATATTTGAGCTTAAGTTCAGTTAAGTTCAATCATCAGTCAGCATATTGGAGAGTTGGGTTGATCAAAGTGTTGCTTTTTAACAATTCTTATTGATTTTCAGCCAGCTTGCAAATAACGCTGGGCTTTGCCTGTTAACTTTCTACTAATAAAATTAATTAATTAATTAATTTTGCCTGAAACAGGAAGACATTCTGTTTAATTAGGAAGCTGTTGGTGTGGATGTAGCCTAACACTGACTGGAAGGTGAAGAAATTTGCATTTTGTGCAGCATTTTAACAATAAATAGTGTAGAAATGCAACTAAAAATGATCTGCGAAAGTTGTTGATCATTTCCCATTTGGGTTATTTTTCCATGAGATTTGCTTCCCTGGATAAACTCTGTGCACGCAGCTTCAAGATGTTTATCATTCGGCCATTTCTGACAAGTACTTTGCCTCCTCAAAGCGTTTAGTTAGCCACGTTTCGGCGCTCTGGTGATGACTAATATATTTGGTGTAGCGTTTAGATCTGTGATGAAGACATAGTTCTATGTTTGAGAAAAGATGTGTATTTATTTCTGTATGGCGAAAATCTAATTTATTTTCGACAGATAAATTAAAAAAAGTAGAGTTTTAGATGATACGGCTTTCATTCCTGGTTTCATCCTCTCTTCCCTCTTGTTGCACTGTCTAACATGTAAGAAACGACTGTGTGAGTCATTTGCCGAGGCATTACTGCGTTTGAGGATTGCGATATGAGCCTGGTAAGACTTTGCGTAGAAATGCTAAAGTCAGAAGCTGTACCTGCAGGACCAAAATGTACCTCGGCTTCTCTCTTTTTTCAGTCAGTCTCCTTTTAGCCTCTCAGATGGAAATGCTTTGCCTCTTCACCTGAATGCTACGATGATTTTAAAGCAACCTTATCATTTGCCTGTGCCCTTGAGCCTGCTGCCTTATTCCCAGCCTTTCATTTAGGAACACGTGTTCATCTCTTTCCTGGGTTATAAAGCGTATAAACGTTGCTTCCTGGATGCTTCCAGTGCATTTCCCTCTGCAAACGCTGTGCAATAGTTTATTTTAAAAACTGTGGGTCAAATTCTCATTGATTTTTGCCTCTGCAATAATCAACAAAGTAGAAAATACTGTTTTTTTTTCATACTTCTTAAACTTCTCATTTTTTTACATTACAAATTTGTATTTTATTGAGATTTATTGTTCTAAACCAACACAAAGTAGTGCATAATTGCGAAATGAATAAATAAAATTATGCATGGGCTTGATTTAAATGTATTCAGTCCCCCTTCAGTGGATGTTTTGTAGTGCAGTTACAGAGACAAGTCATGTAGGGTCCGTCTCTACCAGCTTTAAACATCTACAGGTTGGGAAAATGTGCTCAACCTCAGTCCGACTGGATGTAGAGCGCATGGGAACATCAGGTCTTTTCAAGTCTTGCTACAGAAGCACAGTTGGATTTGGGTCTTTACTTTGACTAGGCCATGCTAAACCAGTCCATTGTAGCTCTGGCTGTATGTTCCCTGCAGAAAGGCGAACTTCCACCTCAGTTTCAAGTCTTTTGCAGCCTTTGACCACCTTTCTCTGTCCCTGCAGAAGAAACGCCACCATCACGTTTATTCATGGAAATCGGTGAATTTTAGTCTCGCCTGACCAGAGCACCTACTGCTTCATGTACGTTGTGTCCCCAACATGGCTTGTGTCACTCTGTAAGCAGGACTTCTTACGGCTTTCTTGCAATAATGGCTTTATTTCTTACCTTTGTCCCATAAAAACGAGATTTGTGGAGTACACCCCTAATAGTTGCCCTGTCAATAGTCTTTCCTACCTGAGCTGTGGCTCTCAGCAGCTCCTCCAAAGCTACCATGAGCCTCTTGGCTGTTTCTCTCCTTAATTATCCGGCTACAAAGCAGGACTCTGTTTATTACTACATGACTTATTGGTTGCACTGGATTTTATTTTAGGTGTGTCTGAGTAAAGGGGGGCTGAATACTTATGCTCGCCACATTTTTCAGATTTTTATTTGTAAAAAAATTAAAAATAAAATAATCATGTACTTTTTTCCTTTTGCTTTAAAATTCTGTGCCACTTTGTGTTTGGATTTCATGTAATAGTAAAATAAAATGCGTACTTCACTTAAGAGCCCATGTTTTGGCTCAAATATGTCATTGTTTGCAGGCGTCATACATGTTGCAAGCATTTCTTAAACATATTTATTTATATATTAGAATTTGAAAATACCTATATCTAGATTGACTTATCATAATGCGTCATAGCTGTTTGTGCTCATGTACCCAACATTAGGCATTAATAAACTAGAAATAGATGGGGTCGTATTTGCCAAAAAAACAAAACAAAAAAAACAACAACCTTGAAATCCTAATTGTGTAAGTTTATGGCATACATGACTTAAACCAAAGTTTAGTGGTCAACTTCCCACACATGCAAACCAATGAAGGTATATTTATTTTTATGTATTTTACTTAACGAGATATGTCACCAGCCGGGCTACGGTGGCCAGCTTGTATATCTTGATCAGTTCTGAGACGTTTATGAGCATATTTAAATTTAGCACCCCTCGATACCCTTAACAAAATGTCTCCAGAAAATGTATGCAATTTGCTTTCATGCCCTCAAATTAAGCACAGTTTCAGAACTGCTGCCTGGCCCACAGCTGTAGCTCGCAGCACAAACATAATTCAGAACGGAAATGAGTCCTGGAAGAAAGTTAAGGGATGTGATAGGCAGGTATTCCAGGTGTTTGCTAATAAATAGGCAGCCAGCGAAGAGTAAAAGGGTTGATATCACTGCATCAGCGTCAGGGAAAGCTTGTGAAACCGAGCCAGAATACACCTGATGCTTTCTAGCCATGGTTGTGAATGCTCTCACTCATTCAGAGTTAAAATGCGGACCTCTCTTACCACCTCTCCATTAAAAACCCTCCCCTCTTCTGCCTGCAGCAGGCTCACATCTCAAAGGTCTGACCCAGCTCAGCATCTTGGACCCTAGCAAATCAATCCAGCTCTTTTCATCCGAAAAAACATGACGAATATAGAATCAGTGCAACTCATGAACGTGAGAAAAATCCCATCCTGCAACGACCAGGAGCTGGACGCACGACTAATCTAAAACAGTAATGCGGGTGCACCTCAGCAAATGAGCGAAATAAATGAAACGTTCCTTTAACAACCTATTTACACCCCAACTACAAGCGCCTTGTTTCTTAAAAGCTGTTTTAACCGAGTGGGTTTTAAAGGCGTGATGATATAGTTCCCACATTCTGAGGCAGAATACAGTTTCACTGCATTTGATCAATACTTTCCTTTCCTTTCCTTTAATCAACACCTTTACGTTTGTTCATTCAGTTAATTTCAGTTTCCAGAGATCGTTCCGATTTTTTGAAGTTGGATTCTATCGAGAGATGTCGACTGGTCAGTAGCTTACCTGGAGCAGGTAACTCTGGATTAGCGTCTTCTCTTTGCATAAATGCAGCTTAATTTTTCCTCAAAATCTGAAGTTATTGACACTGAACACAGATTTGGGTGTCTAACATTTATCTTGTGTGAAACAGAACATTTTAAGTGTATGTTTTCATGGCAACAATCTGAGGGGGAAATGTGTCAGAATCCATATTTCATCTTTTAGTTGCTGCACAAGTTCTGTTTTTACACCTCGCATTACTTCGATTATCACCGTAGTAAAAACGATGACTGGAGCGAGCGGTTGCGAAGCCAACGCACCAAAACGACACGGAGACGACCCACAGATCACACAGAGACATTTTTAATCACTCTGAACATCTGTAATATGGAAGTATGGGATGTTTTCTGTCTTACACGGCCCTCTGTGCCTGTTTCCATTAACTGTTCCTATTCCAAGAGTTTACTGAGAAGAAGGATGTGTTGTCTGAGTAGTTTCCCAAATGCCTTCCGTTTGTTTAAAGACGCTGGTCTGATCTTGAATCAAAGAAATGTTTGCACCAAATAAATAAAGACGAGAATTTAACTCATTCCCAGGAGTAGAAATACCTGAATGTTAGTTCTTGTGTGAATCTTACTTTGTATTATTTGCATGGAAATATCTTGGAAATATTAATCACACCACAAATTATTTGTATGGATTCAAATGAACTTCTGTAACATTAGATATAAGATATTGTAATAAATAATATATGAATTCAAACTGGATTATTTCTGGATTTTTTCTTTGTGGTTAAGTCTCCAGCTGTAGTAATAAATGTTGTCCACAAGGTGGCTCAATTGGCAAGCTATTTTGTTGAAGCCAAACTATGATGCCTCTGAAAACTTTTCAGAGAAAATAGCTGTAGAAAAAGTTTTCATTATCATTATATGTCACATACAACAGAATTACAGGTGCCTCTCCCTTATTGCACTAAAATGAATTAATACTACTAATAATAATAGAAACAAAGCAACAATCTCTTAAAAACACAGTACTGCACAATTTAGCATTGTACACACAGTATACGTGCAAGTGTGTGTATGACTTGCAATATCAACTATAATAAATCGTGGGAAATATTTTTATACACCGGTGCCATTCCCTTTTACCTTTCTATGACATAGAAAGTACATGAATAAACTGAATTGAATTACATGAACATGGTCATTAGGAACATCTACTTCTAATTTTCTCTACATCAAAATAATCAATAGGATTATTATTATTATAAGTATTATTATTATTATTATTATTATTGGTTTATCTTAATACCCTTTTTTCACTAAAAAGCAATATTTTTGCACAGTAAGCAAAGTTGTTCAACAAGAGTTTGGTTGATGACTGAATCAAATCAGCTACATGCACGCATTAGTGTTAACTCAAATATATGACACATTTTAATACTTTTTGCAACCCTCTCACAGGGGTTGGAATTGGCAGGAACTGCCAGATGTTTTCCTTTATGGATGCACCCCTGCATGTGTTGATCCCCTCTACAGTGGGGTGGCAGCCTGTCCCACTGATGGTGGGTTCAGCGCTGTAGGGCAAATATGCCCCACTTCTTCATCAGAATCTGAGTTAGAAGAAAACAACAGCAGGAGTTTTGTCTTTAGTGACTCCTCTGTGGATTCTGGGAGCTGAACTGTTGTATTTTTCCTGCAGTGGAGCCTCAAGGCTGCTCTCTCCTGCCTTCTTGCTTTCCCCTTGACAGTCACTTTAAAATTAACCCCAGAACAAGAGCTAAAGAGCTTGTTAAGGGAGTGTCTTTGTTCATAGTGAATTGAGTCCAGTACCGACATGAAATAAAAGTCCACTCAGAGAGGAAGAAGCAATCACTCCATTTTCAAGTAAAATAAAACACCTTCACAGTTTGCAAATCCACTCAGAGGCAAAGACCTTCCATTTTGAAAGCATGACCTGTGGACTGATGAATCTAAGATAGAGGTATGAGGCCATGATGACCTCTGCAGCATTTGGTTGAAAACGGGTAAAGCTTGCGAACATGAGAGTATCGTCCCAGCAAAACCCAGCATCATGTAGAGGGGACGTTTGCCCCGGGAAGAATAAATACACTTTCTAAAATAAATGACAACACGAGGAAAGTATGTGTAAAAATATGGAACCAACATCTCAAGACATCAGCCAGGAAGTTAAAGTTTGGACACAAATGGGTCTTCCAGATGGGCAATATGTCGTGTTTTCGGATTGGAAGAAGGACCCAGGTGCAGATGGAGATGAGATGGATACGATGTTTAATGGAAAATAAAGCTCACATAAAGGATGCAGCCCAGGAACTCAAACAATGATCAGGAGAAGAACTCGGAACTAACGAGTCGCAGATTACGTCACCTCCACCTTTTTGCGGTTCAGTTTTCCTCTTGTCAGACAGTAGGAAAAAACACAGAAGCCAAAATTAAAGGTAAAAATACGACCAAGCTGTGTCTGGGAAAGCGATTTAAAGATTATTATAAAATAATTAAATGTTTCAACTGAACATTTCAATTCAATTCAATTCAGTTTTATTTATATAGCGCCAATTCATGAAATATGTCATCTCAAGGCACTTTACAAAGTCAAAATCAATCATATTATACAGACTGGTCAAAAATTTCCTATATAAGGGAACCAGTTGATTGCTTCAAAGTCCCGACAAGCAGCATTCACTCCTGGAGAAGCGTAGAGCCACAGGGAGAGTCGTCTGCATTGTCCATGGCTTTGCAGCAATCCCTCATACTGAGCAAGCATGAAGCGACAGTGGAAAGAAAAACCACCCAGTAGCGGGAAGGAAAAACCTCCAGCAGAACCAGAACCGGGCTCAGTATGAACACGGTTCTGCTGAAACCTTAAACAACAAATGGTGACAATTCTTCATTGTGCATTCAGCCACTACGGCTACTGTTAACACAATGACAAAAATGCCGCTCTAGACAGTATTTCTGTGCACAATAACATCGATGAAACATCCTGTCTTATGAGCACTGAGAAGTTGTACCTGTACGATTGACTAAATGTTACATAAATAAAAAAAACGGTCAAGGTATGAGGTTTTACTCAATGTTGGTGCGAGGAGCAGCCCTCCTGAACGCCGAAGTCAAGCATCATCCTGTTGTACCGACTTTCTGACTCATAAAACCGACTTTAGAGGCCGTAACACATTGAAATATCCGACTCGGAGGTCAACATATGGAACGCAGCACAGGGTGGAGTGGAGAGGCGAGTGAGTAGCCCGGTGAAAGTAATCAGAGGATATGGGTGACATGGGAGAGCAATGAGGACAAGGAGCTGAGGGAGACGGATTACCAGGGACAGAACAGGGAGGAAACACAGAGAGAAGTCTAACATGACGACAATTATAGACAGTCCACAAATTAGATCACAAGGTAAAAATAAACAATCACTACAGGACGAAAAACTAAAGGAGGCACGCTCCCTGGAAATAATCAATCATGAGCACAATTCCTGGAGATTGACACAATAACCATAAAACAGAAACGTTAACATAAGTCTTTAGACTCTTATCCTTCCTGGAGTTTATGTTGCTTAAGACAAAAAAAGAAAAAAAAACAACACAAAATCAAATCAAATTTCTAATTTTATGGAAAACCTGAGGTGAATAATTGTTTCAGCGTGTCTTTTAGTAGTTTTACACTTGAATTATTTAATTAGTGATCTAACAGCTTAGTCAAATTCAAAATGCTAGAGGCGTGAGCTGATTTAGATCATTAGTCTGTTTGTGCATTGAAAGAATCTGGCTTTTGTTTCGGTTTGCTAAAATAAACTGATTTTCACACCTTCGCCCTGCAGCAATCAAAGCAGATTCTTCGTGACATTGGAGAGCCCTTCTAGCTTTGAAACATAGATGTTAATCCACAGACTGATTGTTATTAAAAACAAACTTGCTTAGTAGAAACAGGCTGCAGCTTTGCAGATCGAGGCCATTTATCTATAAGCTAAAACTTTTCCCCCAAAGGGTCATCAACAGAACAAAGATCCAAGATACAGCGACAAATATACAACCGGATGGCTGAGAAAGGAAGGAATCAAAGTCCTGCACTGGCCTAGTCAAAGTCCCGATCTTAACCTGATTGCTCCTAACAGAGCAATGCAGGAATCTATCTGCAGACCTCAACTACCTAAGAAATGTTGAAATGAAGAATTAACCAAAGTTCTCCCACAACAATCTGAAAGTCTAAAAGAGATATGTAGAAAACCGCTAAGAGCTTTTGCTGCTGAAGGTGACTCTTCATGCTTCTAGAGCACTGGGTGTACTTAGTTTTTGCACGAGTAAATTGAGCTTTTGAAACTTAATTTTTCTCCTGACTACAGGGGGCTGTGGCCACGTGTGAAAACCCCACACAGCTGAGCTCCAGCCGGCTGTGAGGCGTTAACAATGTCACGCAGTACTCGAAGCTGCAAAGACGAGAGGCGGAGCAGCTTGAAAACAAAACAAGGAGGCGACCTTCAGCTGAGCTCGATAATCAGGGGTTCGTGATTATGTACGAAGCTCCTGGCGCTGTTCAATCAGACGCTGACGTTTTAAGGAGTGACGAAAATCACCTAAATGTTTGGGATAAGAGTCAGAGAGAGTCACTTCAGTGCCTCCACTGTTTGGGCGGTTATTAGTGCACATCTGTTTGCGCAGTAGTCTGTCTACGGCATGCGTTCTGGGTCTATTTTTTAGTGGAGGAGTGTTTATGAGCTTGCTGCTTTAACCTCTAAAACGTTCCTACTGTTACTGCAGTGACACTTTCGCTCCAGTATCTTCTCATCATACTACTGACATTCGTTGTTAGCTCAGTGAAGACCACCTGTTGTGGTTTTTCGTTTGTTTAGTTTGCATGGTGGTGTGGCCTCTCACAGGATGAGAGTCCTGGGTTCAAATCTTGGCTAAAGCTTTTTCTGTTTTCAGTTTCCATGTTTCCTCCAGCTTCCTGTTACAGTCCAAAAATATGGATGCTAGGTGTACCAGCCACTCTACAGCGCCTTCAGGTGTGTATGTGTGCATTGGTTGCCTATCCTGTGTAGCTCCAGATTGGACCAACACCCTATACCGCACCAGAGCTCTCACCCTATTTTCTGCAGGATATAGACACATGCAAATATATATATATATATATATATATATATATATATATATATATATATATATATATATATAGAGAGAGAGAGAGAGAGAGAGAGAGAGAGAGAGAATATATATATATATTCCTCACTCTGCTACTTTCTCCTACTACTCTCCAATTATGAGTTATTTCTGTTTTTTGCTTCTGTTACCTTCAAGATAAAATAGTTGAGGGAGCTATGTGCTGTTTTTTTATCCCCCAGATTTTCCTACTGGGTCAGAGGGTATAGCTGTGTTTCTCTCCAAGATGAAGCCACTACAGGAGCTACTGCTACCCTTTCTCTACTTTTCCTGTAAAATTGAAAGCCGGTGATTGCATGATTTTCTGTGTCTTCTCAAACCCCCAGCCAGTGGGGGCAGATGGCTGCTCACACTGAGCCAGGTTCTGCTGCAGGTTCCTTCCCTTTAAAGGGGAGATTTTCAATACATGCATGCCCAGTATGATGCATTGCTGAAAACTTAGCGTCTCGATGCAATCAACTCACCACCGCTCGTTCAGGAAGAGGGATTGCAAAATCAGCGACCTGGTGTTATCAGCTGGGTTTTTCACAGATTGAAAACTCTGTACCAATCGACACAACGGACTGGGCTTCACTGCATTGTTTTATAACTGGGATTGAACTGTGATGTGTATAATTGAGTTGTTTCTATTCATGCTAAATAAACTTTCTACCGAAGTGGGAAAACTGTGAAAACTGCATGTGTATGTATATATATATATATATATATATATATATATATATATATATATATATATATATATATATATATATATATATATATATATATATATATATATATATATATATATATATATATATATATATAAACGAGGAACAATAATACATTTGTTATGCACTGAAGAAATGGAAATGTTTATTTTAGATATTACATGATTTAGCCGTATTAGATATTGGGAATCATGAAGCAAAGGTTACTGATATCTTCTCTGATGCCTCAGAGGTTAAAATCACAAAACATTTCAGGGCAACGGCAGTGAATATAAGTGTCTTTTTTTCTCCAAAGCTTTCTGACAGGAGCTTTTCCACATGTCAGTACTGGCTGGGAGGTGAGGAAAGGGCTACAAATGGGATTTCCTTTCTTTCTTGCTCTTCAGCTCTCAACATGAAGGTTGGTGGCAGCATGTGTAACGCGGTGGAGGTCCTGAAGCGTCTAAATTGCACACTTGTAAAGCCTTTCACCTCACAGCCAGCTGACTCACTCTCAGCTTGCACTGTCCTCCATTCTCTTCTTGTTTCCTGTCCTCGGTGAGTAATTACACGCTGATAAATCGCAGACCGTAGCCAAGCATTCTCTACGGAAAATATTAATTATCTTGTATTGATTTTAGACTCATACATGACAATAGTTCATTACTATTCTGCTGATATTGGTTCTAATTTTGTTTTTGTTTTATTCTCTATGAAAACTAAGGAAGAGATTCCACATCTCCGATGTTCTAGATTACCTCCCCCCTCAGTGCATCATTCAGTGCAGCTGTGACTCCACCACAGGAGGTTCCAGTCTGCTAGGTTGGAGTAAAAAACAGAGGCGGCGAGTGCAAACTGACTGTTCAATGTGTTCAATTCAAAATATCTCAGAAAAAATGTCCAAAAATCTGTTTTAGATCTGTTTTATATTTGTTTTCCCTGTGTCTTCAGATATTAATCACAGACATCAGAGCCTGAGGACGCTCTTTTATCCACCTTCACTGGTTTTCTTTGTCTTATCTTTCTCATTCGTCGTCTATCTGTGGTTGAGGATCACTTGTTCACAAAGTTCAGAGCAGCAACTTTAAGAGCTTCTCTGCTGAGAGCGCCATCATGTCTGCGGATATTGTACAGAGACACCACTGTGATGACACCTGCGTGAGGAGGCCGTCGAACCGCAGCACAGTCGCATTGTTATTTCCATCACGGATGTCCGTGCTGCCGTCATATGTCTCGATGGCAAGATGCGGAGATGGAGGGAGATTTGTGAACAATACATGACGCCGGGCCAATTTCAGCTTCATCTTACGGTGAAGTGACAGCAGCTACACTTTATAATATGATACAGCAGTCATTCTTTTTTTCATCTTCTTTTGTTATAAACTCACATCCAAGTTGCTGTGATCGTTCACACAGGGGTAACTCCCACACATTTCTATGTCTTTAGAATTCATATGTTTTACGCTGTGATTTAAACCCTGATGCCTTTTTTTTATAAAAGGCACAAAAAAGCTTTGAAATGGCTTATAAGCTTATTTTTGCTTAAAACCTCCTTTATAAATTTGGTAAATGTGAGCACAAAGAGAGGAACTCTACTTTAGTTAAATGTTTTATTGTGATACTATGATACATTAATGACTTTATTCAGCAATCAGAAACATGGCTAACATGTTTCTGTTTTGATTCATTTTATAGGAGTTAATGCAATTTATTCCAATCTAAAATACAAAGATGTTAACATTAAGTCCTCTCTACAAACTACTACTACAGCTAAAACAGGACGTTTTAGGAATAATTCCAAAAAAAGTAAAAAACAAGGCAACTGGACTTGTTATCCGTAGTAGAAGACGTTTCGCTTCCTCTCCAGGAAGCTTTCTCAATTCAAAAAGTCTGGAGTAATGTGGAGTAACCAGCTTTATACCAATGCCAAACAAAGGCCTTGTAATGGCTTAGATAACATGCAAATTCAACCGAAACAGGTTCACCCCTTAATTTGCAGACATTTTAGAAATGTCTGAACGTTAGCTCCCCACTGATTTTTTTTTTTGGGGGGGGGGGGAATTTTTATTAAATCTATTTTTTTAAATCTTTTACACCTTTAGGGGGTCCATAATTACTTTCGACCAAATTCTCTATTTTTGTCTTGTTTGAAAAGATGTGCATTCCTGACATTTGCCAGATGTGATCTAAATGTCTTGTGGACATTTTTGTAAAACATGGTTTTACAGATCTTCTATGCCGCAATCGACATTGTTATGATTCAGACAAAAAGATCACCCTGATCAACAGTTCCTGGACAGAAATCACCATCACTCCAGGAAGAAAGGAAGATCCTTTAAAATGTTGGAAACCACTTTTTTCTATGTGTAGTGGGCTGTAGTACACTTGGCATAAGAGCACAATGCTGCCCTCTAGAGTCTGGGAGAACAGTGCTACTTCGGAGGAAAAGGCGCAGGGAGCATAAATGCTGCAGACGTTGTTTCTGCACGTTTCCATGTGGAGCGTTCCTGCATCAAGCATAAAGCACCCCTAAGACTATAGCAGTTCTTGAATGTCAAAGGTTAAATCAGATGTGTTTGTGTTCAGTATACTTTATTTTATTTTAAGATTATTTTGAGGGTGTTAGTCTCATTTTTGTGACTATACTAAACGCTTTGAATGAAGACTTACTGTTTACTTATCAATATTTGATTCATTTATGGTTTGACAGTAGACAAATCACTGCCTATGATGGTGAATGATTGTGATCTTTTTCTACCATTCACCCTGCAAGTCTCACTAATGGGGGTTTAATATTTTTTCCTAAAGAGAAAAAGGTGTCTTTGAGCTGTTAGCCCTCAGGCATCACACATCAGGTGGACACTAAACTCAAAGAGCTAAGCAACATCACGTCTGTCATTTATTTGTAAAATCCATAACCCAGCAGGTGGTTAATCAAACATCCTGTCATAATTTGGAGCAGTTGTTATGGAGCTGCAGCAGCACTGCTGCTTCTGTTTTTCGCCAGAACCGAGGGATCAATCCTCACTGAATTTTGTATGCATCTTTTCCATGTACTGTATGTATTAATTGTGTCAGTCTGCAAGAAGGCATTAAATCAAACATGTCTCCTCAGTGGTGCAATTGGCAAGTCTAACCCAGATTAAAGCAACTATTGAATAAGGAGCTAGTAAAACCAATCTTTCACAAGAGTGACCTGGTCAAGAAAGGCAGGAGCACACATTATTATGGGCAACAGCAGACTGACAAAAACAAACATTAAAACTATAAAATGCGGAACATTTGAAATTTTAAAATGCAGGACTTATAATTACAGTGCAGGAAGTGTTGAAGAAGTTCTAATATTACCATGAAAAAATGAGACGAGAGCAGTGGAACGGGAGGTATGGACAAAGAAAAGAGGAATGGGAGTTTCAGTATTGTGCTTGAGGGAGATGGTCCACTTAAACTTACAAAGGTACTCAGAGCACAGGTTTGGGAAATTCATTATGCAAGAGTGTTGGGAAATGGAAACCTTTTAGTAGGTTTTACAATGAAGGAACAAGTGGACAAGGCTGGAAAAATGGAGCTTATTGAAAAGGTGAAGGTTTTTAGGACTGGAGTGGGTGAGAGGAGACAAGTGAAAGGAACGGGAATTATAACAGGAATTCCTCTGAGCGTCTCAGTGAAGAAACTTGTGGATGGCCTGAAATAATGGAATAACTGCAAGGGAGGCTAGGAGGATGAAGAAGGGGGTTGAGTAAGTCGAAACAGAAAAAAGTTATTATACAGTTTGATGTTCCGAAGTTGCTCCATTTTGGGTTTGTGAGGTATACTGTACAAGAGTTTGTCCCCAAGCCACTAAAATGTGTTCACTGTCAGGAATATGGACACATGATCATGCTTATTAAAAAGGTGGTCCCACTGTTAAACTAAAATGCTATAGCTGTGGATGGGGAGCACAGTGTGACGTATTGAGGATGTGAAGTGTTGAAAGGGAGGCGGCAGTGCAGCAATTAAGAATGAAGGAAAAGGTGTCTAATGCGTAAACAGTTGGTATGATTGAACAGAAAAGTGATGATAAGATCCAAATTACTGGACAAGACGGCATTAAAAGGAGAAATGAGCAGGAAATAGAAAGGAAGCTGACAGAAGAAAATGGGAAAATGATAACATTCATAGCAGGATTCATTAATGCGACATCAGGCGATTATTAAGTGTAAAACAGGCCAGATCCAGATAGTTGTTCAGGCGACTGTTCATCATTCGGGTTTGGTTAGAGTACATGGGAAGATGTCAGAGATGAAGTGTCCAAGCCAGACAAGCAACACAATGTATTGGGTAATATTGGAAATTGTATTAATTTAACAGTGGAATGCTAGAAGTCTAGTTGCTTATAGTCGGGTATTTAAGCATTTTATCTGCAGTCAAAAGACTTTGCTGGATATGTTGTGTAGTCATGGCTGAAGCCAAGTCTGCATTTTATTTTCAAGGGTTTTTGTTGGAGTTAGACTGGATTGGTAGGATGGGGGGAAGGATGTGTCACTTTTGTAAGAGAGGGGATTCGTTTACAGAGTTGCAGTATATATTAGAGTTTAAGTAGAACGTGTGGTTGTTGAAATGTGGGCAGAAAGAAAGCATCTGGCTGTGGTCAATTATTATATCCCATGTTTAAGATCAGAGATGGATGTCTGGGAAGTAATTGGGTGATGTAATGAATGGGGAGGTTGAGTGGTGTGGAGAGTTTAATTCACATAAAACATTATAGGGTAGTGATAAAAATGACTTTAATGGACAGCTGATAGCAGCATACTACGATGAGAAAAATCTTGGCCCACAAACAGATATGAGCCGACTACTTCTTGACTTGCCTACTGTGTCTAATTCACTGGCTGTGTTATATGAATAGAAGGGGCTTTTTATTTGAGTACGGATGTAATCGGATAGAAAATAGGACGGGTAATAATGACAGCGGCAGCAGAGCCAATTTCTAAATCCATTGGTGGGGCAAACAACAAGGCGGCGGCTTGGTGAGGTGACAAGAGCCAACAAGCAGTTAGAAATAGAAATAAGGCTTTTAGATTGGTACGGCAAACCCAAAACCTTGGTCATTTAATCCATTAGACGGGCAACTATAATCTATTAGAGGGATTTTTGGTGCTCAAAAGGTTAAAGGGTTAAAGTTGGAGAGATATAGGGAAATTGTAAAGAAAATGAGAAAACGAAAAGAATGAGGTTAGTTAGAAGTTCTGGTGGTATGTTGGTTATCACAGACAAAGAAAAGGCTGAAAGGTTGGTGAGGGTCATTGTGGCTGTCCGTAGCTCAGATAATCTGTCAGAAGAGGCAGAGCTTTTTTGTGTCTCTTTCCAGGTGATGGAGCAGACAGAGGACGTTTTATCATTCTCTTCCTTCTATCTCTTCTTTCTTTCACCCTTTTCTTTCTCTTTTTTTTTCTCTTCTTGTTCTTCCTTTACTCTCCTACTTTCCCATTGTAGTGTCCATATAATTTGAAATTCTCCCTGCAGGAATCACAATAAAGCTATTTACACGCACAAATCAAGCGGAGCATTATGGCGAAAGCTGTTTGCTCCACTTGTGAAAGTAAAATCTGTCGAGCTCTATTTGGCATTAAGATATCAATTTTTATTGCCACATTGCTAGACAGGACACTGGAAAAAAAAAAGAAAAAAAAAAGAAAAAAAAAAAAAGAAGAGGTGAGGCAGAGTAGGGAGAAGACTAGAGTGGCAAATTTGGAAGCACTTACCAGAAAGATTGGATCCAGTAATGAGTCTGATATACCGTTCACAGTTGGAGCGTTAAAATGGTGTTGGCTAAGGCGCCACTTTGCTCCAGGTAAGGATGAGATGAGTTACATAAAGTGATGGGGGCTTGAATAAACTCCTTATGCTTTTCAGTAAGGTGTGAAAATATGTTTGTCTACCAGTGAGCAGGAAGGAGGTAATTATTGTTCTAGTTAGAAAACCAGATAAGGATCCCAGTAAATCTGAGATCTATAGGCCTATTGCACTCGCATATCTGCAAGCTAATGAAACGGATAGTCAAGAAGACACACATGCGCTGCCTGGAAAGAAAAGGGACACTAGCTGAGTTTCAGAGTGGATTTAGAAGAGGAAGGAGTATGCTGGTCCTGTGTTGTGTCTGGAGGATGAGATAAGAGGGCAAGTAAACAGAGAAGTGATAGCTGCAGTATTTTTTTTAAGTTGAGAAAGCATACAATATGTTGTGGAAACAAGGGCTGCTGATAAAATCGAGAAGGAAGCGGATTGAAGGCAAGATGTTTAACTGGGTGAAGGACTTTCTTTCAGGGAGAACTATACAAGTTAAAATAGGGAATGACTAATCAGAAAAATACTTGGTTGGTAACAGTGTGCCAGAGGGGAATGTAATTAGTCCTAACTTATTTTTTCAAGAGTTCTAGTAGAGATGTGAAAATCTCTGTATGCAACTGTGGAAAAGCAGGAAGAATGAACATTATATCATGAGGAAATTGCAATAGGACACAGAGGAGGCTGAAAGGTAGGGAAAGGAAGGGGTTTTGATCTTCAGTAGAGAAAACAAAAGTAATGTTGTTTTCAAACAAGTCAGACAAAACATTGATATTATTATTTGTAATACTCCTATAGAGAGAGTGGACAGCTTTTGCTTTTTGGGGGAGCAGTTTGATTGTATGTTGACGTGAAAAGAACATGCTAAAAAGGTGGTGTAAGAATGTAAAAAAGGGTTTTAATGTTATTAGGTGCCTGGCAGGATTGAATTAGTAGGGCCCAGTGTTTCAATTACTGAGATGCATCTATATTTGTGTGGCAAGGATCTTGAGCAGAGTGGATTATGAGTGTATTGTATGGATCTGCAGCAAAATCTGTGTTGACAGAGTGAGATCTCATTTAGGGCAAAGCACTTAGGTTATGCCTGGGAACAGTTAGGTCATGACCTGTATGCCCTAAGGGTTAAGAAGAAAGAAGTTAATGGCTAATCATCGACTGACTTTGAAGGAGTATACAAGTAAACATCTGGCTTAAAAGTGTCGGAACCCTGTTGGGAAATAAGTAGGCATGAGAAATTGAGTTTTTGGTGTAATGAACTAGCAGCTGAGTTATCAGTGAACAGACTGAAATCTGTCCAAATGTATTTTGGCCACAAACTGCCTGGAGCGCTTGTAGATCTGGATCGGCTGCATAATAAAGCAAGGGATAAAGTTGCTAATTTAATTCAAGCCTGCTTCAGTCACATAGACATTAAATATAATGGTTATATACAAATATATTCAATTCAATTCAATTTTATTTATATAGCGCCAATTCATGAAACATGTCATCTCAAGGCACTTCACAAAGTCAAGTTCAATCATATTATACAGATTGGTCAAAAGATTTCCTATATAAGGGAACCAGTTGATTGCATCAAAGTCCCGACAAGCAGCATTCACTCCTGGAGAAGTGTAGAACCACAGGGAGAGTCGTCTGCATTGTCCATGGCTTTGCAGCAATCCCTCATACTGAGCAAGCATGAAGCGACAGTGGAAAGAAAATACACCCATTAACGGGAAGGAAAACCTCCGGCAGAACCGGGCTCAGTATGAACGGTCATCTGCCTCAATCGACTGGGGGTTACAGAAGACAGAGCAGAGACACAACAAGACAGACAAAAAGCACAGAAGCACACATTGATCCAGTAATCTGTTCTACATTAGATGGTAATAACGGGTGATCTGTCTTCCCTGGATGATGTCACAGTTAACAGAACGCCAGACCAGGTGTACCTACTATGAAGAAAAAAGAGAGAGAACAAAATGTTATCAGCAGAAATGATGACAAGCAATGCTTAATTGAAGAACAGTAGAACTCAATAGAGTGAGAAAAATAGGCCCTGATGTCCTCCAGTAGCCTAAGCCTATAGCAGCATAACTATAGAGGTAGCTCAGGGTAACATGAGCCACTCTAGTTATAAGCTTTGTCAATAAGGAAAGTTTTAAGATTATTCTTAAAAGTAGACGGGGTGTCTGCCTCACGGACCAAAACTGGGAGTTGGTTCCACAGGAGAGGAGCCTGATAGCTAAAGGATCTGCCTCCCATTCTACTTTTAGAGACTCTAGGAACCACCAGCAGACCTGCAGTCTGAGAGCGAAGTGCTCTGTTAGGAACATACGGGGTAATCAGAGCTCTGATATATGATGGAGCTTGATTATTAAGGGCTTTATACGTGAGAAGGAGAATTTTAAATTCTATTCTTGATTTAACAGGAAGCCAATGAAGGGAAGCTAAAATTGGAGAAATATGATCCCTCTTGTTGATTTTCATCAGAACTCTTGCTGCAGCATTTTGGATCAGCTGAAGACTTTGAACTGCATTTTGTGGACTTCCTGATAGTAAAGAATTACAATAGTCCAGCCTTGAAGTAACAAATGCATGGACTAGTTTTTCAGCATCACCCCTGGACAGAATGTTTCTAATTTTGGTGATATTCCGGAGGTGAAAAAAGGAAACTCTGGAAACCTGTTTAATATGGGATTTAAATGACATGTCTTGGTCAAAAATAACACCAAGATTTTTTACTTTATTACCAGAGGCCAAGTTAATGCCATCCAGATTAAGTGATTGATTAAGAAGTTTATTATTTGAGGACTCTGGTCCAAAGATTACAACTTCTGTCTTGTCAGAATTTAAATGCAGAAAATTTAAAGTCATCCAGCTTTTGATGCCATCAAGACATGACTGTAGTTGAAGTAATTGATTGGATTCATCAGGATTTATGGACAAATATAACTGAGTGTCATCAGTATAACAATGGAAATTAATCCCATTTAAATATATAATATAAAGATCTTCAGACTGGGAAAACCGGTGCTGCAAAAGCAACCCAAGTGGCGTATGGAAAGAGAACTAGATGGGTTACGTATGTATGCAGTGGAGCCTGCAGCACAATATGGCAATAGGATGCTTTAGAGAGTAATGCAAACAAAACCTTGATATGCAGTGATTCCAGCTCAGCTTTAGGTTCCATTGAATCTTGCATGAAATCTGCAAGGTTAACTCTATGGTGGTGGACATAAGGAGAAAAAGTTGTGTTTTTATGGCTAACTGCACACAGAGGTATAGTGGGAAATGAAAGAGAGGAAAGGGTAGCAAAGGAGGCAGCACGAAATGATGAGGCGGACTTCAATATCTGTTTGGCAATAGTGAAAGGGAAGCGTCTGGAGGTAATTCAGATCTGGCAACGTTACTGGAGCACGTCAGATAAGGGCAGACATTTATTCTGGACTCAAGAAATGGTGGGTGTGGTAAAACAAGGGTGAGGGTAGAAGAGAACAGGTGGTTTTTAGCAGGTTGAGAATTGGGCACACACTGCTGAATAAATCTCTACATTTAGTTGGGAAGCATCAAGGTGGTTATTGTAGTCTTTGCCACAAGGATGAAATTATTAACTCGATGTGGGAGAGAGGCTACAAATGTTCAGAAGACTGGACAAACAGAGATATCTACCAGCAACAGAGATCCTGAGATGTGGCGAAGAGGAAGATGGCTGGAGAGGTATTGGATGGTTTTGGGACGTGACCGGGTCGTTCAATAGAATTTAAAACATAGGCGTGGGATTCAGTCTCAAAAAGGATGTGATGCAACAAACTGAGTGCGATTCGCCGTACAACACCAAAGACGAAGAGAAAGATAGAGAAGAACACGCATGTGAAAGATGGCAAACCAGTGAGCCGATATGTTAGAAGGAATTTTTGTTTGCTTTTAAAAAAAATATATGTTAACATTGAGTGAACAATGTCAGACCGTGGTTTTTTCTAATGGCATTACGGAGTTAATCTGGATTTTGTGCAGTTGCTAAGAGCGTGTCGAGAACGAGGCAGCTTCACAAGATGGTGAGCCACCCTCTGATGATTGCAGCGGCGGGACCCCTTCAACGCATCCTCGCTAAACATGTTGGAGCTGCCAGAGGACCTGATCGAACTTTCTGGGGTTAATTGACCCCATTGGGTCGCACCAACAGTGAGGTCCACACCTGCACTACTCAGCATGACGGTAAAGACAGGCAACTTTCTCCAGTCTGAAGACGCTTAAATTCAGAGATTATAGGCCCGTTTACACTACACCTAAAAAACCGAGCCATGCCGAGACCAGTCCGAGCTTGGTCCAGTTACCAGGCCGAGCCTCGTTTCTGACGACCGTTTACACACAACGCTATCTCGGTTCCTTGGTTGCTCCTCGCCCCCTAGTGGCGATCTGTGGTACTACCGCTCTCTGGGATTGAAGGCGGAAGCAGCGAAACACACACAGCTGCGCCCGTAACATTCAGGAAGTTATGCTTGATATTGTGATATTTCGGTGTTTGCAGAGAGTCAGGGGAAGAAGGCAACCATTGGTGAATTTACTTGAGAAAGTTGGCTTTTTGGGAAGTGGATGAGACAAACGAACGTCTAATAAGGATTTACAGATGCAGGAAACAACGACAGACGCTGAGGTTCATTGCGCTGCTAAGCAGAATCATCTCTGGAAACCGTGTGGCACGGTAAGGAAGCTAGTATTATTATGAATGTCTGAAATTTGTCTGAATGGAGTGTGAATCGGGACGTGCAGCCAGACACGCCGGAAAACCCGCTGACAGTCAGCTGACTGTAAGGGCATGATGCCGTCTGCTCATGCGCTCTTCGTTATCAGAAACCGGGATAAAATAGAACCAGGCCGAGACCTACCCAAGAGCTGGTCTGCAGTTAGCGCGGTCCGGTTATGGTTAGCGCGGTCTGGTTCAGTCTGCTGACCGTTTACACACAAGAGTTATCTCGGTTACCGAGCTCGGACTGGTCTCGGCTCGGTTAAAAAAGTGTAGTGTAAACGGGCCTTATGACTCACCCCATATAAACTGATTTGCTGTATTTTGATGGCCAGGTTAATGTGTTTCGATGTTTGCAAAGGGAAAAACAGTTACTCTGAACTGCTGAAGTGAACGAGTTCTAATGTGTTCTGATGGCAAAGTTAATCCCCACTGGTCGGTCTGGTTTGATGAGCCTAATTATCACTAACTTAATTCCTGATAGGAAAGACTTAGAGTTTAGGTTTCCTCAAGAGATCATACTTAGATTGAGTTGACCTGAATAAAATAGATCCTAATTAACAAAATTTAAAGGGTTCTTTGCTAAAAGAATAAGTGTTCTTGCAAAAAAAAAAAAAAAAAAAAAAAAAAAATCTATATAAATATATATATTATATATATATATTTATATATATATATATATACATTATATATAAGGTATTAAGGTTAGGTAGGTTGATTTAGTTTGTTTAAAATAAAAGCATTCGGTTCTGGTACCCCTGTTTAGTTAAACATTAATTCTTATTTAATTTTTTTCTAATTTAACAAGTCAGCATTTAAAATGTATCTTCTGTGGTGCAGTTGTTTACTGATAAGTACATTTTGCTGTTCTTACAAATGTGGAGCCTAGTTCTCCCTCACTAACACCCGCAGTGATACATAACTCATCTGTATGTGTAAATGCTGGGATGATAGTATTTTTTTCTTTGACGTTATCATAGTAATTCACTACTGAAGACTGACATGGCGCAGATTTGACCACAATGTTGGAGTCTTTCCGCTCAAACGTTGGTGAGGATGAAGCCAACAATGTGAAGAGGACGACCTCGGCGAAGCTTGTGTTGCTTATAGGAAAGGATTTCATGAAAGCAGAGAGATTAAACAGGCCACTCAGAGAAATGCTCTCTGAGCTTCAGGGTATGTGCGATTGGTCCCCAGTGCTGCTGCATTTTGTTTGCAGCAGAAAAATGATCTTAATCCTGCTCTTTTCTGCCAGTGTTTTTTCTGTTTTTCCAAAAGCAAAGCAAAGTTTCATGGTTTAGTTCTTCAAACAGACTCGTCACGTTTCACACTGATGAGATGTATGCGTGTGTATGCCGTGATTTAAAGCGAGCGTGAGAAGATCAGTCAGTGTGTCTGGGTTCGAATCTCTGAGCTGGACTTGTTTAGCATGAGTTTATTCGTAGTATACCAGCATCCAAGTCATCGCCCCGGGTCCAAGTAAGATTTATCCATATGGGGTGATAGTGGATTAATGGTTAGATTAGTTATCTTACAATGAAAAAGTTGTGGATTTGATTCAATCTTCCCCTTGTCATATTTAACCTGGCCAGCCAGATTGATAATGTGTAGCACTCTGCCTTCTGCACATTATCAATCTGGGACTGCTCCTATCAAATCTGTTTGGGGAAAGGAGAGACCTTCAGCAACATGCTCTGAGCTGATTGGACGAAGTGACACCTAGTGCCCGCCTACCAAAGGTTCGTTTTAGCCAATCATGGTATAAAATTAAAATGTAGACAGCAGGTGCCATGAGAAACCAAAACAAGGGCAGCTAGTCAAGGCACTTCTTGCTGTTCTTTCAAAGAAGAAATTGTAGATTCTTACAAAACAGATGTGCTAGCAGCAGCTATGCGTGCGTCCTCCTGCAGCGCCATGTCTACGTTGGTTTAGCTTTGGGCTGGGCAGCTCTTGCTTCGGTCGCAGCGCTATGTCCCGCCTTAAACCGCAATACTGCAACGTGATTGGCCCGAACCGTTTTTGGTTCAGACTCAAACGGTTGAAGCCGGAGCGGTACAAGGCAGATTCTTGTGTTTGAGAACGCACAAACAGCAAAGCGCGTTAAGTGCTCAAATGACTAGTAAATGATTGAGCAAGAGGCGGAGCAGTCATAGATTGCCAGCTGAACACAGGATAACACAGAGCAGACAATGGGCACACATACTCACAGTTTTACAGAGACCAATTAACCTAACAGTCCTGTTTCTGGACTGTGGGAAGAGGCCTGAGTACCTGGAGATAACAAACACATGCAACTCATGACTCATGCATCTTGCAAGAAGAACATTTCATTATACCTACCTAAAAAATACAGACTCCAGGTGGAATGGAGTTAAAGTAATTTGTTTGTAAAACATTAACACGATAGACGACTTTACTTTTTGAAACAGCTTTAATTGGATCTATGTGTGGTCTGATACAAGTCAGACAAAAAAAAGAGCAAAAGCTGAAAGAATGTGTGGTGGCAGCAATTTTAATAGTGTTGAACAAGGCAGCTCTCCAGTGTCTTGGATCATGGCAGCTTCACAAATAAGGTCAGAGAAGCAGAGAAACGCTGCAGTCTTGCTCATGCTCACCAAACAGCCTGTTTGGACTTTTGTTTCATGTAAGAAGATAATGAGTTGAGAAGCTGCCGTTGTATTGTTTCAGGTTATGATTCAACACTGATGTTTGGACAAAACTCAAACAAACACTATCAGGACTACTCAGACGGCACTAGAACAGAGACAGATGCAAATTGTAGTGATTGTGTAACTGGCTTAACTTTCCGCAACACATATTTAGGTTTCATAATTTACTTCACTTTGTCGGTAAAATTTGTATTTACTGCACAAAAGAAGACAAGTGATGCTGCAAACTGTACTTATGGGGTTTATTCAGTGCGTCGTAATTATAGATGACAATCTATGAAGAGGGATGCTGCTGCATTCTCTGGTTGACTCAGCTGACATTTTAAACATGCTGCAAATTCTAAACACACACTGGCCAACAAAAGCCACATGTCCTGCTGAAAGTATAATATGTTCATTGATTATACTGAAGTATGACATGAATTCAGTATTCGGTCAGTACGGAAAATAAAAATGGCACAATTTTCATTAATTTCCACCATGAAATGGGAAAGAATTGTTTAATAAAATATTGTCATTCAGCAATTATATATAACATAAATGAATGAATGTAATCTTCAAGTTAATATTATCTGATAGGATAAATGAAAATGACAGAATAGTAGTTATGTAACTTAAGACCTAATAACTGGTACAGATTTAGCATTTTTTTTGTTACACTTAATGTTTCAGGTCATCAGACACAGCATCAAACAAAAGTAACCTAAAAAAGAACAAAACATGGTTTGATAGTGATGATTTGAGTTATTATGGGAGGAAAAGCTGTCCAATCTAACGGGGACTTGTGTGAAAGAATAATTCATTAAAGGGTGGGCTTGCCAACAGGATTCAGAACATTGTTCTCCTATAAAACCAAATTACCAATTGATCTTAAGGGAGCAATAAGTGAAATTTTACTTTTTTTTAGATAGAAAGAACTAAAAACAATAGTAATGTTAAAAACTAAAGGTAATATTTCAGATGGACTATGGTATGACGTCACACACCATCTCTCTGTGTTGTTCTCCAGTCTCTTGTTTACAGAGCCGGGCCGGGCCGGCCCTACGTGTGTGTACGTGCAAATGAACAGCTGCCACTCAGGACTTAGCCTCTCCCTACACTAAAATACCACCGTCAGAGCAGCACAGTGATGGAGCAACATGGCGAGAACAGCCACAGCAGATCAAAATGTTCTCTTGCTAACAGCATTATAAAGTTATCAGTTACTTACTTCTTCACAAGAAATGTTCCTCTTTGTGAGGCTGTTTTGCTGTGAATTTATCCTTTGCAAATATGTGCATAGAAGGTGATGGGTGAGAAGGTAAAGGAGGTGTCGGGTGGCAGCTTTAGTGAAGGTAGAGAGGAGCTGCTGGTCACACATCTTGTTTTGGTCTACAGACAGTGCTCAAGCTCCACCTAGTGGTGAAATATCGCCTATTGCTCCTTTAAAGTCACAAAGCGATGTCAGGGCATCGTTCCTCTGGGTTTTCTGCTGGAGAGCAGAATTCATGGTCTCAGCAAAGCAGCCCCAGACCATCAGACTCCCATCACCATTTCTGACTACAAGTGTGAGGTTATTTACTGACAGGCTACTAGTTTTACTTTTTGCCACCTTTGCCTCATCAGTCCACAGGATATTAATCCAAAGGTCTTCACGAATGTTTTTTCTGTAAATGTGATACAGGCCCTTTTGTTAAGCAGTGGCTTTGGATCTCTCCACAACAGGGCATCTTTCTTCAGTCTCTGTCTTTTTGTTCAATCTGAGGCAAGCGAGGAGTGCAGTGTTTTAGATGTTTTGGTTTCGTTTGTGACCTCCTGGATGAGACATCTATGCGCTTGGAGTAATTTTAGTAGGCTGGCAACTCCAGAGAAGGTTTACCATTGAGGTTTTCTCCATTTCTGTATAATGGTTTTCAATTTGTTTCACTCGAGTCCAAAAGCCTTAAAAAAAGGTTTTGTAACATTTTCCAGACCGACAGATGTCGGTGACTTTGTTTTTTCATTTGCTTTTCAATTTCTTTGGACATGGGCATGATGCGGTGCTTTTGTGATCTTTAGCCCACTTCATGTCTTATACAGGTTCTAGTTAAGAGATTTCTTAAATCTACAGGTCTGGTAGTAAATACCCATGATAGTGGAGAGGGAAATAAAAAAACACAATCAAAATTAAGTAAAAATGTAACACTTTTTTTACTCTAAGAAAATCTGAAAAAAATAAAATAAAACAACCTTTTGTTTTTTGTCATGTTAACATTTTTCTGATATTTAAATGTAATTGATAATCTAAAAATAGTTTTTCACAGCACTGAAAACATTAAAATGCGCACAAACAGGGATGGTGAACTAAAGATAAAGACTACCGTAGAAGATAAGGGACCTTTTACATTAAATAGCAGCATAAATAGACATTAAACAGTTACATTTCTTACAAGTAATCACATTATTACAGTAACAAATCTTTACAACCAAAGCAGATGTATTTCTTGTACCACTAATGTATTTATCACCATGAGCAGCTCGCTGGCCCTCAAGTCTGATGATCTTAATGCTTTAATATTTACACTGTGCTTTAAATTCGCTTATTCCACCATTTGTCTGTCCGAATGCAGGGTGACAAGATTGACATGAAATCCGTGGAGAGAAGGAAACACCCTGCATCCCATCTACTGTCAGTGACGTTTGTGGTGCACATGGGAAAACCTTTACTACATTTTTTTGGGACAGAGGAAAAAAAAAATCAACCTTTTGGAACAAGGTCATTCAGAACCACAGCCGGTAAATCTGCCGCGGTGGTGAAGGTGTTGAGGCGTGGCGTCCTCTGAGATGTTGTCAGGACACTCGAACCCTGACCTCCGTGCTTTTCTTTTCCTCTTCTCCGAGTCAGGGGGTTGAAGCAGAGGTAGGACAGGAATTTATTGTGCAGCGAAGCATAAATGAAGGGGTTGTAGCAGGCTGAGCTCATGGCGAGCAGGTGAGCAGATACCTGGATGACATTAATGTAGTTCTTTCCCATTATGGAGAAGTCTGTGTCCAGGTCACGGATCAGGTTCACCACCTGGAGAGTAAAGCTTATTATTAGGAGCATCATTAAAAAAAGCTTTAAAATCAATTATTCAGAAATACGCACTCATATATAGAAAACAAATTAAACTTTTGTAGTATGACATTCCTTACAGACTTTTTTATTTTTCTCCTTAATCAGTCTAAGTCTACTTCAGCTGGCAGGCTGAATTTTATGATATAAACAAAATATTGTTTCAGCTACAATAAAACAGCTTTCTCCAAACACTAAGCTGGTTTGTGTTGCATAAAAAACATCTACAGCTGGACTGGATTTCCTTTTATGACAAAACATAATCAAGCTTAACGGGGACCTATTATGTTTCCTTTTAATGAAGTTAGGATAGAACTATGGGCTTTATAAATTTGGACTTCTCTCAGAATGAGCTGTTTAGTGCAAATAAGCTGTAGCTGGCCACGCCTCCCAACTCTATGTTAACACTCAAAAATGAAATGAAGCCACACACCTCTGCTCTCTGTAACTGGGAGAATGTGCACAGACACCTGTTGTTTATGGCAGCCACCAACAAAACTTTTGTCTTTTCCAGCAGCTATCGTTCAGAGCATTCAGCGGTGAAACCAGTTGACCAAATGTGCTCCTGTTCTGTAATGAGGTGGGAGGAGATCTGCTGGGACTGCTGCCTGAGGGTCATCATTTTGATTTCTTGTTTCTGCTTTTTGCATCACAGGCCATCCATTACATTGCTGACTGCTTGTCTGACCAAGGGTGAATTTTCCACATTGCAACAAGATTAATTGTGGCCTCCTGCACCAAACTTTTTTTAGTTAATTATTTAAACTCTGTTGAGTGCATGGTGGGTACGGGTCTGTGTTGGTTAAATCAGCTCAAAGGTCTTTGAATTGATTAAGAAGCAAGGACTTTGGATGATAAGACCAAACCTCAGACTTGGTCCAATCTGTATGTATGATTTGATTAAATTTTACTTTGTAAAGTGCCTTGAGATGACATGTATTGTAAATTGGTGCTATATAAATAAAATTGAACTGAATTGAAATCATTCTAGTTCTAGTCCTTACACTGGCTCTTTGTAGCTCAGAGAATAGACTTCTATTAGTCTATAAATCTCTGAATGGCTTAGGACCAAAAATACATCACAGACTTGTTATCAGTGTATCAACCATCCAGACCACTTATGTCTTCTGGCTCCAGCCTGCTCTGCAGAACCAGAACCAGAACCAAACATGGAGAAGATGCATTTAGTTTTTATGCTCCACTTATCTGGAACAAACTCACAGAAGGCTGTAAAAGTGTTAATCAGATGTGCTTTCTTAGACATAAATTTTCACCAACTAGTTTTATAACATTAACTTGACTGCATTTTATTATAACTAGGATTACATTTGAATCTTTCTATGTGTTTGGATTGTTTTTGATCAATATGATTACATATTAGGAGATACAAACTGGACCTGTTTGGAAATTGCTTTCTTATAATTGTGAACTGATGCTATAAATAAACTTAATTGACCTAAAACAGTTTTTAAAACAGCTTTGGTAGGGTGCACCACCTTACCTTGCAGTAAGCAGAAAGTAAATGTTTAAGGTGTCGGTTGGAAAGCTCAGCACCTGTTAGTTGAAAAGTTTAAAAAGTTTTGGAGCTGTAATTTGTCATCGTTTAGGTGGTGTCACAGTAACAGCAGAGTACAGCTAAAAATGTTATATAACTGCTGATTGCGTTCTTAAAGCTTCTAATTCCAAATCTTCCCATTATAACATCAGTCTGTACAGATAATGGATCAAAAACCATGACTAATAAAACTAGGCCAGCTTCTTTTTTAAGCAGTGGTCCATTTTTAAAGCTCTCACGCTCAATAATGGAGCTTTTGATAGTAAATGCAAGACTACATAGTTTTATATGTCTATGACTGATTTTTTAAAATCTGATTAATATCTACCAGAAACTACCTAAACATTTGAAACATTTTGAGCTGCTGTTGGTCTTCTGTTGGATCATAAAAGAAAGAGCAACTACTGTAATTCTTATCCTTTTCCTGTCTTAATGATAATGTCTGGGCCACCCATGATGGCTTCACTGATTCGGTTACCTTCTTTCAGCTCCTTTATTTACCCTTGTTAATCAAAAAAGAAATTGGGGGGGGGGGGATTTAGGTAGTGTGTAAAACAGCAATATCCAGAGAATTACCAGCCCTAATCTTATTGAAATATTGAAATGAAAAATCCTTGGATTTGAATGTTTGTCCTTTTTCTCAGGGTCACTTTAAAACGTTCTTTTTTTTTTTTTTTCCAGTGTCCTGTCTAGCAATGTGGCAATAAAAATTGATATCTTAATTCCAAATAGAGCTCGACAGATTTTACTTTCACAAGTGGAGCAAACAGCTTTCGCCATAGTGCTCCGCTTGATTTGTGCGTGTAAATAGCTTTATTGTGATTCCTGCAGGGAGAATTTCAAATTATATGGACACTACAATGGGAAAGTAGGAGAGTAAAAGAAAAACAAGAAGAGAAAAAAAAGAGAAAGAAAAGGGTGAAAGAAAGAAGAGATAGAAGGAAGAGAATGATAAAACGTCCTCTGTCTGCTCCATCACCTGGAAAGAGACACAAAAACAACAGCACAACCAACAGACATAAAGCAACAGATACAATCGTGTAACAGCTTGATACCATTGCTAAATCATATGTATTATTATTTAAGCTGACATGTGTAATGTGATACCTAAAAAAGAAAGTAAAAGAAAGTAAATAAATAAATTATAGTCTTTCTGTATATAAGTGAACATTTAATACCTGGGACCCAGCACCTGTAGGAGTTTGTGAAAGTGCACTAGTTTAGGTGAAAATTATCCAGAAGGAAATATATTGATAGTGATTGTGGAAAACCGAAGACCCACCTTCCCTGAGCACAGAGGCAGGAGTCAGGGGACCCGTAACCCCGGACTCCCAAAGGGGCCACCAAAGCAGTGCGCCCGAGAGGGGCCTTCACAGGAAATCTGCAAACCCCCCCCCCCCCCCCCCCCCCCGACGAAAGAGGAGAGACGACCCCGAGGAAATCCCCCAGCCACCGCAATGCCGACGCCCCCAAGAGCTGCGGGGACGAGCCCGTGGGCTCCGCCGGCAGCCAGCCGCGCTGAAGTGGTCCCGGCCATGGGCCCTGGGGCCCCGTTTAACACTTTAAAACGTTCTTGTGGAAACGACAGGTCTAGTCAAAACAGCCGCTGATTCCCAAAGGTGGTGGCCCAAGATCTCTGGAATATATTTTTACTCATTAATCAAGTCGTTTAGCCCAATGCCATGTAGCAAATGTTTAGGTTCCTCATAAATGGGAGTTAAAGGAGCAGTAAATTGTAATAATATTTAGTGTTGCAAATCGGAACAATACATACACAACATCCTGCCACTGACAACAGCCTATGCTGTTTCCTCAGTGGTCCTTTGCTGCAGTGAAACCCCACTGAATTTTTCTTCCACAGGATAGATATATGATGTTGTATTTTTTATTATTATTATTTCTGGTCCGCTTCTCTTACTGGCTTCCATATTTGCTGGCTGCTGCTTTTTTTGCAAAGATAAAATACCAAATGCTGCGCTCTGTGTTGGGAACCCTGGGTACTCTCATATGGTTGGCTCAGGAATCAGGAAGTGAGAATGATTTTTGTTAATTTTACAGTGAATTTCTTACTAATTCCTCCTTTAACACCTAACTTTTACTAAAGTTGATGTTTTTTTTTCTTGCTAACTTAATGATCAAGAAACCTTTAGAAAGATCTAAAAATTGCTATAAATTTTAATATTGATCTGTCAGAACTTAAATTATAAATAAGAATAATCACGTGCTTGAATTGATGGAAATGTGAAACAGCGTGTTATTGAATAGATGATTATATATTTGATTAATATAATGAAATATTTAATTATATCATTAAATATTTCATTATTATAAATGTAGGAATAAATTGCTGATAATTTTGGATGTTAAATTTGTCATGATTTGGGTTTTGTTTTTTGGATTTTTCATTCATCCCCCACTCTGTCCAGTCGCCTCACAGCCACCACTCAACACCATTATGAGATCCACCTGGTGCCACTAATTACCCTCCAGTCGCTCCACCTGATCCTCTGCCTACATATACCTGCCTCGCTCGTCCACTCCCTACCAGAACGTCTTGTCCTGGTGCCTGCATGTGTTTTTGTTGCTCTGTTTATGTGGACCTGTTCTCTCCCTGCCCTCGCTGGTTTACTTTACTAGTTCTTGTGTGCTCCTCCTGGTTCAAGTTGTCCCTGGGGATTCTGTGCTCTGCCCTCGCTGGGGACACATCGGCTGCTTCGGATCAAGGCTGACTCTGCCTACAACTCCTGGTCAGTCTGGTTCTGGCTGCTATGCCCAGCCATGTCAGTCTCCGCCTTCATCATCCATCCAGCCTGCTGTCTTCTGCCTGTCATCTGCTCCACTTTCTTCAATAAACTTCTTAAAACGTACTTTGTGTCTGCTTGAATTCAGGTTTCCATGTACAAGCATTACAAGATTAAGTCTGACATCAAAAGAGGGTGTTTAGGAAAACTTACACTCACCGGCCACTTTATTAGGTACACCTGTCCAACTGCTCGTTAACACTTAATTTCTAAGCAGCCAATCACATGGCGGCAACTCAGTGCATTTAGGCATGTAGACATGGTCAAGAGAATCTCCTGCAGTTCAAACCGAGCATCAGTATGGGGAAGAAAGGTGATTTGAGTGACTTTGAACGTGGCATGATTGTTGGTGCCAGAAGGGCTGGTCTGAGTATTTCAGAAACTGCTAATCTACTGGGATTTTCACGCACAACCATCTCTAGGGTTTACAGAGAATGGTCCGAAAAAGAAAAAACATCCAGTGAGCGGCAGTTCTGTGGGCGGAAATGCCTTGTTGATGCCAGAGGTCAGAGGAGAATGGCCAGACTGGTTCGAGCTGATAGAAGGGCAACAGTGACTCAAATAACCACCCGTTACAACCAAGGTGGGCAGAAGAGCATCTCTGAACGCACAGTACGTCGAACTTTGAGGCAGATGGGCTACAGCAGCAGAAGACCACATCGGGTGCCACTCCTTTCAGCTAAGAACAGGAAACTGAGGCTACAATTTGCACAAGCTCATCGAAATTGGACAATAGAACATTGGAAAAAAGTTGCCTGGTCTGATGAGTCTCGATTTCTGCTGCGACAGTCGGATGGTAGGGTCAGAATTTGGCGTCTACAACATGAAAGCATGGATCCATCCTGCCTTGTATCAACGGTTCAGGCTGGTGGTGGTGGTGTCATGGTGTGGGGAATATTTTCTTGGCACTCTTTGGGCCCCTTGGTACCAATTGAGCATCGTTGCAACGCCACAGCCTACCTGAGTATTGTTGCTGACCATGTCCATCCCTTTATGACCACAATGTACCCAACCCATGATGGCTACTTTCAGCAGGATAATGCACCATGTCATAAAGCTGGAATCATCTCAGACTGGTTTCTTGAACATGACAATGAGTTCGCTGTACTCAAATGGCCTCCACAGTCACCAGATCTCAATCCAATAGAGCATCTTTGGGATGTGGTGGAACGGGAGATTCGCATCATGGATGTGCAGCCGACAAATCTGCGGCAACTGTGTGATGCCATCATGTCAATATGGACCAAACTCCCTGAGGAATGCTTCCAGCACCTTGTTGAATCTATGCCACGAAGAATTGAGGCAGTTCTGAAGGCAAAAGGGGGTCCAACCCGTTACTAGCATGGGGTACCTAATAAAGTGGCCGGTGAGTGTATATGGTTTATGATCCAGATCTTGTCTCATCCAAAATCTGCTTCTGATTGGTTGTTTGGTCTCATGACAACTCCTCCCCCAGAAATGCTACAGCTGAGTCTGGGTAGTCAGACCAAACCTTAGAATCCAGCAGAAAGACGTGCCCATCTAAGACGGAGACCAACCTTTTGTTTACCTAAATGTGTTTTTGACTCAGCCGTGACTTTCTGTTGATCTTTTTCTGTGTAAGGTTGTGCAAAATAACATTGCTTAAACATAAATAAGCCGAGTGTCAGCAATTTACTTTTGGAATCATTTTTTTTTTCTCCTCATATTCAAAAAGCTTCCACCAGAAATCTAAAATTGGAAACTACTCATCCAAAGCCTGTCACTAAAGAGAATGAACTTTGGCAGACTGGAGGGGAAACACAGCAGTTTCTTGAGCTGATCAAGATGGAAGCAGAACCTGTATGAGCCGAAACACAAGCGGGTTCTGCACCTGTTAGAAAACCCATAACTAAGCCAAGCTTTGATCTGATTAGATATTTTAAACATTCACTTCCAACTCATGAAAATGTTCCACTTACAAGTAGTAGTTAGTTAATCATTATTAAATAAATATTAAATAAAGTCTTAACTAGGGATTTACTCTGGTTCTTCTAATGCTTCTAATGCTTATCAGCTTTTGTGTTTTATAATAATGAGCAACATACTCTGGTGTTGTGATCGCTCCTCGCTGAACAGTGTTCTAATGTGTTGATCAGTTTCTACCTGAGCTATAATACTGTGTTCAGATGCTGTGAATTAGTCTCTGTGTTATTTTTACACTTTTTAATCTCACCTTTGCTCTGCTGTCATCGAGCCTGTGTGAGAGTTAATTTGAAACAGTCATTATGTGACTCATATTGCCATAACTATTGATCTTTGGACAAAGTTCTGGGTCACATTTCAGTCAGTGTGCTGTATTTTTTATTTTCAGTCTATAACAGTAGCATGTATTAAGTGTTTTTCTCTCATGAAATATGGCATGTCGCCGTCGATCAGTGAACATTAGTGTGATGTTTTGGTGCTTGGCTCCAGCCTGTTAGCTGTTTTAATTTATCACTTTTTCTCTTGTTTTTTTTGTGTGTCCATTTATTAAAGTTAATTTGTGATCTGATCAGTATAAAGCAATTTTTTGGTGTGGTTATTGGTCAGAAGGATTTGCATTTATTAAGGAACGGACTCTTGCTTGATACATACTGTATAAATCCCTATTATACACCACCGCTCAAAATGTTGGGGTCACCCAAAACGTGTCATGTTCTTCCACAAAAATACAAATTTTATAAATAAAATGAATTGCAAAATCAATAGAAATCGTATACAAAACACGGACAAGGTTGGAAATAATGACTTGTACTTAATATTTTTGCCCTTCAAACCCAAATTTCATTAAATAATCCTTCACTTGCAGCAATTGCAGCCTTGCAGATCTTTGGCATTCTAGCTGCCAGGTAGGGTTAGGGTTAGGGTTCTTGTTGAGGTAATCTGAGGAAATGTCCTGTCCCAATGCCTAGACTGCATTTCTGATTACTTTTATGTTATTTTAATTGAAGAAAATTTAGATTTTCATTAAAAACATAAGGACATCTCAAAGTGATCCCAAATTTTAGAGCGGTAGCGTACTGTATTAATTTAAGCCATATCATCCAGCTCTTCTTTCAAGCACATGAGTTTTGAGCTTTCATTTTTAGGCTTACCCCAGCTTCCTCCCACAGTCCAAAAACATAACTGTTGGATTAACGGGTTTCTCTAAATTGCCATTAGGTGTGTGTGTGTGTGTGTGTGTGTGTGTACATTGGTGTTTGTCTCGTGTCTCTTAATGTTGTATTGTTATGAAATGGCTACCAGCTCCTATTGCTCAATTATTGCTGGAGAAATGCTCCAGCTCCAATGTGACCCTGCAAGAATAAGCAGTTTTCAATGAATCGATGGATTCTGGTTTTATTGGAACTCGGGTTGTACCTTCAGGCATAAAAAGGATTTTAATCTAATTCCTAACTCTCAAGAGATGCACAGTTATGAGGAGCCCCTGCAATGAGGACCTTTTACACTCCCAATGTCTGCGATTCAGCCCTGATTTTGTTGTTATTAATATTTATATTTACCTGCAAGGGGAGCCAGGAGAAAGCGAAGCAGAGAACAGACACCAGAAGCAGACAGAAAGTCTTCCTCCGCCGTCTACTCCAGACGGACCGTGCACACCTCAGTTCAGGACATGCCGTCAAGCCTGACGTGGTCCTCCGCTTCAGGTGGTAGGATATGGCACAGTAGGAAATGGACACTGCAGCCAGTGGAACAAAGTAGGAGAAGAAGAGGATGAAACAGGAGTAAATTAGTCGCCCTTGTTCCTGGCCATCCCAGAACTCCTCACAGACTGCCATTTCCAGGCCTGCAGCATGAAGGTCCAGGTAGACCGTGTGGAGGGCCGTCGGGGTGGATAGCGCCAAAGAGGACAACCAGATCAGGGTCACCAGGCAGCAGCAGAACTGCCATCCCGCTCTCTTGCGAATGGGATAAGCTACCACTATGTAACGGTCCACTGCAATAGCCATGAGGGACAGAACTGCTGCGAACACAGCTGTGGACTGCATCACAGTGACAAAATGACACATGTGGTATCCAAACACCCATCCTCGTCTGTCGAAGGCATAGGAGGCTGTCAAAGGGACGCAGAAGATGCACATCAGCAGGTCAACGAGCGCCAGGTTGCTGATAAGAAAATTAGTCGTGTTGTGCCTCTTTTTGTTGTACCAAATGAGGAAGAGGAGCAGGAGGTTCCCGGAGCAGGCGATCAGCACCACGGCAGAGTAGAGGGGGATGAAGAGGAGCTTCAGACTGAACAGCAGGTCAAAGCCAGAGAAGGCGGGGACCGGAAACAGCGAGGGGTGGAAGAGGAGGTGAGAAGAATTGCAGCAGGATGAAGGAAAGGACGATGAAGAGTCAGAGGCTGGGGCCGAGGAGTTCACCCTGGACTGATTCACCGCTTTCTCCGAGTCCATGGCTGCAGAGAGGAAGAGACTTAGACTTAGACAAACTTTAATGTCATTTTGTATGCACAGGGTGCATGCAAAACGAAATTTTGTCGTAATGAGATTGCAATTGAAATAAAATAACATTACAATATAAAGTGCAGCAGTGATAACAATGTAACAGTGCAGGAGAAAAACAGTTTTTAAAAAAGTGTGCAGAAGAATGTTTAACCATGTTTATAGTACAAAAATAACGGTGCAAAAGGGGCGTTCATTTGAAAAGTTCAACGTTGGCGGTGCAAAATAATAATGGTGCAAAAATGCAGTAAACTATCAGTTGTGTACTTTTAAATTTAAATTTTTATATTTAAATGTATAAGAGGTGATCAGACCTACAAGCTGTGAGATTTACTCATCTTGTTTATGCATCATTTATTTAATTTAATAATATTCCTTAACAAAAACTGCCATGATGACAGGTTAATGAGATGAGTCACATTTGAGCAGAATAATTAGCTACCACTGCAGAACTCTCCATTAGCCCCATCAAAGAAGCTTTTCGTCCCCATCAACAATCCCAACACTTTGTCTGACTTCTCAGCGTTTATTCTCCGGGCCTCTTTAAACCTGATCAATCCCGTCTTCTTTACTCAGGCTTTCACGAGCAGGTCGAGACGATGCGTCCGGTCCACATGGACCATCTCAGCTCATCTGCATGAAACCAATGCTCCAGGATTGATCATCCTGAATAAATGGTCCAACATCTTTAGATGCAATGCCATGAGAAATGCTCACCAGCCGGATTCACGTAGTCAGATAATCAAACATGAAAAAGGTCATGACTTGATTTGCAGTCTGTGGCTGCAGGTTGAGGCTTTGATTTTAGAAAATGTTTTCCCCAAACAGATAAAAAGAAAAAAAAACACTAAATTATTCAACAGCATTTATAATTCCATCTGCCAGATCGGAAGATGAGGAAATAAACAGCGCCAGCATTCACACAACGTCATCTGACATCAGAACTGGCTACGGAATCTGTCTCTGTGAGTATCTTGATTGAGAATGAAACAAGTACGAGGCGTCGGGCACACGATCAGGACAAATGTTGTCTGAGATGCTGAATCCCAGGTAGCACCAATGCAAAAAAGGGGTGACGCCTCATTACGTGTTCATCAAACTGTAGAGGAGAACTAATTGCATGTTAATGAGCTGGTGGGGCTGAGCAGGACCGTCTGGCTACTGCGTGTCTCGTTCTTTTGTCATAAACTACCAGCATAATCTCAAAATAATCCCAGTCAGTACAGTTAAATTCTATCCAAGCCATCTTGATTGAGAAGCTTCTCAAAGCCTTAACCTTATAAGCCAATCAGACAGACATACTTTAATATTGCAGACCAAAAAACGGCAACAAGAATATATGAAAAAATGCAAAAACTCCTGTGACTTTAAACTAGCCTTAAATTGACTATAATCCTGTCCATTGCAACATACCACAGGTATTTTATAATGTTTTGGTCAGCAAAGTTCACATTAAAGCAGAAAGTACCTGTTTAAGGTGTCGGTCGGAAAGCTCAGCACCTGTTAGCGTATTCTTTCCTGCAGGGAGTCCTGCCGTTGTGCAGCCTTTCCTCAGCTCTGCTTTGGAATAAAGAGGTGAGCTCTCTCTCTCTCTTTGTCAGTGGGTTTCACACACACACACACACACACAAAACCGCTCAGTGTGGGATTGTGCGAGTGAGTCACCTCCAGTATGGAAGAAAAAAATCCAACTCTCTCCTAAATGCTCCTCAGGAAGTCGGATATCCTGGATAAAAATCTCTTAATTCAAGAAGGCTGGGCATAATTTCCTGCAGACGGACCAGTTATTATATCAGGGAATTGCTATGTTCACTTTGAACGTGCTACGTTTTAATATTCTTTTTCTAATTCTAATTCTTGTCAGACATGCCCTAAATAATGCTATAAAATGAATTGCCTCGTTACAGATGTTTTTTCAGCTTTTATTTATTTTTTGTCAAACTTTTGTCTGATCTAAGATCAATAAACACAAATCCAGAATAAAGTTGTTTCAAAAAATAACTTTTAGTGTTAATGTTTTACAAAGAGCAACTTTAACAATTTCACTCAGAATAAGTATTTTTAGGCAGGTAAACTGAAATGATTTTCTTTAAAGATTTATGAGGCATGAGCTGCACGGTGACACAGTTGCTAGAACTGTACCCTTGCAGAAAGAAGGGTTTGCATATTCTCCCTGTGCATGTGTGGGTTCTCCCCAGGTACTCCAGTTTCCTTCCTTAATCAAAAACATGACTGTTATGTTAAATGGTCTCTAAAATTGTCCTCTAGACTTGTCCTGTCCTTAGATGGTCTGCCTAGGGTCTACTCAGCCTCTCGCTCAATGACCACTGGAGGTAGACACCAGTCTCTCTATATGGATAAATTGGAACGCCTTGACTTGGACTTGTGACACAATACATGAGGCTTGACTTGCACTAAGGGGGAGCACTGAAGCTTGACTTGGAGCTTGACTTGGACTTGGGACTAAAGACTTGAGACTTAAATTGGGTGGAGCATTAAGACTTGACTTGGACTTGGAAAACTGCGAGGCTTAACATGAACTTAAGGCAGATGGTCTGATGGACATGTTTCAAGACTTGAGGCTTGACTTGGACTTGTTTCAAGACTTGAGGCTTGACTTGGACTTCTGGCAAAATACAATAGTTAACTTGGACCTGGGGCAGGTGGCCTGAAACCTGATTTGGATTTGTTTCAAAAGATTTGAAGAATTGACTAGGACTAAAAGGAAAATGACTTGTAAACATCTACTATAATCATAAAACATATGTTAAACAAGTCCAGCCTCAAGGATAGGAACCCAGAAAGCCACGTAGCATTGATTAATGCTCTCATGCTCACTTGACTAGGATGCACCTCTCGCTAAATGACCATTGGCGATAGGCACCAGCCTCCATGGTACCTTGCGAGTACAAGAAAGGTAAGGCAAAGTTATTTAGACAGCACTTTATAAAAGCAGATGACCGTTCACACTGAGCCTGGTTCTGGTTATGCTGGAGATTTTCCTCTCTGTTAAAGGGGAGTTTTCCTTACCACTGTTGCTTCATGCATGATCAGTATGAGGGATTGCTGCTAAGCCATCAACAATGCAGACGCCTGACCACTGTGGCTCTACGCTCTTTCAGGAGGCGTGAATGCTGCTTGTCAAGACTTGATGCAACCTGCTGGATTTCCTTAGATAGGAAGCTTTTTGACCAATCTGTATAATCTGGTTGAATTTGACTTTGGAAAGTGCCTTGAGATGATATGTATCATGAATTGGCGCTATATAAATAAAATTTTATTGAACTTTTCAGTAACAAACAATTAAAAGTGCTGGGAATGGGGATGGATGGATGGATGTGGTTCTAAGAAGCATTTTTCAGTCATTTATATTTTACCCAACTAAATTTACAGCAAATATACTCGACTAAAATTTCGACTTAATTTAGTCGGCTAAAACTAAAATGACTCCAGGCGATTTAAATGTGACTAGAAATACATTTAGATATACTGTCAGGATCAAATCTAGGGTTTCTCTTGTTTCATGATTCAAAACATTTAAGTGTGAGAAAAACAGAATAAATCTCCCAGGAAACAGTTTTCACAGCTCTGTTGGTGGGAGCTAATATTGTCTGGTGATCACCAGCGCTTGCCTTCTCAGAATAGTGAATGAATGATGTTGCATTTCCTGAAGAGAGGCTCTTCAGACAAACACACTCGGAAGCGGATGTCGCTAAAGAGAAGACCTGATTAAACCACGAGGAGACAAACCAGGATCTTTCACCAGCTGGAAACATATTAATCATAACATCAACATAGACACTGTGAGCTTTGTTGTTAAGCCTTTAAAGTCAGCGTGACACCGACAGCGTTTGTGAGTGTCAAAAGCATCCCAGAATTAATTTGTGATTAATTGTTTTTATGTTGTATGCGGAAACACAGCAGATTGTCTGGCCAAAGGTTTAATTAAAGTAACTTTCTTTTTTTATGCAGTAGAATCTACTAGATGTGAATGTCTTTATGACCTCATAAAATAAAAACATTTGTTTGAATACCTTTTAATATGCTGTTAAGCACAAGAACTATTCACACCCCTGGCAGATTTAGTGTTATGCTCATCTTTTAATTTTACCACCATGTTTGTGTTGTGTTAGACAGCAGGTTTGGGCCATTGATGGGTGAAACAGGTTAGAAACACTGATCATTTAGTCATAATTATTTTCATTTCAAAACCTAATATGAAAACAACACTACAGAGGATCACTTTTGGACTTAAGTTGGATCTGCCGAGATTTGACACCTCATTATTGGGGATCGGTTCATGTTTTCTGAGGATAATTAACTTCAGTTTTAACTTTGACGAGGAATGAAGTCATAAAGTGGACAAATCCAAACTTTAGAACGATTCTGCCCAGTGACCCAACTCCAGGAGTTGATTCTACAGTATTAAATACATTAAGAACAAATGCATATGGGAGTTGGGCAAAATAACTGTGGTGCATTTTCACCCGTAGATCACAAACCCAGTCGAGCCTCAGCCTTTTTGAATAAAAGCTGCAACCTTTCCCCACTCCGCTGTTTGATTTATTTGGGATAGAGCCACATGTTTGTGTCCTACTCTGACCTCTGCCTCTACTACTCTGCAGGACTTTTTTTTCATTGAATTCATCTGAAAGCTGATAGGAAAAGACTGGGGAGTCATTTCTGTGGGGTTATAAGACTGCTGAGCTGACAAATCCCCCAAGAAGGTCAAGTGGCCGATTGTCTTTTCTGTGTGATGAGTTCCTTGAGCAGAATAAAACCTTTTTATTGCTGCAGCATCCACAGAAGTACAACTGCAACACTTGTTACATGCTTTTCTACAGAAAATGCTTGGGCGATCCACAGCCGTCACAAACGTGTTAAAGCCACAGCAGACGTCAGGGCCTTTCCCTTTTCTTTTCATTGTCCGGCCAGAGTGTTGCCACATACAGAGCAGGCAAAACCTGACGGCTGTCTGTTCATTGTGTGCAGATATAAGTGGTGCATTTTAGGTTCACGTGATGGAGCACTTTTTGTAAAGCTGTTGGTTGCCAATTTTGGGCATTTTCTGCCTTCATGAAAAACATTTCAAGGAGGAGTCAGAAGGAACCCTTTAGCTAGGAGAGGTCTTGGTAATTACCTCTTTTTTAGGACACCATTAAATATTTAGCTTGTTGTTGAGAAACATTTTGATTTCTAATCCTATTTATTCTTTATCTCTGTAAACAAAGGGGAAATGATTGCTCTTAAACAGTAAAAGTTGTCCCTTGTTTTACTCATTAAGCAAAAGACGGCAACAAAAATGCCTATTTAGCAGAGGAAGAAGTTAGGACACCAAACACCTTAATTACTAGTGTTGCCCAAGGTCTGGGCTTTGACAGAATGAGGGCAGCTCTGATAAAGAACAACAAATGTTTTTTTTTTAAACACAGAATAACAAATGCAGATTTAAGCAGTTTTCAGGAATAATTGCGTTGAATTTCCACAAAAGAATGAAACAAAAACTACTATTAAACCAGTAATTGTTTTAGGTCTGTGTTTCTTGTCTTTTGGTTGGAAACTGAGTTCTTTTTTTTAAATCATTTTCCACAAATATCAACATGCCTTTGAGGAAAATGTACCCATCCTCTTTTTGTTGTTCTTTATTTATAAAACCATAAGAATCAGAGAAATAAAAGTTTCTGGCCCAACTCTACCGACTCCCAGGATGCATGGAGAGGGTCAAATATCTGGTGAAGTGAAGTATCCTCCAATACTTCATGTGATGTGAAACAACTTCATTTGCTGACCTTTGTCTCCTAACGACCCTGACAATGGCCACGAGCTGAAATTCAAACACTTTGTGTTTAAATAAAAAGTACGTACAGTAAAAAGTTTAAATGAATCAATCATCCCCACATGAACAGGCTGACTAATCTGCATTCAAGGGAATGGTGCTTGCTCACTGGTTGAACCAGAACTCAAACGGGTTCTGGGCTGAAACAGTTAAAGGGGAAATGAAATTAACAAATTCAGAAAAGTTAAAATTACACAGAGCAATCACAGGCACTCTAAAAGTTATTACCATTATAAAAGATGGAAACGACATAACAGCAACTGAACTCGCAAGTGAAAACTGTATCATAAAATCAGCGTTAAAACATTAATTCAAAATAGGATCACTCACAGAAAATATAATAGAATTATTCATGTTTGTAGGAAATAAACTCTTTGAATAAAATGTCTAGAATGCCTCCCTCTTTTTCCTGATAAAATGAATATTACCACCTCTTAGGTCGGACTTAATGGCTCCAATGGCTGTTAAGAATAAGGGTGAGTTAAAATGATTTTCATTCAAATGTCTGACAAGAGGATTAGTTAATTAATTCCTATTAATAAAATGTATTTGTTAGTCATTAATTCATTCCTTCAGAGGACAGGATGTTTCTTATATACATTTTATTGCATGGGTAATATTGTACCATGGGAGAGGACATTTTTGGCTTTGTAGGGGAGATAAAGTCTTTTACATTGATGGCTGTCACTAGCAGGATGTCTAAATGACAAAAGATACACGGACCCAGGTCCGTGTATCTTTTGTCATTTGATTTTCGTTTCAGAAACAGAAATAAAAAAACCAAAAACAAATGCCGATTTGATTTTTGTTTTAAAATTTGCAATTGTAAATAGAAATAACGAATGATAGAAGGATTAAAGTGTTTCTCTTTTTCATTGTCAAAAAGGGAAAAGTAAAATTTGAAAAATTATTTGAATTTAATTTTCCATTTCAGGAAACAAAAAACAAAAATGCTTTTAAACAGAAACGAACAAAGGCTTGTTTGTTCATATTCCAAGACCAGATGTGGTTACTAATGCCTGAGACTACTTTTCAAAGTAACAGCAACGTGTTTGACGTGTATCAACATATTTTATTCTTTGTTTTTTACACATATCGACTTCAGTTTGATAGAATTTCTTACAACTTTATGGTGCGGCTCAGTAACGTAATGCCACGGGCAAAAAAATTAGTAATCATGACTAAAAATTTTAAAATCTAGAAAGAATATAGTACAAAGGAATATTAATGTTATTTGCAGAAATGCTCTCAATTATAAACATTTTAGAAGAAAAGGAAAAAGTCACAGAAAAATATGCATACACATGCTGTACAAGACAAAAGAGGCGAAAGTATATTTTTGTATTGTAAATGATCTAAATGGTCATATGAAGTTTGCTTGTGTGATGCCATTTCCTCTCTGACTTTTCATAGCGTTACGAAGCACTTATCGTTTTTTTAGGCTGGTGCGTTAAAGCACCAAGATACGCAGAGAAAAAGGCACATTGATCTGCAGCAATACGCTGCAACGTCTGCCTATGTGTGCCGTGAACCAGGGACTACTTTACCTTTCAACACTCCTCTACTCTACTCCCAGAGCTTAGCGGACAGAGGTGCTGTTCCTGTCGTTTTTTTTCCACCTTTATTTCTCCATTTTATGTCAGTCGATTTGCCAAATCCAAGCACTTTATACAAGCTTGCAACCCCAGTAAAATGCTGACAGCTGAGGGCACATTAGTATCAAATAGATGAAGTAGTAAAAAGACCAGTACGGCAAGTAAATTTAGCAAACAAATCAAAATGATGACGAGAATGTAAATATTTGCATTCAAATATTTTAATGCTGTGTAACAATTATTTGATTTAGCTATTTTTCATCATCGTGTCACACATTTCTCTCTTTTGATAGGAGTGCATTTGTGTTATTTTTTTTTTTTGCTATCAACCAATCACAGCTTTTAAAACACAGTGTCACACCAAGCAACAGGGCCAAACACACCTCCATACTGAGAAAAAAATGTCTGTTGTCTCCTTACTAAGAATCACCCTCAGGAGCATCTAATACTCTTAATCAAAGACTCCTAGGCAGGATTTTTTTAGGCTAAGATAAGATCTATCCGAGAATCTTTGTGAATACGGGCACTGGTATTTACCTCAGTAACCCTGGAAACAGATGTCTTTTTATTATCAACTTTATTTTATTAAAGCTGAGTTTATAAAAGCAGTAGTTGTAATCGCACCAAAATCCCATTCATCTGACATCTCATTGGCACCAGAGGAGCTTAAAAATGGTCTGCAGCAGGATTTATTACCTTTCACTGTCCCCACCAGCTGATGATAAAAGACCTACAGCGATTAAGAACTGAAGCAAAAATGGCGTTTATGGATTCAGCTGAAAATATTGGCTCCAAGTGCCGCCCTGTTCAGGTCATTGACCCTCTTAAACTCTGGGACAGGTAATACCAAATAAGTCATCTATCAGATCGGAGAGGGTGAGCTCACATTATTTCACTTTTAATTCAACTATTTGATCGTGTTGAAGCTCTGTGATCTTCATTTTATTTGTTGTTGTTTTTTTGGGTTTTTTTGGAATAAGGCTTGCTGCAGAGTTTAAAAATGGAACCCATATATTTTGATTTTTGCCACCCCTTTCCTCTAACAGGATGTTCTACTATATATCGGCTCATCTTGTACTCAAAAGTGGGTTTTTCTGAGTACCCAGTTGGAGTAACTAAGGTGTTTCTTTATCTGAATCAGAATTTATTAACCAAATAGCCCTGCTAAAATCAAGCTGTTTCAGCCATAAACTTTGCAACTAACTAGCAATTTACATCCATTAACTAATAATCAAAAGTAAATGCAAAATGATTGATTGAGAACCAGAGAGCAACTGAAAAATTATAAATTTAGACCAGCACTTTCTAGACAATTAAGCTCCAGTTTGATTGCAGCTCAGAAGGTGCATAGAAGTATGTAAACCCTTAGCAAAAAGTAGTTTATTCAAGTGTACTACAAGAACACAAGAATGCTTATTTGATTGATTGATTGATTGATTGATTGATTGATTGATTGATTGATTGATTGATTGATTGATTGATTGATTGATTGATTGATTGGTTGGTTGGTTGGTTGGTTGGTTGATTGATTGATTATTTCGAGCCATGCAGAAATAAATACGTTCTTTGAACAACAACCCACACTGGGTTGAAGAAAAGGAAAGAGAAAAAAAATGAGGGAGTGTAATTGACATTTACTTTTTATAAACTATATTTCATATACTTAACAATAGTATAGTTAAGTATACTTCACTTATACCGAAAAGTATAAACAGAAGTCTAAGACTAAGTAGGCCTACATTAATACTAAGACTTAAAATTATTCTTAATTAATACGTAATTAAATTAACTTCAAGTATACTACTTTATACTACTTTGTGCTAAGGGAACGTTTACTTGCGTATTGATCCAACAACAGCCTGTTTAAATACAAGATTAAGGATTGGTTAGGCTCACTTCAAAACCTTCATTGTGATTTGGGGTTTTGTTTTTGAGGTATTCTGAGGTGGACTTCTCATGGGATCGTCCCCCTGCTGCCTAAACCAAGTGTGCTTGGTCACAAACTGGTGGCTGGGTATTCTGCTCTAGGATTTTCTGACAGAGAGCAGAATTCATAGATTATGGCAGATCATTGTCCAGGTTCTGAAGCAACTAGGTGGGTTATGACACTGCAATACCACCATTTATTTCTTGGTGTTGATTTTCTGACCTTAACTGAGGCAAGTTACATCAACAGTCCTCTGGATGTGGTCCTGGACTTTTCTGCCCACCTGGGTACGTCGTCAATAAGCTCTAGGAGTGGTTTTGGTAGGTCTGTTTATGTTGGGAATGAATGGTAGGTTTTGTACTATTCACTGTTCCTATCGTTCCAGGGAATGCTGACTCTACATTTTAGGCAGAGCAGTGTGGCTTTTATCCTGAACAGTGGACCAGATCTTCACCCTTGCGACTTTCTGGACAGGATTGTGGGAATTTGATTCTCCAGTCAACATGTGCTTCGTGGCTCTGCACGTTTTTGTGTGGTGCAATGGATACTTTAATTGGTATTTGATCCTTGTATAACCAAAGCTGTGTCCTTATTCCCAGCACAAGTCAGGGTGCTGGCAGATTGTGGATTGGGATTCCACTAAAGGGTCCTCCTGGTCCCTAGTTCTACTCGGTGTTCATGGGCAACGTCTTAAAGGTGACCAATTATGAAAACGTAACTTTTTGCACATTTGTGTACTTCCATTTTGGGTCTCTACTGCTTCTAGAAACAGTCCAGGCACTAAAATAAAACATCCAGCCTTTTTTGGCAATGATTGAATGTTTTGTCAATGTCTAAAAATTAGCTGCTTAAAAAAACCTCCTGAATATCGCATCGCCGTCGTCAGGCACTGCCCATCACCTCGTAACCCAAGAGATTTGGTCAGTTGGATTTACCGCTGTATGCGCTGCACAATGGCTGCAGGAAGGGAACATTTTTGTATAACCAGACTATAGAATCATGTCTCTTCACACACATACATAGTGGATGCTAACCTTATCAATATCCATCTATAACAGGGGGATGGATGCCAGATTTTGATCAAGAATTTACACCAGTCAAATACCAATTTCCAGTCATTCAGGGTATCAAGCTGTTATCTCATATTTACCAGGAGAAATGATTGATTATTCATACTGAAGAAATAAATATAGAGATGAGCTTCCTATAATAAGGGTGAATGCACTCCTCTCAATGAGAAATACAGACATCAGGACATTTGGGCTTCCAGACCTCTGAGTCAAGGAAGACAGGCAGCAGGCTGACCAGGGCTTCCCAGAGGTTTTCACAAGACCTCTGCTGATGACGTAGCTGATGACTTCAATCAGCTAGCACCCATGCTGAATGAAGTCATCACCGAAAATGTGTTTCTGCTGTTTTACTCTGGTTTTAACGAGCAGGATTTTGTTGAAAGTGATGCTGATAATTTAGATTTTGTCTTTGAGACAATCTGGGATATAGCTGCTGATCTTTGGACCACAAATATCAAAACTTATTTTTATTTTCCTTTTTCTACCACTGATCTTTTAGCACTTATGGGTGAATTGGTGCTTAATTAAGTTTGCTAACTTTTTATTTCGGTTTATTTATGTAAAGTCAATTGGAAACAAATTTCATCTGAATACACGTTACAAGAGGTAATTTTCACATCCAAGTAACTAGTCCAATAATTTAGACCATTTAAATTCAGTTACATGCACTTCAGCACTTTATACGAAAGTGTTTCCATCTAAGAAAACCTGGCTGATTCAGTTCAGTTCATTTATATAGTGTCATTTCACAACAAATAAAATTGTAAGACACTTGACAAAAAAGTAAATTGAGTCAACTACATGCATTCCAAATTAATACTAGTCAAGTTCAGTTTAATATTCAAACTGGTTAAAAAGTGTTCTAAGGAAACCCAGCAGGTTGCATCGAGTCATTGATTCGCAGCATTCGCTCCTCCTACATGAGAAGGGACCCACAGTGGACACCGCTGGCATTGTGTGGTTGACTTTGCAGCAATCTCTCACACCGAGCATGCATGTAGCGACAGTGAAGAGGAAAAGTCCCATTAAGACGAGGAAATCTCCAGCAGAACCAGAACCAGGCTCAGCGTGAACAACCATCTGTCACAGCCGACTGGGGATATGACACTGAAGCGCTGATCCAGGAGTACTTTCTATATTGATACCTACTCCTTAGCAAGCATGTGGTGACAGTGGAGAGGAACAACTCCATTTTGATTTCATATGAATCAGAGTCCATTCTGGAGAAGTCCAGTCTAGCCCAGACAGTCCGCCTGGTCCAGTTAACCAGATTAAGTGGCTTCTTTAAATGTATGAGAGGAATGTGTGTGAAGAGCAAACCTGTGGAAGGACACTTGAGCTAAAGGGAAAGCTGATGTGGAAAGAGAGAGCGGATTTTAAGTCACATCAACAAATAGGATTTACAGGAGGGCCTGATCCGAGGATCCACTGTCCTGCATGTTTTAGGTGTTTCCCTGCCTCCACACACCTGACCTAAATAAACAAGGTGATTAACAGGCCTCTGCAGCTCTAGATGGCTGCTGAAGAGGTCATGCAAGCATTCGATTCACATGTGGTGGTTCTGAGGACCAGAGTTGAAGATCCCTGATTTAGAGCCCTGTTCCTACTGCTGTGTAAAATTAAAGACGCAAGTGGCCGCTTTGGCTCTTAAAACCATCCTCCAAATGCCTCTCAAAGATGACCTGAACAAACCTGTGCAGAAAAATGTAAAAAAACAAACAAAATCTAACACACACCTCAGGTTGATGTCCAGAGTCCCTAAAAAAACGCAGCCAGGCTGAAACTCAGTTTTTATGCTAATAAGAAAATATGTCATTTAGTGCTCTTAAAAATGCATTGTTACAGAAATGTTTGACCAGACAAAATCTGTTTGTTTCTCCATCTGTTCTCATTTTCGTATTCTATGGCAATCTAGAAACTTAACACGAAAGCATGGGGTTGTTTCAAGCACCCCGGTATCATAGATAACACATTTATAATAAATTAATAATTAACGGCAGAATTGTTTGTTTATTCATTAATTGTTTCATATTTTTCAGTCCTGGACGCAAACTTAACATTAAAAAATAAAAGCAATTTAATAAGGTGAGGTTATTCTTTTACTCAAAGTGATATCTGACATACATGGACCATCAGTCCAGCCTGGTTTTCCTGACCTCCACCACCAGCGGCTTCAACAGGACGTACAGCTCAGCATATCCTCTCTATGTTGCAGTGTCGTCTAAAACATCATCCGTTCATTTGGTCTCTGAGAATCTGAGGCACAGCTCTGTGTTTATAACAAGGTGCTCATTGGAAGAGCTGCAGCACAGCTATTTTTTAAGTTTCTGTTTCTAGAAGCTTCACCAGATTCCTGCCTTTACTTTCTTGTATTTACTTAATCAGGATCATCCGTCTTGAGGAAACATCTGCAGACCCTGAGTCTGCCATCGCTGTGTCTGTGTGTCGAGATGACAGTAATGAGGTGAGACTCCTGCTGGGTGACAGTATTTTTGATGCACAGGTGTCTGGAAAGTTTGGAGAGGCTGGAAACTTCAAGACAGAGGAGATGTGAAAACAACAGACAGCAAGTTCCTATTAGGCAAGAAATGTATTTAATTTTTTTTTATCTGAATCTCCCATTACTGGTTTCACAGTTACTGGTTGAAACATCACATCTGTCCCACTCCACATGTGTTGCTTGATGTTACGTCACAGTAATGATGCAGGAATATATGTCAGATGCTTTTTTTTATGCTCATGTGCAGAAAAAGTGAAGTTTATGGATTTATGAAGGATAAACACATGAAGGATAATTAAAGTGTCCGATTTTTATTTTTTATTTTTAATGAAAAACATTTGAAGTTGTAGGAAGCCCAGTGGAAAATGATCAAGGCTAAGGCTTTTTTGTGTGAATACTGGAGGTCCTCCCAGTGCATGCATTAGTTTTTAGTCTGGTTCGCTGGCTTCTCTAAATTTCTCTCAGGTTTAAGTGTGCCTGCATCGTTGTGTGTCTTCATGTCGAGCTGTGATGAACTGGTGACCTATCCGAGGAAAATAGGCGCCAGCCCCTCCGTGAATCTGTGAGGATTAATCAGGTGTAGATGATGAATAATGGATGTTCTATTTAAGTAAAATGTTTTTTCTTCATATTAATATAACTAAACATTACATTTTAAATAGCTTTTGTTGCTGCTAAGGACTTAGCTTGTGCTGACCATATTTCAGTGCTTTGTGTTTCTTATAGCTAAAAAACAGTTTTCGGAACAACTAGATTGGCGAAGCGCAGAAGTAATACAGACCTCCAAGTCTCTGCGGACTGTTGCTGAAATCGAAGGGTCATTTCTGACTTTTAATTAAAATAGCATTTATGAAGCACTCCTATTTCTGATAGAAATTGAATAAAGAAATGGGATTTCTGTCTCCTAATACTTAAGTGTACTTCTGTGCAGAAACACTTGTCACTTCAATTAAAGGAACCAAACTTATGAGTTGAGTGGACTGACTTTAAATATGCTAAAAGTGCATCTAATATATAACTCAAAGCAAGCTTTAATGAGACACATCAAATTCTAGGGATTTGTCCTACTCTAAACGTTTTAACTAAAACATAAAGTAACTCCCTCTGGTTGGATGAAGTCTGAAAAACTCTTGATTCATAGTTGGAAAAGGTGACCTGAGTGTAAACAGAGAGAGAAGTACTTCAACACAGCTCCATCTTCACCATAAAAACATGATGTTTTTCCACCAATCCAGCTTTATGTATGAAGTACATTAAAAAAGACCTGTAGAGCGTATCAGAATCTGGACGCCCTAAAACAGCACCTTTCTAAGTTTCTGTGAATTTAATAAAACATTATTTTCATGTCAGGGGTACTTAAGCACATCCCACAATGTATTCCATCTCAAAATATCTAAAATTACACACAGGCTAACGCATCAGGTCCACATAATGAGAACATTGTTAATCATCATTGTGAAGCAGGTTTTGCTTTTTTGGACCATTAGACATTTGGTTTGGTGCTTCTGACTGTTGAAGTGAGAGTGAGCAACGCCGCATCACTTCATATTTATTTATATATAAATTTTTAAAAAAATACACAAAGTTGACCAAAGTGCTGCACAACAGATAAAATACAAGACAGAGATAAAAACTATTACAAATTGCAAAAACATTAATGCAACACAATAAAATCAGACAAAAAGTATAATATCAATGTCAGACTCACAATGTATTAAGAGCCAAAGAGTAAAAGTGTGTTTTCAAGTGAGTTTTAAGAACCTCGACTGAGGCAGCTTGTCTCATACACAGACAGAGGCAGAAGGTTCCCGAGCTTAGGGGCCACAACAGAAAACACTCGATCACCTCTCAATTTCCTCTGTGATGTAGGAACCACCAGCAGGATCTGGTTAGTGAACCTGTGGAATGAGATGGGTTATAGGGGTGCAGCAAGTTGGACTATGCTAGTGCAAGGCCATCAAGAGACTTAAAAACAAACAAAAGAACTTTAAAATTGGTCCTGAAATAAATGGACGGCTGGTGCAAAGAGGCTAACACTGGAGTAATGTGCTTTCCTTTTTCTCGGCCTGTTAAAAATCATGCTGCTGTATTTTGAACTAATTGAAGACAGAACAAAGTGGATTAATACTAGTACCGGGTAGTACCTGGTAAACGAGAGCTGGAGGTTATGAAAGCATGGATTACTGATTCTAACTACAACAGGCTTCAAATGAGGGGTCAGTGTGAAGAGATCGGCACAGAGGGAACTGGTGGAGCATTTGGGACTAAATAAAATCACCTTCTTTTTACGTTCATTAAAATTATAAAACCTAAGGGTCATCCATGATTTCATGTCACTACAGTCAAGAAGTGGCTAAAAAAATTGAGCATCAGAAATAGATTTGACAGTCGTCTGCATATAAATGGAATGAAATCCCAAATTTCCAGAAAATTGTTTCCAGTGGCAAAATATACAAGGGAAAAGAATTGGCCCAAGAAAAGAGCCTTGTGATACCACACTGGAGAAATTTAAAAAATTTACCCTGAAAGCATACCACAATGTGCCAAAAGATGTCTCTAAAACCCTGCAATGTCATCAAGTAGCCTACAGCACGCTTTTGCTGCAGTAGATTTGAAAGTGCATCTCTGTAAAATCAGAAATAGCCTGGGCTTTTATGTGAGGTGGGCTGGGAGAAAAGCTTTTATCTAATAGAAAACACGAAGGCCAGACTAAAGTTTGCCAGAGAAAACGTAGACAAAGACCAGGGCTTCTGGAATACTGTTGTTCGGGCAGATGAGTCTAAATTTAAACCATGTGGACATCAGAACAGAGGACATGTTGGAGATAAACCAATTACAGAGCTAAAAGTGTCCTAGTTTGGGGGATGCTTTGCTCCAGCCAGTCTTTGCCAGCTTAATTTACGAGAAATGTGAGGCCATCTGTAATAGAAAAACCTAAAACTGAAGCAGAACTGGGCGCTGGTGCTGACAATGACCCAAAACATACCAGTAAATCCACCAAGAACTGGCTGAGATTTAAGAAAAGGAAAGTCCTGGGCCCAGTTAAAGTGAAAATCTGGATCTCATTGGGAAAATGTGGGGTGACTTGAAACGAGAAAGTAAATAGAAGAAACACTTCAAATGTATCACAGCTGAAAGTTAGAAGTGGGACAAACTTTCCTCTGAAGTGTTTATCATGTCACATCTGACGTAAAACTAACAGATTTTACTGTGGTGGTTGTGATGATCTGGGACTGCTTTGCTGCTTCAAGACAATAAGCTAAAATTTATGGAACCATGAATCGAACGTCCGGCCATCCGTTTGCGACCATAAGCCCACGTAACGTATCCTCCAGGACAGTGATCCAAAGAACACCAGCATGTCCACCTCTGAAAGAATCTCAAAACCAAAAAATAAAGGTTTGAAGTTGGACTACTCAAAGTCTGGACTTAAAACTGATTCAGAGGCTGCAGCATGATATTAAACAGAACATTAATGCTTGAAAAAAAACAGAATGGAAACAATTCTGCAAAGAAGAGTGAGTTAGATGAGGGCTGGACCATATAGAAATAAAGAATATCAATACAATAGAAATCATATTGATCGATATCGATAATTATCAACAAATTCAAAACATATATTTTAAGTGCAGACCTGGCTATTTTATGCTGTTGCTTAGCGACCTTTTAGATCGACACAAACACTTCAAACTCAACCCTTTATTCGACCAACTTTTTACCAAAACTGCAGGTTTTAAAAGAAAAAAGAACATGTGCTCTATGAACGCTTTGAAGGGGGCGGAGCTTGGTAACGGAGATTCCTGGGTCTGCGTTTGTGATTGGTTGGAAGGATGTAATGACTAATATTAACCTACATGGCTAGAATGCAAAAGGAAGGAAAACTGTTATTCTATTTAACTTTTTATTGGCCTTTTTTTCTATCATCAGTATATGTCTATCAATCGATACATATTATTGAATTATCGTCCAGCCCGAGGCTAGATTTCCTCCCCAGTTATATAAAAGACTGATCAAAAACACCTGATGGTGGTCGTTGTCGCCAAGGAACGTAGAAACAGTTATTAGGTTTAAGGGGCAATTATTGTGCTTGTTTTGTTTTTTCCAAAGGGCAAGGCTGATTTAATTAGCTTTTTGAACACACACTGAATCACATATATAATCATCCATCAATTGTCTACATATCCTTGCAGACGCAGGGGGGCTGGTGACTATTTCGGCGGTCATTGGGCGAGAGGTGAGATGCACCCTGGACAGGTCACGTACTGTGAAAAGTCTGTAAAGGGGCACATACTTTTCACAGAACTGTTCAAAACAGCGTTTTGGATTACATACAGGAGTGGGTTACTGAGTCAAAGACAAACGGCGGGTCGAAAAGCAGCATTTCAGACATTAAAGTTGCCGTTAGCTTGTGCAGCTGATGTCAGATCAGCTCCCAGTTTGTATTGTATTTATTAAATGGTGTTGCCTGGTGTAGCCATGAAAGAAGCTGGATCTTTTGTTTTACCTTTCAATTAACGAAAACAATTGCTTCAAAGAGATCACATCATGTGGATCTGTTATGGTCCGCCCTTTAAAATGTATGAATGGAGTTTAGTATCTGTGAATCATTTCTACATAATTTTTGATTAAACTTCTCATGAGCCACATATAGCAGGGTGCCTCTGGGAGAGGCTAAGATGGTCTGGTGTGGCGCCCCCTAAAGGGAACAGCCCAGGATAAAACAGTCCACTCAACAACACAACAGGCACATAGCTTGATAGCGATTCAAATTAATTTAAAATTTCTTTCATATTAAAATACAATAATATGAAATTCAGTAGACATCAGAATACACATTTTTTTTATTTAGACATAAGTAAAATTGTGCTTAAAATGAAAGGAAAACATTCAGCAATTTGCAGAGCATCTGAACGCCGCTTGCATTGATTAGTGGATGTGAGAATTAAAAATAAAAAAAGAAACATCTTGTTTGCATTTTATTGCAATATTTACAGTGTTTTATATTCCCAACCATTATGGTTTAACTACTGAAGTAAAACTGAGAAGCACGAGAGATTTAATGCAGAATCTGTTGTTACAAAACAAAAAGTATAATTTCACACGGCACCATTTTCCATGAGTAGAGGATGGAGATTTAGGACAAAACAGAAGCATTGGGGGAATAAATGAAACAACAGGTCTAACATCACAGCTCAGAAACACCACAGGAGGATGCGCTGAAGATGACTGACAGAATACTTGGCAGATTAATACTTCAGAACAGTATTTTTACACATTTATTTCTCCGGGGAGCCGGAGCTGTCTTCTTCAGAGTTTGGTTCTCCTCCCGCCGTCTCCTCTTCGTTTTGTGTGTGATGGGATCCGGACGAGTCTGTACTCTGGGACGGCCTCAGGAGATACTCCAGCTCCTCGGCACTGATGGCCACCTTCTCCGGGATCAACCACCTCTTGAAGTGTTCCAGAGCGCTGAGAAGAGCAGTCCGTCGTTAAAGGTTGTCCATTTTGTCACCTTACAACCACAAACTTAGATGTACTTTGGGCTATTTTTATGTGATGGTCCAACAAACAGTGATGCATTAATGTAAAGGGGAGGGGAAAATGTTATAGGATTATAAAAGATCTTTGCAAAAAAAAATGGAGAAGGATCCGCAGGTCATTTGGGAAAGAATCCTTGTAAGACAACGGTTAGTCAAACCAGTCACTAATCTTGCCTTTAAGGAAGAATGACAAAAAGTAAACCATTGTTGAAAACGAAAGTATGATAGGTTCTGTGTTGTAATTTTCTATAAGCCATGTGAGACACAGCAAACACAGGGAGGAACTGTTTAATCTGCATCCTATTCAATATGTGTGAAGGAAGACTAACACCCTGAACGCACCATCTCCACCTTGCAACACGGCGGTGGCAGCATCATGGTGTGGAGATGCTCGTCTTCAGCAAGGACAGAAAAAGCGCTCCGAGTTGGCGGAAAGATGCATGAAAAAAAAAAAAAAGATGCATGGGGCAAAATAAAGGAAAATTCTGCAAGAAAAGCCGTTAAAGGCTGCAAAAGACCTGAGACCAGGGAAGAAAGTTCACTTCCAGCAGGAAAACAACCCTAATCACACAGCCAGAGCTACAATGTGTGACTTTTAATTGGTGTAACTTAGCTCTGTTCCTCGGCGCACACTGTCCAGCAGACCTTAGGTGTTCCCGTTCTGCCACACATCTGACTTAAATGAATATGAGACTAACAGGCTCCAGCAGCACAAGATGGACTGGAGGAGGAGGCAATGCAATCTTTTAAATTAGGTTCCTGGAACAGAGACAAGTCTACACCCTGAAGGACAATGGGCCCCAAGGACCACAGTTAAGATACACTGGTTTAGATAAAAACATGTTCAAGTGTGGACTCTGGCCCAAGTCAAAGTCCAGAACACAAATCCAACCAAGAATCCTAAAAGTTGATATTCAGACCTTCTCCGTCTATTCTGACTGAACTTGGCCCATTTTGCACAAGGGGAATGAGCAAAAATTAGACGTGGAAAGCTGGTAGAGACGTGTAGCAGACGCCACTCTGTCTATCACATAAAATCCCAATGAAAAGCGCTGAAGTTGTGGTGCTTGAAATGTAACAAAATGTGGAAAGGTTCAAGAGACATTGATTCTTTTGCAAGGCTCTGTAGATAATAGCCTGACGTAGTCATACTCAATTCTAGTCAGAATTTGAGTCTGATACTGCTCCATAGAGCTGTGATTATGGGGCGTGTTTCGAACGAACCAGGAAAAAAAATGCGTCTGCACTCAATTGGATAGACCTACAACCAATAAGAGCAACGGAGTGTGTGACGTATGTTAAGCGACGCAGCTCTTCCCTTTGCTATAGCGACGGAGCCAGCTGATAAATTAAACTTTTGCCGAATCCCGTAGGAAGGACGCCAAAAACATCTTTCTTTTCAACAAATGCCTTGATCGCGTTTCTCTGTTCCTCTTTTAAAATTAATTTGCTGTCAATATCTTCTAGAACAGACCTAATAGCAGAATCTACACACCTCAACTCTCCAGCGGCAGCCATCGTTGTTGTAAACGAATTCAACCCAAGCGCGCTTTGGTGACGTGGTTGATTACGTTACTGTTGATCATCTGTCCATCATCGTATAAAGCCCGCCCTGACAATTTGATTGGCCCGCCAGATATTGGGCGAGCATACTCGCGCTGCTATTGAGCAATGCCAGACCGAACTTACCGACCTCAAACGTTGTGGGCGGGACTAAGTTCGGAATGGCACCCTGGCTATGTAGATAAGGCAAAAAGCTTCCCTGGTCATCAAGTTTACTTTTAACTGTGGAATAGACTTAGACAACTTTATTGTCATTTTGTATGTACAGAGTGCATACAGAAGGAAATTTCGTTGCATACAGCTTACGACAGTGTAATGGGTGTGTAGGTGGAATAAGGCAACATTACAATATAAAGTGCAGCAGTGATCAGAATGTAACACTACAGGAGAAAAACAGTGTGAAAGAACAGTATACAGAAGAATGTTCAGCCATTGTTTATGTGCAAAAAAAATTAGGAATAAGGTGAAGTCAACATAAACGGACTACATTACTCTTGAGACACTCGACAAAGTGAGGCATTCAAATGAAAACAAAAAGCTTTGGAGAATGCTCCACCTCCACATCCTACCTCTCGTCCATGTCGTCGCTTTGGAAGAGCTCCGAGGTCTGGGCATCGTGCAGAAATCTGTCCCAGCATTCCTTCTTAGCCTGAGACAGCGAGCGCAGGATGTCTCTGGAGGTCACGTCACAGGACTGACCCTTTATCTTTTTCAGACGGTTTTCTGTGGCAGAATGCAGACAAAATGTTTGCATGTGAACCTTTGATCACCACACAGCTCCTTCGGCTCTCTTTCGGGGCTGAAACTAGGATGCTGGGTTGACATCATATCCAACTTAGCTTTGCTCCAGTTTCAAGCTCCGAAACAGGATTGGCTTTGCCAAGGCATAAGCTGAGCGGCAATTGCACGGATAGCCTGATAAAACGGTTTTTAATTAACAATTATTTAATTTATGAATGGGAAAAAGTCAATTAAACCAAACTGGTTCTGTGTGAAAATATAACCTTGTTTAATTTTGACATTCACACGTGTTCTTGGAAGCATCTGACGCTCTTTCAGATGAAGAGCAGGAGGGAAGTACCTAAACTGGCCAGGTAGGACTCGGAGTCCTCCATGGGTTTCCACTGAGCACTGCTGGTGTTGGTCCCGTTTACTGGTGCACTGGCCTGGACTTCATGCTGCGCTGCTGGCCGGAACGAGTCGGTGAAGTCCGGGCTGCTCTGCGGAGCCTGGACTTCCGGAAGGCTGGAGCAGATCTGGGACCACAACTCCCCGCTGGACTGAACCTCCTGACCGTCGAAGTTGTCCACCATCCTGGTCCAGTCAGGACTGAACAGAGATCAGCGTTAGCTCAGAATGTCCCTTTAAAGGCGACATTAACACGTTCCGAGTTAGAACCGAGTGGTTTATATCCGCAGCAATAACCTCCATGGATGCTTCTGCGCATCTAAAATATTCTCCTGACAAATCACCACTAAAGAGCAGCGGCAAGAATAACAAAACATTAACAAACATGTCTTACCTGCTGGATTATTTCACCCGGTTAATGTCTATTTATGACGGTATGTAAAGTTAAAAACTGAAGTTTAGCTCCTGCAGCTAACCGAGTCATCCAAACAATAGTATTAATCGCAGGCATCATATGATTGGACGAGACGGCCGCCAACCAAACGTTCGTGAGATTTCATTGGTTAATCACACAAATACGTAAAACGGGCGTACGTAGACTTCTCCGCCATATTGTGGCAGGCACATTTTGTTGCTCTGTTTGGAGGTTGAGGTTCACCTAGATCCCTCTGACACATCAGAAGTAAAACGTACTGTCTATTTTGCCTTCTGACACAGTAAGTAAATAACTGAAACTATAATTAAAGAAGAAAAAGAAGAGAAAATCTCCTTTTATAACATTTAATTCCACCCGCATTACAGCTGTAATGAGACAAAACTCAGGGTGTAATATGCCTAAGTAAGACAAACAAAAACATCATGAATGATAAATTAAATTAGAAAAATATAGCTAATTAAACATACAAGCAGCTCATAAATTTGAAGAATAAACTGCCACATACAAAGAAATCTAGTAAAATTACCTGTGAGATATGAATGAGTTACTAGTCATAGTAGGTACGCCTGGTCTAGCATTCTGTTACCTGTGACACCATCCGGGGGGCAGATCATCTGCCTTTACCCTATAACATAGAAAGGATCAATGTGTGCTTCTGTGCTTTCTGTGTCTCTGCTCTAACCCCCAGTGGGTCAAGGCAAATGGCTGTTCTTATTTAGCCTGGTTCTGGTTCTGCTGGAGGTTTTTCCTTCCTGTTAAAGGGGTGTTTTCCTCTCCACTGTTGCTTCATGCATGCTCAGTATGAGGGATTGCTGCAAAGCCATCAACAATGCAGACGACTGTCCACTGTGGCTCTACGCTCTTTCAGGAGGAGTGAATGCTGCTTGGAGAGACTTGATGCAACCTGCTGGGTTTCCTTAGAGAGGAAATTTTCTGACCAATCTGTCTGATTTGACTTTGTAAAGTGCCTTGAGAATCAGAATCAGAATCAAGTTTATTGCCAAGTAGGTTTGCACTTACAAGGAATTTGACTTGGTGTTGATGGTGCAGACAAAATAAAATAAAGTAAAATAGATATATATATATACAGAAGCTATATACACACAGTAGACTGTGCGTTAATGTAACGCAGAAGCTTGTAAGTCCTGAATGGGGAAGAGAGGCAGTGGCCAGTGTCATGGGCGGCTCTTGGCCTTGTTCATAAGGCCGGTAGCAGATGGAAAAAACTGTTCTTGTGGCGTGAGGTTTTGGTCCTGATGGACCGCAGCCTCCTGCCAGAGGGAAGTGTCTGAAATAGTCTGTGGCTGGGGTGCGAGGGATCAGCTACAATCCTCCCTGCACGCCTCAGAGTCCTGGAGGCGTACAGATCCTGGAGGGATGGAAGATTGCAGCCAATCACCTTCTCTGCAGACCTCATGACACGCTGCAGTCTGCCCTTGTCCTTAGCGGTGGCACCAGCGTACCAGATGGTGATGGCATGTGTTGTGAATTGACGCTATATAAATAAAATTTAATTGAAAATTTAATTGAATAGTAATGGGCAAACACTGATGAAACTGATTTAAAATATAACAGCAGGAAAAAAACACTACAGAGAGAAGTTCTAACCAGTGTTAACTGTAAAAGTTTTTTTTGCTACAGTATATTTGTCTCTTTTTAGTCTGTCTCTTAAACTGCTAAGTTAGCAGATGAATCACCTGTGGAAAAACGATTTCAAATAGTGTTTGACAAAACAAGATAAACACTGTTTTGCTCACCCTCAATTAAATCTAACTTTTGTAATTTCTCAGAAGTAAATTCAGCTACATAATGAATATCTTACTGAATATATATATATATATATATATATATATATATATATATATATATATATATATATATATATATATATGTATGTATGTATGTATGTGTGTGTGGATAGATAGATAGATAGATAGATAGATAGATAGATAGATAGATAGATAGATGTGTGTGTAAACGATGTATCAGTAAAACGTTTTTTTTTTCTTTTCTTTTTTATCTCAGAAAACCACATTTCCAGACTTCTGAGGAAACGTTGCCACACACAATAAGGCGGACGTATTACGTATTTCTTCCAGCCAATGAGGCGTCTTCTCTACAACGTGTGCGCGAAAGTCGAGATCCTATTGGACAAGGGCTTCTGCAACTGACGCCTCTGTCAGGAAGTCTGGATTGCTTTAAAGTGACGGTGGCCAACTTCCAAGGTAAACAGCTATTAATACCTTCTCTACGCACGACTGTAAACCCTAAATACGACATATTATTTTCTCTGTGCTTTTATACGTCCACAATGTAACGTATCGTTGTGAACTGTAGCCCTGGCTGACTGTCAAAGTGCATTAGTTGAGAAACTGCGCTGCTATTCTGCTACTCGGCCAGACTGGAGACTCCGCACGCAGACCTGTTTACGCAGCTCCTTTATTAATGCCGTTGTGCGGTGAGTAAAGGCTCTGTGTGGCTGCAGCTGCAGCTTCAGCTTCATGTGTCCCCGCAGCAGATCCGGGAGATGAAAGCTGTCCTGCGCTTGGCAGCAGTGGCAGTCCCGATGGGTGTCCTGCTGTCCCGCACCATGGCGTGGATGTCCAGCGGAAAAACGCACCCAGAGCTCGTCAGCAGGCTGAGAGGTAGTGGATTGATGCGTTGGCCGTGGGGGAAAACCTCCTAGTCAGTGAGTGCATGGGTGTCGTTTTCCCCGTCGTTTGCCTGAGGGACGCGAGAGACGCCACTAGGGGGCGCACCCAACACTTTGAGAACCCCCGGTGTACCCTGCTGTTCATACCACTGAGCTATATAATACACTGGAGTGCTAATCACCGTCTGTGTGAACGAGTCGCTTTGAAGCCACCGGCCGCCATATTGGTACTCCCTATTTCCCCCCAGTAACTAGGGAATATGTGCGCTACAGCATCGAATAACGAGGATTTTCTCATGATCAGGGGGGGCTTAAGACTTTTAAAATGTCAAATGCCGTATACTTTTATGTTATGTTCTAAAAATATCAAGTACTGAGAAAGTCATGTGCTGAAATATTTTGCATTTTATTCATTTAAATATATATGTTTAACATTTATAAATATATAAATAACAATATACAAAAACATATATTTACATATGTGTATACATATATATACATATATATATACACATACTTATATATACATATATATATATATTTAATATGAATAACATGTAAAATATTTCAGCACCTAATTTCCTAGTAGTTGATAGTGTTAGTACATCCACTGACTGTAGAATTACCTGTGAAACGTTTTCACACAGCCAGAAAACTGCTTATTGTTGCAAGCAAATCCTGTGGGATTCTGTGAGAGTAGGGAGTAGCAAGATGGCGGCCAGTGACTTCAGTTTTTCGGCAAAATCAGCACTCCAGTGTATTATATAGCTCAGTGGTTCATACCCAGTCTGGTGTCTCTTCTCCCCCCCCCCCCTTTCAGATCATGGAGTCATCCGGAGCGACAGAGTATTCGATGCCATGCTGGCCACTGATAGAGGACTTTACTCCAGAGACTACCCTTACGCGGACTCTCCACAGACCATAGGTACCGAATTTAGTCCAACTTCATAAACACGTGCAGGGGCATCTCAGTCACTTAGAAAATAATCATAGAAGTTTTTTTTATTCCAGAGAGTAGTTCAAAAACTGAAACGTTTTTCCCCCACCTCTGGCTCAGTCTGAAGAGTAGTTGGAATCAGAAAGTTGCCGGGTTTATTTCCAGCTTCCTCCTCTGCCGCACATCAATGTCAGTCATACCTGTGTATGGTAGTGTGCACGTTGGTGATGGCAATATGTGGCTCTAGTGCGACGCTCTTTAGGGGGGCAGTATGACTAGAAAAGTGGAATTTCAAATTCAGTCGGTTTTTGCCCAATAGCGACTGGAGATTGACACCAATCTCTGCTTACACGGTGCAAAACACCAGGGTGTTGTTACTTCCCAGAGGCTGGACGTGTCATTAAGCAAAAGAAAACTTGTTTTGGGTTCAACTGGCATCAATTTGTTGTACTAATGGGACCTTCCAGGCCATTCCACCCTGGGCTGAGAGCCTTATTGCCCATTTCCCAATACCCACCACTGGTAATGAATGTGATGAAGTTTCATTTTTGGATTGATTTACTGGGCTGTGTTAACTTCAATGAAATTCAAATTTATTTACATGCACCCGTGTTGAGGTCAGGAGAAGTTAAGCAACCTAATTATTGCTGGGCTAGGACTCATTAGTGCAGTGCTTCAAATTATGGGGCACTGCACTATTTGAAGCACTGCAAATAGTGCAGTGCCCCACTGCACTATAAACTGACAAACTTCAGCTTAAAGACAAAGTTTGTCTTTAATATTAATCGCTTGATATTATTTTTGCCATATGAGGTTCCCGACTCAACCGCATTTGTTGTTAATATTGTATAGTTTAAAAAAAGTGTGGCAATGTTGACACATTCTAGTTGTTAGAAACCGTTATATGTTATACATGAACCCATAGACGTCATATACGTAGACGCCCCATTGTATGCTGCCTGCCGCTAGGCCGACGTGCCTACAGGGCGGCCATCTTGGGTCAGACCACAGATCAGACAGCTGCTGTCAAAATGAATAGGAGGCAGCTCAGATCTCATTTTAATCATATGTTCACAATGCTCGTGACCTTTCAGACAGATTACACATATTTATTCAGAACCAAAACTATTTAAACTGAAGTCAAACTGGATGAAAAATGTACACACACTTACATATTTTGCAGTTACATATTAATCTAATATACACACATAAATCTCTCTCTCTTTCTTCCTATATATATATATATATATATATATATATATATATATATATATATATATATATATATATATATATATATATATATATACATACACACACACAGATACTGATCTACAGACAACAGCAATGATCTAAATAAGAGCAAAAGTATATACAGACAAGTAAGAGCAGAGGTGCCTATAACAGCATTTAAAATTATATAATACAAACCGCAATCTGGGGAAAAAAAAACAAAAAAAAAACCTAATAACGCATCCTAGAATCAAATACATTACAAAATCATAGCAAAAACTGTATAATATTTTACCCCCCCCCCCCCCCCGACAAATCATGTCTATCCAGTAATTTAGGACCATTTTGTTTGTTTTTGGTGTTTAATGTACTTTTCTCTACTTCCATCCTTGCTACCATTAGCACATATTGTGTTTATGCCGGAAAACTGTAACTGTAAAGCATGAGGATTATCTATCATAAAATCTTACTTATGGAAGGTAATTCCCCAGGATCTGGTTTCTAGTGTCCTTTTATTTGCGCACCCATAAGCGGAGTAAAAGTCGGGCTTCCTGGGACGTAGGTCTGAAAGTTTGCTTACTTTCAATACAAAATCGAAATTATTTATTAAGTTAGACAATAATTTAATTCAATCAATTGGTCCCATGTAGCCCCTAAAGGGGTGACGTTTTCAGTCCGTTGATTTATCTGGAAATCGGGTGAGAATTCACCGGATTCAGAGTGTCTGAAAACATAAAGTAAATTTTCCTGAATTGACTTGTATTCTGTCTGACTGCAGCTTGGTCTGACCTAAGATGGCCGCTCTGTCGGCACGCCTCTCAACCGAGGACGCGGCGTCTACGTATTCATGTCTGTGCATGAACCTATATAAATGTTATCCATTTTTAAAGGGATTCTGGGTAATCTTCTGAACTGTCATTTGAGAACCACTTGTTGCAGTTCGAAACCCACTTTTTGTTAAAAAGAAAACAGATTAATTACAGAACCTCTGGTTGTGCTTTGACTAGATGGTCATTGTTGTAAACTTCATTGTTATAAACGCCAAAACCCATTTTGCTGCAGATTTGCTCCACTTAATGATGTTTACTTCTTACAGGCTACAGGGCAACCATCAGTGCTCCACACATGGTAAGACAGACCGAGCTGGACGTGAAACACCTGAGATGGCGTACACAGAGTGAGGAAGTTGATCCGTCATTTACATGCGAACCCAAAATGAAGCAGAAGTGTTTCTTGTTGGCTTCACTCTGCAGCATGCACATGCTTTGGAGCTGCTGAGCGACAAATTAATTGAAGGGGCGTCTGCGCTGGATGTAGGCTCAGGAAGTGGCTATCTCACCGCCTGCTTTGCGAGAATGGTACATCTGACACACAAACTGTATAATTTCTTATAAACACTTGGAATCGACTGATCATTTTTCCTCAGAATTAGCAGGACAGATACAGAATAAGCGAACGCAGCAGCGGATTAATTTTCTTTTTGTTTTTCTATAATGAGTAGACAGGACCCGGTGGTAGAGTGGTTGGCATCGAACACATTGATGAACTTGTTCAGATGTCTATAAAAAATGTGCAAGGTGACGACCCAGAACTACTGTCGTCCGGACGCATTCGGTTTGTTGGTGAGTCGGGGAGCTTTAACGCTTTAATCAGATTGTTGCTAAACATTCAGAATTAAAACACACACTGCTGCAGTAGCTGTCATGACGCCATCTGTTTCCAGTTGGGGATGGACGACATGGATATCCAGATGGAGCGCCGTATGACGCCATTCATGTCGGTGCAGCTGCCGCTACTGTTCCCAAGACCGTAAGAGCATGTTAGATTAGATCTGTGCAAAGTTTGGAAATGACGATGTCAAAAACAGTCATTAAATGACCACAGGAAAAAATAAGGTCTAAATGAAATCATTTAGGATTACCAAATATATTTCTATTAGTTAAAGAGAAGAGAGGAGAGAAAAGTGGGGGGAATTTATTTTGCTACTTTCTTCAAATTCAGTCGAGTCTGATTCACTGACTGATACTATAATAAATAGGTTATGTGCATTTTTGTGAGCTGTATGTAGATTTGCATATATATGTGCATGTATATGAGATTCAGTTCTGGGTTTTGCACTAGAAAAACTCTTTATCAGAAGAAACAGAAAACCTTACTGTGGTCCGGATCTTGTTGTGTCCCCCTCAGTGAATTGGACCGAGTTTCTTGACCCACCGTCCCACTACTCAGCCCATCTGATGAGGGAATCTCAGCACAACGGCTGTTTGTTGCAGGTTTTCATGAGCCCCAGATTTGGATTGCATCAAAACAAAACTGTATTCAAAAGAAAACGGCTCTTAGATGGTCACTCAGTGGTGTCAAATGTTTGTTGGGAAAGCGCCCAAAAACTTTTCCGATACTATTTAAAACATTTAAACTGATCACACAAAGATCAAGCAAATATGGCAAAGCTTATGTTTAACACAACCTTTTTTCAAACCGACTTTACCAATTTCTACTCCAGTAGCGCTCTCCGGTTGCATGCAAAGGCTTTCCAGTTATATTGTTCCCTGTTGGGTTATTATATTTTATTTCTGTTTTATCCTTTTTTTTGCTCTATTTATTAGTAAACAAATGGCTTTTGTCTATATTTACCATAACAAGAACACGTGACCGGAGCAATAATATTGTATGTGAGCAACGAGCAAACAACGAGAAGCATTGGAGCCGGGCGTGTCAGCAACGCTCAGCGGATCTGTGAAAAGAAAGAGGGAAAGTCCAAGATCAAGTGTGAAAAAGCCCCAAAAATGTTTGATGCCAATATGGATAAGACATGATCAGTGCTCAGAATACAATACAAACGTTGGTGTTCCCTGAAGGGGGAACTAAAGCGTGATAGATTGAGATTGATTGATTGACTGAAAAATAAAACAGTTTCAATAAAGACAGGTGGTTAAACTTTAGTATTTAACTCTTAGATCAATATTTAAAGTTAACTCATCATAGTTTGCTTTAAAAAGATTTCAGAATTTCTAAATTCATAATCATGATGATTCATAAAGCGATACTTTGAGTCACATTAAGACATTCAGATTTACTCTTTTTAGTGTAGCTCTCCATTTGTGGGCAGGACACCATTTGCTGGAGATAAGAGGTTGTTTGGCTAATCTAAGGATTTTCAAGGACAGTTCCTGCGTAGTTAAAAAAAAATTAAGTAAATGTGTGTGAAAGATCAAATTTTTTTCTTCTTTTACAAAAGCTCTTGGAGCAGCTGAAGCCAGGCGGGCGGTTGGTTCTTCCGGTGGGACCTGAAGGAGGCAGTCAGGTGCTGGAACAATATGATCGGCAAAGTGATGGCACCTTCCTGAAGAGGGCGTTGATGGGAGTGGTTTATGTCCCCTTGACTGACAAGAGACATCAGTGGCCCGGGTAAGAAAACTGCCTCAACTTCAAGTTATTAAACTGACAACGAGTGATTTACCTCCATCTGCGGTCCTTTCTTCTGTCTCCAGAGATGAACTCTGATTGCAGTGTGGTTGCTCCTGCAGGAGGTGGCGGTGGTGCTGCATGTCTGGGGTCCCTTAGTTCTCCTCACCGTCTGGCTGCTCTCCTGTCCTTATTACCTTCTGCTCCACTGAGTTAGCACCTCGCAATATATAAGGGGGATCACGCTCTCTCTGCGTGAACAGATTGTCTCAAACAATAAGTGACTGAACAACAGACCACTGGTGTACTGATTAACCTCTTTCTGTTGTAAAGAGGTTAATCAGAGGTTCTTAGATGAAGCTAACCAATGGCATGAATGAGAAAGAAGTGTTTTTCATAGGGTAGCTTGGGAAAAAGTAAACTAACATCTAGAAAACAAACAAATACAGCGCATAAGCCATTATACTGTAATTAAAACGTTTTGCATATTAAAATCTATATTTTGCAGAAAGGCTTCTCACTGTTTTATAGACTGTCATATTCAAGAAGAGAATGAGGTGCCAAAAAAATAATTTATAACATGCCAGTGCAAATTTTCAGTAATTTATAAACAAAATAAGTACTGTAATTATGTGGGTAAGTTATAAATAAATCCCAATTAAAAATATTTAGTAGTGGCTGTTTTTCTTTATTAAAAAGACGAAATAATAAAATACATTATTATTTTATTTATTCAGTGGTTTGTACAAAAACTCATCAAAATGTTTGGAATTACATAAAACATTAAATGAATAATATAAATGTATGCCTGTGCAAATTATTTATCTGTCTAACTATATATATATATATATATATATATATATATATATATATATATATATATATATATATATATATATATATATATATATATAAAATAAAAAATATTAACGGCATGTTTTTTTTTTTATAAAGCATATTGACATGAGCCATATTGTCTAAATGAAACGATACGATAGCATTTAAAACATTTAAAAGGTTAAAATGACGTCTAACTGGTATTTAGTGTTCGGAAAGTCGACAGAACTACAAATGGCTGACATTGGCCCGCATATTGACGTCATCACCGTGCGCCGTGAACCGTGCAATGCACGCGTGTGTGTCAGCTAGAAGTTCTCTGTTGTTCCTGGCACCCCAAAGTCGTTACAGGAGACATGTTCGCTTTTCTCCACCTGCCAGCACCGGGAGACCTTTGAGTTGTTTTTTTATTCACCTTTGGTCCCAACCTGAAAACCTAACGATGGAGCAGCCGGAACCGACCACTGAAGCCCGGTCAGCGGGGGGCACAGAGGACACAAACACCGGGAAACGCAAACACGACGAGCCGGACCCCCCGGAGACCGGTGGCCGGGGTAAGAGGCGAAGAGGAGCCGGAGGGAAGAAGCTCCGCCCGGGGGAGCGGTACATTCCGCCGCCCCAGAAACGCAACCCGGGGGTCAGCTTCAGCCAGGAGCACTTCGACGAGACGTCCTACTACTTCGAAGGCGGGCTGCGGAAAGTCTTGCCTTACTACTATGACTTTAAAACCTACTGCAAAGGCAGGTGGGTCGGGAAGAGCCTCCTGGAGGTGTTCAAGAGCGAGTTCAGAGCGGAGTCCATAGAGTACTACGAGAGGGCCGCCAAAGAGGGCCGCATCCGGCTTAACGAGAGCCCGGTGGAGGACCTGTCGGTGGTGCTCAGGGTCAGTGCTGCCGCTCACACCTTCACTCAGTCACCGACATCTGTGTGCAGCTCCACCACAGTCACCGCCATATAATGTTAACTACATTAATGTCATCCATGCACTGAACAGCTTATTAACTATCTGGAGGCTTTTATGTCTTCATAATTAACTTTATGTTGATGGGTTTTCCTGCTCAACATTGTCTCACCCCTGACTTTTAATTATAATCATCTTTATCACTCTATTTTTGTATGTTCCAATGAAATGTAGAGCATCTAACAGGGAGACGTGGGGGCCGGCGTTGTGCGGCCCCCGGGGAGCATTCTGGGGCCAAGGGCCTTGCTCAGGGACCCAGAGTGGCAGCCTGTGGTATTCGAAGCAGGGAACTCGCAACCTGCTCTAACCACTTGGCCACCATCGGCCCCAACAGTAACTTTATTTATTTCCCATACGCGGTTCCGGAGCTGCATGAGGCTCTGTGGCCTCTCCGCAGCAGCTGTTATCCAGAAATGACATCAATAAATTTCTATACCATTAAACAGTTTATTCATCTGTAATGCAATTCAAACAGAGAAGCGTCTGTGTCATATTTACTGGTTATATTAATGTTAATTATGGCTTACATCTAATGAGATCTGTTTAGTTTCCTAAAAAGAAAAATTATATTGCATTAAATGCATTTTAATACATAAATGTGGGCGTACTGAGAGGTATGAGCTCTGACCAGGCATGGGTCCTTTTGTCTCAGTTTCTACATCTGTGAACGAGGGCTTAGAGGTGGCCAGGCTGTGGCGAACGTCCAATGCTGGATGTATGTCCAGGAGTGACTTAAAACAAGGAATAGGACATTTTTTACATCTGTCAGGCAACTCCTGAAGCTCTGACTCCAGCTGCAGACCACGTCTTGCTAATCTCCACCTTTTCCTGAGAATGCTCGCAGGCCTGGACGTTACCGCCGTTCCTTTAGCCACTCCACTTTCTCCTTCCACTAAACTTTCCCTCAGGATTCTTGGAAGCGGCGCTTCTTAAACAGCCAGCTTCCTTAGCAATGATCTTTTGTAGCTTTCCCCCCTGTGTGGAGGTTGGACGTAATCTCATTCGCTAAGAAGCAACCTTTTTAGTTTTCATTGCCTGTACTCATCAAATATAATAGAAATAAAATAATTATACGTCACTCTGTGCTTAATGAATCTGTTTGCTTCCATATTTGAAATAAATTAGCCCTTGGATGCTATTTAAATATACCGGCATGCAAGGAAAGGGTAAGAAAGTTCTTTCTGTCTGGAAAGGTCTAGAAAAATAGAAAGCAGCAAATGCACAATTGTGGGTCGTTATTAAATATTTAGTATTATCTGTGTTTGGTACATCAGACTGAGGGGAAATGGCTTTAATTCTAAGTTATCCAGTGTTTCTCTTCTCCCCCCCGACTGCAGAACAACGACCGCATGAGGAACACCGTGCACCGCCACGAGCCTCCCGTCATCGGCGCGCCCCTGAAGATCCTGGTGGACGACGGGGAGGTGCTGGTGGTGGACAAGCCGGCCTCCGTCCCCGTCCATCCCTGCGGCCGTTTCCGCCACAACACGGTCATCTTCATCCTGGGCAAGGAGCACGGCGTCTCCGAGCTGCACACCGTCCACAGGCTGGACCGGCTCACCTCCGGGGTCCTGCTGTTTGCCAGGACGCTGGAGACGTCCAAGAAGCTGGACCAGATGGTGAGAGACAGACAGGTAGGTGCAGCTCGGGCTTTGAGGAAAGCTTCTGGGAGCTTCCCTCGCCTCTCACTTTGATTTCTTTTTTTCCTGTTTTAGCTTGAGAAGGAGTACGTGTGCCGAGTAGAGGGGCAGTTTCCTGAGGGCGAGCTGATCTGCGAGGAGCCCATCCTGGTCGTCGCTTTTAAAATCGGCCTCTGCCGGGTCGACCCGAAGGGGAAGGAGTGCAGAACCGTGTTCCAGAGGCTCAGCTTTAACGGAAAGACCAGCGTGGTCCGCTGCCTGCCCCTCACCGGCCGCACCCACCAGATCAGGGTCCACCTGCAGTACCTGGGCTTTCCCATCCTCAACGACCCCATCTACGGGTCCCGCGCCTGGGGCCCCCACCGGGGCAAGGGTGGGCTGGTGGGGAAGAGTGACGAGGAGCTGCTGCAGGCTTTAGTGGAAGAGCATTGCTCTCAGGAGAACTCGCTCCTGCTGGATTTGATGGATGACTGCGTCGGGATCACGGGCGAAGCGGGGAAGGTTGGCCAAACGGACCCTGGAGCGGATAAAGGTGGGAAAAGTTTTCCAGCACAAGCTGAAGATTGTTCTGGGAAAGAAAAGTCAGACAAAGCCCCGTCAGAAGAAGCTCAGAGCGTCGGATCGGCGGAGATGAGCGGGTCCCAGGACTCTGCCCAGGGAACCCCTCCAGGGACCCGAGACCACCTGTGCAGCGAGTGCAAGCTGGTGCGACCGGACCCCACGAAGAAGGAGCTCGGCATGTGTCTCCACGCGTTGCGCTACAAAGGTCCAGACTTTGAATATTCGACAAGCTTACCCGACTGGGCCAAAGAGGACTGGGAGGAGACAGATTTCAGCTGACCTGAAGCCCAGCTCTGCTTTTAGTTCCTCCCTAAACACAAATCCTTGGTTTTATTTTTCCCCCCTTTAATACTTCTCAGGAGATTTTCTGAAGATCTAGAAACGCCTCACAGGTTTTACTCTGTAGCGTTTTACTTGGACTGTTGGTATTTAAACGTCTCCTTTGAAGCCTCGGCTCTGTCTGCAGGAAACCTTTAAAAGTCTGAAATAAATCTGTCATGCTGGAGAATTTCTGTTTTCTTTCCCGTTTGTGAGAAAATAAATGCAACGTTAATTTCTGGGGGTTTGTTCCAGTATTTTCTAGGTTTGGAAAAAGGAAATGGAGTATGAAATGTTTCCAGTCCCACTCTTTATTCTCTATCTCAGCGTCTCAACGCTTTGTCCACCGATTTGTTCGTCTGGCTCTGTCCTTAGATCTACCCATCAGCTTCCTTTTTCCTTTCCTTTCCTGCACCCTTCCTGTTATTCCCTTCCCTTAATTCCTTTCTTGTTTTTCTCCTTCCTCCATTATTTTCTTTATTTCCTTCACTCTTTTTATTTCCTTGTTTCCAATTCCTCTTCCCTCCTTCCTTCTTAATTTCTGTTCTCACCTCTTTTCCTCCTTGTGTCTTCCTTGTTTCCTTTTGTCGTCTGTTGCTTCCTTCCTCTCTTTCCTTGTTTTTTCCTTCTGGAAATTAAAGTTTTTAATGTGTAAAATGTGTTGAACCCTGTAAAAATCCACATTGAAGACTTAAAGACACCATTTGCTGCAGGAAAATAAGTTTTATTTCAGGTTTGTGAAAAATTCACAACACAGCAGGATGTGGTGGTGGTGCTGCTGAGGTCTGCTTTCTGTGACAATAGAAAGCCTGATTGGTCTTTCTTGTGTTTAAGGCAGGTTATTCTGCTGACTATTTTAGAACAAAGGCTTCCTAAGAATCTGTAATCACACGTTTAGAGTCAAAAACTCTTAGAAAACAGCTCAGAGGCAAGTTATGTAAATCTTGAAAAGGTTTCATGCTAAACCACAATCAAAGCCACTTTATCGCCTCTGTTTTTCTACTTTATATCATTTAGAGGATCATAAATACATCTTATTTGACTTTGTACAAAACACACTTTGAGCCAAACAAACAACCAGTTAAAAGACATTTGGAGCATATTTCAGGTGAAAAGGACAAAATATTTAGATGCGCTGAACCAGCTGATTCGAGCTTTCAAATGCTGTGTGGCGAACCTGCGACAGTAACCGTTGCTCTTTCATGCATATAATAGAAAACAGGTGATTGTCCATGTTTGCCTGCCTGATGCACTTCATATGAGAGGGTTATCATGTAAATTGTAGATATTGTTTAGTTTGCCCTGTTTACGGCCCACTGCACATACAGTGCTGGTAAAAAGCATTTGTCCCTTTACAGATTTCTGCTGCGCTTTATTTTATTTTGGTCACAAAATTTAAGTAGAGAGCAGAAACCTGAAGAAATTACCTAAAAGGCACCTGTCTGACAACAGGAAGTAGGATAAAAAAATCTCAGAAAGCGACGAGTAGCACCCCGATCTAAAGAAATACAAGTTGTCAAGGACCTTTTTCGCCATTTACATCAGTTTGAAAAGGTTTGGATAGTCATTTCTAAGGCTCTGGGGATTCAAAGTGAGAGCTATTCCATAAAAGGAGAAAACGTAGAACAATGCGGTACCTTTCCTACTAAAATTACTCCGAGTGCATTAACGACTGATCCAGACCGTCACAAAGGAGCCGAGAACGGCATCTAAAGCTCTGCCAGCCTCAGTTGACTCAAATAGTCAGTGTTCATGATGTAATAAGAGAGTTTCCTGTGATGTGCAAACGGAAAACAATCCAAGGCTCAGGAAGTCCACATCTGACTGTCCAGAAAAAAGAGGGAAAGTTTTTCTAAGTGGCCTAGTCAAAGTTCAAACTTGAATCTGATTGAGATGCTGTTTAAGCATGACTTAAACTATCAATTCATGCTGGAAAACACTCCAATGTGGCTGAATTTAAATAATATTGCAAAGAGGAGTCGACAAACGTCCACAGAGCGATATAAGAGACTCGGTTCTGTCAAACGATTGATGGCAGGAGTTGCTGCCAAGAATGACGCTGCAAGTTACTGAGTTTAGGGGCCAATTACTTTTTCACCGATAGGGACAACTTAGTTTTATGGCTTTTTCTTTTCAGGTAATGCAATCAACATTTAAAAACTGCTTCTTGTTTTTACTCAGGTTATCTTATATGTCGGATATAAAAACCTTGCTGGATGAAACATTTAAGTGTCAGAAGAAAAAAACAGAGATCTGCAAAGAGGACAGATACTTGTTCTCAGCACAGCCGACACTGATAAAGATGAGTTGTGTATCTATTAAAAATACTTTAGAAATTATGTTTAATGATATTAACAATGAAAATGTTAAATACGCTACCTTGAAATTTTAAATTACAGCTCAATTTTCCTCTCCAGAGTGTCAGACGTACTCTGATTTCTTAGTTTTAAAATATATGTCAAAGAAAAAACAGCGTTTCATTTGATATCTGAAAGTTGTTTGGGGTTTAAATGCTCCACTTTTTGGCACTGACATCACAAGCTGAACAGCAAACATCTGAGAACACAGGATGATACACTGACATTCGTCATCACTACATACTATACATTTGAAGTGAAAATTGATCATGAATAATTACTTAATGTAAATATAGTTGTTTTTTTGTTATTTGGTCATTTCCTGCCAACTCTTACTGGAAATCCTGAAACCCTGTTGCTTTCCAGTTAGGTATTGCTCAGAAACGTTGTTTTCTCTGACAGAATCCCCACCTCTGGTTGTCCGGTTCGGTTCGACAGCAGCCCACCTGTCGGCATCAGCTTCATTCAAACGGAACAATACAAGCAGTAAAAAAATAAAAAGCACTTTAGTGTTTCCAAATGTAAAAGTGACCCCTTGTGTAACAGACTCCAAACTACCATTAAAGTATAAATGAAACATATCCAGTATACGGTAACACGGCCAGAAGCAGCTACCTCAGTAACAAGCATCAACTTTGTGAAAACAAGCACTAATTTGTTCCGAGTTTCTTCACATTGGATTCTTTTAGACATCTGTGGTAAGAAATGGCTGTAAGTATTTCACCGGAAAACCTTACATGTTACACACGATCACCTATAAAAGGCTTAATTACGCCATAACGTACATAAAATACATATATTCTTAAAAGTTGTTTGGAAATAGCCATTTGGGACACTCGTTACAGCATGAACATGAGTAAAAATGGCAATTTCACTTAATGTATAGTTATACAGTTTAAATAACTACATTAATTAAAATATAGCATCATCTAATTGGTTTTATTTGAAACAAAAGCAACAGATAACTGCACTGAATATAATTCTAATATTATTGCTGTTTATTGAGGAATAGTGGGAGTATAACAAGCTAGCATTGTCTGGTTAATTAGTCGGGCTGTCTGCTCTGGTGGAGATTTAAGTTTGACAAACTTGCCGATCAAAGCTTACCGACTGTAATTTCAAACCAGCATTAGTTGAATAAGAATGAAATATTTCCAAAAATAGCCGGATTTGTCTTTGTTCTAAGCGAGGGGTAAATATAGGAGTTTTATTTCAGTCTGCTGACCAACTGAGAGCAGCAACAGGTGGGGGCAGGGTAACGCTGCACTGCTGTAGCCTTCCAGCTGCGGAAAACTCGGCTCAGGCTGCTACTTTTTCTGCCGTCTCACTGAAAGGACGTTTAACCAAACCACAGTGACAGTTTTTAAAGCCTAAGAGCACCCTAATACGAGAATCGATAATGAAGTACTGTAAAATTTTAACTTTTTTCATTTTTCTGCAGTAACAATACCATAAATAAACAGCTCGAGATAGTATAAATTTATCTGCACTTCCCAGCTGTCTATACGGGGACAAAATACAAATACAGAGGAGGTCAAATATGGACGCAGGAAGATCAAACGTTGACATTTTAAAAAGCTAGATATTTGATAAATCAACAATGCTTACATAAATACATAAATCTTCTTAATTTATTTAGTTTAAATGTAGTTATTTAACAGCTATTGTATCCCACCAGTCCCTAAATACACTGCATGTATATTCCTGAATGGTGGTGGATAGTTTCAGCGCAGGGCACAGAGTTCACAGTGTATCTATACAAACCTGGTCTGTGCAGCGTGCTCAGGTTCAAAAGTCTCAGGCACAGAGTCTGCAGGCAGCGGCCGCAGTTATTCTGAGGTTGTGGTGATAATGTCATGCAGCAGCGTTGATTTAAGCAAACGCAAACCGGCGCCTGAACAGCTTTTATTCAGCTCTGCTGGGTTTAAAAGTCATGCTTTGCTCGGAGCGGTTCCTGTGAAGACCAAAGCTCTGACAGAGACGACCTCACAGTCACACGGTGTCACTCATTACACGTGTGCCAAATCCGACAGTTTAGGTTTTTCATGATTTCCATTGATTTTGTCAGTACAATTAATTAGTTAGTCATTCGTTAGTTGTAAATTAAGAGCAGTAAACGCACAGTGCTTACAAAACGTTGCTTAACGTGATCCTAAGCGCTTCAACAAGTGGCGGATGGATTTTTGTATTCTCTTTCTTGGAGGCACTTTAGTTCGGGTTGATGGTTAGGAGTTCCCGGCTACAAAGTTCTGGTCAGAGCTGCTAAACACTGGTAAGCTGGTCAATGGTTGCAGACGAGTCGAGTCTTCTCTGTAGGTGTTAGAGACGGGCAAAACGATGTCTTCTGCAAAATCATCGGTGTTTTCAGTCCAAGTCCCAGCCTGACCCAGGCAACCCGTAGGGTAGACGGGGGAATCGGGGATTCGTGACCCTCAAAGCCCTCTTGGTGTGACTGCTCCAGCGGTGTTTAACAGGTGGGCTGCTCCTAATCCACAACCAGAATGCCTTCAGAAACAAGAGAAGAAGTCCAGATACCTTCGGTTCAAGCATTTAGGACTGAGATGTCCCGGATGACTGAGGCTCCACAGCAACATGTTTCTCAGCCTGTGTCCTCCCGCTGTCCCTCTCGCTTTATCCAGACGTCGGGTAGGTCGGGCCTGCTGTTGGGTAAGATGACCACTTCTTCGCTGCGGCTGCTGCGGTCTCTAGTCTCGTAAACCGTCTCCTTCAGTGAGAGCCTCAGTGTGTCTCTCTTACCGTTGAGGTGTCCTGGTTGCAGCTGGACCTCCGCCTCGCCATCGTGCCGCTGCGCGTTTGAAGACCCCACCTCAATGTCGCCCAAGCATGTTTCGCAGGAGTCCTCCAGTCCTCCACAGGAGCTCTGAGACAGGGAGTGCTGATGGGGACCCTCCACTGTGGAATTCTCATCTTCACAAAACGACTGCTGCTCAGTGGTCTCCATCGTGGTGCTGATGACGGTCTCCTCGATGCTCAGCGACGAGGAGTAGGACGTATTGCTCCACTGCTTCCCGCCAACCGATTGACCCCTGCAGGTTTTGCACAGCAGATTCCCAGCGGCTACCGCTTCTTGACCCGGGCCTGCTTGGCGAAGGGTGTTTTCTCTGTAAGGAGACGAGGTTTGGAGGGCCGGTTGGCAGATCTGCTGACTGCGCAACTCTTCGCTGCCTTCCTCCGCGTGCTTCTTGCTCACCTCTACCCCACAAAACTCAATTTCGTCTGAGAGCACGGAGGGCCGGTTGGACAGCTTGCTGGTGCAGGTGCTGTTCTCAAAGCTGTCGCTGAGGCGATAAGCCAGAGGCTGCAGCTCGTACTGCTCCGCGCCCCTGGGCAAGCCTCCTCCTCCTCCGCCAGCCTGTTTGTTTCTGTGCTGGCGCTGCTGGTCGGGGTAGAGGTAACCACCTGCCTCTTCGTCATAACTCCGCCTCCCCCTGGACCTGCCAAAGGCGCCGTTGGCGGCCGACGCAGGCGAGGGAACGGGCTCTGGACAGGAGGTCAGCACGCCGTCTGTGTCCTCCGAGAAACACGGCAGCTTGACCCTTCCGCAGTTTCTCCGCGGTCCGCAAAAGCAGCACAGGGACTGAAAGAAGAAGGTTGCGAAGCCGCACGCCACGCATTTCACCAGGAACAGGAAGATGCCGATTTTTCTCAAATGTAAGGCAGTGGCGGGCAGCATCACAATGCCCATGAAAAAAAACGCACCGGAAACTATTGCCACAGGGCATCCCATCCTTTTGGTGGAGTGCGCCACTTTCCCTATCCTGTCGTAGTGCGGAGCCAAGCTGTAGGATATGGAGAAGTCGGCAACAAAGTCAACGGACAACCCGGCAGCGGAGGATATCAGCAGAGCCTCAACGCCGCTCAGCTGCCACTCGAGAAGGACGAGGAGGCCGACGGTGACGAACACGCTCCCCCCTACGGCAACAGTTGCATATAAGCTCAGCGGGACGTTCCAGGTGGTTAGGAGCAGCAGAACAAACGTAAGCGCCACCGAGAAGCCAGCCACCACCAGAGTCTCCGCACCCAGAGACTGCTGGAGATCAAACAGAGACAGCTGGCTGATGAACCAGCCGTCCTCCAGCCCTTTTGGTGCTCCTGATATTTCTTTGTTGAACCACGTCAGGATTTCCCTGTAAAAAATGCCGGTTCTGGTGAAGTTGAAGCTGTAGAAGTAGGTGGTCTGGAATGCCAGAACGAGGGCGGCGACCCTGCCGTCTGGCTGAAAGTACAGGCCTCCGCCACTTGGCGGGGGGCCCTCGGCACGCTTCTCTGCCAGCATCATGTTCAGACAGCTTTCAAACAAGCTGGGAGGGTAGGGGAAGGGGGTGTTGCTGCAGCACAGATGAAGGGCATCGTTGCTCCCCGAGCACCGTCTAACAGATACCCACCGAACCAGCTGCTCCACCAGGCAGACATTATCTGCCACGACTTCTCCATGCTCTGGTGACGGAGCCGAGTAAAAGCTCTGGTTCTGGACCCTTCCACACAGATCTCTGAGCCAGACCTGCGCTTCAGGCCGACTCATGTTAAAGTCGGGGTCAAAAACCAAGGAGCCGTTACTCTGTGGGTTAAGGTGATCCCCATTATCGGTCGGTTTGACGCCCCAAACAAGCAGGACGGTCACAGGTTTGTCCTCCCCGTTTTCCTGCCTCTCGAACATAAACATGTGACGGTACTCTGCGTCGTATCGCTCAAAGGGGTGGCTGGAGCGGAAGAGCTGGGTGACCCAGCTGTCCAGCGTGGGTAACCTCATGCCCGGGTCGACGCAGGACATGTAGGTGCCACCGCCGGCCAGCACTGCAAACCAGCACACCCAGATGTAGCGAAACTTTACCACTCCGCAAGGTAAGATCTTCAGAAAGAGCAGGTTCGAGGTGTCTGACAGGCCCCGTTTTAGTTCTCGCAGCTTCTGCGCCACGCCGAAGAGGCACTTCTTACGGGAGCTCATTTCCCAGAAGCCGTCCGGGTTTTTGGAGCAGCAGGCCTTCCACGTCTGCACCGCCACAGACGCGGCGGGAGTCTTCCTGGAGCGCTCGAGCAGGATGAAGGAGCACGGCAGCCACACCAAGGCCAGGAGCGAGCTGACGAGAGAAGCCGTCCCCAGGAAAACGGAGAAACACCGAATGGCCGTGATGCTGCTGAGATAACCGGAGAAAAAAGCCGCACTGGAGGTCAGGCCTGAAGCTAGGATCAAATAACCGATTTCCTGCAGGGCTCGGTTTACTCTCTTCTCCAGGGAGGCGGACGGGTTTTGCGTTTGTTGCAGATTCCAGAAATCGGTGAAGATAAAAACCTGATTTGAGCAGCTTCCTAAGAGAATCAGAGCTGCCGCCAGGTTGACCATGGGGAAGAAAGTCAGGTGAAAAACTACTTTATAGAAGAAATATGAGGTCAGGAGTGAGCCTGTGATTGCCAGAACAGATAATGCCACCAGGAAAAAGGACTGGAGGTATAAAACCATCGTGAACAAGAGGGATATGACGGCTAGGACTGGGAACACTGAATCCCGCACCAAGTAATATCTGAACAGCGTCTTCTTGATTCCAAAGTCTATCCCCGTGATGGTCGTGTTTTTGTACGTCAGATCTCTTCCTTCCAGGCTCTTCATGTAGATCTCCATCATGTGCTCTCCTTTCTGGACAGGTAGGAAGAGAAGGCTGTACTTCAGCGTTGGTATTTGGTATTCCACAGTCTGGGGGCCGAGGAAGTCCCTGTCGACGAGGAAGTGCAGGATCTGGAAGACCACGCGGGATTGTTTGCAGCGCGGGGGAACAGCGGAGCAGCCGGCGCGCTTGGGTCGGTCTGCACAGGCCTCGGTCAGATCTCCTCTGTGGTAGGACGGAGCACATTTCCGCAGAAGGTTCAGAGACTCAGAAACCTGCCGTGGCAAAAGGATGACAGAAAATCAAGATGCAAGCTCTCCCTGATTATACGGAATCTGCTTATTTGGTAAAAAAGTTAAATAGGAATGTCAAGAATACGTAAATATCTGGATGTGAGTGTATGAGGAGATATTCCTGTGCTTAATCTGCATCATTTGCAGTAATGTGAAATTGCTCCGGAACACAAAAAACAAAATGTGTTTGATTAAAGGGTAAAATGTGCTCTTAAAATTACACAGTAATGTGAAAAGGTATTTGCCCCCTGACAGATTTCTGTTTTTGCTTACAGATCATCAAACAAAATTAACATCAGACACATTTAAAAAAAAAAATTGTAAGTGATCATTTCATTATTTTATGGTGGAAAAGTTATCCACACCCACCTGGTATTGGGGAAACCCTGATTTCCCTCTAAACCTAATTGTGATGCCCCTTGACGCCACATTTTCATTTGTAATTTCTGTCCTTGAGTCTTTGCAGGATTTCAGCTCAGCTATATTAGAGGGTTTTCAAGCACAAATGACCAGTTTAAGGTCATGCCACAGCATCGTAGCTAAAGTTAAACTTCACAGGTGGACTTGGTGGTGTGCTTTGGATCATAACTCCAGTCTGCTGGAGGGTAACGACACAGTAGAGAGCAGAAATTATAGTTCTATCAATTAAAGTAGGTAAAGCAGTAAAACAGGCCAAATGATGACGCCTCCAACAGGTTTGACTGTCATTGTGATATTCGGTTCCTGAAATGCTGTGTTAGTTTTAGAGCAGATGCACTTTGCAAAAGGTCCAACTTTGTCCGGTCAGTACGAAGAATATTTATGCAGGAGTCTCATTAAGATGATTTTTGGTCCATGTGAGACGGGCCTTTGTCTTCTTTTAGACTCTCATTCTTTTCCAGTCTCTTGGGACTAGCCGTCAAGTCTGCAGTGCTTTACATGTTGACCTCCTGGATGAGTTAATAATGCTCTCTTGCAGTGATTTTGGTATGAATGGGCTCTCACTGTCCTGTGGCTTTGCAACCCTTGTTGGGTTACAAAGAATGTGTTGAGATCTTTCATCCTGCTTCATTAATCAGGCTTATAGGTAAAATTGATCCAAGCTTACCAAGAAACTTGATTAATGGCCGTTAAATCCTGATTTGCAAGAGGGTGATTACCTTTTTACATAGAACCAAGTTGGATTGGATAACTTTACTCATTTAAAAACGACATTTTGAATTTAAATCAGGTTATCTTCATCACATATTATTTGTTTTACATCCTGAAACATTTACACAAGGGGGGGCAAATACTTTTTCACAGCACTGTATATTAGTCCGTTGACATTTAAAGGTACAGAGGATCGAGCAAGACAAATTCTCGGCTTATTCTTCAGTTTGGTTTAGGCAACAACGCTTAAACAGTTCAGCTACAACAAGTTGGTTGGAGTTGTGAAAAAACAAGCCGGCTTTAAAAACAAAACCCTTGGCAGTGTTAAAGATTGTTAACTACAGTCTGACACAAATGGGTCATGATAAACGTGTGCAATCTGGAACAATTTAACAGAAACATTGAATCTAAAAGCTCAGCTAGAAATTTACCAGCATGAATTCAGACATTTTGGGAAATCTATAACCAACCTGCTCAGTTTGCAAGTTTAATACCACTGTCGCGTCTAAAATTACGGTGCGATCTAATTTGTCTGCAGCTGATAACGTAAAGCTACAGCACCTGTTGTGAGGTAAGGCTGAGGCAGCAGGAGGCATTAGAGAGGACCGCCAAGTAATTCCCTAAAGACCAGCTTGGACAGCAGCCGCTTCTCGGCGTTCCCTCTGCTTCCAGGCTCTCCGGCTGCTGGCACAGGTCCTGGAACTGGGCCTGGGAGCGAATCTGATTCACAAGGAGGGGAAAAAAAAAGCTTTCTGAACTCGTGCCCGGTTCTGGAACTAATTCACAGAAAAAAACTAATAACTCCCCGTGAGATAATGTACAGTCGATCTACTGTGCAGCAGGATAGAAATGTAAATGATAGTCAGCGTGTCAAACAGATTAAAGCGACACTGATACAAGTCGAAGCCTAGAAATTGTCTAAAAGGGAGAGAAGTGAGTGAACGTGTGCCAACCCTGGACTGCTCCATCTCACACATGGCGTGGATGGCCTTCAGGCTCCAGAGACTGGCGGAGTTTTCGGATCGAAACACCAGCTGGGCGAAGCGCTCGCCTGCACAGAGAGAACAGATGGCGTCGGCGTACGAGAACAAGATGACCAGCGGTGAATCATGTGATTATAGGGGTGATTAGGAAGGATCAAAGAGGGTGAAAACACTTGTGAAGTGTGTGACAAGCAAAAATCGGGGTTATTAAATCTATCTAACTGTACTTCAGTAAAAACATAAAGTTGGACCTATGATAGAAACTGACTTTTCACATGAACTGTATCTTTGGTAAAAACCTGACCACACAGCTAAATCAGTGTTTTATTGACGTAGTCACGGCTTATTTCTAATTTCTAGTCCCCGGTAGAGGGTTTGTGTCTTCAGTTGGGAGAAACTTTTCAGGGTTCAGGACTTCCTCACCTGGAGCGTCACAGAGGAAGGTGTCAGGAGAAAAGTCTGCAGCCAGCATCCTCTTAGTACGTCCTCTGGAGGCGAGCCGACTGCCATTGCTGTCTCTGCTGACAACGCCGGACCTGGTGAAGCTCAAGTCAGAAACTTATTTCTTTAAACACGTGTTTGTCCTTACAAATATATCTGAAGTGAAAGCATACTTTAATTTTAGGATTAATTAATTCTGAGTTGGCATACAGCCGCTGCAGGCAAAAATGGCTCTTTGATTTAGGCCTGCAGTGATTTATTTAATTGTTTTATGCTTGAATGATGACACAACAAGCAAATGCAGCGATTTTTAATAGATGAACTAGGTGCGCAGGTTTTAATTTATTGTAAATGTTTATGAAATCCTCACAGGGCCTAAATCAGACACACAGGCTCAGATATGTACATGCAAAGCTTCTGGCATCTCTCTGGCTAGATATCTGACCACTGCCATTGGCAGACTTGCTAGAGGTCATTTAAGCTGGTTGGTCAGGATAGTGCGAATCTTTTCTACAGTACTGAGCTGAAGACTGGTTCTGGCACAAACAATGGGCCATCATCCAGGAGGAGCGAATGCTGCAAGACCATGACTCTGCAATCTGCTGGGTTTCCTTAGGTAGAAAACATTTTAACCAATCTGTCTGGATGATTTGATAGAATTGACTTTCTGAAGTTGCTTGAGATGACGTGTTGTGAATCGGTGCTATATGAATTTAATTTAATCATCCCATATTGAATTAGAGTGTGTTTTTGGGATGAAAGCCCTGTTGAAATAGCCAACTGTCTCCAAGCCTTAATCATCCAGCTGTAGATTTCATATAATGTCAAAGAATCCAGTAGTGATCCTCCATCTTCTTTATTCCATCCACTTTGTTTACGGCATCAGTCCCCAGCATGATGCTGCCACCACTGTGCTTGATGGTTATGGTATGGTGCTCTAAAGTCTGAAAGCCTCACTGTGTTTGGGTTGTACGTGTGGGCAGCTGCAAGTTTCAGACAAGCTTAAAGGAGTTTATTTCAGAGCAGATGTTTTATTATAATTATTATTATTATTATAATTAACATCGGCCTCTCAGTCATTGTGGACAATAATACTGGTGTTCCAGCAATTTTCAGTTCATGACAGCTTCTGGGTTCTTCCTGAACATCCAAACCAATTTTCTTCCCTCTGAGCCGGAGAGTTTGGGTCAAATGAAAGAAGTGGTGTTTAGAGCGATAAGGAAGGATAATACTCAGCTTTGACCTCGGTACTATGTATGGACTATGCTTAAAGCCAGGTTACTGCCCAGAAACCAACCAATTTAAAGGACCTCGACCAATTCTGCCATGAAAAGTGGTGAAATATCCAGTCATAGTGACACCAGAAGTTTGTTTATGACTTCAAAACAAATGCAGCTTTTCTGAAATTTGTCAAGGGGTTTTATTATTCTAAGTGGAGGTGACCAAATCCCCCAAAAATGAAATCAGACTTGGCATGGGCGGTTCTAGACAGGGACCAACAGGGGCCAGTGCCCCTGTACTGAAGACATAATACTGACTTCATTTATTATGATAACATGTACTGGAAAGAAACCATAACTGGTTGGTCCCTTGGGTTCATTTAATTTTTCATATTTTTATTTTAACAATAATTTTAAAATTAACCTGTTTCACTTTAGTTTCAGACGTATTGAGACAAGATCACAGTTTTCAGGGGTCTGCAACCTGCAGTTCCAGAGCAACAAGTGGCTCTTTGGCTCACTTAATATCTTAAACAATTACATTTTGCTCTGTTTTTCCTGGTTAAATTATTTTGTTCTGTGCCCAGATGAAAAAACACTGGCCCCACCCTGGCCCCCCTGGTAAATTTGGTCCAGAACCACCACTGACACTTGGGCATTCTTCTCATTTCAGTAAAGATGGTGATTGTTGGCTATATCATGATGATTTATAATCAGCCTGGAAAAAGAAAATGTTGAATATATGTCTAAAAGCCTCAGATTAACATCATTATAAACTTCTCACTGGGACTGGATGGATTCTGAATGCTTCATAACATCTAGATCCAGGGTCAGTGTAGCGTCTGTTTGCATTGGTTAGCGGTCCGTTATCCCTGTGCGGACACTCCTCATCATACCCTAACTCTTTGCTGACCTTTTGCTGAGCTGCTGCGGCACAGCAGACAGAGGTTTCCCCGGGCCGGTCTCCTGCTGAAGCTTGGACAAGCTGGACAGCCGAACTCCGATGTACGTTCCCCGCGGCTGGAAACCCTGACGAGTCCAGAGCACAATGATTCACTCCAAGACATATGTCAAGGCCAACTATGTGTAAAGGATAGTGATCCCTGACACAGTCCTGCAGCTAAAAACAGCCTGCGTTTAATGTTTTGTGTGTGTTTGGCCACATTTAACTTCCAATATCAATTAGTGTTTACTGTCTAAGCATTTATCCTAAATGGGAGTGGGCAAATTTAAAGAATGTGATCTAATTCAGCGTGGTTCATTGATGAGACTGGGCTGAATAGATAAGGACGCATGGAGCAAAACGTTAGGAATCCCCCCTAAATGGGGGTTCCAGAGGTTTCTGTTTTAGATTTGATGCGAGGTTATAGAACAGATGCAGCAAGGGGAGGATTTTAAGTAATTTCCTGGTGACTCTATACTTCTTATTTACTCACCAGAAGCGGATCAGAGAAGTCCGGTAGAGAACCAATGAACAGTCCAGCCAGTGAGCATCCCAGCAGCAGTATGGCACAACCCAGCAGCACCGCTAACGGATGGTCCACCAACAGCTGGGAATACCTGAAGAGACACGAAACAGGAAACCAAAGAGTGATCCGGGACACTCATTTAAAAAAGAAAGGTAATGAACCTCCTATGGGGTTTAGTACTCACTTCCTAATGATGAAGTAAAGTCCCCCACTCCTGTAAATCATTGAAATGTGAAATTAATAACAGAACATAATTTTGCCAATAATTATCCATTTATTGTCTTGCACTCATTCGAGATCAGGTCGTGCTGCGAAATGGTCCAGGAGGGAAATCTGGGCGTCCTTCTATCCAGAACCGCTCTCCAGTTCATTCTGGAGGATCCCAAGGTTCTGCCTTGGTTCTGGTTCTGCCTACAGGTTTTGGATGCACAAACCACCTCTACCTTCTCCTTTAAATCTAGAAGGGTCTTCCTCAAGGCCAATCATAGCCTCCCCCAATTCCTCTGTTCTCCAAGTTCTTGTTTCTGCAACCACAGAAGCTGCTGTCCTTCTGGCCACCTGATGCCATCAGCAGCTTCAGGAGCTTTCCACCCGTGCTGAAGTGTCCTCTTGTTGAAGTGTCCTCTTGTTGAAGTGTCCTCTTCGGCATCCTCTGGACTACAAAATCGCTCCGAGAAATAAAAATGGTGGATTTACGATATTGGTTAGCCGGAAGTCCATGACCTTGTTTAGCAGCTCCAGAGCAACTGCTGTGACGTAATTGTTCACAGTGAAAACTGAACGGCTTGAAAAATGTGACTTAGAATGAATATAAAGAGATCTAAGCAGCTCCTGGACAGACTACATTAAAAATGTCTGTGCTCCTAGAGACTCCAGCAACACAACAAAATGCATATGAGGGACAAAAAGAGTGGATTTTTCAGTATATGTCCCCTTCATTTGTTGCTATATTAATTTTCCTGCAGTTAAACTAAATGAAAGATGTATTTAAATGACAAAGGATTAACCTAAATTACAAGAGAAATCAGGCAAAAGGATACAGATGGTTTTCTCTATTATAATCTAATAGAATCTACCTGCCAACACCAGCATGGTTTGCTAATTTTCTCTTAGATATATTTTTATATCTTATAGTGTTTTTAACCTACCTTACTGACGCCACATGACGCTGCTTTGGTTTGGTCTGTGTCCTGCTCTCGTTGGACCCGTGCAGCCAGTGACACCTTGCTGACCCGTGACAGGACGCCTGGTGGGCAGAACTGCAGCTGTGTCCCGATTTCCCTGCGGCGCCTCCATCAGCATGAGGACACGCTGCGTTTGAGTGGCAGCCGTGGCAGCAGTGGGGCTGGCCTGGCCCGCGACCGCTGCAGTGGGGGCATTTATGGTTCCGCGGCGAATGGCAGGCTCCGGTCTGGAGACGCTGGGGGACCTTAAGGAAGACAAAGAGAGCTAAAGTATTCACACCCATTATGCCTTTTGTTATACCCTAAACATCCAGCCAGAGCGTCAATGAGAAGGTTAAGATCAGAGATGATCCAGATGTTGATGCAAAATTTCTGACTTTACAATGATGGAGATTTACTTATTATTATAGCTAATGTATGCCTTTAATCATGAAAAAAGATTTTGTTCTCGAAAATGTGCAACTTTTCGATATCAGGAATCATCCACGTTTTGTCTGGCAAATATGTGAAATTAATCTAAAACATTCCCGAGTTTTTTGTGGAAATTTACTCCCCGTAGAAAATAACTGATTTTCCTTAACCTACAAGGGCCATAATACACATTTCCTTCTTTTTGGAAATGAGGAGAATAAAGTTAGGTGTGCAAGAATAAAGAACATTAGGAGAATAAAGTTGTTATTTTATGAGAATAAATAAAGTTATATAATGGTTTCCAAGTCCTGAGGATAATAACAATTTGATGCTGATTTGCCAAAGGTTCAGTATTTCTTTATTTGTGAAATCGAAACCAAAGTTGCTCCACATTCCTCATTTTAACACAGGTAATAAAATTACTACATTATTCTTGCAGGTTTATGACTTTAGTCTCATAATTTACAGAAAGAAAAAGCCTTCACCCCCCCAAGGGTCGTTGGTTATTCTTTTTTTTTTTTTTTTGGGGGGGGGGGGGGGGGTCGCAGGCCGAGGAGTTTGTGAACCTCTGGTTTAGATCAAAGCTTGTTCATGCGTTAGAAAGGTCTAGTCAAAGTCCCGACCTAAATCCAACGGAGGAGTTTAGAGGTGCTCCATTGGGACAGCAGGACGAGGTTTGAGCTATTTTGCAAAGAACTACAGGGGGAAATCAGGGTGGTTTTACAAAATGTTGTCTTTTTATTTAGAATAAAATCTTTAAAACCATGTGTGCATGCATTGTATCTGTTATCCCGTTAAATTCCTACAAAGCACACAAAGGATACGGTGCTATACAGACATATAATACATGGACAGTCTGGCAGTTCTTCCTAAATAAAGCAGTTTGACCGAATGCTAACACGGCGCCACAGTCAGAGCTCAGACGTACTTGATGGTAGAGTTGGAAGGAAGAGGAGGGTCGGCCAAGGCTGCTGCAGCTGTCACAGAGCTCCTCTGCAGAGGGGACGACTGTCAGCTGGGCCTCAGCAGAGCCGTCAGGGGGGCACAGAGAAACCACCGGGATACGACTGGGCAGAGAAAAGACACCAGAAAACGTGTAACGGCAACAACATGAGGGAGGAAATAAGCAGGAGAGGAGCTAATGGCGACACAAGCAATAAATAAATCACATTTATGGTGAAGAGTTTCTGCTCTACGTTTCTCTGCTCCACATTCTCGTGTATTCAGGGAGAAACTGCACGATCCAGCAGACGTAATGAGGTAAGAAATGGATTTCTTGGGGACTCAGGTTGTGTACAGGCCAATTAAAATAGATTGGAAGAGGGATGGTACAGGTAGGAATTTTACATCGTGATGCTGTATCTTCAGGCTGAAGAGGGTTAGCGGCCACGTCAGCGCTAACTGCTGTCAGAAAAACCCCGTGTTCTCTAAACCCTCATTCCTTAAAAATGTTCAGGAAACTGAGACAAATGTCAGCTCTGCTCATCCACAGGTGACAGATTTGCTGAAAAAAACCCAGAAACAGGAAAGTCCAGTTTACCAGAAATAGCAACATGGGAGATTTACAGACATCCATCCATCCATCCATCCATCCATCCATCCATCCATCCATCCATCCATCCATCCATCCATCCATCCATCCATCCATTCATTCACCCATCCCTCCATCTATCCATTTATCCATCCACCCACCCATCCATCCATTTTTCCATCCATCCAGCCCTCCACCCACCCATCCATCCATCCATCCATCCATCCATCCATCCATCCACTCATCCATCCATCCATTCATCCATCCATCCATCCATCCCTCCATCCATCCATCCATCCACTCATCCATCCATCCATCCATCCATCCATTCACCCACTCATCCATCCATCCATCCATCCATCCATCCATCCATCCATCCATTCACTCATCCATCCACCCGCTCATCTATCCATCCAAGCCAGTGCTAACAGAACCAGCACAGCAGAAACACAAGTTACTTCCCAGAACACATGAACCTTCATCTGACCAGTAAGATCTTCTTTCCAGTTCCATCCATGATGGATCCGACGCTGAAAGCTAACAGATTGTCCTGTATTCTTCACTTCTTTGAGGAAGGCAGACTTTTAATCATTTTTAGATTGTTGATCAACTTTAATCGATATAAAGTGGTCTTTTAGTGATTCATTTTCTTGCATTTATAATTAGTCAGTAGAGTGAGTTTGTGTTTTACTTTTTTTAAGGCTTCAGGTGATCAGGAGGGCTCTTTTCATTCATATTTTGATGTGACAGTGAAAGCGTTTTCCATCTAATGCATAAAGTACTGCTCAGTTTTTCTTTAGGTGAAGCGTAGCTCATTAAATTCTGCATGAATTTGGACTTTAAGAGGGAACTCTAGTAAACACATGCTGACATCAAAGCCAGGAACTCTACCTGCTGCAGAACAAGAATCCTTCCACCGTTTAAATCTGTCTGTGCAACAAAACGACACTCCTGACCTGCTCCTGCACCAGTCCTTGTACAGCTGGGCTTTAAACTGAGACGTTGGATAATTTACTCATAAACAGCCGAGCTGCCGTCTAATGGCTGTTCTCTGTGAAGGGTCTGTGCTGTTTGTTTTTCCAGCAGTCTGGATGCAGCCGGTCCTGTCGTCTGGTAACCATGGCATTAGAGAGAGCCAGCAAAGCCCCACTGACCTCACACGGATACAGTCGCATCGTGCAGTGAGGCGCTCAGCTGAAGAGTAGTCCAGCAAACTGGTTGAGTTGAGTGAGGACCTCAGTTGCTCTTTCTTTGTGATAAAATGAAACTGTGATAAAAAAAAGCTAAATTATTCAGAAACCAAAATGTGCACGGCAGCTTTCGTCACAGAGCCTTTTATCAGGAGGTTCAGCCTATTTAGGTGCAGAAGCAAGTGAAGAAACACAAAGAGCGAATGAAGAACCCAGACGTCTTATTGCTAATGGAGAAGAACTGAGAATTACAGAACTCATCAATATTTCAGGGAAATGACAGAAAACAACACAAACACATAGAGGATGGTGTCTGCAGGCTGCTCCTGGAGTCTGGCAGAGCAGCCCGACGTCAGTGTGCCGTGAATGTGTCCGCCATGGGAATCTGCACCTGAAATTACTTCCCAATGCTGCGCGGCACCTTCTACACAATATTTAAATGCATATATATATATATATATGTTTTTAAAAACAACACATTGTGGAACTGAATATCTGAGTTTGGCAAAATGACCAGGTGTGGCAGAAGTTTCCTGAAGTTTCAAATTCAAATTCAAACAAAAAGGACCGGATTATTGCTTTATTTGCACATATCAGCAAACCAAAGCCAGCAGCAATGGTTTATTTTATAGAGCTCTTCAAGAAAGCAGACAAGATGCTGAAAAAGTCGACAGAAATGCTAAGTGTCATCATGGGACCTGAAAGGGAGGTGTGCAGGAAAAAAAATCATGAAAAAACATGAAGGTCAGACTAAAGGGAACATAGACAAAGACCAGGACCTCTGGGACTAATGTTCATCGGTGGAGAGATGAGGATTGGACACCAGAACAGAGGACAGGTTATTTTTTAAAGAACCTCATACCAGCTGTGACACATGGAGCTGGAAATGTCGTGGTTTGGGGATGCTTTCCTGCAGCGGGACCTTACTATCATAAAATCATCCATGAATTTCACCGTGTGTCAGAGGTTGCTGTTTCTGGACCTAATGCTATCCTGTGATAACCACTCTGGAAGGATAGTTACGTTGGATCCCCAAGGACATCACTATGGTGACACTGAGGCAGAAAGCGGGAGCTAGCCTCCACTGGTACCAGCTCTCGGGATGTCCAGAGGCTGCTCACTTTGAGCGCAAAGGTTGTCTGGTCAGGAAACAAGTTCCTGAAGGCTTTAACACACTATTGAGAGGAGTACAAAGTACAAATATGGCACATCTCAGACCTTTACCCCTTGCAAAAACTTAGCATAGCGTGTGAGAATGGACAAACAGGATGACGTGGTCGGGTCCAACTTCTTTGATTGCTGAAAACTTTCTCTTCTCTGAAGGCCCTTTCTCCACAAGGACTCTCACGTCTGCATGGACCGCATTAGCCGGGAACAATCAACCAATCAAAAGTGTATTTTTAGCAGCCGTCAAATCAGATTACCCAACAGAGTCAACCAATCGGAGTGAGATGTTTTACGATGTCGGAGAGTTGACAGATGTGAGACAGAATACTGAGCCAAGAGTTGCTTTGCACATTTAAGGTATTTTTTTAAAGGATGTTATAATTTAACAGGATAAAAACTGTTTCACATTCCCAGGTTTGTTATAATTGTCATTCAGCATTAAAATGGTTAATAATTAAGGATGATTTTAAGAAGAAACTGCAAGAAAAGTTGCAGGTGAATCTTTGGAAACAGAACAATAGACCGGCAGGTTGGGATTTCTTAAAAACTTTGCAATAATACTTAGAAAAAGATGAATTCGTTGACTCAAGTAAGAGTTCATTAAAACCTATAACATTCAGCAGGCTAAGTGAAATGATTGGCAGTTCAACCTTTGGTAGTAAAAGGTCTTAACATATTTAAGAAAAGGTATTTTTTCAGGTTGAAGCTGTCATCTGAACTCTCTTTGTCTTCCTTAACATTCTGCAGCAGAACTCCTAAAACATTTCTCCTTATGTCACTGACAATCCAAAAGCAGACGATCCAAATGCCGACTGCTGACTTTATTTAGGAGTCAGATCTGTTGGGAAAAGACCTAAAATAACTTGGAGAATCTTCCTTTTGCATAACAAGAAAGAAGACAGCCTTCTCCTTTAGCTGCTGAGCTCAGCTCTGCTTTCTCCAGCCGTCGTGTCTCACACGGATGTTTTTCTTGCAAAGCAGAGCTGCCAGTGAGGATCAGGATGAGTGATGGGCTGCCATCTGTAACCCAGACATCCATCTGAAGCAGAGCAGGGCAAGAAACTCAGCAGATCTCAGACAAGTGAACGTTTTTGGGTGCTACCCTGATGTTTGCTTGTTGCTGCACTCACCCCGCTAAACGCAAACACGGACCAGATCAAAGTGATCAGCATCTTTTTATCTGCCTACATTCATGCAGATTATGCAGCCTGGCACATTAAATAAAATAAATATGAAATAAGAAATCATAAATGTAAAAAATATACTGTCCACGGCCATCAGAAGACAGCTGATTTACTTTCGTCTGACAGGAGTATGAGAAACTCAGAGATTCCTGTTGAACATGTTGAGATGCGGGTCTTGATTAATTAATTACTAATTTTAATTTATCCAAAAATTTGCATTCAGACAACAATAACCCACCTCTGGCCAGTATGCTGGATTTCCTTCTCTTCAGTGGGAGAATCATCCACCACTATCGCATCGGTACTTTCTCCAATTATCGAGCGAGCATCCATCTTCTTCCCGGTTCGGGTCAGCTCCTATTTAAGGTAATTATCCACGTTTCCATTTTGAATCAGGTTAATTAAGCAGCTTTAATCTTCGCGAACTGAATCCACGAGGATCAGACCAGCACTGCTTGTTTCTGGGGGGGGTGCTGCTACTACACAGCAGCAGCAGCAGCAGCAGGGCTGTTTGCGTTCATCTCCCCCCAGAGCTGCGCTCTGATTGGCCGAGCCGCGCTGACGCAGCCGACGCTGCGCGGTCGCTGTCCAACCGGCTGCGGTGCTGGAGCGCCCAGAGACGGATCGGTATCCTCCGGGGGGCTGCAGGTGCTGATCAGTTATCATTAACAGGCAGCGCCGACACTAATGCTGAGCTCAGTGAGACCAACTGGACCAGAACTTCCTGCTAAAGAGCCTCACGTCAGGCCGGAGGGAGTCTAATCAGGTGAAGCGCTCAGTTTGTTTTCGGCTCAGTGGGTTTTGTCGATGTGGCGCAAACTCGGACCAGAAGTCATCTCGGTGTGGTGCTGATGAAAACCGAAAAGCCTCAGTCACGGTCGTGTTCATATTACATTTGGAGCCCAGTTCAGTTCGTCCTGATTTAAATGTTATTCACAAAATCAAATTTTAAACATCTAATAGATAAAAATGTAAATCACATTGAGATAGATAGATAGATAGATAGATAGATAGATAGATAGATAGATAGATAGATAGATAGATAGATAGATAGATAGATAGATAGATAGATAGATAGATAGATAGATAGATAGATAGATAGATAGATAGATAGATAGATAGATAGATAGATATTTTATTTATAAAGGAAAACAGCCCATTGTGTGTAGATGTAATTGCTCCCCTTTATCAGTTTGTGATTTCCTGGTGATTGACCACAAGCTCAGTTTCGAAAGCCACGCTGATCACCAGAGCTGTATGAAGCCGGCTAAAAAATAATAATAATTCACCCCGGTGTGACATTATTTAAAAAAGGAGAAAACATGGAGCACTGCTGAATATCCCCAGGAGTGACCAGTCAAAGCTAATTACCTCAGGTGTGTATCGATGGCTCCTCAGGGATGTCACAAAACCCCTGAAAAGGACAAAGCACTGCAGACTTCAGTTGCTTGAGCTAAAAACTGTGTTCTGGATTCAACAGCGACAAAGTGACAGGGCAAAAAAAAAATGGTTTTAATGAGACGGTTCCAAGGTCAACACCGCTGGTGACCAAATAAATAAATAGATGAATAAATACAAAGGAACGCCTCATATTTGGTCAAAACAAAACAGCTTGATGATCCCCAAGAGTTTTGGGGAAATGTTCTGTGGACTTACAGGACAAAGGTAGACCACTATTATACTATCAAATATAGTTGGAACCCATCCAATTCCAGAGGAAGTGAGGTATGTCACATCAGAAATTAGACAATTAAGTCCCTTAATTTGTGTTTCTTTTATTGAAAAGAAAGCAAAAATATAAAATATCAATCTAAGCAACATTGCATCACTACTGGGGCTGTTTTCACCTTCAAACAGGTAAAGGCATAATCATACCAATTAAGAAAAAGGTTAATTTTCCAGGTTTGAAACCTTTATCCACCTTTAAAGTTTTGATCGACCATAAATTATTACAAAGCTTCTGAATTTCTATGTCAGGATAGTAAGGAATATTCTTCTAACAAAGATTGAGAACCATTCAGGCAAAATGTGTTTGAGAATAACCCTTGATGAAGACAGGAAACCATATTTTGGAGAATAAGTCATTTAGGGCGCAGCTTAAAAGGAGACACATCATGCAAAATCTACTTTTTTTATCCCTTAAATGCATTCTGTTGCAGAAAATTAGAATATAGTCTGTTGTGGAGCTACATATATACCTGTATCTTCTTTTTGGGTCATATTTTCAAGCCGTTCAGTTTCTTTGTTTTCTATTACATTTTTTTGAATAATTACATCAAAGTATTTGTTGTAGAGCTGCTAAACAAGGTCACAGACTTCCAGCTTAATCCGCCATTTTTCTTTCCCTGAGGAATTCTGTCGTCCAAGCTGAAGGATGGCGAAGCTACAAGTGGATAAGTTAAAACGTTTGGTTGTTCTTTAGATTGTCCCACAGCATATTAAACCGAATGATTTGAATGTGAAAATGAAGAACTGAAAAGCATGATATGTCCGCTTTTAAGTTTGATGAAAACATTTAGAACTGACTGAGAAAAAGAAAACTGTTAAAGTAGGTGAAAGGTCAAAGCATCCGGTTTCTCCTGTATTTCCTCCTCCCTAAAAGATTTTAATCTGAAACACAAAAACAAATGAGCCACCGCTCTCAGACTCAGAGAAGTGAGAGCCAGCCAAAGCCAAGTCAGCGTTTAAGACTGGAGAAGTTGTGACGCAGCAGACCTGTGAGACTCTGCTAACGAGGCGACTGCTGGTCTGGCTTTTGTTATAAATATGAATCATGGCCCCCGGCTCATTTCTCTGACTGGCCTCCATGAACGGGGTGGGGGTGCAGGGATGATGGATTGGAGGAAAGGCAAGGATCAACACAACAGGAGTGTGAGAAAGCTTTGACGAGGAGATAAAAGTTGAGTTTTGTGGTCTTAAATCAGAAGGAGAGACAGATGTAGGGACTGTTTCCGTCTCATTCTCTCTGTTACTGTGTTCAGATCTGCTTCATTCACAGCAAACTGGGTTGGGTGATTCTATCTAGATAATCCAAAACTTGTTCAGAATCAACATAAACTGGATTAGATTATGTTACAGGAGAATTCTTGGCTAAAATGCAATCTTTAAAACCAGAAGGAGCGTCTCCTGTTGGGTAGCTGGAGTTTTCTGCACAGCTTGCGTGACAGCTGACGCGACTGAAGCCCTGTTGACTTTACTTGATATGCTTAGCTGCTCGCGCTGCCATGGACAACAAAACTGCGATGCAAACACACACATCTGGAGAGGCTGACAGACACAAAACTGGAAAGCAGACACAAAAATAACTGGGAAGCTGAGGGGAGGGCTCAGCTTGAGGCGGGCACACCGAGGTGACAGCCATGGTAATTTCCTGTGGCAGGTTTCAGCCTGAGAATGGTGATGTGGGGGGGAACGCTTCATTAGAGCTGCAGCACTGCCTCACAATGTGTTTCACAAGCACAGAGCTGGATGAACATATACAACAGCAAGGCTGTGTGCAAACAGAGAGAAACAACGGTGGATGTGTTCATCTAACACAATGTCTAATAGAAGAAAACACGTTTTAAAGTAGTTTGTTTTGTGCTCTGTTCTCCTAATTTTTTATTTGCCATTTCTTGTGTTTTTGTGTGATATGTAAGATGTGATTTACATAGTTTTAACCTTTGTCAGAGTAATTAAACACTGCTGACATTTTTAAGCACCATCATTTCTCAGGTTTCTGTCTTTTATCACCAGACTCGTAAACTGGAGCTTGTGTGTTTAGCTGTTTATTTTCTGTATGAAGACACTAACGGGACTAGTCTGCCATTACCCTCTCACTTTTCTCTAACAGAGAAAATAGTCCTGGATCAATGTGTGCTTCTGTGCTTTCTGTCTCTGCTCTATCTTCTCTAACTCCCAGTCGGTCGAGGCAGATGAGCGTTCAAACTGAGCCTGGTTCTGGTTCTGCTGGAGGTTTTTCCTTCCTGTTAAAGGGGAGCTTTACTCTCCACTGTCGCTTCATGCTTGCTCAGTATGAGGAATTGCTGCAAAGCCATCAACAATGCAGACGACTGTCCACTGTGGCTCTACACTCTTTCAGGAGGAGTGAATGCTGCTTGTCAAGACTTGGTGCAATCTGCTGAGTTTCCTTAGAAAACTTGAGTGACTTCATAAAGTGCCTTGAGATGACATGTTGTGAGTTGGCGCTATATAAATAAGCTAAATTGAATTGAAACTGATTCCATCCTCCCTTGTCCCAACAGCTCAGGCTGGAGACGGCAGTATTCAGGTATGGAGAATATTTTCTAAACATACTTTGTGTGCTTTGGCCGGCATTGAACGCTATGGTCTACCTGAGTATTGGTGCAGACCATTTCCATTCCTTTATCATCATCTTAAACTGGTTCATTGAACAAAACAATGAGTTTACTCGACTCCAGTGGCAGTTCCAGATCTCACTTCAACAGATCACCTCTGGGATAAAATGGAATTACACTAATGCTCAGCCAAAAGACCTGCAGCAACGGTGTGCTACTGTTATATCAGTATGGACAAAAGACATGTCTTGTGAAATGTTTTTGACACCCTGTTGAAAAATCGGGCCGGTTGTGACTCACCGACCGCTTCGTCATCATGCTTCATGATCCACCAGGTGACTAAAGAGGAATTTCCCCCCTGATAACGATAAGAAACACAGGGGAGAAACAAACCCTAAACAGAGCATGACTGCTGTCCAGAGCTAGAAATGTTGAAATTAGAATAAAAATATCCTTTATTGTCCCTCAGTGGGGAAATACAGGTGTACCAGCAGCAACATGACAGGCAAATAAAAGCATGCTGATTCACACAAACGTAAAATAAAAACAAAAAATAATAACAGGAGACTAAAATAAAAAATACTGTACAGACATCGCAAATTGCATACTCAGATTAAAGAAAAGCACAACTGAGTAGGGTGATTTAAAGTGTGTGGATCTGTATTGTAAAGAGAAAAAACAAGAGCTACACAAACTCAAAACTAAGCTAACAACTAAAGTTCCACATATAAGAGCATCTTTTGAATTTTGTTATATCCGTTTAAAGTTATCTTCTGGTTTTGTGTTTTTAAACGTGAACTCGGTCAGTTTTTGCCTGACGCAGAAAGGTGATTTGGCGCCATCTCGTGGACAGATTGTGGAAGTGCATTCCTTTTTAGTATATCTTTAAAATGCCTTTAATACTATCGAGGTAGTATTTTACATTAACCATTTTTTTTACATAAAGTACTTCGGTATGTTATACGGCTGGAAATTAAAGATGAGTAAAAATGTATCCGTAGCAGCTACTGTGTATTCCCATAAATTAACGTATGCTTTATGAAAATCCTGCAGTTTTATTCCCCAACCCTAACCCCAACCCTTATTCTCAAAGCTAAAAATAAATACACAAATAAAATTACTGCTGATCCTGCTCCAAGTCAAGATGACGCCGGGCTCTCCTGCAAAGCCTTCTGACCCGCGGGTGTAAAGTTACGAGCGCACAGGACACACCTCCAGGGGGGAGTTTCCTGGGAGCCGTGGAGCCTTCGCGGAGCGTTGCTCCCGCAGAAAGTGGTCGGACTCGGAGCGGTCGGTCTGCAGGTCGCGGCTGTGAGCGCAGTTCCTGCAGCCCGAGACGGGGAAAGCGCCCGGGATGGGCCACTCTTTACGCGCGGCTGCCCTCCTGGCGTTCCTGGTCCTGTCCGTTCTGGTGTCACTCCTCATTACGAGCCTGCAGCAGTTTGGATCGGGCTCATCGCGCTTTTCAAACGCAACAGTTGAGAAGGAGCTGGGGGCGCTGCGCAGAGCGCTGGATCTCCAGCTCAGGGAGAGACGGAAAGAAATCCTCCCGCTGCTCCTACCTATTGATGATGATGAGAAAGACGAGGTGTTGAAAGAAGTACAGCCTTCCCCAGAGCTGGATCAGAACTCTGTTTTGGACTCCAGTCTGTGGAATGAGGTCACGCTTGGCTCCGGGAAGGCGCACCGGGATCAGATGGGCTGCGAGTCTCTAATGGACGTGCGGGCGGCGGAGGTTCTTGGGTCGGGATACACCAAAGTGGTCGTGAAGGCGAACCTGGTCGGGGGTCAGCCCGTGGCGCTGAAGCTGGTCAACGAGCAGGGCGTCGACATGAGCAAGTGTGTGGAGGATTTTAAAGACCCGCGGGGCTGCCGGGAGCTGGTCTCCTACAAGCTGCAGAAAGAAATGCTCCTGCTGCAGAGGCTGCGCCACCCCAACGTCATCAAGGTGAAGCTTTCATCCCAACATCTCAATCAGCGCGTTTCACTGCGTGTCCAAGGGCTGCGTGGGGCGTCGGGAAGCCTCCGAGCTGTGAAAGTGGGGCGCTGCTGGATCTCCTGACTTTCCGATCCTTGCCCCGCCGCTCAGACTTTCCTTTGTCTCAGAGTGAGGGAGCTGGATGGAAGGTCTCCCGGGCTCTCCAGGGCCTTCCCGTCTAATTAAATTAAATTCCCCGACCCTCCTCTGACCTCTGCGTCCAATTTGGCAGGAGCACACAATGCTCTTCTGTCGTGGCTCCATCTGAGACCCATAGCTCTTATTCAATCAGACCTTTATAGCTCAATTTGGAGGCATACCCAAGTGATTGTCTATGGCATGTCTGAGGCGGCTGAATCCAATCATCTTAACAGAATAAGAACGTTTCTGCGTGTAATGTGATTTCACCGTCACATGTCGTGATTGGAAGAACCTTTTATAGCTTTTTAAATGCATTGCCCTGATGGGTTTTTATCGTATTTACTGTGCTGAAAGGCAATAAACCTGTTATTTTTCCCCTCTGCAGCTGATGGGCCACTGTTCAGGAGTCGTGGGCGGAGGAGGATGGGAAGGAGGAAGAGTTGCAGTCATTCTGGAGCAGGGGACTCCTCTCCAGATGATCCAGCTGCTCCAGACTCCCTGGGAGGACCGGTTCCGGGTGAGCACAGCAGCTTCTCCCCTTTTCTGGCTGTTTTTTCTCCAAACACCAAGAGAGTGGAGGCCTCCGTCAGGCGAGCAGGTCAGTGCTCCTGCTGACATCTGCCTCTCCAGGCAATATGATCAGGCACCGACTGGAACCGAGATAGGCAACCCACTGCTGGCTAAAACCCACACCGTCATGTGAACGGGTTCAGGTGTGCCCACGGTGGGAGTGTCTGACAGACAGAACCGGTGGGTGGTAGATCGAATATACGAGTAATTATCTCAGCTGTGGATCTTGTTCTGCTGCATCGCCTGAATCATGATACCCCCGACAGGCCGGCCGGGCCCCCCGGCAGGGTGCATTGCTCTGAGGGTGTACGGTTTCACCCTGCACCTTTTTTTTTGCCCTACCCTTATCCCACAGAGTGACGATCAAAAAAGCCTCAACATTACCGAACCCTGTGGCCGGACAGAAGCAACTCATGCTCTATCGGCACAGACCCTTAGAACACGTCATTATACATAGCAAGTTAGTAAAAATGGCTTAAAAACTTGGTTGAATAGATTCACCTGAATTCAATTGTCTTATAATTCATCCTCTCATCTTTGAAATTAGTCAGAATTCTGATTAGATACTGATATTTTTGGACCAAAATAGGCTAAAAGCACACCAGATTTCGCTTAAACGACAAAAATTAATAAGTAGGTAATTTGATCCAGAATGAAACGTCTCACTAAAAATGAAGCAGCTGCTCTATAAATTGCTGACGATATTATAATTTAAACATCTGCAGGACGGGTGGGAAAACTACTCATTTTCTTTGTCTTTAGTGTCTTTAAAAAGTAGAATCTTCTCATGAAAACACTTATTTCAGAATTTATAATTTTATTACTTTAAAAAATTTTTTTCATTGCAAATCAGAATGAGCAAAATAAAAGCTTCAAGACAGAATATAAAATAATGTAACATTTTCCCAACATAGAGTAGAATAACTACTTATTTGAGCCTCAGTCGGGAACTCCCTCTGCAGTAAAGTGGTCAAATAAGTACACGGATAGACACATAAAAACACCAAATAATAAGCAATTAAAAAACTCTACAGCTGATAAAAGTATGAAATCGAGAAATTAAATGCTAAAGAATAAACAGCAACTGTATATTCTAAGATATGCAACAATATTGGAATAAAGAGAAGTTGAACAAACAACTTTTCATGTTTCTGCAAATTAGACTATAACTACACAAACATATAAATGAAACTAATCAGTCAGTTATAGTACTGTAAAAAAGTATTTGCTTGTGCATGCTTCTTTTCTATTCCTTGCTTTTTTGTTGCATGTTTCGAATCATAAAATAAATGCAAAATTCAGTCCTCAAATTGTGATTTCTATCATTAGGAGAGTAACGCTGATGTAGATCATTCTGGAAAGAGTTACAAAGCAAGTAGTAATTTGGGACGCAGCGAGAACCGCAGTGAGAACCGTTATCCACAAACAGAGAAGACATGGAGCGGTGGTGAATCTTCCCAGGATGAGCCGACCTGCCAAAATTACTCCAAGAGCAACGTCAACAACTTTTTTTTTGTGACCCAGGAGGCCCAGAACAACATCTAAAGCCCCATTTATCGAAGCTCATGATCTAACAATAAGAAACAGGGACTGGGCAAAAAGTTGCATCTAGGGGAGAGATCCAAGAGAAAAGGCCCAAAGTCCTGACGATCCCCAAGACCTTTGGGTAACATATTCTGTTGGACTGATGAGATAAAGACGGGACTTTAGGACAGTGTGTCCTTTTACATCTAGCATAAAACTAACAGTCAAACAGGGGGTTTGGTGATGTGATGGTCTGCTTCGCTCCTTTGGTTATGCATCCAAAGTACACCAGCAAGTTCACCTCTCAGTGGCGACGACAGCAACAGACATGCATGTTTTTGAGTGGCCTAGTAAAAGTTTGGACTTAACTGATATTGAGATACTGTAACAAATGCTTGATGGCAGTTATTGCTGCCAAGGTTGGCAACATCGGCCAGTTATTACTTTTGCATAGGGTCAGGTTGGTGCAGCTAAGTTTTTTTTTAGTGTAACTAAAAGTTAAAAAAAAGACAACTTGTAAAGCAGTAAGATCCTTTTTTACAGCCACATATGTGAGTTTACCTGTGCTGTGTTTCTCATCGTGTAAGGCAGCAGCTCTGGGCTAATGGTTTAACCCTGAACTGACCAGGTTTCGGCACGTCTGATCTCCAGGTGTGTCTGGATCTGGTCCGGCTCCTGCACTTCCTCTCCTGGTCCCCCCTGGGCTCCGTGGGTTTGCTGGACTTCCAGCCGCGGCAGTTCGTCACCGTGTCCGGCCAGCTGAAGCTCACCGACCTGGACGACGTCAGCGCGGAGGACGCCGCCTGCTGGGCGGACGCCGACTGCACGCTCCAGTTTCCGCACAGAAACTTCACGCTGGCCTGCTCGCCCCGGGGCGTGTGCGAGGGCCTGAACGAGAAGAGGAACATCTATAACGCCTACAGGTAAGAGAGAAGAAGAAGTGACAGTTTTACAGCGTGATGGATGCGCTCTGGATGGATGGGACTAAAACACAGGTTAAGCTGACAACTAAAATAATGACAGTAAAGATAAAGACATCCAGCTGGGAACATTCTGTTTGATGGAGGTGTGATGGTTGGGGGAAAGGAGCCTGTTTTCCCTTTAAACCGACCCTGGTTTCTGACAGCTTTATGGTCCTAACAGCAGAGTGGGAAAAGTCATGTTCGTCTTTCTGTCTCTCAATGGCCCCGTTTGCCCCCCCCCTGCAGGTTTTTTTTCACCTACCTGCTGCCCCACCAGGCCCCGCCCGGCCTCACGCACCTGGTAGACCAGATTATGAACTCCACAGGTGAGGACGGGACACACACCGACATGATTAACTATGAAAGATCAGAGGGTGTATCATTCCATCACAGCCATCGTGTGTTGGCATGCCCTTTTCCTATTCGTCTCCTGACACGTGATAGTGCTCTGAAACAAGTTTTATGTTAAGATCACAACACTGGGATTAAACTGTGACGCTCAGAAATGACTAAATTATCCGTACTGGCTAGACGGTCGAGCGTGCAGACCAGACTGAATTCATTATGTGTGTCCAGGGGAGCTGAAAGCCGACATCAATCAGACTCTGGAGGCCTTTGAACACATCCTCCTCCTGTACAAGTCAGGCCTACACCTGGACAAGCTGCATCCTTCAATACTGAGAGGTGAGAGCTCGGGGAATGAAGGCTGCAGCCTCGTGCAGCAGTTTTAGGAGCGAGCGCACAATCTGCACTTCTGTTTTCATTTTATAACTTGGAAAGAAATGAAAGCCGGTTGTTTCTCTTGCTCTGTATTTTTTTTTTTTTTATTTCCCCTGACAGGTTTATTAGGCAGCTGGGTCGAGAGGACGAAGCCAACAAAGTGGGATTAATCGTGCAAAGCTCTGAGCCACAGCTCCTCGCAAAAGTATTCAGACCCCACCTCATGTTGCAACCACAAACTTGGTATTGAGAGGATTTATGTGCTAGGCTAAATCGGTGTAGCACAACATGGTGAATCAGAAGGAAAACTGTGGTTTTCATCATTTCTCAGCGAATACAAATCTCACAGTTTTGTGTGTATTTGTATTCAGCCCACCAAGAGAATATTTTGTAGATCCACCTCTCCGTGCAGCTCCAGGTTTCTACCAGCTTTGAATGTCTTGGGACTGAAGTTTTTGCCTATCCTTCCTAAATCAACTCAAGTTCAGTCGTGTTGGACTGGGAGCGTGTTTGAACGTCCGCTTTAAAGTCTCGGTTGGGTTTAGGTCTGGAGGGTTGCTATCCTGTTGGAAGGTGATCCTCCATGCTTGTCTAAAGTCTTTTGCAGCCTCTGACAGGTTTTAGTGGAAGGTCTCCAGTCGGTCCTGCTTTCCATGTTCAAATGACGGATTGAACAGAGCTCTGGAGGTGTTCCAAGCTAGGCATATTGTTTTCTAACCTAACCCTGCTTCACACCTCCACAGCTTCCTGACCTGTCTGCTGTGATCCTTAGTCTTTATGCTCCTTTTCTTCTCTAACAAACTTCTCAGGCCTTCACAGAATGATTGAATCACACACAGGAGGAGTTTTTCTTTTAATAATTAGGCGACTTCTGAAGGAACTTGCTGGCACTAGATTTTATTTAGGGGCAACTGAGTTAAGTGGGTTGAATACAAAGGCACGCTGCATTTTTTAACCTTTTATTAGAAGTATTATATGTTGGTCTGTCACATAAAATTCCAGTAAAATACTTTGAAGTTTGAGGTTGTAAGATGGCAAAGTGTCACATAGCAACCACAAACACATTGGGTGTGAATACTTTTGCGAGGCAACCATATATAACCTTTTTTCCAGAAAGCTTCTATTAACCAGTTTCACTGATTTATGTAAAATAATCTTGCACAAGGTGAACGTTTTAACAGCTCAAGCCCCATTTCCGCACTCTCTCCATATAAGCACAGAAAGACCTTCACTTTTCCACTCCGGCTCCCCCTCCCGCCGCTCCTCTCAGCCGTATGAAATATTAATAACAGAATGACTGGCTGCGTTCCTGCGGGGAGGTTTTTTTCCGTCCCCCAGATGCCGGGCTGTTTATATAGCAGCGCTTTGTGAATTTAATCACAGGTCCGGGGTAAAAGAGAGGCCTGGTTACGGAAAGAGGCTGCCAGTAAGGGAGGGAACGCTTTGGCTTAACTAGGGGCTGCCAGGAGTCAACTGCTGCCGCCGAGCGACCGTGTGATGAAGCCTGAACAAAACGTGTCTGTTTATTATAGCTGCATTCTGCAGATTTCATTGCAACCGATGTGTTTCTCTGCACGCTCAATATGTTTTTAATTTAAGTTATAACTTTTTAGTCACGGTCATAGATGTGTGTTTTTTTTCATGATCTGAGCTTCATGACGTGCCAAGGGGCCGACTGGATTTGCATTGAACAGAGAAATGAGTCTAACCTCCCCACAGTGCAGCACTTTCATGTTTCTTTTACTTTTTTTTTATTTTATTTGACCAACAAAGCAAAGGAGGAAGCCTTGTACGGGAGTAGCACAGCATCCGGTCTGGTTAGAATCAGGGCAAAAGTGTGAGTTATGGTTAGGCTAAGCTAAGGCTTAGTCTTGAATTTGTTTTGGTTATGCTTTGTGTCAGTGGAATGTCCCAGGAAGGAGAAGGGGGAAAAAAATCCACATGCTTGTATGCGAGAAAGAGATACTAATCACGCCTCAAGTCTTAATTTAAAATTGCTGACAGATGGAGAGTCTTCAGTAATGTGGATTTAATTTTTCCGCCGCTCGGAGATCGTCTGAGCAGTGATGGAGGAGGCCGCCGTGTACCAAGGATGTTGCTTTGTAATTTTTGTATCTAGAGGAAAAAACTGTATTCATTTAGGATCAAAGCGCCGCCAGGAGTTAAAATATAAACAGTTTTATTCTATGAATGTTGATATGGAAATTCATAACAGCTGAGCTCAGCCTTCTTAATTTTTTTCCTCCCCCAACGAGGGATCATCACCCCTTCTCCTTGTTGCCTTACGCCTAACAATGCACACACTCTTTCTCTCTCACACACACACACACACACACACACACACACACACACACACACACACACACACACTGCCTCCTGCCATTTACAAAAGGTTACCAGCTTGTAACCATGCGCCTCCTCCGTGCCGACTCACAGGCGAGGCTTTTGTCCACTTCTAGGCCGGGTATGCGTGCAGACGTATGTGTGCATGCTTTTCTCTCATGGCTCCGGCTAATGTGTAGCAGATGATTTAAGGCCAGAGGACGTCTGACTGGAAGAGTTATGATGATGAATGCAACGCAAATGTTGAGAAGGAGGGAAAGGAGACAGACTTTGGGGGGGTTGGGGATCAGCCATTAATGCACAGCAGCAGTTTGAGGGGCGGACTATGACATGTGGTCTGCAGCATGAATTGAGAAGGAATATTTTGGAGCCTTAAAATGAGTATGCATTTTTTTTTTTGTGGAAAATATTTATATAAAGAAAATGACTTTTCAAAGGTTTTACTTTTTTGTCAGTGTTTAATGGGATAGAAAATGATCAAAGATGAATTAACTCATATAATGATAAAGTGAAAGCCTATTTATAACCAAAATAATGAAATCAGAATCCTGCTTGTAATAATGTACCATGCCAGATTTCAATTTTTTTTAAATTTTTATTCACATAATTGTTTAACCCAGTTAGTCAGACTGAGATCAAAGATGTATATTACAAAGTAGACCTGTCTAAGAGGGCAGCATTATAAATGTAATGGAAACGGGTAACAAGAGATAGGATTGACAATACTTTATTACGCTTGGACACAGACGAGATGGACTGTAGCCGTTCTATCACAGATTCAGTCTTCTTCAGGGGAGCAAGGGCTTGAAGCTGAAGTTCAGGTTGCAATTTGTTTTCCATTCACTGGTGTAAAAAACAAAACAAAAAACTTGGTATTTGATTTCTTGCCCAATTCAGGTCAGTAACGGAGGTTTTTAGACACATAAAGACATCCGGTTAACTTTACAGTAAAGTGCACAATGGTGGGTAATGGGGGCCACAGTTGTTAATAAATCTCAGACAATGACCTGAGAGATTCACACGCAACACATCTCTGTAGTCCGTTACAGGCAAAAAGGTTTTTCCACTAATTTTTACTTTTCCACTGAAACACTTGTTTCTGTAAGAAAATCCCAAGGCGCTCCTTGAAAGACAACTGATCGTCTAGAATGGTTAACAAATTGAGTTCTTACAAATTTTAATTTTTTTGGGTATAGATAGAGCAACAGCTGTGATTTGTAAATCTAATCATAAACTACAAGCTACACATTTATGCTACTTTTCAAACTCTTTAGCTTTTTAACTCTTTAGCTAACATTAATGGGGTAGAAAGTGAATAATAATGGGCTTAGCACAAAACTCTGGAAAATTTCCGAGAAAGATCTCTCTGTCTGAAAAGTTTGTGCCTGCCAGGAGGAACCCGGTGAGCGTTCAGGGTGGAGAGCTAAAGAGATTAAAAAGTCAGGACTTGTAGCGTAAATGTGTAGCTGGTAGTTCATGATTAGATTTACAAATTACAGCTGTTGCTCTATCTTTACCCAAAAAATTTTAATTTGTAAAAACTCAATTTGTTAACCATCTGAGATTTTTTCTAAAGTCAGTGATTATCTTTCAGTTTACGAGGGGTTAAAACAGTACATTTAGCTTTTAATGCATTCACATCTGGCAGATGGAAAATTTGTTCTTGGATTCCATCAAACAAAAGTTGTAAAGCCTGAAAAGCCTCAGCAGGAGGAAAAAGTCTCATCCACTTTAAAAGAAAACTTAACATTAATTGGGTAGACGGTGAATAATAACGGGCTTAGCACAAAACCTTGGAACATTTCCGAGAAAGATCCCTCTGTCTGAAAAGTTTGGTTTCCTCTTGTGAAATCATTTAACCCAACCAACCACTTGGTTAACCATGTTTTTGTTTTTTTGTTTTTTTATTTCAGAGCTGAAAGACTAATTCTTCATTTTAATGGTTGCATTTCTTGTCCAGCTTTGATCTAATCCTCTTGGAGCGCTTGAAAGCTCTTTCAGCGGTTCTGTGTAATGAAGTCCCGTCTCTCATTCTGTGGCTAGATTACACTGTGATGCAAGACATGAGCACCTCGGGGAATGTGGAGTACCGCTGCTGGCCGTCCTACAGCCAGCAGGGCTGCGTGCTGTCCGTCCACAGCGCCAGAGAGGCCGCGTACATCTGCAACTCCCACCCTCAGTGCAACAGCTTCACGCTGACCGGACAGAAGACGTGGTCAGGTGAGAAACAGCTCTGACCACAGGCGCCGGGGGGGGGGGGTAGCTTGGAGTTGGTATAGCAAAACTTGTCCTAGTAACAAGATTTGTGTTATGGAAACTGAAAATACACCGTAGTAATTTAGTAATGGGTTAATTTTAATTTCAAATCTAAAGATTGCTCAACACAGTCATTAATTAACTTAATTGATGACTGTGTTGAGCAATACTTATTTTATTTTTTTTACCTTAGACAAATCTCGCGATATCATGTAAGGGAGGGTAACGCAAATCAGAAAAGCGGTAAACTTGTAGGATAACGGTGAGTTTTAAAAATAGAGAAGTTTCTCGTTCGGCCAACAACTCCTGTCAGTCATATAGCAACTCCTGCTGCCGCCATGAAAAAAAGTCTGGCGCCGCCAATGGCTCTGCCGCACATCTTATCTAAAATATAATTTCCAGCAACAGGCGTGTCCCCCCCCCCCCCCCAACATATCACCCTATCCAACCCTTCAAGGCTCTAAGAAAATCTCATTAGATAGGTATTTGAGCAGAAATCCTGCACAATAATCCTGTCTAATCACAGCTGCTGCACGGCTGAGACGTCTAAGTAAACAGACTTCTTTTTTAAAGCTGAAGTTTAAACTCCTGTTAAGGACGTCATGTAGGAACATGTTAGTCCAGTGATGTTCCAGACGTGTTTGACGAGGGTCTCTCCTGCAGGCCGCCTCCTCGCGTCGTTCAGCAGCAGCTTCGGTCACCTGGTGTCTAGTGGAGCCTCAGAGGTGTACGTGAAGAACCCCAAAGTTCCTCAGCCGCCGCCGTCGTCGTGACCCGGCAGGAGAAACGGAGTAATGGCAGCGGAGCTGGAGTTAACGAGAAGTGAGGGGCTGAAACACGGATCGTGGATGGGAAGCAAAGCAGGAGCGTTGCATTTCTGCAGCGAACTGAAGTCTCTCTGTGAACATGCTGACCACAGCTGGGCCGTGCTGCATGAGGAGCGGCGTGCGGAGGCAGTGTGAAGTCAGCAAGTGAATGTGTCGTATTTATAAGGCTTCTGCTCAGCAGCTGTTTGATCCCCCTGCCAGCCCGTTGCCTCTGCCAGCTACTAGTTAAAGGGATTTCCCTTCAGGTACAATTAAGGAGCCTCGCTGATTTTTGTATTTTTTCCTTTATGTGCCATATGCCCCGGCTTTTGCTGCACGGCTATGTCCCCGTGGCGAGAGTTTAAAAGCGGACGCTGAAGCTCGGCCTCTGAAGCCTGCGAACGAGAAACAAAAACGAGCTCCAAGACAAACAGACTTTGATGAAGGACGCTGAGGTCGGGGTTGTGTTTTCATGGTTGTCTGGCTTGAGCCGCACTGAGGTAGTAGGGAGCAACAACCGTGTGAGCAATTTGAACAGTAACACTGGGACACAGATAATTAAAACCATTCCGCAGATGTCTGTTTTTAAATGCATTTTTTTTACCTTAGTGTTGGGTTGATAAATATTTATATATGATCGAGTGAAATGTTATTTTTCTTACATGCTCCTGCATTATATAGTGCACCTTGTGGGTGAAACCTTTATTTTCAATGAAAAATTATTCACTTAAGTGTTTTTTTTTATACCACACCCGTAACTGTGAGATTTGTTCCTCTATAAATGTAATCTTTCTACCTTTTTAACAGTTGGGCTTTATTTGCATTTTTTATTGTGTGGAGTGTAACTGCAACTAACAGCCTGATTATTTCTCATTAGCACCTCTGTGTGTGTTTCAGTGGAGGGGGGGGGGGGGGGTCTTGCATGGCTATACTATGTGTTTGTGTGTTTAAGTCCTTTATCTGCTTGCCTGCCCCCACATCTACAATCTGCAGCCCATCTAAATGACTCAGATTGCGAAACCTCCGCAGAGTTTGCACAATACCCGAGGAATGCATTCAAATGCCCAATCATGCTGAGCTCATTATGGGCCTTAATTAATACATGTAAAGTCACTTACTTAGGCCCTTTTTGCATGATGAGGCCGGGGGACATAACTGAAAGACAAAGGCCGACATCAGGACAATCACAGCTCAGTTTGCGGTTTGCACACGAATGGCTTGCCATCTGTGCCTGCCGGGAGGAACCCGGTGAGCGAAGGACGGCCTTTCAGGGTGGAGAGCTAAAGAGTTTGAAAAGTCAGGACTTGTAGCATAAATGTGTAGCTTGTAGTTTATGATTAGATTTACAAACTACAGCTGTCGCTTTGATTAAAAAAAAAAAAAACACTCAAAAATCTTTCAAGAACTGAAAACACTTTTTACCCCAAACATCCTTTATTTTATCTGTACTCAGAAGCAAAACAATTCCATGTATCTCAGCGGTGATTCCTTTGCCATTCAGCCAAACCATCATGTGACTTGAAAGGACTTGTCTACAAGTTAAAGTTTTATAGCAGAGGTAGCAGGGAGGCCTCAGGGCCCGCTTTGCCTTGTGTTGGCCCCTTGTCGGGACAAAGCCGACTGATTACAGCCTTGATCATACAGATAAGGAGTCTCTGCGAGTGATTAGATAAAACAAACTCAACGGACTGACAAAGCTAGACTGACGGGAGAGACCGGTGCTTTGCCAGCATCATAATGAACAAAGTTGTAACAAAACTGAAAAAGAAAAACATAATGCACACAAGAGCCACAATGTAACACCTAGTGAAACTGAGGCTAATATTAGCGAGCTAGATAGGAGCTTAGCTAACACAAACTAATGGGTTTATGAACTAGTAAACTCAAGTAGGTTGATGGAGATTTGTTCAAATAAATGTTCAAGCTAAGAGTTACACAAGAAGCTTTATATCACACCTATACAGCAGCTTTCTGGTAAACATGGCTGTATGGTACTGATACAAAACAACTGTCAGCTTGACTTATCTGGCCACACAAGAAGAATGAAACCTATTACCACATAACCCAATTGAAACTGTCCGTTGTATATGGCTTTACAAATGTGTTTGTACAGATGATACAAATTACATTCACATGCTGGTTACGGAGCATATCAGTTTCTGTCCCGAGCTAAGCTAATGTGTTAGCGGGTGTGACATCTCAAAACCAGGAAACTGAAACATATCTCAAAGAAATATTTCAAGACGTTGATAAAAAAGAAACATAATAAACATTAGAGTATATTTCTTCCTCATATAAGCTTGGAGAGGAAATTTTACCGGCCTCAGATATATTCGTCTTGGCGGCCATGTCGTCAGAGTTAATAAATCCTGCTGTGGCATTGAAAAACTACCAATTTTATCAGTTTAATCACTGTTACAATAAACAGACTTGTTATTAAACTAAAAAAATGCATTATGCACAACAGCTAACATAATGTAGCACTTGGTGAAACTGAAGCTAATATTAGCTTGTCTGCTTGTCTGTAAGCCGCGAACAGGCTTAAATGATGCAGCTGGACTTTCTCCCAGAGCTGAGCGAAAGTCTGGTTGTCTCCGATTTAAGCCTGTTTGCGGTTGCGATGACCTGGATAACTGGGGAATTGTAACGGCATCTTGTCTGTACACTGCAGTAGCTAAGTAGAACAGCCATTAGCTTTGGCTCTTTGGTAGCAACTGACACCAAAAAGAAATCTAACCCAAATCTATGAAATTCAAAATTTGGTTGCATCTTCTCCCGCATGACAACCATCAGCTCTGGAGCCCCCCAGGGGTGTAGTCTCTCACTACTCCCTTTCTACCCGTACACAATTGACTGTACCTGAGCAGACCCAGCTGTGAAAGTCCTCGTTTGCAGATGACACCACCTTCTTCAGCACCTGAGCTGGAACTCAAACACTGTTCAGAAGAAGGCCCAGGAGAGACTACTTCCTGTTGTAACTCATAAGCACAACTTACCACAGGGGCTTCTGGTCATCTTATACACTGCCAATATCTAGTCTGCCCTGTGTTCGCCCATCACTTTTTGGTTTTGGTCATCCAAAAAGCAGGACAGGTCCAAACTGCAACAAAAAATAGGGCTACAGAGACGATCATTGGGGGTGACCTTCCCTCCTACAAGGATCCGTACAGGTCAAGAGTCAGAAAAAGGCTGCTAAGATCTCTCCAGAAACCCCACACATCCTGGACACAAACTGTTTACTTTTACCTTCAGGACAACGCTACAGAGCGCTATTTACAAAAACCAACCACAACAGAGATTTCTTTCCCCATGAAATGAACACCTTACAGCCTGAGTTGTCAGCTGTGAAACAAAAAAGCACATTTGTATCATCACAACCTGCTTTTCTTTCTTCTTTTTTTATACAGTATGTATATAATGTATGTATACAAATGTATGTAAATGTTGTTCATTTATCCTGTTGTGCCATTCCACATGTTTTGAGTTATTTAAAGTTTATTAAATAACCCTTCGGTCTGTTAGGTATTGTCCGGTGAATATTAGCACAAACAGCTGATATAAGGACAATAGTTGAAAGGGATGATTCGAGCACTGCCGTTCTTTTAACAACAAACTCTGCACACATATGGAATAAATGAGTGACCATTTCTATTAAAGTATAAGAGTTTATTAACAGAAATAAAATAACATCCAGAGAACACCACTATAGAGTGTTGTTTATCTGAATTATCACTATATTTCAATCAACAAATCTAGGCAAGGGAAACTTAACTAAAACTACTAAGAAAAATAAAGATAAAAAGAAGCTAAGGACCTATGTACACACAAAAGAACAAAAGCAATTGTTAAAAACCATCATCATACGAATGATAGTGTATCTTGGGCTCGCTGCAGATCTAAGAGAACCACAGTTTATCTTAAAGGATATGGTATGAGGTTAAATTAGCTTAACTAATTTAGAACAACCTTTGGTATGTGTTCAACCCATTCACAATGCAAATCTGAGTTAGACAAAACATTATTTTAGGAAATAACATTTTAAAGAATGATTTGCTCAATAAAAATAAAGAACCTTAAGCATACCTGATTTTTTCAGGTATGCTAGTTAGTAATCTAGTTATTTCTCCTTGAAATAATTAAGACTGAAATTGTGACTATCAGTCATGTGGCCATTAGCTTCATGGGTTAATTTTAAAGCTACACAAAACACCACTAAATCGACCTTAATGTTCCCTATTAATGCTGTACTAACACTCGTAGCACTATCGGACGATGGCAGACGTCCGATAGTGCTACGAGCATTATGTTTAAAAACAAGTATTATGTTTAAAATAATCTATAGTTATGTTTAACTAGAGGCCCGTTGGCCGAATCCAGTCCATCAAGGCAATTATTCGACCCTCAAGAGCCAAAAAAGACATATCATGTCATAAAGTAGAGGCATATATCCTTTTAAAGTGTATAAAGTGGCTAAAACTGAGGCTCCTGTAGCGAATGTTGATTTTTTTAATTAAACTTTGTAGTAACAGCATCCTGCCACTAGACATCAGCTTTTCCACAACCCATTAAAACAACCCAGAAATGTCCAAAAAGAGAAGAAGTGATGCAGAATGATGAGTTTAAAGGTTAATTCACCCCAATATCAACTTTGTGCTAATTTTATGTTTCTTTGATTTTTTTTTATATTTTTATCTGAACTGGAATGAAATTAATGACTTCATGATGCCAAAGTGGCCCCAAAATAGAAATGTATTTTGTTGTAATGAGCAGACCGGAAAAGACATACGGTTTGTTTTAACGGTAAAACACATCCAAAACACATGAGCATAGCATTGTTTCAAAGGTCGCTAATGGGTAGCTTAGCCAAAACACATTAAAAGTAAAACATTTTAGATTTAATTCCATCCTGACTTTCCCAATCATTTCTGCCAAACCTCTGCCTCAGTGTCTGTTTGTTTGACTTTGGGCAACCTGGTTGGGAGAAGTTGGAGTCGAGGGTCAAGCGGCTAGCTCAGGTGGAAAGCCCTCGTTTAGGAACCAGACCTGGATGAGCTTTACACAAGTCGCCGGCGTGCTGCGCTTGGGCTGTGGAGGCCGCAGCATCGGGATCTCTCAGAAATGTTTCCTTAGGCTTCCTGTGAGGGTCTCTGCACAGCTTATAGTGGGCGACTTTCAGATCAGCTTTTCTCCTGAAAAGGCTGAGTTTCCACTGCTTTGATTTTGATGTTGACTTCACAGAAAACAGGCTCCACTTAGTTGGGTCCAACTTGCATATGTAGGCGGGTCTCCGAACTCCATTCGGGTCCACTGAAGAGGAAGATGACAGCATATCCTGTGTGCTGCTCTACGCAGCAGATGAAAAGAGAAAGATGAGAGGCGGAGAACCTGGACCCATGGCGGCAGCACCCTGCTGAGGGGGCAGTCCCCTGATGCCTGCAGCTTCTCACATTTGTTGTGGCTTCAGCCTTAGAGTCTTACTGTTATTTCCTTATCTTATATGATATCACAACAATCCTTATTTCATTCCTCCAAAGTTTTTTGTTTGTTTTTTTACATAATGTCTGTAGGCCTACGCTCTGAACGCTTGTAACCACAGTGAGATTCCTGGTTTGTGTGCACAAACCTGTGAATGTGTAGCAGGACGTAACATTTACACCAACCTAGGCAAAGTTGTTATAGGGTATAGATTGAAAACTAGAACTTGGACACAACCTCTCATTTTTCAGAGAACTAATTGAGAAACAAAAATCAATTGCAGGTGTTTTTTTATATGAATATTAAATATTGAAGTGGATCCTCAGAGTTGCTGGGCTTCTTTCACATAGCCGTTACCCTGAAACATTTAATTCAAATGCATAAGTGCTTTGCTAATCTTGAAGTGAACCAAATGTTATTGCAACACATACTATACAAGTTGCTTCAAACTTAGAGCATAGTTCAAATCTTATCATTTTGGAGGGAAATTTGGCCGGCTTCAGTTAGTTTTTTTTTTCTCAGCAGCTATTTAAACAGAGCTAATGAATGTTTTGGCTTCAAAAGAAGCTTACTATTATCAGTGTTTCAAAGAACGAACTCTTCACTGAACTGAAAAAAAATCTCAAATGCCACAATGTGTGGTGAAGCTGATGGAAATGAGTGAGCTAGCTACAATAGTTTAGAACCAAAGATTTGGTTTGTAAACTGATAAGCTAAAATTGTTTCACACCAAGACTTAGTTGAGAAAATTTCTATCACACCTATGTAGTTTCTGTCAGGTAAACTTTGCTGTGCAGCCTGGCTCTTTATGTCCACAACTGACAGAAAAAGAAAAACCTGTCCCAGACAATGGAATAAAAACTGACAATAAAACATTTCTCAATTATACTTTTGGTGTTACTTTACAGGTTTATATACAGCTTAGAAAATTATTGTAGAACTTTTGAAAAATTCTCATCAGACCTTGCTGCTGTAACATTTGCATGTAATACCTGACAGAGGCCACTCAAGAAAAAAGTCCCCCCCCCCACCCTCCTGAACAACCTGCTGAACCTTTGAAACCAGGGCTGCATGAACAGAATGCTGCCATTTTGTACTTGAAGCCTTGGGAGAGAAAACACATCTTTGTTCTTGTGGAGTATCTAAAGGTGGGTAGAGTGGCAAAAGATTGTACTCAAGTAAGAGTAGCATGATTATAATATACTTTTACTGGGGTAAGAATAAAAGGAAGCCATAACATTTTTTGTTAAAGTAAAAAAAAATGTCAAAAGATTACTAAAGCACTGTGTGTGATTTCTGATTTAATTTATACAAACTGATGGAATCAGATACAAAATTTACAGTTATGTACCATTTCCCCTGATTAATTCTAGTTTTTTAAAAGAATAGAATAAAGGGACTGAAACCAATACTTACAGAAGGTAATGGACATATGTCAGAACAGTGCAAAGGCCGTCCAGTGACAATACAGACAGTTTACCGTATGGCTGACCTAAAATAAACTGCAGGGATGTGTCTGGGTGTGGCGCAGGTTGGGCTGAAACATGCTTGTTCTTCATTTGGTGAAGTAACTTCAGGTGAGCAGAGTAGCCAAGTAAGAGTAGTGTTTGCCTCAAATAATATTCATAAAATAAAAGTAAAATGTACAGTAATAAAACTACTTTACCATTTTTAAAAATAAAGAAAGGCACTTATTACTCTTTAAAATTTAAAATGAGCCATTAGTTTAACGGTTTTTGAGCAGATTGTATAAATATACAGTATGTTTATGTAACAGATTTTAGGTTTTTCTGAACTAGGCTAACATGTTGGATGCACTATACTCAAAGGAGAGCAAACCCAGTCATAGATCTAAAAACTAGACACACCCTTTAATTTCTCAGAGAACCTAAAGAAAAAGTAATGTTAACACTCTTTAGCCCAGATGCTTTTCCAAAGTAGTAATGACTGAATAAAATGTTTTAGGTGGAATCCCAGAACATTTCCTGCACTGATAATGAGAAACTGTAATAAAACTTAGAGCGTATGGTTCATCCTCCTCCATATCTGTTTAGAGAAGAAATTGGCTGGCCTTAAACTGGTTTGTCTTGGCAGCCATTTTGACAGAGCTAATGAATGTTTTGGCTTTGAAAGAAGCTTAGTTGTGTTTTTGTTTTAAACCTCAGATGTTTAGAAATCATTTATAAATGCAGAGCAGCTGAAGGATTGTAACCAAGCTCTCGGAAAAAGTTGGGACACTGCATAATCTGTAAAAACAACATAATTCAGTGCTCTGCAAATCATTTGAACCACATGTGACTCTGAAAATAGTAGAAAATATCAAAGCTGAAGCAGAGACGTTTTATTGCTTTGAGAAAAATAGCCTGCACACTCAGATTCGATTTCTGCAACATGTTAAAAATTGGGGACATGAGCATAGCTACTCTGGGCTTGATTAATCTGTCATTTACCTAAAGAGCTTGGCTGAAATGCATAGAGTGTGATGGATGTTGTCTTCTTAAATCAATAAAAAAAATTGTTCCTTAATGTTCCTTTACATCAGGGGTCACCAACCTTTTTGAAACTCAGGGCTACTTCATTGGTGCTGTGTCATATGAAGGGCAACCAGTGCTGACCATTGAACTAAAAGAATCAGAGCTCATCTTAACTTTATGTAAAATAAACACATTTTTATGCTTTTTTTTCTTAGATCATGTGATTTCTAAATGATTTAAATGCAAGTGTGATTACAACAGAAGAGCAATGGCATAAAATAACATTTTAGATTCAGCTCACTGGATGGTTGTGCTATTTGTAGAACAGGCTTGATGGCACCACATGTGGTCCTTGGGGGCTACCTGGTGCCCGCGGGCGCCATGTTGGTGACCCCTGCTTTACATGATGCAGGTTAAGGCTACATCCACACAGAGCCAAATAATGTATCCGTACCAACCGCTACTCCAAAGTCTGCCATTGTTGTTGTTTGTGTTAGCACATGCGTGTTAAGGGAGAGGCGAGGTCTACGTTGGCTAACATGGACAAGCACGCCGTTTTGAATCCAGTTATGCAGATAGGGGTGTCCAGACGGAGCTGCCGCAGGAGGTGATTTCAAGCGTTGCTGGTTTTACGGCCACTTCATCTGCACAGGACATCCATCCAACCAAGAAATTTGTCCTAAATTTTTTCTCAAACGCTACGGCATGTGCTCTCTCCCATTGTCATGATCCTTGGGGGTTTGTGTTAGGATTTAGTTATTTTTGGATCTCTTTTTTATTTTTTTATCCTGTACTGTTTCTTCTTGTGATTTGGTCAATAGTTTCTGTTAGATTTCTGTTTCCTCCCTGTCTGCCATAACCTTGCCTGCAAGATGAATTCTCGCGGTAATTGTCACAAACACATGAGAATCCATCTTGTCCCGCTCCCGCCTCAACCGTCTGGGACTAAACAAGAAAGAAAAAAAACGGTTTTGGACCAATCACGTTGCAGTATTATGGTTTAAGGTGGGGCATACAGCTGTGACGAAAGCAAGAGCTGCTGAGCGCACAGACGCAGGAGGACGCATGCGTAGCTGCTGCTATCACATCTGTTTTGTCACATCCACGATTTCTTTTTTGAAAGAAGAGTAGCAAGAAGTAACCTGACAACAGCCAGCTGTATGTCGTTCCGCCTAGCTCCACTCACATACATCTGGGACACCGCCGGTAGAAAGTGATTTCTCCAACCAAATTTATGGTCTGGCCAATCAGGACGCAGGGCTGGAGTTTCATAGATGTGACGTAGTGGAGACGCGACCATGACGTGAGACTGTTTTGATAGCAATGGCGGCTAGTCGATGCTGCTATTTCTTCCGTGTTGTCCAATCTACCTAATATTGTTTCATTAAAAGAACATCAGAGAACGCCTCTGAAGGCTTTTGTTGGTGGAAACGATGTTTTCGCCCTTCTCTCGACCGGATTTGGCAAGTTTTGTTTTCCGGGACCAGCGGACGTGCAGACGCGGAAGCGCCCCGGAGCGGTTAGCGGTTAGCGGTTAGCGCTAACTATGTTAGGAGGCCTTTAGTCCTCAACGCGGTCGGCCCGGAATCGACTCCGACCCGCGGCGCTTTGCCGCCTGTCTTCCCCCCTCTTCCTGTCAGCTCACTGTCAATAAAACGCATGCCACTAGAGCCGCAAACACATTATTTTTTTATTTTTTTTTTCCTGCGTCGCTATCATCAGCGTCACGGGTTAGCTTCGGTGTGAGTGGTTGAAATAGCACGTCAATAAAGATGACAGACAAGTGGCTTATCCAATCATATGCAAGAATTTTTGATAAGGCCCAGCCTTCTGTAAAGGCAATCCCTATGGCGGTGTCCCAGATGTATGTGAGTGGAGCTAGGCAGAACGACATACAGCTGGCTGTTGTCAGGTTAAGCAAGAAGTGCCTTGACCAGCACAATTTTTGGTTTCTCGTGGTGCCTGCTGCTTACGTTTTAACTTGATAACGTGATTGGCTAAAACCAACCTTTGGTAGACGGGCACTAGTTGTCGCCCAATCAGCTCAGAAAGTTCTGCTGAATGTCTTTCTTTTCCCGAACGGATTTGGTGGGAGCAGACCCAGATTGATAATCTGCAGAACGTAGAGTGCTACACTTTATCCATCTGGCATGCCACGTTATGTCTGTCGTCTTTCCACCTGCGTCTGTCACTCTTAATTATTGATTGATTTCCTTCACCTGCCCTCCTTCTTTCCTCTCTGTTCTTCCCCTCTAATCAAACCACCTGTTCCTCTCCCTAGTTCTCAGATCCTGCCTGCTGTCGGTAACCTGTTTATTTCCTGCTCCGTTCCAGTTCATTGCCCCTAAAAGTGTGCTTTTCATTCATTAAACCGCTTTTTACCATGTGGCTTCCTGGGTCTTGTCTGCATTCTGGTCCTACAACAACTCCACAAAACATGACACTCATGAACCTGCTGTTTTTTTTAAATTAAATCCTAAAATCCATTGCAATTTCACACGGACACACTTCCTTCCAAGCTTTTGAACAATTTGCAAACAGGATCTTAGATAGCGTGATAATTAATAGTTTACCTCAGACTCAAAAGCCAAAGGAGGTGGACTGCTCCCTCTGTTCGGGGGTCAGTCTCTGCCTCAAGACGAGGAGCTCAAATATCTTGGTATCCTGTTCCTGGGTGATGGTAGGATGGACAGGGAGATCGACAGATGGAACAGGGCTTTGTTTGTAGTAATTGGGGCTTTGGTTCTGTCTGTTGACCTGAAAGAGAAAGCTCCTGATTTACTGTCCTGTCTATGACCCAGCCCTCACCTATGATCGATGGGTATGGATCGTGACCGAGAGAAAGATGCTGGAAGGTAGCTACTAATATGATCCTCCTCTGTGTGGGGAGAGACTGGAGTAAGAAATTTACCTTCCAAAAGTAGGCGGGCAGAAACCAAGAGGGGACTATGATATCAGTGCAAAGAAGAAGCTGATAGCAAATGTTAACATTATTGCTAAGAAGGAACAAAAAGTAAGTGCAATTTTCGTGAAATGAATGTATTTGTCTTTGATTTGAGCAGGTGAATAAGATGATCTACCAGCGGAATGAGTATATCAAGGGCAAATACATTAATTTCAAGAAAATTTTACTTACTTTTAGTTTCTTTTTGCAGTGATTTATGCAATATTGTTCAGTTCCCTCTCCTAACAGGGCTTATGATCAATTATAGTCAGCTTTTAATGTTTTACAGACAAACTTTTCTCACCTTAAGCTTGTTTTAAATGCAGATATATCTAAGGTGACGCTGTTTTCTAATGTGAAATTTGAAAGCAGGGATCTGGCAGTCATCACTACAGCACAAAGTTTGAAAATTAAAAAAGCGTCACAATATAAATATTTAGGACTTTAAATTGATGATTCCTTGTCTTTTGCACCCCATGTTCAACAGTTGGTGAAGGAGCCAATAAAATTGGGCTTTTATTGTAGGATCAGATCATGTCACTGAGCCTAAAAAGCAACTGGTTGATGCTACTTTAATGTCTGTGCTGGATTATCGTGACATTTTATACATGCATGCTTCTCCTAAATGTCTTCATCCTTTATTCATGACAAGTTTAAAAGGTTTCACTCATCTTGTACGCTGCACGCACAGATTGGGTGGACAGTGTGTCTTAAAGCTGCTCTCAAACCCCTTGAGAAGGAGTCATTTGTCTGCACTATTAATTGAGGAGTTAATTATTCTATTTGTGATGGAGTTTAAAAAGTATTTTTCTTTCCCTTTTATTCTGTGTTTTGTTGTGATTGTCATGTGACACATGTGCCGCTGCCAGGATTCTCTTATAAAGGGGATGCTTAATCTCGGTTGTATTTTCCTGCTGAAATAAAAGCTAAATAAACAAACACTCTATGCTGGCAGACACATATTCACCCCGGATTAAATGCTCAGGACTTGTGGACAGCAAATGGGATAAGGGCTTGTGTACAATGTTGTCCACTACCTGCTACTTTAGAGACAGAAGACCCCGAAAGGCCGTATGGCATTAGACGTTATAGTTGTTTTCACTCAGGGTATGTTCAGGAGTTGTTATGTTTCGAGGCGTGAGAAGACAACCTCACAGGGTGTCAACCTCATGAACCGTGCAAATGTTTTTCTAACATCATGGGCGGATTCATCCTTTTCACGGTTATCGCATTCCATGAATGGCGCGTATTAACCATAGCATGACATAGGTAAAGCTGCATGAGCTACATGTGGGAATAATGATTTTGTTTTGCAGCATAAGACAGCGCTGAAAACTGGACAGTTCAAACAGGAGCTGAGCTGGTATTTTTGATCCTATTTAAACAGTTTACACTTGTTTTATGGTCTCAACCAACTCCATGTGCTCTGATCGGGAGGCTGCAACTTTGAGCCTCGAGGATGGGTACGATCGGTAATTACAGATGGTATGTTATTCATTAGGGCTACTCGTATTCTGTAGAGCTGACTCATAAAGTCAACCATGAGCCGAATTAAGAAAATAAACATTAAATCACTCCTGTATTAAAAAGCAGATGGCTTCAGATCAGGGCTCTCTGAGCTTTGCAAGTCACAGCTCTTACTGCCCTGAATAGGTCTCTGGCAACCCAATGTCAGGGTGTTTTCTTTAGTAAAGAAATAAAAATCATCATTGCAGACGGACAGAAATAAGATTATATTTTGACCTGTTTAATAATTTAAATGAAACTGACAAAGTTTAGTCCAACATTGCATTAAAATTCAAACCCATAACAAAGTGGGACCAAAAGAGAACAAGTAAAATCATAAAATCATATTGTGGGTAACAGTTGGGTCTGACAAGGCCTGAATCAACCAGGCAGGTGTAAGTTAGGGGTGTAACAATGCGTCGATCCACATCGATATGTCGATTAAAAGTACAACGGTCCCATTACATTGATGCAAAGTCAAAATACCGATTCATATCATCATTTTTAAGATACACTTTGTTTAATTCAGCCATGATCTATTATTACCATTATTATTTTAAAATTAGAGGAATGCTGTTTTTGATTTAAATGCCTGATACATGTAACATCTTAGAGATAAAATGGTCTAATCATATATATTTTTTTTGAGTTGATAAAAATGTAAATAATAGAAGAAGGCCAGATGATATTGCATCATATTGACCGCGTCAATCAAAAATCCTAATAGGCTTTATAATATCGATAAATATCGTATCATCATCCAAACAAATCAATATAATATCGTATCGTGATAAGCTGCTGATTTACACCCCTAGTGTCAGTGTTGAGGGAGGGGAAAGAAAAGACAGAAAGGTAAGTAGTGCTTTTTTCAACGTGTTGTTGAATTGTTCACAGCGTTTTTATTAAAATGATAACCTTAAAGGTAAAGGTTTAATCAAGTGTTTTTTATATAAATCCCTGCTGTAAATGGTTACAGTCTGGTATTTTGTTCACTAAGCGTCATGGTCTGTCGGCTGGGTGAGGTTTGTGTGTATCGTATGACAATGGATCTTTATTCTCGGAATATTCTCCGCTTTGTTGCCTCGCCCGGGGTTTGGGAATCAGCACGCCGACTGTGGTTGGTCCTCGCAGGTTTTTGCTGCAACCTGAAAGCATCCCTTTCTTTCCCCGACTTTGTTTTAGACCTAAACCATCCGTGAAGGTTTAAAAGTCAAATAGCTCGTTTCTGCTATGTTATGAACGCTCTCTTTTGTTTAGATATTTTGTCACATTTCCTGTGTTGAAAGATGTAAAACACAGGACCCGTATGATTATGTTCATGTGTGGTACACTGTTCCTCTGTTTTTGAGCGTGTAATTGACAAGCTGGTCCCATTTTCTTTTTCTTTTTTCTTTTTTTTAGAGGGGAGGGGGGGGGGTGTATACGCCGAGGGAACAAGCGGGGGAGGAGAATGATTGTTGTTTTAACTCAGCTCCATACCCCTCCATTTCAGTTTTTTTAAGTTTCTAGTTTCACCCGACTTGTTTCCGTCAGGTTTTATTCATGACCTCCATCTGGAAATAATATCAGTTCATGAAAACAAGCCATCAGCAATTTTAGGGAAGAGTTGTGTGTGTGTGCACGTGCACTGAGGGGGGATATTAAGGCTTCCTCTGTGGGGTTTGGGCCTCGCCGACGAAACCGTGTTAGTGCAGTGAGAACGGCTCTGTTGGCTGAAACCACCACGGCCCTCTCCTAAAATCCTGCTGAAATGCAGTTGTGGTCTATAAAGCCTTTGATTCAAATGTAAAGTTAGTCATCAAATGCTGGAAAGTTCAGCTGCTGGGAGGAATTACGTGTCAGGCAGGTCTTTGGCAAAGCGTTTGACCTTGGCTCAGACTGAAAATATGCATTAACTCAGTGAAAGCCAGCATAGTTCCACAGGAAAGAAGATCTGGCTTGTGTTAGAGCTGCTCACAGGAGCGTACGCAGCTTGTGACGGAGGAGATAGAGCAGATATTCACTCCGCTCCAGGCTCACTGAAACACCTCTGTTATGGAAAACCTTTTTGGGCTTTCCATGGTCTGTGTCTGCCTGCCGTCTTGGCTGCCGTACACAGGAGACAGGCCGGTCACACCTGAGAGCCTCTGAAGAGCAGCCAGACATTTAGTCGGCCTGTCCCGGGCACAGAGGCGTCTTAGTCTCCAGGCCCGTCCAGCTGTCGAACTGAGTGCACGTCTGTCTGCCTGGAGCAGATAGGATCTCTTTCAGAGCCATAATGGCTTTAGCAGCCCCTGAAGGAGAAATAGCGAAGGAGGTGTGTGTGAGAAGAGCTTTTATTTCTGCATTAGGAGGTGTGGTTGGATCATGTTTTAAAAGCCTTGAAGTTTACCCGAGTCAAAAGGTTTATGCATACCACGAAAGCCGCAGAGGCATCATGTACAGCGTCCCTTGAAGGTGTACATACCCCTGTTAAAATGTCGGGGTTTTGTCATAGAAGAAAAATGAGACAATGATAAATGATTTTGACACTTTTTTGTCACATAAATTGTATAAGACTACATCATGTTATTGAATCAACTGTTACCGGATCAACCTGGACTGAACTTTAACTGTCCTTCTTGGAGTTTCATTTGAAACTAGAACGGTGTTGTCCTATTTGTTCATTCCTTTGTGTTTGGTTTCTTTGTTTATTCTTGTGTTCTGTTATTTGTACACTTGGGTTTATTTATCTTAGATCTCTGTTAGTCTTTTCCCCTGTTAGTCTTTTGTGTCTTAGTTCAGCTTCCTGTGTGTTAAATAGTCTCCTCCCCTCAGCTTCCCTGCTGCCATTCTGCCTCAGCTGCTCCACAATACACCCCGATTAGCTCACCTGCATTCCCTGTCATTCTCCACTCTTCCCTCAGTTTTTAAGCTCTCTGATTGTCATTGTTCCTTGTTGGATTCTCTGGTTACACGAATTGTTTCTCTGCCCGTGCACCATGACCTGTTCTCCTCTGTCATTTTTCTATTCTACTATTTTAAACCATCACCATGCACATCCCACGTTCCTGTCTGCACTTTGGTCCTAGTCCAAACCCACAAAACAAGACATACGTAGCCCATTTTAAAAATAGTTTGAAGGAAAACATTGAAATAGTTTTAAAAGCCTTGTACCATTGCTGCCCCTCTTTTGCAGATATTGTATGCAGATGTTACAGAAAAACCTCCAGAGAACTGCTAAAACCACTTTCGCATTGCCATATTAAAAACACTTGTTATTTGGTTTTTCAAGAACCCCTTTGGAGGGGCCAAAAAGCCACATGTGGTTCCAGACCCCTAGTCTAAGCAAAGAAGTATTGTTGAGAGACAGAAGCTTTGTATTTCAAAGAAAACATCAAGGTCTGGCTAAAATCTCTGAAAGCATTATGGGGAAATGTGTTTTTGTGGTTAGGAGACACGAAAAGATGCTACAAAAGATTCCACCATCAACAGAATAACACCATCAGAGCAGATGGTGGTGGCAACACTTTCAAGTACCAACCAGTTTTCACCCAAAACCTTGAAGTTTCTGCTAAAACGCTGAAGGTAAAGAGGGATTTTTCTTCCCAGCATCACAATGAGGCATATTCACATAGGAATGATTTCATCTTAGGAAAAATAAAAGTTTTGGAAAAGTTCATCCAGAGTCCACAACTGAATCTGACAGAAACTCTGTAGGTTCATCTGACCAGGGCTGTGGACAACAGATGTTCACACAATGTCACAGATCTGGAGAACTTTTGCAGGGTGTGCCAATGTTGTCAAGTCGAAATGTGGGATCATGACTAAACACTAAAATTGTTATCCAAACGTGTTTCAACAAAGTTCCAACTTTAAAGATATGCACACGTTTGCATCTGGGTTATTTTCTCACTCGTTTCTTTACATCATTAGTATTAAAGGAATAAAAAAAGAAATGGGTCAGTCACTGTTTCCTGCTGCAGACTCCATAGGCTCAGACACTTTGAGGTATTTCGCTTTTTGGTTATGAGATCCCCACATGTTGCACCACCCCACCCCACACACTCTACATCACAGCAGCAGCCTGGGTCATTTTTCTTTTGAAGCCCCCTTCTTACCCCCTTTTTTCCCCCAGCAGTCCATCCATCATACAGAGTTTGTGTGAAACCTCCTTTCAGCCCCTCTGTTTCTCCCACAGCACCCCCTCACCATTTAAAAAAATGCTTCTTTGAGCCAAAACCTTCATAGCTGGCTATTAATTCAAACCCCTGCGCTGCTCTTGCTTCATTGTTTCACTTCATGCATATCTTCCACCCCTCCTGCCAGTCTTCCACGGCTCTCTTCTTCTTCTCAGACCACAACTGCAGCAAAGCATCTGGAGTTTCCCCCGTTTTTCAGCTGGCTGAGACCTGAGGGCAGGGCTGCTGAGGATCAGGAACCGGGGTTTTGTGTGTGTGTGTGTGTGTGTGTGTGTGTGTGTGTGTGTGTGTGTGTGTGTGTGTGTGTGTGTGTGTGTGTGTGTGTGTGTGTGTGTGTGTGTGTGTGTGTGTGTGTTCGAATCAAAGTGTCTGCCTTTTGTCTCCGTGCTCTGGAATCCCCTCCGTCACACCTCGGCTGCTGCTCAGCGGGGGCACCGGCCTGAGGAAAACTTCCTCCTCTACAGTTAATCCTCCTCCAGAAATACCTCCCCCTGGGTTACAGGAATTCAATTAATTAAGGGATTTCAAGACTTTTAATCTCATAGATTAGAATTTAGCAAAGCCACACTAGTATCTGGTTCTTTATTAATCTAACATGCTTTCCTCATTTACGGCAAACATTTCCTCGTATACAAAAATGAAACGTTGTAAAAACGCAAACAGGTTAGCATTAATAAGAATAGTAATGGGTTAATTTATATTACGTTTCTTTTGTTTTTATTATTTTTTACTAAAACAATCCTATGATTGAAATAGTTTTCATAAAGTAGACCTAATCTTTTTTTAAGTAAATATTGGCTTGAAGTAAAACCAGTAAAGAAAATTGTAATTTACCTGTTCATATTCTAAATGAAAGCTTTATTTTTTAACTGTAAATATCTTCGTAACGTGGATTTTCCCCCCTGGCAAAGTGATTTAACTTGCGCAGGTTGTTAAACCCGTAAAAAGCTGTGAACTGCAGCTCTTTTCCACAAGTCCTCAATTAGGGCTTTACCCACAGAGCCATAAAACAGTTAGTGGAATCATTTGGAGGCTGTTAGATTCAACACTATTAAGAGTTCATTAGTACCTGCAGACACAGCTACTGTTGCAATTGGAGGATCATTAACGTTACCAATTCTAGCCAGCCACAGGCCCTTTTCATCCACTCCAGTTGGATTGTTTATATGCAAACAACAGATATGAGATATTTTAACAAAAAATATTGTCTTTCGGCCTTCTGCACATCCTCAGACGTTTTCTGCAAGTCTCTGGTAGATAAGGCTAAAAGCAAACATGAGATTACTGCTTTAGAGAGGGTGTCAAGATGAATAATTAGTTTAAAAACAGGGAGGTGTTAGCAATTGATCAAATCATCGTGTTTTAAAATTTCGTTAACATTTAAAGCTGATATACAAATGTGAGAAACTGCTTAGATTTCTTTCTCTTTCTTTGGATTTTTAGGCTTCAACTTTAAACATAATTTCATGCCAACATCCAATAACAATATCATTTTTAAAACACAAGTAGACCAAAATGAAAACAAGAGGAGTGAAGCATTCAGGGACAAATACAAAGATGTGGAGTTGAACTAAAACAGAGAAATAAAAGCTGACAGAATGTAAGCCTGTTATTACTAAGGCAAGGCCAGTTTATTTATAAAGCACTTTTCAGTAACAAGATGATTCAAAGGGCTTTTAGAGAAAAATCTATATATTTCTCCTCATCTGTCAGTGACTGGACTGTAATTTTGTATTTTAATATATCGTCTAAAATGTTTTTGATTACTGCATCCATGGAAAGACAATGAGCTTTTAACAACTCTGGGGCGTATTTCAGCCCAAAGCCATTATTAAAACACTCAGTTTGTGACCAAAATGGGCAACTAGTTTTTCATGATCAAAGAGGCGTAAATATGATTTAATTTAGACACTGTGAGAAACAAAGCCTGGATTGACACGTCAATTTAAAAACCTCAGCCAACAAATTTTGCACAACGTAATGGAAGAGACAAAATTGTTTAGAGTTGCACAGACTGGAGAGACAATGCGAATACATCATCAGAGATACGGTATAGTTAATCTTTATTTTATTGAAACTTATCTTTCCTCTGAAAAGGGGATTACGATATAAACCTACATTTATGTTTATCAACGCTTTAAAAGGGTTATTTATGTTAGACTGTCCTTAGCCAAACCTAAATCCAACTGAGGATCTGTGCAGAGACTTAAAAAAATATGTTCAAACAGACTCTGTATCCAGTTTGACTGAGCTTGAGCTATTTTGCAAGAAGCATTAGCAAAATAAACTCGTGCATCAATTTTCTTTCATTTCACAAGTATGCACTACTTTGTGTTGATGTATAAAATCCCATAAGGATACATTAAGGTTTACTGATGTGATACGACCCTTTTTGAAAAAGTAAAAGATAATTCATACTTTTGCAAGTAATTTTGAGCCTTAACCCCAAAATAGACTCCCTCACAATTTAATCAGAGATAATCTGGGAGCCATCCTGGACTTTGTTGGCCGGACCAAGTCACCAAAATTTATGCCACATGATCAAGGAGAACAAATGAGCAGCAGCGCTCCCTGGTCCACTTTCTTTTGGCAGGAGCTCATGGGGTCGACAGGTCCTGATGGGGTGAAGGTTTAGGTCGTGTTTGGAAAAGGGCCTCGGAGCTCTTCTGCAAACAAGAGCCGGAGCTCAAACATCAAAGCCAGCGTTGGTGTGAAGGCTGGAGTGCTGTTGGCTCGGATGGTGGAGGGGCTACTGACAGGTCTGCAGGAAAGATAACAGACCAGGAAGCCCCCCAACATCTAACCCCCCGTGTTCTTTCAAAATCCCCAGATAACCCCTCTCCCCAGCCACTAAATCCCAACCTCCATGACACCGGGTTCTGCTGGACAAGCCCAGCGTCTGACCCCACTTAATCACATGCTGAACCGATCCCTCGTGATAATCCTTCCCTGCCAATTGACAAAAAAAAAAGGGTCAGCTGAGTAAGCCCACGAGTAATGCAGCAGAAAGTTTAGGGGGAGCTAAATTGAAGCGCTGAGTATTTTCCTTTGTTCACTCAAGTGGGCCGGTAATCTGTGGAGCTCCTGGTGAGCACTTTCCTTTGTGTCAAATTTGGGATAGAAGACTTTAACTCCTCTGTTGTCGCCCCAACGTAAACTCTTGTTTTCCATTTGTCTGCTTCCTGTCTGTTTAGGTGCATTTAACAGAAACGGCTCATAAACATGAGCTCAGATCTGTTTATTTGACTGAAATGTGGTCTGGAGAACAGAGTCCCTTGACCCTGCATGTTTGGTATGCATGACCCTGGAGGAGCAGGGAAAAGCCTTTTCCAGGGAGAATGGAGAGCTCAGTGAGGCACTGCTGCCCTCATGAGGAACCTTGGTGGTACTGCAGTCAAAAACTCAGCCGGTTTGAAGCAACCCATGAGAGGTTTAGTGGATCTGATTAGATGTGAAGAAACCAATAAATGAAATTAACTGTTATAATGCAGAGTTTTTAACAAAGCCGCATACTTTGCCGTCTGTTTGTTGAAGGTTGACCAGCGCACCCTATGAAATCTTATCCACAGGGGTCTGTCACATCTCAGGGAAACAGTACCCTAAGGAAGGGCTGCTTGTTACAAATTTAGTGTCCAATGGTGCAGAGTGGAGCGTCTGACTGACGTATCTCCTGGCCACTGATCAGATTGCTCGCAGAGGGTCAGAGTGGAGGAGGATAATCAGGCAGAAAGTGCGCAGAGACACAGAGTCTGACAGCCGAGACTGACCAGGAAAAAGTTTCCTTGGGTCTTGAAGGAAGAAACAAGAAGCCACTGGCACTAAGCGGACACGAGACACTGTCCTCCTCCTTTCTCTGTCTGCAAACATGTCCGACTGTGAGGGACCACCCATGGGTAAGAAATGATTATTCTTTGGTGGTGAACCCATGTTTAAGACAGACATCTGAAGCAAACATTGGGCACGCGTTTCTGTAAACTGTTTGGAGTTGTGTTACTGCGCTGTGTGCGTCTGTGTGTTTTCTGTGCCTGTGTGTATTTTTAGTGGAGGAGGGGACTGTGTCCATCCTGTTTTAGTCCCCACTGGGACGCCTCACCCAGCAAGGAGTCTGTTCAGTCTGAGGCCTTATATGGAAACCTGAAACAGATTCCTCCGGCTTTTATCAGAATGATGCACGGTGACCTCGGCCGCGGCTTTACCCACAGATGTCCAGATATGAAGTTACTAAAGATCTTTTAGGGATGGGTGTTTTTTTTCTTTTCTTTTTGTCCTCTACTCTGCAGAAAAGGAGCGCAGGGGCAACGTGTGCAGGAATTCAGGGTGCAAAGATGTGCTGGGTGACTGTGCAGGTGTCTGCGTGAGCATTGCTGGGTGTTTGTGTGTGCCATGGTGAAGCATTAAGCGTTGGGTCATTTGCTGCTAGCGCAGCCAAGCTGGGAGAGAAAAGCAAGCCTTTCTCCTGCCTGGCAGTCTCACTAACAGTAACAATCAGTTATAAATAGAAACCTTCTTCTTCTGTCCCTCTGATGCTTCTTGATGTTTTCCTCTCTTATGCTCCTCTCAGCCTTTCTTCCCTTCATATTTCACCTCTCTGCCGCCTCCTTCCTCCTTGCCCTGGTGTAGTTCATGGATGATTTCCTCTTCAGTAAATATCAGCATGACTCAGACGTATGACGGCCCTTTGATGTTGCCGGCCACACAAGCATTCTTGTAATTACGGCGGCTGCATGACTTGTTATCATCTGACCATCCCTCCGTATCGTATACTATGATTTCCTGATGCATTTGGCAGGAAATTACTCAACTTTACTCAAGGCGGATAAAATCTAAATCACTGAAACATCCAGACCTTTGTCCTGCTGTTTGCATTCATCATCTTGGTGTGTGACCCTTCAAGTTGCACATTAGGTGCAAATGTATGAAATTAGCTTGAAGTTTAAGAAGTTTTCTTCTCTAATCTGTTATGCTGAGTAGATCTTGTCTCCATGTGGCCGAGTGTTTTACGCTGAGGGATTTGAGGTTAGTGAATATCTGTCTTCCAAACAGTTCAAACGGCACATATCATTCTCATGTTTACAGTTTTCCTACTCAGATGTGTTTGACCTTGTAGCTCAGGATAGTTTTATTAATTTTCATGTCTGACATGGAGGAATATGTTAAAAAAAAAACACGAAAAGAAGAAACCAAGCAAAAGGCAAAAAGCTGCCAAAGTGTGATGAATGTTGCATGCAGGGCACCAAACTTGGGTATTATTGTGTAACACAATGACCACCCAAGAAGAACGCAGGGAAATCCATGTCTATGTGAGCTCATAGGGTGAAGATTTATGGCGCATTGTCCAGCAAGCCGGGGCAATGGAGAAAGTTTGTCTGAGAGCAGTTGGTTGCTGACAAAATATATTGGGACACAGCCCAGGTATATTTAAAAGCACTCTTGGGACAAAAATTCTCATTCGATAACCAAAACCCCTGGCAGTGTTCAGGTTGGTTCTGTAATTTCTGCTCTGGTTCTGACCAGAAATTATATTTAGATGTGCACAGGCTCTGAAATTTCTCTCAAAAACTGCATCATCCATGTTAGGTTACATCAGTGAGCCTTGCAGTGGTTGCGTAAAACATAGGAACAGTGAATGGAAGCAGCTGAAAGTCTCATTTCCAGCTCATGTTTTACTAATGAAGGTTTGACTACACGAAAGTCATGTAGGCGTACAGAAATTACTGCAACAACACCCTTTGTCACGCGCTTCAAACTCTATAACTCTGTCCACCGTTAGTTTTCTTCCAACATGTTTACCCCTAAAAGTAACTTCAGGGGGGAGTTTAAGGGAAATTAAAATGCTTTTATATAATCTGTCTACATTTGGCTCAAACACTGGGGAAAAAGGACTTCTGCTTAAGCTAAATATGTTGGAAGAACATTTACAGAGAGTAGTTATTCAATATTCATATAAAATATGAAAACTCCTGTGAAAGATCAGATTTTATCATTTAAAAACTGTTTAATATCTTCACAGTTCTTAAGCACATAAATATTAGATTTTGGTTTTCAATGCGTCCTTTAAGCAAAAAAAAAAAATAATCTGTTGCACTACAGCTGATATTTTAGGAACTTGTCTGAAAATAGTTATTGTGTCTTGACTTCTTTTTACATTGACATCAAGCATGAATTTTTTTTTAAATGCAGATGTAGGAAAAGAATTTAACAAAAATATTTCCTAAATGTTGACGTTTTAGGTGACTAATTTTCAAGGAAGAGATTTTCTTCTTTTTGACTGATAAATGAAATGCTGATCACATCTTTTATCCTATAATGCGTTAAAATGTTTCAACAGTTGACGTGTTCTGAGCTGACTGCTAGCACGCCATTTTAGGGACCATATTCTTTTAACTTTTACACCATAATAAATGCAGAATTTGGTGATTAACGTACAAAAAACAAAATCATTGAAGACATCTGAATGGCAGCATAAGGTACTCCACATCGTTTAGTGTTCATGACACTCTAAGGACTGCAAGAAACGCTGATGACCTTTTCATTGTCATGCTCACAAAAAGTAGTCCAAATGGCAATATATGTTGAAGTTTGGCCTATATGAGCTATTTTATATTGTTATTATGAAAAGCCCAAGAAGATTTTCAATAATTCAGGAAAAACTGTTAAATTTTAATGTTGATTTATGATTCATGTGTTGAACCTTGAATGTGAACCAGTTTTCTTACTCAACAGGATCATTAAGTAATTTTAGAAGATTGTAATGGGGTTGTTTTATTTCTATCTCTAAGTTTAAAAGTATCTTTCTTAAATTACAGATAACTTATTGTTTTATTTGCTCTTTAATGGGACACAGCTGCTAAAATGAATCTGGGTTCAGTAGGTAAAAAACCTTGATACCTGACAAGAAGCCATATTACCTGAGTCAACCAGGCCTAATCCATAATTTACAATGTAGTCATGGTACATTTTTTTATTTACCACAATTTGTTTTATTTTCTGTGTGTCAACTTGCACCTGCCTTTAACCTGTTGTATAATATGTTAGGGCTGCAGGGTCGAACAGCTGGTAGCACTGCTGCTACCAGCAGGTAATGGGTTAGAAAGTCTGGATTTGTGTCTTTCTACATGAAGTTTTCATGTTCTTCCTGAGCATGTGTAGGTTTCCCTCCTAGCAACTCCAAATTCCTTCCACAGTTCACTAAAATGACTGTCAGGTTAAAAGAGTGTCTGTAAATGGGCTTTAGAAATTAGTGCATTTGTGCATGTTTATGTATTTTATCTTGTTTATGTTGTCCTGTGTGCCTCTGTTATGGACTGGTAATCTGTCCCCTGCCCTTCACACAATAACTGCTGGAGGTGGGTACCAGCCCTTCTACAACCTTGCAAGGACATCGTGGTAAAGACCAGGCATATCCAAACCATTAAAATCTGCTTTGAATTAATTTATTAAAATTGGCTAAATATAACAAGTGTTATAAAAGAAAGATTAATCCAAATCCTGCCCTTATATTGGTAGATCAATCGAACCAATCGAATCCAAACTATTATACAAACTGGATGACCATCTTTTGACAAGACAAATGAGCAAACCCCTTTTTTTAACCTTTCTATCTACAATGATTTACACATCCCTTTTATACAGAAAATCAGATAAACTTGTTTAGTTAAAATGTTCATATTTTGTAGGGCCAAACATTAAAATAAAAATCACAGCATAGTTTTATGGATATTTTTTAATTCATTTTTTGGTCATCGAGTACTTTTGACTTCACAATTTCGGCCCATGTGCCGACAAGTTGGAACACCTGGTATAGACAATGGATGGATGGACAGATGGACTGAAGGGTGGACTGTTGTTGCAAATTTGCCTCAAACCACCATACAGTCAAGGTCACAGAATAATTTTTGGAAGGGCTTTGCTGCCATCTAGTGGCTGGAGTTATGTCTCATCATATTTAGGTCAATTTCATTCTATAAATCTACATTTACTTGAATATCTATTGAAAGTATCGTATTCAAATGAGAAATCTACTTAATTTAAAACATTTGTTTACAGTAAAACCCATTAAAATATTGCATGCTAAATTTGTTGCTGTGCAGGTAAAAAAAAACTAAATGTACTGTAAAATTACTTCCGATGTGTTTAACAGAAAAAAATGATAGATTTCAACTTGGTAATTTTGGCTCACATCTCAGAGTTTGGTCACCATGGTGTGGAGAAAACAAGTTCCTGCAGCTTAGCTCATCTCCTGTAGGTGGCAGTATTGTCATGTTTTTCCATCAGCAACCCAAATTGTGGAAAATGGACAGCAAAGTGTTAGGCAGTGTAAATAAAAGGGATGAAAACAGATTAGAGGTTTAGAACTGAAGAAATTAAGCTTGAGTAAGGAAGTGAAGGGCATTAGATGGAAGGAGAGAAAGGAGTGAAAGCAAGGGATGGAAGATGGGGTGAAAGAGGGGATGGAGAGTGTTCTCTGAGAAAATCAGTCTGGTGAGAAAAGAAAGAAGCTCTGCTCATCTTGGCTGCTTTGTCTCATCTAACTTACGGAGGCATCAGTGGAAGAGATTTTCTCCGACTTTGCACATGTGCTAAGAAAAACCGCTCATGGTGTCATTACAGTCTTCTGATGTCCAAATATGCGAACAAGTAGCTCTGATTATGCTAAATATGTTCTTCATTGAGGCCTATTTGTCCTACGCGCGGACTGAATATTTCATGCATGCCGCACAGGTGTTTGTGTGCGTATCCAGATAATCATATTTGTTGTGTGTGTTGGACGTTGCAGGAGTCTGGGGGGAAGGGTGTGCATTGCACATGGAGCCAAATCAGATGTGATTAAACTTGTCATGGCCTGAGAGAACCAGCGGCAACACTCTGGTGTGTGTGTCCACTTCACACACACACCTCAGCTTTTCTGGGTTGCAATGGCAACTCTGATGTAAATTCAGACTGCTGTCCTTCAGATTAATACATTGTTTTCAGATTATTGGGTCGAGGAACTGTAATCAGCCTGGAACCTGTTTTCTGGTCCTTAATGGCCTTACACAGCAGTAGTTTTTATGGACTTCCACTGATCGGCGTCTGCTGAATTATACACATTCTGGACCACTTCATGCCTCATTAACATATAGATTAGAAGAGGAGGAATCTCTGTGGTTTAGAACCACTCGTCTCCGCTTTAACGGCATCGGCATCGGAAAGTTTAAGGCTGAGTATAAGGAGGCAGAAACAGGCATGAAACATTGAGACTGAGCAGTAAAGACTCAAAGTCCAAAATATCATCGGATATGGTGTCATGGTGTTATGAGCAGAATGAAGCAACAGATTCCCATTACACTAACACGCTCTCACTCCCTCTGCTTATATTTGTTCTTTTTGGAAGTAGTTGCTGTAGGTTTTATCGACAGACATGTACAAACTGTTGCTTTTTCGGAAAATCTTCTCGTGAATCTGTTCGTTCTAAGGAGCCCAATAGAAATAAAGTTTGTTTCTGTCCTGAGTTTGAACTTAGAGCCTTCTAACATACGGTGTGGTATTGCAGTTGCAGTATACCCGATAAAAAAGGTCCTGCGGAGGATAGTTGGAGCTGCTGAGAAGGTCATTGGAGCTTCCCTCCCCTCCATCCAAGATATCTCCTGACACCTCTGTAGGAGGAGGGCAATGAACATCACCGAGGACCCCTCACAGCCGCTCCGTAAATTCTCCAAAATGCTGCCATCCGGCAAACGGTACCGCAATATAAAATGCAGAAGCTCCCGACTTGTCATCAGCTTCCTCCCATGTGCTTGTTAGAATGATAACCTGCTGAATATCAGGTACTTTACATCTAAGTGTCTCTGGCAGTGTTTTAGTTGCTCTCTTTATTATTCATCACCACGTAAGCTAATCTGAGATTTATTGTAGTGATAACATCTGGAATGTATGATCCATATCTTATCCGTTTATTGCTTTACACTACATCCTTCAGGAGTGAAGCAGCGTTGCTGAGATGAGACTACCAGAGCAGTGGGAATAAATGTGGAGTATCTGTGGATACCACAGAGCCTGGTCCTGGAGAGCTCCATCATATAAAAAGCTGTTAGACTCTAAGAGACTCTATTAAGAGCAGAAGCGGTGACCCAGTTTTATTTCTGACTCATAACATCATCGCTTGGCGCTGCTGCGGCTTGTGTGGCCCTCAGCAGCTCGCTGCGGTGTACAGCTGCTCTTCCCTTTATTTCTGCAGCATCACTGCTCTGCATAAAAATCGCCAGCTTTATGTAGCATCCTGAAAGGATGGGGGGGGGGGGGGGATTATTCTTGCAGGTAAGAGAAGAACACCCGGCTGGATCGTCTGTAGCATAAGACACAAGAGATTCAGCTTTTCTCAGATTCCCAGTCGGGGCTGTTCTCTCGCTGCCTGAAAGTGGGTCACATTTTCTCCATAAAATCCAAGAGAGCAGAAACTCCAGCAATGGTTATGTTTGTGGTAATGCATTTCAGCTGATCATCCTGGCTTGAAGGCAATGGCTTTTTAGACTGACAGGGATAATGTGTGACTCAAAGGGTTGGACTTTTATTCTTTGTCATAAAATATGTCCTGATCTGTACTTTTATGATCTGGACTGTTTTTATCTGACTGTTTTGTGATTTACTCCCTCAGTATATGTTCCTAATGGACCGGTGCACATTTTAAAATAGACATATCTATGATGCCAGGGTAAAGTTTGCAAAATAAACTAAAGAAATATGCTGTTGGCCTTTTTTTTTTTTTTTTTTTTTTAATCTGATGTAGGGTTGCCTCTCTGTTTGGTAATTTTTTTCATTTTGCATGACTTAATTGTAACGAAGACAAAGGCAGCTGATGCCGCATTAAACTCCAGAACACAGAACAGTTTATGGTCGACTAAATCATGATCCCCCCCACCACCGTGCGTTATAGTTATTATGAGGTGTTTCTGATGATATGCTGTGTTTGGATTTCTTCTGACAAGCCCTGAGACCAAACATCTTTGATGTGGTTTCATCTCAATCAATCAATCAATCATCTGATCCAAAGCACTTTGGATCAGAGGTCTCGTGCTTCGTTCGGATGTAACTTTGCAAAACAAAGTTATGCGGCTAAATTCAGGCAACATTTCCACACAAGCTGCTCTCGTTTAGCATTTTTCTGATGGTCCTGTCAGGAAATGTAACATTTAACATCCTAACTATAGTCTGTAATGTCTGAGATTGAGGTGCCGAGTATTCTTCTGTTTTTTTCTGACCACTGCAATGTCCAACCTTTGGTTAAACTGTCTGTAAAGATTGTTAAATTTACTGAGTGACACTTGCCAAAATGTTTGGTAAGGATTTTATTACCCTTCCTACTTTAGGAGTTCCTAGGAGTATTTATACATTTCCTTTAAAGTAGCATTCTACTTTTAAAAGAAAGCTTTATATTTAACTACTGAAGTCATTTCAGACAAACATGGTATTATTTAAATCTATTTTACTATTTCTGACAAGTTCTTGTAAGACCACTTCCTTGTATGCTGGCAATACACAAATCTTGGCTGGCAACTGTCCAGTAGCCATGAGCCACTGTAATGGTGAACTAGTTAAAATGAGTGTCAAAGAGTGTTTATAAGGCGCTCATAGAGTGTTTGACTCTATATGTAAAAGATTTAACTGTGCTTCAGGGTTTAAAAGGCTTATTCAGCGCCCAGGTTGGATTAATTCATGGTGTAAAAGAACAAAGCAGCCCAATAACCAGGACAGGCACACAGATGGTGGCTGGATCACACTGAGGATTGACCCTCCCAGCTCTGGATTTGATTGTTCGTAATCCCGAACCACCAACAGACCGACTGAACGTCTGCTGACGCAGGGAATGTGAGCAGTTTTTTTCTCTCTTCATATAAATAAATAAATGTCTGCTCCCGCTGACTGTGACCTTCAGGAGCCACCGGAGAGCTGAAGCTGGAAAAGCACCAGGGAACGTTACAAACACAGAGGCCTAAAACAAGGCCAGCTTAGAGGGCTTTTTTAACAAGCTGCTAAAAAGCTCTGTTAGAAAATCAGCGCCGTGCAAAAGTGTTCGTGCTCCTTGAACTTTTTGATTACAAAACAATCAACCAAGGAAATGATAGATGGTTTGGAACATTTAATATAAAGTAAAAATCTGAAGTGTGGCATACACGGTGTCACTTTTCCTCTCTACACACACGCACACACATATATATATACATATATATATATTATATATATATATACACATATATATATATATATATATATATATATATATATATATATATATATATATATATATATATATATATATATATATATATATATATAAAATGTAAAAGTCAAACTGTGGTCTAATCTGACCGAAGCACCTTCCTCCATAGGATTGCTGTGCCCCCCACATGGCTTCTGGATTTGTGGAGTGCACAACTAATAGTTGTCCGGCGAACGTATTCTCCCACCTGAGCTGCGGTTCTCTGGTGCTCCTCCAGAGCCAGCAAGGGGCCCTTGTCTGCTTCTCTGATGCTCTTCTTTCCCATCCAGCCAGTTTAGGTGGAAGGTCGTGTCTTGGTAGGTTTGCAGTAGTGTCATTCACCGTCTAACCATGGTGGACTGAACAGAGCTCTGTGAGACGTTTAAAGCTTGGGTCTTTGTTTTATAACCTAAAACTGCTCTAAACTCTTAACCACCACCTTTTATCTGACCTGTCTGCTGTGGTCCTTGGTCTTCCTGATGCTGTTTGTTCACTGATGCTCTCTAAATTATAAGGCCAGAAACATAATGGCTGCATTTATAATATTACCCAGAGGTGGACTTATCTTACTAATATGGTGACTTCTGAAGTTCTAATTCGCTGCACAAGATGTTAGTTGTGAGTATCAGAATTAAGGGGTCTAAATACAAATGCATGCCAAAATGTTTATGAATCTTATATGTAAAAAATAAATCTATAATCATGACTTATTTCCTGTTCACTTCACAATTCTGGACTACTTTGTGTTGGTCTATCAGATAAAATGCCAATAAAATGCACTGAGGTTTGGTTTCAACTTTTCAGGATGTGTAGCTTTGAACCTTCTCAAATTTTGTCCAGAGGCAGCGAACATTATGATGGTACTGCAGACCTTCTGGTGACCGGTGGATAACATGGTGATGAGAAAACGGGGCAGCATCTGTGGGTGGGGCAGGACCCCCATCTGCTTCCTGCTGAGATTCAGGCGGGGTTCTGGGCCCCATGTGGGTTGGTTGTTATACAGCAGTGGGTGGGTGGGTGGGGGGGGTTGGTAGGGGGTCTGGTTTAAGGAATTGTGGAGGGAGTTTAAGCCTCCTCTCATGTGAGCACTGGAAAAAAAAGAGAGGCACACACAAACAAAAAGCCAGACCTGTCCCTAATCTGGATACCAAATCCGCTCCACAATGAGATTTAAAAAAAAAATCTGAACCCCTTCCAGCCAAAACAGCACAGGGCTCCAAAACTTCAGAATAAAGGACAAAGGATGCTTACAGAGCTATGCGTGTGCACAGAGCATGAAATTCCCATTTGTACCGACATGAAGATGTCAGATCAGGATGCCTTTTGGAACATATTTATGTGGAAACCTCGGTGGATTTCCACAAAGTGTGCTGATAATAACAGAGTCTGTGAAAAAGGCCGTGAGCTCCAACTGTGAAAAGTCAAAGTTATATTAACTTCTTGTGATCAGACTCGACACACCGCTCTACAAAGAGCACCTTGTTTCCTCACATAATCCCGGCTGCGACCGAGCTCGGTGCGTCTGCTGATGCTTGATGCTGTTGTGTAACGAGTGAGGGAGAGAGCAGAGTTTTCCTGTGGGACGTGGGGGAGCCATGGCTCCGGGGTCACTAACTCAGATGGGAATCTGGACGTGATCGACCGCTTCGTCTCTTTAGACATCAAACTGAGCCCCGTAGCCTCCGAGGCGCGCCGTGCTCCGGCTTTAATGACAGATACCTGCACAGGAGGAGCTCCACGGAGGCTGATGGGACCACAGCTGCTGGGAGGCCGAGGAGCAAAGTGTTTACGGTGCCTCTGTGTGACTCGTCTGCTCTGCCTTGTGATCTGAAAAGAAAAAGGGGGGGGGAAGTGTTTCAGCATGAATGTAGGCCACAGAATCTATTTTCCTTAGGCTTCTTATTTTTTTTCTCTTCAAGATAAATAATGCAAAGAGTTTCCTCCTCTTGAGCACATTCAAAAACTCAAACCCCCACTTTGAAGAAGCGCCCAATTACCCCCTTTTACTCCTGCAGGGTTTCCCCCATTATCCCCTCCCAAAAAACTCCCACCTCACTTTTTAATTTGTCTCTGCCCCCTCCCCCTCTATCCCATTTATTTCTCCCTTCTCTGAATCCCCTGATCTCCAGTTCCCCCTCTTGTCCTTGTTTTAGGGATGATTTGGAGCCAGCGCAGTCTGCAGCAGGGCAGATAACGCTGACAGAGGACAGAGTTATAATCGTGTTTAGCCACAGCAGAGATGCCCTGGGAGCTCTCAGCTCTGTAGCTTTAAGAGATTTGTGATGTGGGTCTGTTACTCAGGGTCCCCTCCTGACTTTGTACCATGACATACAGAAAGAGCAAGAGAGAGAGGCGCTGCTACCTTATTCCTTCTTTAAAATGTAGGTCATCCTTTGGATTTGAAGCAATCTCAGAGGTTAGCATTCATGCTTCCAGACAGTTTGTCTTTTTATTATTAAGTTATTCAGCTCGGTTGCTCTTCCGTGTTAACGGGGCAAAGGCAGCTTGCAGAAGTTCAAACTAAGCTTCCTTGTGAAGGAAACGTGAAGTAAGAAGATATAAAAGTAGCAGCGTTTTTTGGATACAAGCAGCCAAGAGGAGCTTCCTCCGTAGGATGGCCAGACTCTTCCGGGTGGAGTTCATCACAAAGCTGCTGGTTCTCCTTATCGAAAGGAGTCAGCTGATGTGGTTTGGGCATCTGATCAGGATTCCTCCTTGGTGCCTTCCTTTTGGAGGTTTGACGTCCCACGTGGAGAGGAAGATCCAGATCTGGGTTTGGGGACCAAATATCCTGCCTGGCTGGAACACCTTGAGATCCCCCAGAATGAGCTGGAGGAGAGGCCTGTCTGGTCCCTGTGGAAGACAGTGGATGGATGGATGGATGGATGGATGGATGGATGGATGGATGGATAGATGGATGGATGGATGGATGGATGGATGGATGGATGGATGGATGGATGGATGGATGGATGGATGGATGGATGGATGGATGGATGGAACGACTCGTTACCAACAAGGCCTGCGTAAAAACTTCTCTAAATGCACATGTTGAACCTTGAAGCAGAAGGGCTACTGCAGCATGAGATCACTCACTACTGCTGGTTAAAAACAGGGAAAAGGCACACATGGTGGACAGTAACAGACTGGGGAAAAAATGCTGCCTGGTCTGATGTTAGAGTCTGGATAAATGTGTGGATCCATCTTGCAGCAACAAATCAGGAGTAATGAACTGACAGATACTTTCTTGGACCACTCGGAGCCCCAACTTCACAGCCTACCCGACAGTTGTTACTGGCCATGTCCAGCCCTTTATGACCAGAGTACAAATCTTCTGATAGTTTCTTCGAACATGCACCATGTCGCAAAGCTAAGATAATCTCACACTTGTTTCTTGAACATATCAATGAGTTAAATGTACTCCAATGACCTCCACAGTCACCAGATCTCGATCCAATAGAGCGCCTATTGTTACCCGGAAGATGTCATGGATGATAAATCAACTGAGATAGTTTCATGTTTATATAAAAAGAAATTGGAGCAAACATCAGTTGATTGTACATGTTTTGTAGATTAAAAAAAATGTTCAACGTGTTTAGCATTTGCAAAACATTTTCATCCGTCATGCATTTCTTTTTTCCTGCTCGCGTCCTGCTGCGAGCGGAGGGGGAGGGGCTCTCTGTCAGGCCCCGCCCCCCCTGCGCTCTGACTCGCCCTCCCCGTGTGACAGGGGGAAGGCTGGGCTGTCCCGAGCATTATCTCAACACTCTCAGACCCACACACACACAAACACACACACACACACACTCACACACTCACTAACTGAGCTCACTCTTTTAAGCTGTTTCATTTTCTGTTGGAGATCAGCTGCAGACGCGCAGCTGCCTTTGCGCAACGCGAGAAGGACCAGAGGAGACTGCAGACATCCAGGCTTCTTCTTCTTTCCTGCTGCTGCACCTCAGGAGTTTCACTGAGAGAGGAAAAACAAGTCCACATGAGAGAATGAGAGTGAATGGGTTGCCCGGGAGCCTGAACCGTGCGGAGTGAATGGAGGGAGCACCAAGTGGACGCGACAGAAACTAACTGAGAATGGAGGACGGCTTCTCCAGCTACAGCAGCCTTTATGACACCTCGTCCCTGCTCCAGTTCTGCAACGGTAAAACTAACTCGTCCTGTTTGTCCCCTCTCCGCATGTTCCAGAACCGGCTGGCTGGGAGTGTTTTCTGCTCCCAGACCCCAGATATCCCTGCTGCGTCTCCGCGTTTCTGCGCAGCTCTGGTTTTACACAGCGCAGAATTTAGGCGTTCGTGCACAAGAGCAAAAAAAGTCATGCAGCAGGAAGACTCAAGGCCGGCGTAATGCCAACATGCATGTCAGACAGAGTCAGCTGCAGCCAGGGGAGCCGATAAACAAAGACAGGGAGGCTGAGAAACAGGGAAGGTTTAAGGTTCTCCTGCTCTAACTGTGCTGCTGGATGAGGAGGAAGAACAGCTGGATCCCCGCAGGACACCAGTGTTCTCCGGGCTGTTGGACAGGAGAAAGCCTTGGTGGGAGGTGATGTGTTGGAGAGGAGGGGTGGGGGGGGGGGGGTGAGTCAGGGATGAGGGAAGGCAGGATGACACATCAGAATGACATCAGTTTGGGGATGTGTTCCCATTAAGCTCTCCTTGTTTTGTCCTGCAGTGTTTATACTAAACTGGGCTCATTTTGGTAATTTTCCTGACATGTTGTCCTTCTACAGTGTATTAAGGCCAACAAAGCTGACAGTCCTGTAGAGATAGGCCTGTTTCTGATACTTACAATATGGCTCTCCATCCAGGGCAGCAAGCAACAGGGGGGCCAATGAGAACCCAAACACAACAAATGATGTGGGTTTTTCTTTTGTAGTAAAAACCTGATAGACATTGACTGGATATTCTGAACTGACTGTGTATTTAATGGAAAGCAGACCTAACCCCCCATTTAGCATCCAAATCAGTGCTAAACCATAAGGTTATTTTGCAGTTTTTCAAAGACTCTGGCCCCAATTTGATCATGCTTGCTTTAAAATACTTAAAGCTGTAGCTAGGTTATGTATTAAATTACACAACATAGATAAATCTTTACATATCAAATAGTTACCTATAAAGAAGCACTTTTGTTTCTGAATACATTTCATTGGGGGACTGAGTGTGTGTTTAGTTATTTGTGGGGACGGGCGTGCAGAAGGATGGGTTCATTCAGGTCGGCATTCATTCATGCCTACAGACAGTTAGACCCATGCAAAGGGGATTAGAACCGACGCAACAACTTAATTTACTTGCTTGTGCTTCTCCTAAAATGGTATAAAGATATTAAAGGAAACTTTTTTTGGATAAATTGTGGAACTTTTCCAAAAGTTCCTCCTTTTCCTCCAAAGCGTTTCCTTGTCTTTATTTAACGGGTAAATATAAGAATGTTCTGAATGTGTTCATGCCACCACAGCTTGTCATTGTATGCTTCCTCGGCTGCCATTTACAGATAATAAAAAAGAAATCAATGGCATTTACTGAGCTGTGTAAGCACTCTCGCAGCTCATGAAGAGGAGAATAATGCCGTCTAACACAGCAAACGAAAAGCTGTGTAATTACAAAGAAGTATCTGCTGCTGGGCGTACGCCGGGTTCCTCTGTGTTTCCATGAATTACTGATGAGGTGAAGCTGCTTAATAAAAGCGTTTTGGGTCTCCTTCATCAAACCAGGGGCAGACACAAACAGAGAAGCTGCAGAGATATGGATCTTGTGCTAAAAGACAGAAGAATATCGATCCATTCAGATTCATTTCGTCCTGGTTGGACATGAACCCTGAACATTTTAAACCTGTTCGGAGCAAACTGAAAGTGTGCCACTTGCTGCACTTGTCATGTTTCTTAACAGGAATGGCATTTAAAGTAAAGGTGTCTCTGCTTCCTTGTGATGAGTGAAACGACAGTGACAGCAGAGGTGTGCGCTAGTTTGACTGACCTGAAAAACAGGTGTGGCAGCCCGTTATGGAGGCTTTAGGAGTTTCCCCGAGGAGGTGGCTGGCCTTTAAACTTCGTAGAAATAAAAGTACAACAGCCGGTGGAGGTTCTGTGCAGAGCGTCTTTTTAAAACTCAGGGTTTTAAAAGTCTTGCTGTATTTTTCTCACTCCTAAACTTCCTTTGTCTCTTTTTACGAGGGATAAATGAATTAAGTATACTAAATATTCTTAATCATTAATTAATATTTGTAAAAAAGAAACAAAATATAACTTCAGACATATAAGGTTGTTTAGCTTTTCCTGAACGTTTTTCGCTTGCCACCTAATAAATACACTGTGAGGCTATAGACAAAGACAAAAAAAGGTTTTAGATCAAACATGCTTATAAGCACAACCACACATTGCAGTATATTGTATAAATGTAATTTTTTTTAACCTGTTACAAAGGGTTAGCGCTAACACCACTAGCTTAATGCTAATATCCATAGACATCATATACATAGATGGCTCATTACTGCTGTGTGCTGGAGCGCATCCTGCGTTGCCGCCATATTGGATGGGTCTCTCTTACTCAAGGCTGGCATATGACACAATGGGAGTAAACGCCGAGGGAGCAACTTTACCCGTATTTTCTGCAGCTTATGGTTGAAATAACCGGGGATAACTATTGAAAGTAGATCACATGGCGCAGATCACCATTTTGGGCTGAGATTGGTTCTGAAGATCAGTATTTACTTGGTGAGAACATTGCAGAAACCCAAGAGATGGACCATAATTTTATGCTTATCAATCTGCTATTGCTGTATTTCACAAACTAAGGCTGGATCAGGTTGCCAAATTAAGTACCCTGGAGTTAGAGAGTACAAACACATGCAAGAAGCTGTGCAGAACTGTTCTTTTTCAAGGGTCTTAAGCTGGAGAGTAAGACCCTTGAAAAAGTCTTAAGCTCTATTTGCAAGCAGGGTAGTGTGAGACACTGGAATGACTTGGGAATTTTTAAGAACACATTCCTAGGCCTTTAAAAACTGCGTGTATACGTAGCACGCAGAAATATGAGGAAATTATTGTAGATGTGTAGAGAAGGCTCAGGATTATCCATACGTGTGTGAGAGACAGAGTGAAACAAATTTTAATGAACAAACCAACTTGTTTCTTTACTTAAATGTATTCATTTATATATATATACTGAGTTGTAATACCACATGTACTTCAGCATGAAAGCACGTATTTATCTACATATTTAATATGTCATAACACATGTCTGTCTTATCACATATATGTACATTGATATGCCATATCTCTCTGTTAAAGAGCATACATTTATGAAATACGTTGTTTGAACAAGGTATTTCAGCATTAAAACATGTTTTTTTTTATATGTGACAGCTTCCTGCGTCATAAACATATCTCTGCTGTTTGTAACAGAACAAACCGTGTAAAAATCGGGGAAAATTCAGGGAGTTATGATTTATCTTAGTTGGGCAAACAGCTTCGTTAGTACGTATAAATACTCCGGGGTCGCGTGTCGCATGAGAGACCCATCCAAGGTGGCGGCATAAAGCTGAGACGTCAGCTCCAATAGGCAGCGGGAGCCCACGGGGCGTCTACCTATATAATGTCTATGCTAATATCTATACAAAATCCTATTCATTGCTAATGATTAGCATCCAGTTGACTTTTCCCTACAGTAGTTCTACAAATCTGCCTTTTGTTTCAATGTCATACATATGAAGACACGAGGCCAAAGGGAAATAAAGCTTTGGCATTTATCTTTGTTTCAGCTGAGAAAGCATTTTTGGACGATAGCACCGCAGCTCTCACAACCCTTATGTGTTGCACGACCCACATGCTAGGCTGCTTCAGAGTCATTACACCTCAAATATAGTAGCAGTGACAAAAAAACAAGAATACATTCCCATATCTCAGGCTGTTATGCAGATGGCTCAGATACCTCAGTATGCAGCTTGCTTGAAACTGAAAGGGAAACTGATGGCATGACCTAATTTCAGATTATTTCTGATCATATAGTAATTCTGTCCCCTCTGATTGGCCGTTGATCCTTGAATATGAAAAAATATATATATTTTTCATTTCCTCACATTTATTAGCTTTAAAAAGCAAATATTGAAACTTATATGTTTAATAAAAACATCTGCGGTGTATTTAAATGTTCTTGGGCCCATATTTCCTATTCTATGAGGGGAGGAATAGCTACTGCTTATTGTAATTGCTGCTTTGTAACTGAGGCAGCCGTCGGTTGAGGGAAATTTGACCGGAAGCGGAAGTCAAGCTCATACTGAAACAGCCGAGAGGAGAAAATCTAAAGCGTAAAGTATCTCTATATCATGCTAAAAAGTGTCGACTGGGCATGTGATGGGGAGGGTTTTACTTGGCCCACCTCCAATACAAGAACAAACATGTAACATTGTTGGTTTACTAATTTAAGAAGTCTTTGAAAAATGAGAGGAAAGGCGCTCACCAAACTACCGTGTCGATATTTTTACAGATATAAAACAAAGTGTAACCAGTTAACCCTGGGAACTCTTGCCTGTTATTTGTTACATAATAAGGCATTTTTGCATCCGTCTTTTTCTGTAATATCTAATTTTCTTCAAAATGTTTTACCTTTTGGGTTTGCCTTTCTTTGACTCATCGTAGTGTCTTTGTGCAGAAGATTTGTAACTTGAAGATTGTTCTGTTTTAAAAAGCAAAGAGGTTGCCCTGCTTCAGGCCGTTGCAAGAATGAGGATGATGACTTTCAGTATGATGTTGAAATGGTTTAAAAACTCAAGTTACCATCCATCCATGTCTATACCCGCTTGCCATTATGGGATGGTCACCAGTCCATCACCTTAGTTGATTTGATTTTCAGCCTTGATGTTCCTGCTCTCTTCTTTTCCTTTACACACTAAAACATCTTTACACAGAGACTCATGCAGCAGCATCTTGTATTTTGCTTCAACTGACTGCCTCACCGGGGGAGTGTGAATAGGGTGAGAGCGCACACATCTACTGGGCCGATCTGTTGGACTGTGTTTGTCCTGAAGGCTAAAATGACATCATAATTCTCCACTCCAACCGTCCAAATCCTCTCAGAGCAGCAGCGAATGATGTCATTCATTCCCCTCGCCGACTGCCCCTCTCGTGGCCGGTGTGTTGTCGGCCATCCAACCAGACTAATGTTCAGGGAGCGGGTCAGCTTAACTGCAGAAAACATGAGCAGGCTGCCTGCTTTGTCCTCGGCAGGTCAGGCCAAAAGGAAATTAGCCCCGTCACAACCTCGGACGCATCCAGACACGCAGGCTGATTACAGCTGATGGAGGAAGTAAAACCCTTTACAGAGGCCGTTCTTCTGTGAAATCAGATTTAGAACAAGCTGCTTTTGGAGGAGAGCGCAGATTTAATTGTATTAGTTTGTGGTTTGTAGCTGGTAATGATGATGGAGTTTATTTGTAATTGCTTTCACAGATACTTTGATATCTGTTGGTCCATTTTAAGGGGAAGAAAGTGATCCCAGTTGTTTCCTGTTTTGTCTGCGCGTACGCTGCCGCCAGCTGTTTCTCTAAGTCCACAAAGGCTGTGTTCACAGGGTCCCTGATATGAGGAGTAACGATCAGAGTAAAAATATAAACCCACGAATCATACCAGAGGAGAGCATGTGAGCTTTTGTTCAGACTTCAACCAGTTGGGTTTTCTTTTTAATGGTTTCAGTCAGCATAAAACTTCATTTTGGTTATATGTTGGAGGATTTCCCCCCCCAACATAGTCAGTACCAGCTGCCTTTTATTTTTACTGTCAAAATGTCAACTCTGTTACAGAAAAGATCTACTAACTAGGTATTAACCACTGATTTGAACCAAATCTTTGCAGAGAGAGAGGGAAGCATTTTATTTTCATTTTATCGAGAGTAAAGAGCAGCCAAATGCAACCAAAATGGGCTGAGTATAATTTAAAAAAAATGCAGTATAAACACTGCTTGTAGTTACATTTATAAACACTGTGGGTAGTTTTATTAATACTTTTACCAGTCTTTGCTCCGGTCTTCCGTCCCTTTTTGCCAAACGAGCAAACGGATTAGGCAGATGTTGCCGCTTAATTAGGAAAACACGGCACATGCAAACTAATCCCGCTGTGCTTCACGGGAACCGTTTGGGTTTAAATAACCCAAATGAAATGCCAAAATGATCAAAGAAAACAAAATAAAAAGCCTCTTCCTGTTATGTTTCTGGCATAGAACCATATAGAAAACGTTAGAATAAACAGGATGGAGCGTATAATTACACTTTTCTATAGTCTTCATTTTTGAAAAGGTTAAGTTGGATTCCCTAATATTTTCTATCAAGCAGCAGAAATCTTTGTCCAGTAAAAAAAAATAATTATGTTTTGCTTTTAGCTTTTAGCTAAATTATCATTTCAGCAAACTTCTTGAATGAACTCCTTTAAAGTACTTTAACCAGCATCGTTTGATAAGACTCAGTGCATTAACAGCTAAGCCCAGAAACATTTATATACCTGATACATTCGGGCTTAAAGTACTCTTTTAATTTAAACTACACGTCTCTTCAGACTGGCAGAAATATTAATGTTTTGAGAGGCTCAGCCTGGATTACGATTTTAATCTAACAGAGAATCTGTGGAGGGAGCTAGAGATTAGAGACCAACAAGGTCTTCAAACCTTAAAACTTTGAGCACCACTAAAAATAAATGAACAACATAGAAAAGGCTACAAATTATTCTTGAATATTTTTTTTTTTCCAAAATTTAAACTTCTTTCAGGAAGTTTTTTTTGTCTTTTGATGCCTCTTAATAACGATAGAAACAAAGTTCTTGTTCAAATGAAAATAATTTTAAATGTACTGGGGTGTGAATAATTCTGGCCTTAAGCACACAAACTACTGCTGCTAACTCATCAGCTATCACGCTCATTAGCGTTAGCACAAATACTGTAAGTATTTGTGCTGTAAGTGGATCGGATTCCTCCATCTTGAATAAATCAGTAATCACATTTCTGCATCTGTTTTGATTAAATCTCTCTTTTTTCACATATAAACACATGGCGGGGATGAAGAAAGGACGGAAACTGCCGATATGGGTTCACAAATGAAGAAAGTATGGATTAATAAGTAAAGGTGCAGCTGGACTGAGCAGATGTGAAGGGTGAGGTGGGAGTTTAATAAAGGTTGAAGCTGCTTTGATGTTTGTTGGAGGGATTTTGATGCACAGCGGAGTTGACGGGACTTCATCGAGTCTCCTCCTCTTCCTCTCTGGCGCTGCATCTATAGACGTCTCGGTCTGAACTCTGATTGATGATGGCACGTGGCGAGGGATTAGGATTAAAGTCTAGCTCACGTTACCTACCAAGGATGAGTTGCAGGAAAGGGGAGGAGGTGTTTGTGTTCGAGCATTTTCAGCGAGCCTTAATCTGTGCTCGGTTTTCTCCTGCTTTCACTGACCGAGAAGCTGAATATCGATGTCTCCTCTTTATTCTTCCTCTTCTGGTTTTGGCCTTCCTCCGGATTGATTCACGTTGTCCATGTACGCACATTTGCACAAAAATTTCCCGTGAACTACATCGAAATGGAAGATGTGAAGGCAGAACATGAGGGAATGATGTGAACCATCAGTCATCTGTAGCCGCGTGTTTCAGAGGATGGGCCTAATGAATATCGACCTGAATAGGATAACTGATCTGCTCCTGCTGATTCGTTTAAAGGCTCATATTGATTTCCAATATCTGCGTCAGTGAGAGGGCGCACCTTGTTCTTTTTGTCTCAAACTTGATGCAGCTGCGCCTCCTCCATTTTGAACTCCCAGTCTGCTTTACTCTGCTTCTCTTTTTCAAGTACGTTGCCCCATCATCTTCCCGTCAGACTCTCTCACGGTCTTTGTTTGATCTCGGGGAAGAGCCCGTGGTGGAGTTCAGAGCGCTCTTCTGTTTTTCTTTTTAATTTTTAATCTACAGCCAGTCAGATATTGAGCTGGGCGATTTGGGCCGCCCTACCCCAATCCACCCAACTCCTTATCTCCCTCCTTTTTCTCTCACTTCTCTCCTGATAAGGTTTGCTCGGCGCGTTTTTTTCTTTTTTTTTAGTGCTGCTAAATAGAGAACCATTTAAAGTGAAACGATACACAGACAGACAGCTTGTGCTCATTAAAGGTTTGCAGTGATACTGAGCAGCCATTCAACCAGCTTGCATAAGGTCCTCTGATAAGATCTCTGATGCTTGTTTACTTGGTAGAAATTGGGCCATCTATGAAAATACATTTTGAAATTACAGGAATCTTTTATGCAATTGTAATCTCCCCTTTAAATGAATGGATGACACGGTACAAGATAAGATATAAAAGATTGAACATAAAAGACCGTTTTTTAAGAACATGTTTGAGATGAATTAATGTCATCTAATCATAAAGAAACAAACAGTGAACATGGTGGATGTCCAAAAAGAACAGTTGCTTGGCTACTGCATCACTATGTTCCAGGTACACTTGTTTTGTTTTACCTAAATTTAGATAAAGGGGATTATCATCCAGCCTGTCCTTTATCACCCAGTGGATCAAACTGGACAACCCACTGAACTGGCTTGGTTTAAAAGACACCAACCAATCAATACTATTGAGATAAAAATGCTAATTGACTACATATTTCTGTAAATAAGTCAGATCTGCTTCGTAAAGTGCCTCGAGATGACGTTTGTTGTTAGTCGGTGTTAAATAGATAAAATTAACTGAATTAAAACGTCATAAAAGACTGACTGAGGAAAGTATATAAAGTGAAGAAAACAATGGTCCAAGTATAGAATCTTGCGGAACCCCACAGGTTCAAAAATATTTTGCTCTTCACAATTTTTTATTTGTAAAATTTATAGGGAATATTTTTTTCTATACATGAATCAGTTGTTAATTAATTAATTCATTGTTTAGTTATTTTAATATTCTTGCAGTGGCAACTTTAAAAACAGAGAAAATAAATACCAGTGAAACAGCTTAGTCTTATGAAACAGTAATAATATCTACAAAAAGCATTTGAAGTGCAATTGATCAAGTGAAGTTGAATGTTGCTGATATAATTGTTTTATTGGTTCGTGTTCTGATGGCAAAGTGGAAGCAGCCGTGTTTCATCTTAAAAGATACTAACTTGTATAGTGCAATATATGTTTCTTAAAATCTGCAGACAAAATGAGAATGGCTTCGTATGAATGAAGGGAGCCCAGGTTTGCTCGCAGCTTGAGCTGAAATATTCTATTTTTGTTAAAATGCCGTCACCATTTGTGGCATTTATCTTTTTTTTAAAAGCAGGGTTAACTTTCCTATGAAGAAATTATTACTTGTAAAAAAAAATAAACTCAGATCATGTCTTAAATAAAAATGAAAAACGGAAATAGCGTTTCTGTGCACATTATAAGCTGCCAAGAATACTCTCTTCCTTTCTTGTCCATATCTCCACTGACACACATTCTGGCAGCCTCATCCCGTGACCTACTAAAACAATCAGGCATGTAAAACAGCAGCGTTTAAATCCCTGCACTAAATATATATATATATACTCTGACTCTGCGTGTGCAGTTAGAGCTCCTGAAGCTGAGCACTAAGAAGGTTATGTGCGGTATCTGTGCAGGACAGTTTGCATAAATATGTGTGTCTGCCTGCTGAGGATCATCAGGAGTGTCTGTGTGTATACATTCCCATCATCACAAGGTCGACAGATGAGACACGCAGGCAGCACGAGACCTTGGACGGTTTGTCACAGACGCTTAAAAATATCTCAGCAGAGCCAGAAACAGAGCAGAAAGTGGGGTGCTTTCAATCAGTGCTGCAGTTTTAACTGTGCTCAGCAGAGCGTGGAGTGTTACCTGTGGGGGAAGGCCACCGATAATAAATCAAACGAGTCAGCAGAACCCACAGGGGATGCCATTATTTTTAGTTTCGACTCGATGAAACAGACGCGAGGCGGCAAGAAATGTAGAAATTGTTTATGAAGAGTTACATCCAGTAGTTTAAGCGGCACCGTGCAGATATTAAAACCTGGAGTGTTGTGGAAAAGTATGCCATGTCTCATCAGTCTACAACATATTTTTCACAAAATGCATCTAATTATCAAGCTGTTGAGAAGCTTTTGTGTTCTTTTTTTCAGTCAGCACTGGTTCTGGCCTTGTAAATCTCCCATAGAGGCCAGGTTTGCCCGGCCTCTTTCTTATTATTGAATCATGAACTCTGACTTTAAGTGAGACAAGTGAAGCCTGCAGAGCTTTACATGTTGTTCTGGGTTATTTGGTAACCTCCTGGATGAGTTGTAAATGCACTCTTGGAGGTATTTTCACCAGCCAGCCACTCCTGGGAAGGTTCTCCTCTGTGTTTTCTCCGTTTGTGGACAGTGGCGCTCGCCGTGATGGTCCCAAAGTCTTAAAAATGGCTTTGTAACCCGTTCCAGACAGAGAGATGTGAATGACTTTCTTAATTGTCTGTTCTCAAGTTGCTTTAGATCAGACCATGAGTTGTTGCTTTCTAAAATATCTCAGCCTATTCATGTTGTCAGACCGCTTTGATTTTAGTCATTTCTCAATTTGACAGGTGTAGCAAAGATCTGACCAGGTGTGGCTGGTAAAACTGAGCTAGACCTTCCCCCAAAAATGTACTTCATCACAGTTAATGAATAATTTAACATGGGAGCAATAGGTTTTTTCACATAATGCGATTCTGGCTTCGAAATTATCATTTGAAAACTTGATTATGTGTTTACTCGCGCTATCTTTGTCTGATATTAGAATTTAAGTGATGACTGTAACACCTTAGCATGACAAAAAGCAAAAACACAGGAAATCACCAAAATCTTTAAAATCAATTACCGATTAATTTATTACCTGTGGCAAAATGAACGTTAGCTAGACTGAGTCAGCAAATTGGTCCCAGTGATGCTCACATCATCAATTTGTCTGCTTCTCACTTCCGACTCGTTGCTGGTTGTAATATTAACAAATAAAATGTATCCTCTTGGTGCCTGCTGTGCAGCTCCCAGAGATTACACTGCACCCTAATTGGTCTGCTACATCTGCTGCTAATGGAGGAAGGAAGGGGAAAGCCCAGTCTTTCTGCGAGTGACTGAGTGTGCACCCCCCCCCCCCCCACCCTCTGCATGCACCCAACAGATGGGTAGAGGAAGAGCGGAGGATCCCATTAGAAATTCCATCAAAAATTGATTCGTCAGACCACAGGTGCCGAGATGAGAGGAATGGCGGTCTTTGCAGGTCTTTGCTCTAAACTGACACGTCAGTTTTTGTTGCTGAAAGAGAAATCACTTTTACACCTCTCATTTTGGTGTAGAGGGAATTCGGTTTCAACTCAAAAATTAAGCAGAAACAGACATAAAGAGTTAAAACTGGATTATTAAACAAAAGAGTTTATTTAATAAACTTTTTGTTAAAACATATTCATATCTTTTATTGAAATTGTGATTTACTTTCTGACACATAGCAGAGCAAACCTAACGAGTTCACCCAGACAGCTGTAGCACGATGTTTTTAAGCTTTCTTGTAGATTTGTGCTTCCCCATCTCCATATATATATATGAGTAAAATATTCAGTTATGCATCATTTGTTTTATCTGTATAATTCATAATTAGAGGAATGTATATACCAGCTTTTGTACCTGGTGTTTTCTTGTCTTACACGTTTGTATTATAGGGTGATTTAGCTCTGTTAAACCATATTGCATCAGTCTGAGAGATTGGTTATTTTAATCTTCTTTCAATTCCATTTAATACATAAAAAAGCTGAAAGAAAATTTGTGGAAATTTCTCAGGATAAATTGGTTCAGAAAGCAATCAAGGATTATCAGGACCTTTAAATAAAACAGAAAGACAGATAAGAAATAATCCCTAATAGGATCAGAAATTAAGTTCTTATTAATTATGCTAAAATGTTATGCTAATAATTAACAGAGCCAAAAAAAAACCCATTTGAAAAAATAAATATACCAAGGCTAATTTAACTGTACTAATACCGCTAAATGGGAAAAGTTTTAAAGATCTATCATTTATGAAGAATTTCTTAGAACCCTAAAGATTGGAGGTATGATTGTTTTATCATTAATTTTAATGTTAATCTGCGAGTGAAAAGAAATGGGCAGGAGAAATTCACCTGGACTCAACATGTTCTCCACCAGAACCACTGCTAAAGGAAGATGTTAGGCACCTTTTTGTGGTCCAACATGGAAACGACTGAAACTTCTCTGGTATGATGGGGAAAGTCAGCAGAAACCGTTGTTTTGTCCAAAAGTGTCTCTGAGACTGGCAAAACTGGACTTTTGGAGACATGTTTCCCCACTTTTGATGTTTCCTGCATTGGTTTTTGAAAACTAAGGTGGATGAAGAGAAACGGGAACCTCCAGAGCTTTATAGAAAAAAAGGACAAAATGACACTTGGCAATGAAGCAAACATCAGGAGCCTACAGGGAACCTAAGCTTTTGGGGAGGAAACTTTACAAGGCTCTAATCAACCAATCAGAGGCTAAACTGGTGGTAATGTGAGAGATATGTCACTTTATACAGCCAATGGAAAGATGTTGTTAATTTTAACCGAAATACCAACAATTTATCACTCCAGAGACACACTACATCCTGACTGAGGCTGTTTTCACTATGTTTTTCAAAGTATACAACCTTTCCGTTGAGAAAAAGCAGGTTCACACTCAATCGCTAATCAACATTTAGCGTCCGGTTCTTTCAAATTAAGCAAAATAGGCTCATTCATATGATCTTAACAAAACCTTTGATTTGTCCCATTTAGGAGGAACCTGGCAGATCTGTTGGTGGCTTTCATAGAAAACAGAGGGTACAACAATAGTGTTGAGTTCTTTGTAGTTTGGAGATTCTGGGGCGCCACCTGTGGGAATTGGAGGTGATTTTTGATGCAATCTAAATGTCTTAGGAAATTTTAAAAGTCCAGGCCTTGTAGATAAAAAGCCAATGCTGAGGTGTTCACGTGCACTACAAAGTTTAGTTTAGTTTGTTGATTTTCACAACATAAAAATCCAAGAAAAAAACATGTTAAAAGCATAAAAGTAACAAATAGTATGTGATGGCATGGTAGAAACCAGTACTGATTTATTTAAACCATGACAATATACCGTAGGTATATAGAATATTAAAAATACATGAATAATAAGCAGAGATTAATTACACAATCAAGTGCTATAGCACATATAGCTTGGACCTAGAGAAACTTAACTAAAAAAAATAACATCTTTCTGCTTATTCCTTTATCTGCTGGCAGCTTTAGATAAAAAGCAGTAGTGCTTTCATATGCATCCGTTATATTGGCAAAGTAAGAAAGCTACAAAAAGCTCAAGATTACAATACCTTGGCCATGTTAAGGTATTCAGAATCCTAAACCTTTAGATAAGCAAGATTTCTGAATCCACCACAGTGGTGAGGAAGTTATTTCTTGTATTTCCTCAACAATTTATTTTCCTAGTCCTCCCAGAAAATGACACTTGTTCAGTTAACACTGATTAGCAATTTATTTTCAGGGGTTTTTGTTATTATTGCTGTTACTATGACTCAGGGCCCTGTTGACTCAGACATTCATATCAGAAAGAACAAGTTTGACCCTGATTTTATTGTAGTAAAAATATTTACTCACCTAATCCACAATCCCCTAGAAATAGAAATGAAGCTGTTTTAATTCACGGCAAAAACAAGCACAAACCAGCATCTTTTGTTCGTCAAGCACAAAGCACATTTTCATGGTTTATCTGCCACATCAGTTTGGAGAGTTGATGAAAATGGAGCTGGTCTGTCCTGTAGGTCTGAGGCTGTTTTGGCTGAACTGCTTTTTCTACAATGAGATGTGAAAAGAGTTGTCATCAGAGGAAAGCAGCAAAGTGACGCCCACATAGGCCTGTCACGATAACAAATATTGCTGAATGATAAATCTTTCTAAAAAATCATCGCGATAAACTGTAATATTGTCATCTGGAGACCTTTTTCAACTAACATGACAATGGCATAATAACACAAATCCTCTCGACACAACGGCTCAGATAGATTCAGCAGTTGGCCGCCGTCATTTAGCTTAAATCCTAAAAACTTCCACATTGCAGCGGTCGCTTTGACACCAATTCCATTTTCTTTTCTAACGAGCGTTTCTCTGGCTCTCATGCTACACTTTAAGCATGTGCCCACCTAAAACAAGATTTAACTCCTCTTACACTGAGGAAACAAGAAGGAAGGGGTGAGCAGACACCGATGCATCAGACTGAAACCATTTGTTATCCAGTCTCAGGTAGAGAAAAACACAAGGGGGAAAAAAACGTAAACTATTATCATTTTAATTAGTCATGTGATTAGAATTTATCGTGTGATTAATTGATTTACTGCAGCTACCAAACGTATTTTAATGACGTGATGCAGGAGCATTTAGGGTCGTATCCGATAGAAACATCTAGTCAAGGAGCAGGCTAGGTGTTTAAATGGAAAGCAGAATGCTGGAGAGTAAACAATGTTACTCAGAGCTTACAAACAAGCAAATGCAATCGGTGTGCATATTTTCCCCAGCCGGAGCGCTGCATGTTCTCCCCGCTGCAGATGGCAGGGATACAACTGGCTGTTATTCTCTCTGTTTCTGTGAAGCTATTTTTGCTCCATGGAAATCGGGTTTCCTGTAAAGACACTGTTTCTGGACGGAACGCCGGCGCGGCACAAACAAATGCACGCCCTCACTTACGCCGCGCGGAACAAGCGTCCCGCCTCCTGTTCCTTCCTGGCTGTTTGTGTCTGGGAACAAGAGCTTGTTTCATGTGAGGAAAGGTTGAGACTGAGAGCGAGGCTTGTGTCAGAGCCTGGAGCTGCTGCCAGCCATGACTCAGTACATCTGTGGTCTGTTTGGGCCGTGAAAGTCTCACTAATGAAGAGCGTTTCTGGGTCCAGCTGTTTGACACGGTGTTGTTGATTCAGTTGGTGGCAGGGGCTTTATGGAAAGATGAACGTGATTGTTGTTTTTGCCGGTCTGCTTAGTCATTCAGATGCCTGTGTTGTTGGGTTTTAGTTATCGATACAGTGGCAAAGGGACTAACATTTCCAGCTTCTTCCCATCCGTCCGTCCGTCCATCTTCTATACGCGTTCATCCTTGCGGGGTTGCGGGAGGGGCTGGCGCCTGTCTCCAGCTGTGATTGGACAAGAGGTGTGGTACACCCTGGATAAGCCGCCGGTCCATTAAAGAGCAACACAGAGACAAACAGGACAATCAGCCCAGCTCACAAAGACAAACACACTCAGTCCTGAGTGCAGTTTAGAGAGAACAATTAGCCTAATAGTCATGTTTTTGGACTGCGGTCAGGATTCAAACCGAGGAGCTTAGCAACAGTGCCACACAGTGAGATAACAACTAGATAGAGCCATGTTTTTATTCCTCACTTTAACCTTGGCAAGGTTTTAAGGTGTGCCCTCGCTTAAGTGTGACTCTTAGCTTGGGCTGAGTGTCCTCGCTTGGTAATTTTTAGATCACTTTAACCATTTGCAAAACTCTGACATTTGTCAGTGGGAGAGATGATCAATCATAAGTAAAATCAGGTGAACAGCAGTTTGCTCATGCTCCTTTGTTGTTTGACATGTAAATGTGAGGATACTGTTAATATATTATGGTAAATGCAAGCAAGCTGTTCTTTGAGAGTTGGATGCTTTTTGTTTTGGCATATTTTCCCTTTTACTCAAGATTATACCTAATCTAATTACAGCCACGTGCTATTTTTACATTAAATTAAACTGTTAGATCCCTAAAATCCCTACATAATGGCATGCTAATATAATTTTTTTAATCAAATAGCTGCATTACTTTTGTTTAAACCATTTGGGACATTTTCTTGGTTTAGAATTGCAAACACAGGCAGAGAGAATACAAATATACGAAGCTAAGCTCTGACTTTATAGAGATCACTAACATTCAGCAAGATCTGCTCCACATAACCACCATAATCCCATAACAACTATAATCCTCTGCCTCGCCATGAGCACTTCCTCTTTGGCAGAAGAGTGTGTGTGTTGGACAGTGCGTGTTTTGTTAAGCAGGGTGTTGGGATAATGCTGTATATATTACGTGCTCCTGAGTTAAGAATGATTTATTCTGCATCAGCGGGCCGTGTCTTTGTCCGTTTGTTCTTCTTTTTTAGCCAATTATTTCTGGCTTTGTGGCTCTTCGTCTTCAGACGTTTCTATCAGTTTCATTTTCATCGGCATAGGTTGCTTGAAAATTGCAGCAATAAACAATGCAACAATAAACCCATATCATTCTTTTTTTAAACCTCTTCCCTCTCACTTAACAGAAAGGATCTTCTGATCTTCTCTTCTTTCCATCAGTTTTCAATTGTATTCAAGTCGTTTGATTGGCTGGGCCATCTTTGCAACCTTAGCTCGCTGGCTGTGTTTGAACATTAGGGCTTTGTTTCATTTCATCTTTAGACTCTTATCAGAGACTCTTGGGGCGACGGTGTGGCAGAGGTTAGGGAGTTCGTCCTGCTATTGGAGGGTTACCGGTTCGATCGCCCGCTCCGACTGTCTCCGTCATTGTGTCTTTGGGCAAGACACTTCACCAGCATTGCCTGCTGGCGGTGGTCAGAGGGCCTGGTGGCGCTGGTGTATGGCAGCCTCGCCTCTGTCAGCCTGCCCCAGGGCAGCTGTAGCTACTAACATAGCTCACCACTGTCAGGGTGTGAATGGGTGAATGACTAAAACTGTAGCGTAAAGTGTTTTGGAGGTGGTCAAGACTAGTTAAAGCGCTATACCAGTACAAGCCATTTACCACTATCAAGAATGTCCCAGTATATTTTTCTATTTGTCATTCCTTCAGTTATATGCAGTCCTTGATATCCTCAATGTTTCCATCACCAAACCTAACTGTTGGTATGATGCTTTGGGGTGATACGCAGGGACGTTTGTCCTCCAAACGTGGGATGTGCAACAATAGCCAAAAGTACGGTGGCCGAGAGGAGCAAATACATAAATGCGCTGCAAACACTAAAAGTACTCCAAACACAAAAAAATTGGCTAGCACACAAACACACAAAACACATGCAGTGGAAAAATGTAGCAAAGGATAAACGCTGCAATCACAGAAGTTAGACACACAAAGTGCAAACGTGCTGCAAACACAAATAATGCCGACACACAGATGCACAAAACACATGTAAAGGCAAATACTGGAAGTTGCAAAAACAACTGCAAGTTAAGAAATGCTGCAAACTAGCTCCACATAGCGGAAGTGCTCCAGACCACAAGGGGGAGTCGACCACCAACCAAGTTATATGGGACCAGACCGGGCAACCTACGGGTGGTAGGTGACTCCCCCTAGTGGTCTGGAGCACTGCAGTTATGCGGAGCTAGAGCTACTTTAGAGCTTTTCTAAACTCGCAGTTGTTTTTGCTACTTGCAGCATTTTTGCATTTGCATGTGTTTTGTGTGTTTGTTTGTTAGCCTTTTTTGTGTTTGGGGAACTTTTTTTGTATGCAGCCCATTTATGTATTTGCAGTGCGTTTGCACCTTTCGGACACGTACAAAAAGTTCAGTCTTGGTCTCATCGACCACAATCTAGTATCTTAGTATTTCATTGAAACGTCCAAATGTTCTGCAACAAACTTAAATAACACTTCAAGATATTTTTCTTCAGCGGTGGAGTGTTGCGCAGTGAGAGTTCATAGTGGCGATGGTGGTTGAGTGCACTGATTATTATTTTCACTGTACCGGCTATCTCCAAGTCTTTCTGAACTCCAAGTCTTTCTGAAGTCTTTCTGAACTTCTGTATTGGTTGCCCTTAGCTCTAAGAAACCGTCACTATTTATTCTTGTGACTAGAAATCTTGCGGAGTGCACCTGGTCAGAGGTGGTTAATGATAAAATAATATTTAAACTTCTGAATTATACCTCCAACAGTGCTCACTGGAACACTCAGAAGTTAAAAATATTCCTGGATCCAATACCACTAGTATATCTTACAGCAATAAGATTGTGAAAGTCTTGAGAGACTTCTTTGCTCCTACCAATCATGAGATTTTACTTCGATGATACCTAGGTAATGACAAATCTTTTTATATAGCATCAGTTAGGATCAAACCGGCTGATAATAACTTTCCCTGATAGGGAGCATGATTATTTTCTAAATACCGAGAGATTTTAGCTGATTTCTTGGCTTTTTGTGCCTTTTTGCTCCTCATTTTCTGCTATATATGCTTTTTCCCTGGGGTTTTCCACTTCATTAAATTTCATTTATTAGTTTCATTGGTGGTAATTTCTTTCTTTGTGCATAATGCTTTGGTTGTTTCCAAATTTTATAATCCCTCCATTAGAAATACATTTATTAAGAAAAGGTCTCTATAAATGCTAAATAAAATGTTTAAATGTGAAATGTCATAACTCTAGTTGCTAAGACACTAGCCCTGCCTGTTTCATGACCTCATTTCCACCTTGATGGTACATTTTACTGAAATAGCTGCACATTATTTATTTTCGGACATGACTATTTTGATCGAGGCATTTGTGTTCTTGCTCCCTGTTTTCATTGTCAGAGGGGTGGAGAGGATTAAGGTGGGGGAAGATGTCTTCAGTTTGACCTGAGTTTGACTTGAGGAAGGATGTGGCTGATGTAGGAGGCTGGAGGGTTAACCGTAGGGTCCTCGTAGGGGTTGTTCTGCCTCTTATCACCTCCTCTTTGACCCCTTGCTGACCTTGTACATGCAGAGTATCCTCTTTTAGTGTTCCCCCTTTCAGTGACCCTGTTCTAACATAAAAAGCCATCCGTACGGCCTTGTCTTTGCTCTTCCCTCCCTCTGTGCTGCCTGTTTTCTCCTCTCTAATCCCCCCTCAGGTCTTGTATGTGAGGATTTCCTCCTCTCTTATCCAAAGAGCCTTCAGAGGCGGGTTGTAATCAGGCACCTGTTTCCCTCATCTGGTCGGTTAATTCGCTGCAACGACATCAGCAGGTCACCTGCTGCAGCTCTTCAAGCTCGTGTGGGATTGATCATGGATGACAGTAACTTTGCTGTTTTCTTCCATTGCTCCATTTTTTCCTCCATTAGTTCATCTTCATTGATGATTGTGGTCAAACTGAAAGCCGTCTGGTTTTATTTATTTTTCAACTTCACATTGTTTTCCAAAAATCATAACTGACTCATACTGTACATCATATAAAACAAATGTGACATTCAGTGAGAGTCTAAAACTCTTGTCCTCGGGGGCCCAGTGTCCTGCAGCTTTCAGGCATGCATTTGCTCCAACACGCCTGAGTCAGACTATTAGGTCAGTACCGGGACTTTGTAAATCCGGGGTGTCCAGCTCCAGTGCTGAACTTTGGTTTGGTATTTACTGGTAACTTTGCAGTACTAGTGCCTCATTTGGTTCAATCTCAAATCCAACGACTCTCTTTGTTTTAACTGTAAACATTTGTCTTAAAACTCAGTAAACTGAGGGACAGAAGTTATTCAGGACTAAACACATCCAGCTGCTCTTCAATCAGAAAATGATTACAGTGGATTGCCGAATTATCTCTGATTTATTTAATCGATGATTGCGAAAAATTGTGACAGACAGTTACCTTCATTAACTTCTTTAAGCCAGATGAACACATACAATTACATATGATATAATTAAATACACGAGTAAGGCCAGCAGAATTGAATTCAGATAATCATATTAACACATGTGACTCACTGGCAGAAATTGATGTCCTGAAGGAACAATTTGCACCGGCTGAAGTGGCCGTGGCAAAACACCATCTGGACAAATGCATGAATATTCTGGAATTAACAGCAGCCGTCAAAGGGCACGTCCAGCAGGTCCGGAGATGTGCCAGAAGTGGTGATTTCACCCCCGCCCGTGCTTTGGAAAACAAAGTCAGACTGTTGTGACAGGCTGTTTCCTGCAGCCATTTTGACTTTTATCATCTTTTTGTTTTTGCAAATGCTTGTTGTGGATTTTTTTTTTTTTTATAAACGTCCTGCAGCTTATTCTGCAAGCAGAAACTTTCCGTCAGGACATTTTATCCTCTGTGCAGTGTCTCTGCTCTTTTGGAGCAAAGAACGCGAACATTAATCAGCCTCTATCTCAGTGGGTTATTGGCGTGTTCAACAATAACCATCTGTTCAAGACAAGGCCCAACACATTGTCCACAGCTGGAGTCACAACATTCTGGGAATGACCTTCCCATGTGTTTTTTAAATTCTTAAAGATTTTCTGCATAAAATCGTACAGTGCTGTGAAAAATGCTTTGCCTCCTTATAGATTTCTTCTTTTTTTCTTTTTTTGTCTCCCTTATTTTTAGATTCCCAAACTAATTTTAATATCATTGAAATGCAGTTTTATAATTATGCTTTAATTGATTGATTTAAAAAAAGATACAAAACCAACCTGGCCCTATGTGAAAAGCTAATTGCGCCCCCTAAACCTACTAAATGGTTATGCCACCTTTCCTGGTTTCTGTGAATCTTTTGCAGAATTATTTTAATTTAACCACATTTGAAGTTTGTTTTGGGCAAAAACAACCCGTTTTAAGTCATGTCACAGCATATCAATTGGATCTAAGTCCAGACTTTGACTAGACCTCTCTAAAACCTTATTTTTGTTGTTTGAGGTAGTCAGTGGTGAACCTGCTGGTGCACTTCAGATCATTGTCCTGCCCTCAAACCTGCCGGTGTTTGAGCTTAAGGCTTCAGGAGTTCCTGCTACAGAGCAGGATTCATGGTTCCAACAATGACGCCAGGTCATCAAGCTTAAGCTAGACCATCACATTACCCCCAATACATTTGGCTTACAGTATGATGAAATATTGTTTGTTTTACACAAGATGTCACAAGATGCACACTTTCAAATCATTTTACTGAAGTCTTGCCAAATGCAAGATTGACGTTTGTGTCCCTTTTTGGTCAGCTGGGGTTTTGGTCTCTCATGGAGGCCATTTATGCTCAGTTTCTCTTTCTTACTGTTGAATCATGAACTTAACTGAGTGAGGCATGCACTGCCTCAGATGTTGCTCTTGGTTCCTCCGTGACCTCCTGGATGAGTTGCAGCTTCACTCTTGGACTAATTGTGGTAGACGAGCTACTCTTGAGAAGGTTCACCGCTGTTCTCCCTGCGGTTCACTGGAGTTGCTAAACCTTAGAAATAGCTTTGATGTCAATGACATCTATAAGAGTCAGTGACTTTGTTTCTCATCTGTTGCTGAACCATGAGATCTTTGAGTCTACCTTCTGTTGTCTGTAACCAGACTTGTGTGATGGTGGAGAAATTTAACTCAGCTTTTGTGATTAATCACAATCAACTGGAATTTAAATGGGATCAGATTGATTTATTACTCCCTAATAAATCAAATCCTCATTTGAAAAAGTGTTTTTGCATTCACTCAGGGTTCGTTTTATTTAAGTGCGACAAAATTACTTTTTTAAAGACTTGCATTTTTTAAAAGCCTTCATTATGATGAGAGACGATCACACGTGATCACAGAGTTCACATCAATGGTCAGGTACAGGTAGAGCTGTGAGCAGCAGAAGTTTTTTTCGAGCAGGAAAATCAACCGGTGAGAGTGTCCCTGTTTTGTATTTGCCCTTCACTGAACCCCCTCCGTGGCCCAAGTGACGGACATGCAGTCAAGCTTGCAGCCATCTGCCTGAATCTCGTCGTCTTCCAGGCGAAGGTAAAGGGGAACATCATGCCCAGATGCATTAAGGTGGACAGAGAGCACCCTCTCAGATTTGTGACGACGCCACATATCGGTCCAGTAATTAAACAAGGAAAGAGGAAGCTGAGGAAAACCAGCAGAGATGATGTGATTTAAGCTGATGGCTGACAGGTGTGAAGACCCCACCGGAGATTGTTAGTGGGGAGTGATCCACTCACCCAGAGATGGAATGGGCGCGATGGTGTCCGAGACGCCTCGCTGTGATGGATGTGTTGTTAAATAAAGATTGATGTCTGGATGATCTGAATCTCTGGGCTGAAAGTACGTGAGGGTGTTATTAGTAAGGGGAGACATTTCTGCCAAATGCTCAGTGTTTGTGTGACACATTTATTTATTTTTTTCTTCTGGAGGAATAACAACTTCTCTGATCTCCTGTGACTCGGGGCTGAAGCCGTTGCAGGAAGCAGGGTGACAGACAGAGGATGTTAGCACAGAGCTGTAACACCCAGTCATTGTACTGCAGCTACGCCGTCGTTCAGTCCCTGTTCAGAACAGACTCACAACAGATTCTCAACAGACAAGCGAAGCTTTCTCTGAGGAAATTCACATCCTGGCAGACGTTCACATCTAAACATGAGCGAGGGTCGCCTCAGCGAGTTATTTCCAGGTGAGAGGAACGGTGTTATGGTCGTTTCAGTCTGTATTTAGCTGTGATTACTGATTCTGTAAGCATTGATCCAAAAAAAAAACGTTCTGCTTAATTTGAAAAAGGTGAGAGAATTCATCATTGTTCAGATAAGCTTGCTGCTCTTAACGTGATGCAAGAGTTTGTGCACCAGCTCTACTTCCCCAGATTTCTGTGTTACTATTGGAGTTTTAATTATGAGAAAGGTGGAGACACAAATAAATCAAACCAGTGAGGCAGGTGGTTTCATTAAGTTTTCCAAAACCCCTGAACTTTGTCCACCAAGGACTTTCTTATTCTGTCATTGTCTGTGTCGAGTTTGCTGCTGCAGGTAGATTCAGAAAGGTACGGTAGTTTTTTTTTTTTTTTAAATGCTAGTTTATCTGTCGAATATGCAAAGCAGCAGCAATTCACCAATATAATAAGAAGGTGTAATGCCATTTGTTTTTTCCTTAGTTTGGGTCAGAAGCCCCTACACAATAAACACACAACATCAAACAGGCTTAAATCGGAGGCAACTGGACCTTCGCTCAGCTTTTCTGAGCGAAATAAACACAAAACCAAAACAAAAAAAAACACAATTCTGGTTCACGTTGTCGTTTCTCTTGGGATAACTGTCCATGTGCGCTCCCGCAGCATGCAGTTAAGATTGTGGAACCAAGGATGCTTGGCTTATATACATCACTGGCTTGTTCACTCCTCACACATCACTAGTATCTAACTGTGTCTGAGTTATGGATTACAGGAGGGCTGAGGGGCTCTGCTCTGACTGCACAACTTCCTCTAGCGACTTCCTAAAGGTCTCATATGGATATTCAACAAAAGTCTGCATTGTTTATTTAATAAAAGAACAAGATCCCTTGTTTGGTAAGAAAAGTAACATTGGATAAAGACTCTTGGTGCTACATAGAAAGTAAAATTTGCTTGACCCCCATAGTAGTATTATAAGGGAAAAAATAAATTCCCAAACTAGTTTTTCTATTTCTCTATATAGCTGTTAGGGTTATGATATTCCATTGGGCTTTTGTTATTACTACAGAGATCATTTTTATGACAGTAAACATCCTGATAGAGTCCTAACCGGGGATGTAATCTTTTAAGGAGCTTTCATGAACCCTCAGGATCTCATCATGCCACTTTGCTTTCAACAGCACATCATCTGAACTCAGCAACTGCTGCATGTGATTGTTTGAACATGTTATTTATGAAGGTCAAGAGCCTTTTCCGTTCTGTTGTCGGGCGGCGGGGGTCTATCTGAGACTCTGAGTGGAAACAGAGACTGTCTAATCAGCCGGAGCCTGCTTCCCTCATGCATAATGCGTCACGCTGTTATTACAAATCTGCAGGGAAAACACGGCGGTGATTTACATGAATATTTCATCGACCCGCTGTGACATCAAAGTGTTAATGTAGGAGACCCGGCGTAAGCGTGCGCACTTGTGTTTTCCTTAATAAAGTGGACCCCGGTGGCCGGTGCTTGGCCTCGATCTGCGTGTCAGCTGGAGACAAGACGATCGTCTGTTCAGCTGGATGAGAGGCCAGACAGACACGGGGCAGTCTGTGCTCCGGGATTGACCCGCCCCGTTTGGTGCTCTCTGTCCGTCCTTCTGCTGGACGAAGCTTATCTGTTAAATCTGACATTATTTAAGAAGTTAACGCTCCAGCCGCTGGTCTGACCTGAGCTCCCCGTGTCTCCTCAGATGACAGTGCGTCAGCGACGAGCAGCATGGAGGTGACCGACCGCATCGCCTCCCTGGAGCAGAGGGTCCAGATGCAGGACGACGAGATCCAGCTGCTCAAGTCTGCTCTGGCCGACGTGGTTCGGAGGCTGAACCTGTCGGAGGAGCAGCAGGCCATGGGCTCACGCAGAGGACCCACCAAAGGTAACGCAGGAGAAGCATCTTACTTTTCTTCCTCTTCATGTTTAGCCATTTTGTTTTTGTGATTTACCATAGACTCTTGCTTAGATTTTTCATTGTGAAGCTCTTTATTTACATTTCTTTTGTAATTTGTTCTTCATACTGAAGTTTTCCTTCAGCTTCTGCTTGTTCCCTCCTCTGACCAGCTGTCAATCTCTTCTCCGTCCTGTCCTCCCTCCTCCATGACCGTGCTGTGTTTTTGTTAAATGCATTTGTGCGTTACCCATACAGACCCCACTAAGATGAGAAAATCTCCATCAGCAGACAGCAGTTTTGGCCAGTCAGGTAGGCCGACTGTGTAGCCTGTCTGCACTCGCCGGGCCTGTTGTGCACATCGGGGTCATTGCCTGCTCTGTGGGGATCTGTATGGTAACACTTCACCGCAATATCCGGTTAACTGTTGCACACGGCACCATTTAAAGACAGATGCTAAGACGGATTTTGCTTCAGTATAAGATCTAGACTCCTAAGAGATTTCTTTGCACAAAGTGACTAACACAACATTCATAATCCTTAAAACAAGCATTTCATTTGTAAATGAAACATTTATTCATGGTAAAGCCAATCAGGCTGAGACAAAAGTTTTGTTCATAATAGGAAACCAAGTAAATGTTTAGATATCGATGTCATATAGTTTTTTTATTTATATCTGGAAAGAGGGTGATTTAATTGCACTTAAGCAACAAATACCATAATTTTAATAAGTAAAAAGATATATGTTTTCTATTGAAGGGAAGAGTTAGGACACCCTAGTCTTTTCCCCCTTTGGTTGGAATAACTTCTGAGGTGAACTTTCTTGAAAAGCCAGATCTGTAGCCTACTGCAGGGATTTTAAATTCTTTTGAGACCTCTTTTAGTTTCCTACAAGATTCAGAAGCTGCTGCTGTCTTCTTTCTCTTTCTCTTTGGATCTCACCACGGTGCTCATTCTCACGTCAACAGTCAGGAGACTCAAACTAAAAGTCTAAGGTTTAAACAGGAACAAATGTGCTTTAAAATGCTGCCATTTTAAGTCAGGGTCTAAATCACCAGCATTTGTATTTTTAAAATTAGATTTTAGGGTTTTTCTTTCCATCAGGCTATCAGATTGGTTATATTAGTAAGCTTTAGGCTGTTTTTAGGTGTCTTGATTTTTTGTTTTTGTCTATTAAAGAAGTGTCACCTGCCAGTTAGTTAAACTACAGCTTTTGATTTTTGATTTCTTACATGTTTCAGTCAAAGAGACCAACCTTGATCTGCCTCCCACTCCACAGAATATGTTAAATTTACTTAAATTTACCGGACGGTTGATCTAGACTGCACTTGTTGCATTATTTTGCATGCTGCCACTGCTGCTGTCTGTCGCCCTGCATGCAATCTGATGATTTCCAATCCATCCGCACCCACCTGTTGGCTGAAAGGCCAGGGACGCCCTGAACACGTTGGGAAACATATTCAGGGAGTGATGAGATTGGAGCCAACGAGACAACAAGCTCGATTTGCTTTGTTGAAAGCAGAAACGTAATCATTTACACATACAGTAAGTGGCTGACTGAACTGTCCAACTATAGACTTGTGGAATAGAAATTATTTTCCACACATTGGAAAAGCCTTAAATCAAATTCAGGACCCTTTTCCTCCCAGTCAGATCCTCTTACTGTACTTTCCCTATCAGAGTTTCTCTCCCCACCTTATATCCTGCAACTCAACAGCTTTTACACTTTACACTAAAATATGAAAAACGTGAAGGGTGTCATTTTGTGCTTCTGTTTCATATCAGCTCTGCATGTGTCTGTTAAACAGTTTTTTTTTTTATCTACCTCACAGAAGCTGAAGGTTGCATGTTGACACTCGCTGCGCACGATGGAGTTTGTGGCGTAAAATGCGGAGCAGAAACTGATCAGAGCTCTGAGCGGCTGCCAGTTTAGTTTCTGTAGACGTGTTGAGTTTCACTCAGCTTTGAGAAGGTGACTCAGATGTTGAGTGGTTTCTCTTTCTGCTCTCGAGTATTAGACATCCGGCAGACTGCGTCCCTCTGCCGAAGAGCAAAAAAAGCTCAACAAACACACGCTGATCTGAGTCATGGACCCAGCTGTTTGTCCTCTTTAACACGACAACAACATTACAAACATCAGCTTGTTCCTGCAGCGTAATGACTACTCTGGAGATCTAATGGAAAGGCCTGTGTGTGTGTGTGTGTGTGTGTGTGTGTGTGTGTGTGTGTGTGTGTGTGTGTGTGTGTGTGTGTGTGTGTGTGTGTGTGTGTGTGTGTGTGTGTGTGTGTGTCTGCTGGAGGGAACTGCATCTAATAAATATTTATCACTGCAGATGAAGCTAACACATTCAGACCCTTCGAACCTTTCCACATTTTGTCACATTACGACAACGGTCATCATTGTATTTTTCTGGGAATTTATTTAATAGATAAACATTAAGCGCTGAATAATTGTGAAATGGAAGGAAAGGGATACACAGATTTTTCCAAAGGGTGTGAACACTTTTTCGCTGACTGGAAAAGCGGAGTAGGCTGTGTGTTTCCAGACTTTTTGGGGAAAACACCCGTTGCCTGACTGCACGGTGTTAAACTCTGGCACCGAGTGGATTTTCCTGCAGGCTGCTTTTTATTGAGTTGGTCTCAGACTCTTAGTTTCTGTGAAATAAACTTCTAATGCTGCAGCACTGCCAGCCATTTTGAAGTATTTCATGTTCCCAACTTTATGGTAACAGTTTGGAGATGGTTCCTTACTGTTTCAACGTGACGACAGTGCACAAAGCCAAGACATGGATGAGTTAGTTTGGTGCAGAAGAACTAAACTGGTCTGCACGAGGTCATGACTTTAACCCAACAGAACAGTTTCGGGATGAGTTAGAGTGGAGACTGAGAGCCAGACCTTCTCGTCCAACATCAGTGTCTGACCTCATGAATACAGTTCTGCAAAAAACGGTAAAAAATTCCCAGAAACACACACTTTGCAGAAAGCCTTCCCAGAAGAATTCAAACTGTTACTGATGCAACAGACAAATCCTTTGAAAAAAATAGATTATGTCCAAATCAAGGCAGAAAGTCTGGAGGGTGCTGTACTTTCAATGTAAAAAACAAAAGTCCAAAGCTTAGCAGGGCCTCCTAGATAGTGTCACAACAGTAGATTAGTGTTACAAACATATATAATGTGATACAAAATATTTTCACTCCATAGGGTTTGACTCTGTGGGATCATGTCTGTCTTCTCCTCCCGGGACATCGCACCGGCTGATATCACTAACATGTCTTGTGGTCTAAAGAGTCGCATCTCCAATGTTGCCGCTGCAGCCGACGCCCGTGCTTCACCTGCTGTCGTTGTTTGTCTTGCAGCCAGGCCGATGATCGCCACCCTGCCGGTACGGCCCACGGTCAACAACGGGACCGTCCTGCCAAAGAAGGGCAGCAGCACTCTGCCCTCCCCAGCTGGATCTGGGTCCAGGAAGGATGCCAGCCCAGCAACCAATAAAAGGTTAGGACAAGAAACAAAGAGCCACTTCTCAGCAGGTTTCCACATTTAGGAGGTTGTTTTCCTCTTCTGTTTAATTTATTTTGAGTTATTTTTATGAAAGATTCACCCTTTTACTGGGATGACAGTCTTCATGATGTGCAACAGCTTTGGTGATGTTGCTTTATAGATTCCCGGGGTCCGGTTAACACGGCTGGAAAGGTTCGGTGCACACAGCCATGACGCAGCGTCTCTCTCCCACCATTTTAACCTTCTGAGGCTGAAAATGAGCCAAATCACTGACATTTAACAGGCCTGAGACCAAATGAAGGCTTCTTTGTCACTGCTGCGTGTGTGCACGAGGAGATCAAGTTATAAATGATGTGTGCCAGGGGAACGCGAGTCTTTTCCCGCTCCTGGATGACATTAACATAATCAGATGAGAGCTGCAGACAGTCCAAACAGATGTCCCAACTCTAACGTTTGTGATTAATTATGTTTGCGAAAACTGAGAGAAAAAAACCCTTTCAAACTCTCTCTGAGTTTCCCTGGAGAGGAAAGATTTACTAAATCTGATTTATTACGCGTCTTTTGACTCGTTTAGACAGTTTACAGAACATTTATTTTTGAGTCAGTGGGTTACAGTAAACAAGGCTTTGCTGGCAAAATTCAATAAATCTGATTATAACTGAAAAGTTTTGTTTTAGTAATTGAGTCCTAAAAGTCAAACTGTTATTATACAGATTAAGTTTGCACAGAGTGGTATTTTTCTTTTAATTCTGATGATTCTGGCTCACAGCTGATTAAAACCCAAAATGTATTTTATCAGAAAATTAGAATAATACATCCCACCAATCGCAACTTATTTTAATACAAGAACGTGGACTTGCAGAACTTTGTCTCTCTGTACTATGCAGTTTATTTGGAGACCATCACCCTGTGGTTCTGCTGTGGCGTTCAGGAGACCCAGGTTGCTTTAAAAGCAGCCTTCAGCGCATCAGGATTGTTGGCTCTGGCGTCTCTCACCCTGGCAGTACTCCATGGATTTCCTCCGGGGTTCATATCAGTTTGTTGATCAATGATCATTACAGCAGGTTTTGGTTCTTCTGGTGGTGTGGGCGGGTGCCAACAGAAATTTCCCTGTTGACCGCAAGCTGCTTGGATTCTGTGCCTCTCCAGAGTTTGAGACTTTGATTTCTTAAAGAAATGCAAAATTGTATCTGAGAAGGGAAGTTTGGACCACAGAACAACAGTTCATCCGTTTTTCCTCCTTAGCCCAGATTAAGATGCTTCTGACGTTGACTCTGGTTCAGGATTATAATCCCACAAGGAACGTGACTGTTAAAGGTTTATGAACCCCTGACTCTACCTGCAGTCTAACTTCTGCCAAAATGTTTTCCTTCCACTGAACTTTCCTTTACCATGCTAGGATAAACCGGTTTCTTTAGCATGATCTTTTGTAGCTTGCCCTCCATGTGCAGGTCATCAATGACAGTCTGTCAAGTCAACTAGTGTAGGTAATATCATGACCATGGGAGGATGTTTCTGTGTGAAAAATCACTTTTTATTGCACTTATGTAATATTTCTAATTTTATTAGAGTTAATTTAGGGGGTTTTATCAGATGTACACCATAATATTTAAACTTCCCAGAAGTTGAAATAAACACTTCAAGTAAATCATTCTGTGTGTAATGAATATGTATATATGTTTTGCTTTTTGAATTGAAGATTTGTTTCAGTCAGTTCACAGTTTTCTCCTCTCTCCTCATCCACTGTGTCACCTTCTCCCCGACCCATCTCCTGTAGCCCGTTTCTGATCATATCTCCTGTTTCCTTCTGATGTTTTTGTCTGTCTTCCCTGGGACATCCGGTCTCTTCGCTTTCTCCTCTTTGTCTCCTCCCACCAGAATTTTGTCCCTCAGGTGAGAGTCGGCCAGCATTTACGGCAGCTAACATCACCGCCCTTTAAAACATCATCCTCGGTCCTTTTAACCCTTGTGAACAAAAATGTCGGCTTTTATTTTAACCTCCTCCCACCGTTGATGTTTGTGCTGTGTTAACTTAACGCTTTGTCGCAGTCTTATTAGGCGCTGCCGAACAAACAGCAGCCTCCAAAGCCCAGCGGCCCAATTAGGGCGCCGTGATTCCTCACGGGAAAAACTGAGCAAACAGTCGCTCTGTCCTTTGGAGGACAAACACACACAGTTTGTGCAGAAGGGGTGGCAGAGCCAGCGGCCAGTTTTAGGATCTGAACAGACCTTCGTCCCATCGGCTGGATTAGACGACCCGTGAGCATGCTGGCTGGCCGGCTGCTGATGGAGCTCTTTTCTTTGTTGTGGCTGCCCTCATGCAGATCTGCTCAGCTCAGAACAGTGACTGCAGATCCCCGGACAACATGATGCCGATTTAAACAACCAGCCGCAGGATGCGATGCTGCCATTAGGTGGAGAAATACAGTCTCATCGTTTTGCGCTTTAACAAATTGCAAAGTTTTACTTTTTCCAGCAGGCTTGATGCAGACAATAACCCGACTAAGCAAATAGGTTTTTGTTTGCTGCCTAATGTGCAGCTTGTTGCTTTGCAAGGCAGTGAAGCGTTTTTAATTTATTGCGTTGCCTGGACTGTTCTATACGTTTTTAGGACCAGGATCAGGAGGCTTTGAAACAACAGGCTGTCAATGGTTTGTTTTGCTTTTAAACAACAGGGAAATAGAATTAGTGTCTTTTCTGTGTAGGTAGGAGGTGGTCAGTTTCCCCAGTCTGAACAGAATCTGTTATTTTACCCACAAATTGTTCTGAAAGGAGAATAAGATCGAATAAAATAGACATCAGCTGGGCTCCTTCCAAATTAAATTACATTGCATTGACTCACAAGGTTTTACCAAAACAGAGCTCTAAAACTTCTGAAATTAGCAACATATAAAACAGCTATGCATGCAAATACAAATATTTAAACATGATCTTAAAGATATAATGAAAACATAAAATAAATGATTAAAATAGAAACACATTTGCAGCAGCATAGCAGCAGAACCGGCTCCAAACATGTGGCCCTGAAGCTTAATGCTCTGTGCTAATAACCACATTAAATGCCCTAAACATAATTATTCTTTTCCTTTTGTCCCTTTAAAGGCAAGATTCCTGGCTAAGCACAGAAAGATGAATGATTAAAAATATCCCCTCACTCTCTCTGTTATCATCTTCCTTAAAAATTAAAAGCATGTTTAACTAATTTTAGCTGCTTTTAGGGGGTCATTTTCTTGTTTTTAGTTATTAGTTTATATAATCTACTTCATTGGACTCCAAAATGTTTTATTCTTTCATGCATACCCAAAACTTTCTCCTAGAGGCAAAGATCTGGGCTTCAGCACTTTGGGTTCCCCCCCCCCCCAGAAACATTTTAACAGAACGCTGAAACCACCAACCTTCTGACGGACTGAAGACCTTCCTCCCCCTGAACATTCCCAATAATTTAATTTAGAGCATCATAGATTAACAGCACTAACAGATGACTAAAAACTGTATATTAGATATCATCCATCAACGGATGTAGTGTCTGAATCTGTTGCATTTTGTCAAATTTATTTTAAACCACAGACATCAGGGCATTTTTTAGGATTTTATGTGATAAGCAAAAAAAAATGGAGCATAATTATGAAGTGGAAGGAAAGTGATGCACGAATTTTAAAATCTTTTACAATAAAAATCTGAAAGTCTTGTTTCAGATTGTATTCAATCTCACTCAGAGGCCTCACAGGTTCTTTAGAGAATATTACAGGACAAACAATATCGTGGAGACCAAGGAACCCATCAGAAAGTTGTGGAGAAGTTTAAGACACAGGTTATAAAACAATATACCTGGCTCTACACATCTCCCAGAGCTCTGTTCATCATCTGAACGTGGAGAAAGGTCCATATTCAGATGAGATTCTGTCCACAAAATAACTATCAGTCATGGCCTCCTGATAGTAGGGTCTTTAGGGAGGAGCGGCAGAAAAACAAATCCAGTTAGATCGGTGTGTTAGAACGGCCTAGTTAAAGCCCAGCTCTGACTGAACTTTACCTAGCTTGCCAGAAGAATGCTTGTAGAGACCAAAACAAAGATCAAATCAAAAATAGAAGACAGAATTTGTGTTTAAAGTGACAAACTCTAAAATGTAGTTGAAGGGGTATGAAGACACAGTGCATGATGGCAGGTGTTACATCATGACAGAAGCACACCTTCATAGGAAAGCTCACAGAGGCTGATGTCAGGTCATTTTACAGCCCGTTTCTCGTCATTCTGTCTGCCTCCACTCATCACTTCCCCCCTTCTCTTTCTCCCTGCAGCACTGTGAGGAGAGCCAACTCAAACGAACACGTGGGAACTCTCACTCGCAAGGATTCGGGCGACTCCAAGGGCAACCGGACCCGCGCCGGGTCCACGGGCAGCAACTCCAGCGGCAAGAGGAGCGACAGGTAAAGGCAGGACACGTGGCGGACGTGTTGCCCTCAGCCAGGGGTGCTTTGGGTTTTTATTCTTCTGAACTAAAGTATGTTGCAGTCTCTAAATCTTATGAGTGGAGAAGAGGAGATGGTTCATCTGACCTTGGCTGGCTGATTGACAGCTTTGTGTTTACTCATTCACTTTGCAGCAAACAGAGGGACCCGGTGTTCAATGCAGGTAAGAGTCCACGGCTCCTCAGTCTGAAAGCTTTCACTTTCTCCACCATGTTTCAAACAAACAGCAGACGCTCAGTGGTTCTCTGTGTCTCTCAGAGATCTCTGCATCTTTAGGATTTAGAGTCTGAGTGCAGAATTGATCGGCGTTTTATTTGTTTCCTAGAGGATACCAAATTTAGCTGCAGCTATGGTTCGTGTGCCCCGCTGAGCGCTTTGCACACAGAGAACCACTCGCAGCCTCTCTCCACGATGTCCTGCTGTAAACGTCGATGTTAAACGTTCATTCCTCCCATCATCTTTTTATTTCACATTTAACACGTTCATCTCATAACGACTCATCCTGGCTTTAAAATTCATGGTGAAATCTTTTTAGTTTAGTTTTAGCTGAATTATTTCATGCAGTTAAGATTGATTTTTATTTTTAAATTTTATTTCAGGTAAAATAAAAACATATACAAATGAAATACAGTTACCTTAATCTTTAGCTCCGTCCAAAGATTCTCCAACAGATTTAAATTTGCTTTAAGCCTTTGGTGTGAATGATTGGCTTAACAGCATATTTGCACCTGTGCCTTTTATTACAGAAGCACAATCTTCCACTAAAAAGATGCTACAGTTCTGCTCCACTGAGCTTTGGAGATGATTTTATACCTCCTCGCTGTTTGTGTTGAAGATAAATTTTGTCCAGCTTGTTTGTCACAGTTTCTGTTGGTTTAGTCTTGATAGTGATTGCTATGTCTGTAGACATGGACCATTAGAGATCAGGAGCAGCTTTTGTCTAGCCATTGGTTTGCATAACTATGGATGCAGCTTGATGTCTTAGTTTATAGTTTTTACACTTTAGAAGACAAAAAAAATCATCTTTACTTCTATATTTTATTGTGTTTTATGAATTCATTTTGTGAGTTAGGCTTGTTTGATCCTATCAGATAAATTTTTGTTCATTTTTTTCTCCATGAAGTGTTACTTCAGCAACATTTTGGCACAGCTTCAATTAAAGTACTAAATATATAAGTACAGTGTATTCATATATGCCATATATGACATTGACTCAATGAAAAGCATTTTGCTTCTGCCTTATTTAAATGTCATGTTCTCTTGTCTTTCCCATTTGGAAGAGTTATTAAGAGAAATGGACAACAGTTTCATGTCATATTTAAGATTCCAAGGCAACAGAAAGTCATGGATTCCCTAAAAAGTAGAAAGTATGAATAAAAACTGTGTTTAAGGTTTGGGGAAAGAATAATTTTGACCTAAACTGTTTTGCTAAAAACAATTATTTCTTAACATTTTCCCCTACTGAATGAAATGTTCTCAGAATAAAAGTTGGGTTTTCCACATTTTTTAGGCATCAGATTTTGCAGCTGCAATAAAAAAAATAATGCATTTCAAGGCTTTTTGCAGATGCTTAGCAGAACTTCCATCTTTGGGTCACGGTTGATTTTTCTAAAAACCTGGTTGCAGTGCATGGACTGCTGAGGGTATTTATGAACATTTAAAATGCAGAATTTCTCATTTTTGGTGTTTTAGGCCAAAGATTGGCTTCCCACATTTAAATGCATGAAACTATAAAGGGGAAAAGGTTACTACTTTACAATAAGGCTCCCTTTATAGAGTCTTATAAATGGTTAGTAGACATTATAATTTAATCTGTAAACACTTTAAAAATTATTAATAACTGTTTATTTTGCATTACTAAAGGGCGAGAAAGAGACAAAACTGACCGCTTTCTTGCCAAATAGTGAGCCACATCCATATTTGGCTAAAACGTTTCCAATTTTATATATTTCATCTAGAGTTTATATACAAAATATTTTACTCAAAAGTAAAACCTCGTAAGCTCAATAAGCATTTATAAACATAATTCTTTACCAAGAAATTCTCTACTTTATCACTGCATAGTAAACATCCACAACGATCAAAGGGAGCCTTATTGTAAAGTGTACACCATGACACAAAGTAGAATATGTCATGGTACAGAATTGTGTTTTAAATGCTTATTGTGCTTACAAGGTTGTACTTTAGACTGAATTATTTAGTAAGCAACTCTAGATGAAATATAAAATTTGAAACGATCTAGCCAAATTTAAATTTGGCTCACTATTTGGCAAGAAACTGGTCAGTTTTGTTTCTATTTTGTCTCTTTCTTGCCCTTTGTTAATGCATATTAAACAGTTATTAATGATTTATAAAGTGTTTACACATTAGTGGTAACAAGAAGGGTGTTTTAATATAGAAAAATTAATGTCAGATTAAAATATATTCAGATGTCCTTATGGCTCCTGTTGAATTCATTAGTTAGCATAACCTAGCTGTAATGCCACACGTACTGTAATACTAAATATAGATGCAGGATATTTCCATTAGTTTCTAGACAAACATGCATCCTTCTGGTTTAAGGTGATTAAATTAATGTATTTGTTTTGTGCAAAACACTGAAAATGGAGGTACAGATAAAAATATATATGTATTAATGAGCAGGAAGAGGGAAGAAATGGTCTCTGTGGTTTATTAAAAACATCATGGACAGAAGCTGCTGTTCACCAGGAAACAGGAGCTCACTTTAGGACACACCAAGAGGTGAGAAAGCGATGCCAGCCTTCATCTGGTGCTTGTGTGTCTCTGTGTGACCTTTACAAGGGATGCGACGTGTGACCCACTGCAAAGGTAGGCCAGGACCTCCCCCCCCCCCAACCTGCCCCCATACCTCCCCCCTGTCTCCACAGGTCTCTGAATGCTGCAAATAATTACTTTGGATTTATTTAGACATGTAGCCTCTGTTCTCAGGTCAACTTAAAAAAAAACGCATGTTTTCAAACCTTTTCCTCGCAGTACGCAGAGAACTGTCCAGACAGGCGCAGGAGTGGATGGCTGAGCTGTGTTTGAAACTTTCCCTTTGAATATTTTGTGACTGGAAAGAATCTAACTCACAAACATCCCACCTAACCTCCACTGAGAGCTGCGTCAGTGTGTTTGCAGAGCTTCATGTGTTCAGACCCCGTCTGTTTGCTCACAGCTTCACTCCGGTCAGGTTTTTGTCACTACAGTAACGGCACAAAGATGTCCGCCCAATGCCTCGCAGCTGCTTTCAGGTCTTTTTTCCCCCTAAACTCCTGCTGTAGATTTGACCCTGCTCTTTCAGTCTCCCTGCACCTGGAACGGTTATTTGCATTGTGAGCGTATTTTATAGTTTCTATCGAATCTTGTCTGAGCTTCCAGCTTTTTGTTTCCCAACTCGTCCCAAGGTGTGTGCCAAGAAAGCGGAGAGTAAAGGTGGATTAAATCCTTCGAACAAAAAGCAGCGAAGACAGTCAGAGGTCTGATTTAGTTGGTCTTTGTTTGAGGCGCAAAGAGAAATGTCAGGAAAGAGGAAGAAAACACGGTGATCATCCTCAGCCAAGATTCATCCCTCGCCGTCGTGATCAGCAGCTAAACCTTTAATCGCTCAAAGGTCTCTGGGTCGGGCGTGAAGCTAAACTCTGCTACTTTATTTCTCCCAGCTTAGTCAGAAGTTAGGAGGTGAAATTAAAATGGAATGAGCACAGCTTCAGAGGTTCTCAGATTAATTTTTAAACAAACATTTGGCTTTCATCAGATAAACCTGACTCTTTTAACTCTTTGCCCCCTTCAGACTTGAAGCGAAAGATATTTCACGGCTGAAACAGCGCTGAGCAAAATGTTTGCCTCCTCGCAGATTTCTTCTGTTTTTGCTCCTTTTTCTCACACTTAAGTGTTTTATATATAATCTAATCAATGTTTTTAGCCACTGAAGCTGAAATAAAAAAAAGACTATTTATATAAAAAGAAAACGGTAATCCAGTTTTTCGCAGATTTCAGTTGCGTCCATAAATGATTTAGTTGTAGCCTTGAGATCTTAGTGATTTATAATAGTTTCAGTTTCCCTGCCTTACTACCTGCAGCAGCTTAGTTTGTGTTTTACTTTCACTCAACATCACGTAACAAAAGTAATTTCATGCATCTATCTTCCCTCCATCGCCTCCTCCTCCTCCTCTCTCCCCCGTCCGCACCGTAGTCACAGTGCAGATATACCTCGGTCGCTTGGCCAAGCAGCGGGCGAAGAGCCGTGGGCCGCCAGCTTCGCCGTTAACAGCTCGCTTAGACGCCAACCTGAAACCGAGCTCAGAAAGCAGACGGTCCGGCGCGGCGGGGAAAGGTTGCGCAGCCGCCGTGTCCACGCTGAGAAAGAGCCCAAACTGTGTCCTGCAGCTGAAGTCGGAGAGTTTGTTGTCTCCTCTTTACACTCCCAGCTACCGCAGCCCTGTGAAATCCCCCAGCCAGTACTTTCAGATTTGTTACTAGCTCCTAAAAGGCTAAAATCAACACTCAGCCCTGGAATTATTACTATCTTAGGCAAGTTACTGGCTTTAAATTAGATCTGAGAAATTAAAAGGTTAATAATATCTGTCTCTAATGAGCTTTTTGGTGTAAAATGTTTATTTCTGTGTTTGTCCTCTGTATGCAGTATATTTAAAAAGGTCAAACGGATGAGAATGTGTCATTTCAGCTGGCTTGCTTGTGTCTGCATGTTGTGTTGTTGAATCTCTGCTGTGAGGTGAATATTGCAGAGTTTTTAAAAGGCGTTAAAGTTCATTTTGTGCCCTCTGTTTTCACAAGGATGTGTTTGAAGCTACCAATAAAAGCCAGTTTAAGAAACCCGTTTGTGTTTGTGAGTTCTGTTATTTCTTGCTTGGTTTTTTAATGATTTGTTAACAGAAAAAACAAGAACTTTACCTTGCCATTACCGTACATCGCTCTGTTGCCCTTAAACCTGTGCACACCTTCAGCTTTTTAACCCATCTCACTCATAACTCACCAGCGCTGTGTGTGCTTCCTTTGCCCCCCCCCCCCCCCCTCACTTCTCACTTCATCATCCCAGAGAAAAAATCTGTTTGTGTATGAATGCGTGGTTTGATGACGCTTTTTCTGTTGCCTTTTCTAGAGGAAGGGTATGTGAAAATGTTCTTGAAGGGCCGACCCGTCACCATGTTCATGCCTAAGGATCAAGTGGAAAGCTACAGCCTGGAGGCCCGAGGCGAGCTGCCCAGCAACAAGCTCAAACTGGACTGGGTGTATCCTGACGCTGCGGCCTGAGGGTCTTCTGCAGAGATAAAAGCTGAAAGGTTCTGCTGAGTAATTGTGTGCAGATAATAAATACAGCTTATGATGCTGGAGAAAGAGGAATCTGCAGATGCTTCCCCTGCTTGTCAGTGTTGATCTGCTCAGATGGTTGTTTTCACCGTGTGATCCCGCCGCCTGGAGTCAGTAATGACCTGCTCTCAGCTGACGGGCCGAAGGCGCGAGCAGTCAGCAGCTCCTCTTGTGCTGTTTTGCTTTCCATTTCTGTTTTCTTCTAATTTTTTGGCCATCCTTGCTTATTTTCTTTTTGTCAGGTGTGAATGTGGCGTCCTGTTGCGCCTGGCAGAAACAGAAAAAGGCCAAAAGGCGAAAAAAAGAAGAAGAAAAAAGAGGAGGGAACCACAAACAGCCCAAACAGAAATCAAATGCAGGCTTTGCATCCAGACCACTGAGTAGAACCACCTTTCGCTGCAAATACAGCTTCAGGTCTTTTGTGGTATCCATCTCCCAGCTTTTCCATCTAGATACCAACATTTCAAAATCTATTCACAGACCCTCAGTTGTCTATAATTGGATTTGGGCTTTGACTAGGCCATTCTAACACAACAGTATGCTTTCATCTAGCCCTTTCCATTCAGAGTGGATGGTCTGCTGGGAGGGGAACCTCTGCAGCCTCTAACAGACTCTGACAGATTTTGCTATCCGTGCTGAAGGAAAGCCTCCCCACAGGACTATGCTGCCACCACCATGTTTCAATATGAGGATGGTGTGTTCAGGGTAGTGTGTAGTTTCTTTTTTTACTATGGTAAGGTTTGTAGATGTGCCATTCTCTTCATACCCCTTCAACTTTTTACATTGAGTCACTTTAACCACAAACGTCTATGTTCTAGTTTTGATCTGATAAAAATAACTACAATTTTCTTGAAATGAGTGCATTTATCCTTGATTTGATATCAAATCAAGGATAAATACGATGATCTGCCAATGGAATAAGATTTATGCACTTAAAACAGGAACTACTCATCTCCATCATCTTATTTCAAGTGCAGTATATCTAATTATCTTATTTTAGGGGTCAAAATAAGATAATCTTATTTACCTGCTCAAATCGCGGACAAACGCACTAATTTCAAGACATTTTTACTTATTTTTAGTTCTGTTTTTGCAGTGTACTTAGTAGAAACACTTTCTGCTACAGGTACAGACCCTATTTTCAGGAGGACGTGACTAATAAGTATCTTGTGAGCAGATTCTCCCACTTTGCTGCATTTCTGCATCTCCTCCAGAACTACCCTGGGTCTTTTAGCAGCTTCTGGGATTGATGCTCTCCTTGACAGTCAAGGTGTACAGCCATGTTTTAGTAGGCATGCAGTTGGTCCATCCTCTCTCCATCTGCAGATGGATAGAGGATGGACCAAGAGGAACAGAGCTCGATTAGATTTTCCAAAGCTTGGGATATTGCTTTATAACCAAAGCCTGCTTCAAACTGTGTTCCTTGGTCTCCGTGTAGCTGTTTGTTCTCTAACGAACCTCTGAGGTCTTCACACAACAGGTACATTAATGCAGAGAATAAATGACACACAGGTGGACTTCTGGAGGGAATTAATGTCACTATGTTGCTATGCTGGCATTAGGTTAAAGGGGGTTAAAAATCAAATGCACACCACACTTTTAATTGTTCTTTGCTAAATAAAAACTAAAACCCTCATTTTATCACTCCTCACATTTAACTGAACAGCACCATTTAATCGTTCTTTTTTCGTCTTAAACCTACGTTTCACACTTTAATTGTGCAATTTTTCTGCAAAATGCTATGAATCGTTTAGAGAAATGCGCCTTGATTCCTTGACCCTTACGGCTCAGCTACGGTTACCGCGGCAGAGACTGTCGCTCCAACCTGTACCTGCTTCCTACAGGAGAAACGGTGTATTTCATTGCCTCCGTGGTCGTCCTGTTCAACGTGGACGAGCAGCTGCAGAGGCACTACACAGGACACACGGACGACATCAAATGGTGAGCCAAACATGCTTCCTGCTTTTAATTTCTAGCATCTGCTCGCTGGCAGGCACACAGATCAAGAAGAGGTGCTAAATGTTGTACCGAAGCATTTCAGACACAACAGGACGACACAGTTACAGTGAGTTTGTGGCGTCTGAAAATATCCTTCGTTTTGGAGGTTCAAAGTTTAGTTTGCAATTTGGATTTTTCCTCTTTTAATGAGAATTTTTTTGTTTGTTTTCTGGGTGGTGATGATTTATTTACAATACAAAAGTATGCTTACAACTGAGTAGAATGATGGAGGACCTGTCAACTGGTTATGCTGGAGCAGACTGAATAAATAGGGGAGGGGATGGAAGGAGCAGAAGGTAGAATAAATCACACAGGTGAAAGGAGTAAAGCAATTAAGTAGAAGGGGAGGAAGGACAATGAACTGGCAGGGGCAGAGGGAGAACTGAATCTAACAGGGAAAACATGAGAATGGCCAGACATGAAGGAATGATCTAACTAAACAAGACAGAGCATCAAGAGAATGAAGATCTAACAGAACTATTGAAACCATAATGAACAGAAGACAACTAAAACAGGAACAGAATCTAATAGAAATACTGAAACAGAAAGCTAAATAGATGACAGAAACAAGTACCTAAGAATAAACAATACTAAAAGTACAAAAGAAACATTGAGAAAATGTTTAAACTTTTCATTTTTCCCACCCATATCAGAAAGCATGTAACAACCTGTCATGTCTTCCAACCATGCGGCTTATTTTTTTCATTTAAAGAAAGTTTTTGATGTTTAGAAAATGGGAATCTAACTATTAATATGTGTATTTTTTGTCTTCACCAGTCTGGCGGTCCACCCCGATAAAATCACAATTGCAACTGGGCAGGTGGCAGGCACCTCCTCAGATGGAAAAGTAAGTAAAGTCTCTTATTTTATCTTATCATTACTTTACTGAAGTGATATTGAGCTTCATAAAATTAAAATAATATTCATAAATCCTGAAACTAACTTTGTACTCTGATGCTTATTGGTGGATTCTGTTTTCTCTGGCAGCAGCTGGCTCCTCACGTCCGCGTGTGGGACTCTGTCAGCCTCAACACGCTCCAAGTTCTGGGCACAGGGTTCTTTGACCGAGCGCTTGTCTGCCTGGCTTTCTCCAAGTCGGTAAGGAAAGCCGGCCGGAACACTTTGACACCGTTCCAGTTTTGACTGGAGTTAGTTTTCAGGCCTCTTGCTGTGCGACTAAATAAACATGTATTTGGGTGGTTTTACACATCAGAATGGAGGAAACACCCTTTGCGTTGTGGATGACTCCAACGACCACGTCCTGTCTGTGTGGGACTGGCAGAGAGAGGAGAGACTGGCCGAAGCCAAGGTGCGTGCATCTCATGGCACAGTTTGTTTGCTCTGATGTTTGTCCCGCTGAACTGAACTTGTTTCTTGTTTTCCGTGGATCTGTTCAGTGCTCCAACGAGTCCGTGTTCGCTGCAGACTTTCACCCGACTGACAGCAATGTCGTTGTGACTTGTGGCAAGTCTCATCTCTATTTCTGGACTCTGGAGAAAGGCTTGCTGGTAAAAAAGCAGGGCTTGTTTGAGGTAAGAAAAAAAAAAAAACAATGGCACACATCTAGTCTGACGATAGCCGATCATTAAAGTATTTAACGTGCATAAATGATCAGTCTATCACACATTTTTAGAACGTCAATTCTAAAAAAAAGAAAATCGAATAAAATAAAGATTTGATTTGGAAATCAATTTTCCCTGCTGACTACTCCTGCAGAGAAAGGATCAACAATTTTTTCTGTGTAAGAAATGAACATCAAAAGGTCTAAAGTTTTGGTCTCTCTTTAGCGTTTAAAGGTAAATAGCCACTTTATATGCCTATACTAAAAAATATGATAAAATAAGGCTATATACTCCAAGCGTCTGTCCAGATAGTGTTTTGGTCGTCCTTTTTGAGCCTAAATAGAACCCCAGCAACGGGCACAATGAGCTGATATAAAAAAGATGTGGCGCCATCTACCGGCAGTACAGCAGAACTGTTAGAGATCCAGATGGTTGCCATTGACTGAATAAGACCCGACCAAGCCGACCGTGCTGTAATGCCTCGCGGAAAACCGTCAGAAGCATCTTCTCCCGCCTTTTTACGCTTGATCTTGGTATTTTTTCCCAACTACGCTGGGAGTTCCACACTTGCTCCATTGCTTCGGCTCTTTGACCAATTGTACGCCTGTGCAGTGACGTAACCCTGGTCACGTGATGTTGTAATGGTAAATATAGAGAAAAGTCTATAGGTTTCAACGTCCCATTTCTCATCTTCGCTGATGAAGAAAAGCTCAGTCGAACAGCTTTTCAGTCCTAAGCCTGAAGGCCGTTCTGGGGTTCTGTGGCAGCGGCTCAGATCATTGGATGTTTGGTTTGTGTCCAACTCTGGAGCGCTCTGGAACTGTTTTACATCCGTCTTAAAAAAAATCACTAAGTTACACTGAGCATCCTGACGGTGTGAAGGATTAATGTAACTTCACACCAATATTAGACAAACATGGCAAAGCTTGTGTTTTACACACAAACGTTTATCACAACCAAATGTTTTACCAGGTTTGTTTGGACCTTAATTGTGCAAAAACATCTTGGTTCTTTGTTCTGTTTCTCTGTCGGCACACAGCTTCCTTGGTAGCTGGCAGCCCATTTTTTATCCTTTTCAAGTCTCTAAAAACCTCTTTTTAATTAGATATACTAGTACTTGTGAGTTTAATCATAGTGAAACGCACAGAAATTTGCAAGGGCGTGGCTTCCAGGGAAGAATGCGCCACAAGTTTGCCCGACTTTGGACATTTGTTCTTGGTGCATTACACAGCCAATGAGAAAATGGAGTCCGTCTTGTTTTTTTTTTTTTTTCTTACCACGTTGTTTAAACTCCATGAAATCCACGAATGCAAATAAATGATCATTGTAGATAAACTAACTCCTGACTGGAGCTACTTACACATTTAAGGTTTCCAACATTGTAAACAAGTTTAATTGAGTTTATTTACGTCTTGCCAAATCTCTATGTACTTTATTAAAAACAAAAATATACCTGATTTATACAAAGAAATATAGAATAAACTCAGATTCTAATTCCGTTACATTTAAATTCGACCCTAGTTATAATGCAACGTAGCTCCATCAGATAAAAGGTTATCTAAAGAGTTGCTGACTTTGCAGCAATTCCTCATATAGACCAAGCAAGCATGTGGCGACTGTGGGAAGGAAAGACTCCGTTTTTTAACAGGGAGAAACCTTCCAGCAGAGCTCCGTGTGAGCGGCCGGAACAAGTAGAGTAGGCGGAAAAAACACGTAATCAATCCATTGAATTAAAAAGTTACTATTTAAAATTAATGTATTAGTTTAAAAAAAAATCTTTTTCTGCAAAATCAAAAACAACAAACATCAGATAATCCCAGAGAGAGACACTTTTATAGTATTCACAGGCATTCAGACATAAATCTTCAGGGTCAAATAAGACTCTTGTTGCAGATTCATGTGTGATAAGAGGCTGCTGTGGCTAGAAATAAGAGTATCAGTCAGGGATGTTCGGAGAAAACAGTCAAAAGTGTGTGAAAGGTCAGATCTTGTGTCTTCGTGGTCACGGTATGTGTATAATGATCGTCTTCATAAAAGAATAAAAGTTTGATATCTGTCATGATGTGTGAATTCCTGTGTGGTGGAAGCAGGCACTGAACGGAAACCACTCACGTGTTCCTGTGTCGTGTTACAGAAACAGGAGAAGCCCAAGTTTGTTCTGTGTGTGACCTTTGCCGAGAACGGTGACGCCATCACCGGAGACTCCAGTGGAAACATCCTGGTGTGGGGAAAAGGTACCGAGGATCTGCAGAGATTCAGCAGACAAAGGCGTGAAAGTGATCAAGTCTGAGAGCTGGAGCTGAAAAGAGGATCAGAAAATGTCTATTTTTCTGATCTCCAGCTCACAGACAGGTTTTGCTGCGGTGAAGCAGACCGCAGGTCAAAGTCACACTGACAATAGATCAAAGCCGGATCATGTGGGCAGACCGTTTTATGGGAAAACTCACGGTTTAATCTATTGATCAGCCTCCTGTCTGTCTCCCTGCCCTCCTTAAGCAATCAGCGTCCCACTGACAGAGAGCCTGCTCATCCATCTCCTCCCATCTCACTTGTGCAGGCACTAATCGCATCAGCCGCGTCATCCAGGGAGCTCACGAGGGCAGCATCTTTGCAGTGTGCATGCTGAGGAACGGCACGCTGGTGTCCGGTGGGAAGGACCGCAGGCTCGTTTCATGGGACGGCAGCTACCAGCAGATCCAAACGGTTGAGGTATGGAAACAAAACACCCCTTTCTATTTTGAATAATCCAAACCAAGTGAATACATTTTCTGTAATTTTTTGCGTTAATTATGACGGTGGATCTCCACGGCGCGAAGTACACATAAAAAATAGCCACACTTCACATATCTGCCTCTAGAAAATAGGTTTAGAAAATGAATGGAGCGGCCTAGTCAAAGTCTTTAAATCTGATTTACATGGTTTTAAACGGATCGTTAATGGTCAAAAACCCTCCAATGAAACGAAGACAACTCCTCAAAGAAGACTCATTCATAAGTGGTGGCTGTGTTGCCATGTTGGATTCAAGATAAGCAGCTGGTTTATGTGTTGCTTGTTTTATCTCTGCAGGTTCTTGAATCCTTTGGTCCCATCAGAACCATAGCAGAGGGCAGAGGGGAGACTGTGCTCATCGGCACCACCAAGAACTTTGTTTTACAGGGCAGCTTGGATGGGGATTTCATACCCATAACTCAGGTAAATGTGCTGAGATAAATACCATCCAATAAAGGAACTGTTTCGTTTTTATTTTCATATTTTGTCGCTATGACTGGCTGAGTACTAAAAAATGGATCTTCCTCTGCAGGGCCACACTGATGAGTTGTGGGGTCTGGCTGTTCATCCCTGGAAGCCTCAGTTCCTGAGCTGCGGATATGACAGGCAGGTCTGCCTCTGGGACTCCAGCACTCATCAGCTCATCTGGACCAAAACCTTGGAGGTAGGTTTGGTCAACACTGCCCCCTGGAGTCCGTTATGGGAATTATACAGCACTAAAACGTTGACTGACTGGCTTCTAAACCGGTCTTTTACCAACACCTTTGCAGAAAAAAGCTTTATTATTGAACATTTTTGTGTCTTATGTTGATTCAAGGGTTTATAAACAACTCAAATATTTCTTTTTAGCCATTTTTTTCATCCTGTCTACTGGTTCTGTTCAGAAAATCTTCTTTGCTTTGTTTCTTATGTGAACCTTAGGCCACAAGCTGATTTCTTCCCGAACATGTTGGGTCACCATAAAACCTGCAAAAACAGAAATAAAAATAAGTAACATTTTCTTTAAATGCATGAATTTGTCCTAGATTTGAGCAGATAAATAAGATGATCTGCCACTGGAATAAGATTTTTGCACTTAAAATAGGAACAACTAATCTCCATCATCTTATTTCAAGTGCAGTATATCTAATTATATTATTTTAGGGGTTAAATACTCATTCCATTGGCAGATAGTCTTATTTACCTGCTCACATCAAGGACAAATATTATTTTTAGTTCCGTTTTTGCAGTGAGCAGATTTATATTTACACCGAGTGGTGGATGAAAGGCTGAATGGAGGAAGACAGTGGAAGGACAACAGTGGATGTAGAGTAATTCCTAATTTATTTATCACCATTATTGTTATAGGATACAGCCCAGTCAGCAGGTTTCCACCCATCAGGAGCAGTGGTTGCTGTAGGAACCCAGACTGGCAGGTGCGTGAGCGTTGCTAAAGTGTTCACTTCCCACATCACTTTTTTTTTTTTTATCGTGATGCTGACGGGAGCCTGTGTCTCTGGTGCTGCAGGTGGCTGGTGCTGGACACAGATTCGAAGGATTTAGTTACGGTTCACACGGACGGGAACGAACAGCTGTCGGTGATGCGCTACGGGCCAGGTGAGCTGGTTCCCTGGGAGTTTCTCTGTTTTACCTGTAGTCAAGAGCCCTTCATACAGCCATGGTGCTATATTTAATTTGCCTTCTTAAGACAAACACAGGAGCAGCAGAAGTCAAAAAGATAAAATCCCATTTTTAGGCTTTAAATTGTTTGGTTTATGATGTTTATTCCCACTAAGAGCTGATATTCATTGAAGAGTAAGAAGAGCCGTAACCGACATTTAGACTGTAAACAACTTTATTCTGTTGGGTGTATTATTTCCCTGCTGAATCCCATAAATGTGACTAATGCAGCAACCAGCCATAACATTATGACCACTAACAGGAAAGGGACTCATCCTAAGATCTTGATCTGCTAACAAAAATCTTTAATTACAATTAAAATGATCGTTTTCTGGCATGTAAGATTTTCACACTGGGGCACCATCTAGTGGTGCGCTGAATTACAAATGACCTTGCTGTTAATGGCGTAATAACTACTAAAGAAGCCGTGGAGTATCATAAATGCAACAATGTCAACATGTCCTCTATGTATTAGGTACCGCTAATAGTTAATACCATACGGTCATCATGTGAAATGGTTTTTGGCACTGTTGACAAGTCTTTTTCTGAAGTTGCTTGTAAATTCCGTGAGTCGGGTTTTTTTTAGCTCATTTCTGAACATGCAGTCGCTTATTTGGGCTCTAAAAAACGACTATAAACACGAGGAAAGAGACCAGGTCTCGCTGCTGCACTGCAGTGAACCGGCGGCTGATGTCCCTCCGCCTCCCTCCTACATGCTCCCTGAGAGGGAGACAAGACGAACAAATGACCCGTCTCTGCCGGGAAGACAGAGTAGTAGCTGGACAGTACTACCCTGTTTCTAACATAAAGCCAAAAATAAACTTCACTGTTATATTGAATCAACTTACCTGCTGACCACCAGAAAACCTGCAACCTCCGTATCAGTTCTGAGTCTGCGATCCCTCATTAATCATCTCCACTGGTAATAATAGCTGATATAGACTCTCTTTTTCTCCCGTTTATTACTTCTTTTTCTTTTCTTGGTTACTTTCTCTTCCCTCTCACTGGCCAAAGAATATGGATGGTCCTCCATTTCAACAGAAAACAGCGAATAGAATGATCTACGGTCGTCTTTGCTTCTCCTCCTCCTCCACCGACAGCACATCCTCATATAGATGACAGATAGGCTGACAAGTTTGTCCCCTTTCGGCCTCTGAAATCAGAAATAGCGACACAACATGGCGCCTCCCAATGGGCACACTGACACCTACGTATTTATAAACTACTAATTGTAAGTTATGAGAACGCTTTAATCTTTGATGTGAGGTTATTAGACTTCTGCGATGGACTGGCAACCTGTCCAGGGTGTACCCCGCCTCTCAACAAGCTGACAGCCGACAGTCGAGAGCTGGAGATAGGCACCAGCACCCCTCACAACCCCACAAGGGATAAGCATGTTGGAAAATGGATGGATGGTTATTAGATTGTGGCAGAATATGTATTTATAAAAGCAATACTTGATTCTTGCTGATTAAAAACCAAATTAGTTACACACTGTCCCTTTAAGATACCACTTTGACCACCAGGCGCTTATATTTAGCAGACCAGTTAGACGCCTAACATTGCAGCAGAACTGTCTGATGATGCCAGGCTGCATGTGGACACAGAAAAAAGTGCTTTGAAAGGGTCTCCTCCTGACCAAGCTGATCTAGTTTGACTGCATCTGTGGGAGCTGAGTCCAGTCCACACAGACGAGCTGTGCCCAGTGGAACTGTTACAATGCAAACACCTCACAATGCTTCCCTTTCCTATCTGATATTAACCTGGTTGGTCAGAAGTGCTGGGCCTCAGAGGGAAGGATTGAGGAGATCAGCGAACACTTTGCAGGAGTAGTTCTAAACGACGTGTCTCTGTGTTTTTTCAGACGGTAACTTCCTGGCTATCGGTTCCCACGACAACTACATTTACATCTATGCTGTTGCAGAAAATGGGAGGAAGTACAGTCGGGTTGGGAAATGCTCGGTGAGCTCCCTCTTCTTCAGAGTGTTTCAGTGGCTGAGCCACATCTTTCTAGAGAGACTGTTAACATTCCTGAGTCAGTTCCCTCTCTGAGGTGTCGCTAAGGTTTATGTGAATCGTTTACCAGGGTCACTCCAGTTTCATCACACATTTGGACTGGTCTGTGGACTCCCAGTACCTGGTCTCAAACTCCGGCGACTATGAGATTCTCTACTGTACGTATGACTTCCTGCACGCCGCGCTGAAACGTTCATCTAGAAACTGTGAATTAATGCATGATTAGCTGTAGCTTTATTTTTTTTATTGACGATATTTTTCACACTCTGTATGAAATATTTATTTGAGTGATAAACTATGCTAAAAAAAAATGCAATATATGATGATAATGTCAGTCCTGAAGCAAACTTCATTTACAGTGGTAGGTGATGCATTTCTCAGAGATTTTGGTCCAAACTGTTACTGGGTTCACATCAAAACAATTTTTTAACACCTTTACTGCTGTTTTTAAGAGTCAGAAGAGGTTAATCAGAGTTAATTCTGCTATGAAACAAAGAGTTAAATCTTTTGATAACGATGAAAGAGCGTAAAAGAAAAGATATTCTCCATCTTCTGACCAATCAGGATATTTAAAGAGTTAGACGTTTGCGGCAGAGTTTGCTCTCCTGATGCTGCTGTAACACATCTTCTGTCCTCGGGTTTGATCTTCTCTCCATAGGGATCCCATCAGTGTGTAAGCAGGTCGTCAGCGCGGAGACCACCAGAGACATCGAGTGGTTCACTCAGACGTGCACTCTGGGCTTTCAGGTGTTTGGTAAGATGCCGCCTCCTCCCCTCTCGCTAGATCGGACATTTTTTTACGTACGCATCGCTAGTAGTAAGCTTGACATCCATTCAACAAGGTGTAGGAAGCATTTCTCAGGGATTTTCGTCCATATTGACATGATAGTGTCACCTATTTGCTGCAGACTTCTCCACTGAATTGAGCTCCAGTGATTGTGGATTATTGGAGGGCAGTGAACTCATTGTCTAGGTTGAGATGACTTTAGCATTGTGACATGGCACGTTATCCATCAGAAGATGGGGTCATAAAGGGATGGACAAGGTCAGCAACACTACTCAGGTGGGCTGTGGTGTTTAAGCGATGCCTGGTTGGTACTAAGATGCCCAAAGTGGGCCCACACCATCATACCTCCACTACAACGCTCAATTATTGATATAATATAGGAAGAATGGATGGATCCCTGTATTTTAAGTCAAATCATAACTCCACTGTCTTATAGTTGAGGTTGAAATTGAGATTAGCTGGACCAGACAGCGTTTTTTTTGGCGTCTGGTGTGGTCTTCTGCCCCAGTAGGTCATCCGCTTCAAAGCTTGTTGTGCTGTGGGTTCAGAGATGCTATCCTGCATGCCCGGGTTTCAGGGACTGGTTAATCGAGCTGCTGTCCATTTGACAGAACTTTGACATCAAAAGCTCATTTTCACTGTTATAATTTTAGTTAATGTATTGTCCTTTGCATTGTGCATATTTTTATGTGTCATACGGACATTTATGTTGAAAATCTCAGGTGGGAACTTTATTAGGTCATGTTGGTTGTGCTGGCACACCTGTGAAGCGTGAGCGCGACAAGTTATAGCCAGAAGGGCTACTTTACGTTAAAAGAAGTCAAAGGATGCTAAAGGTTATTTGTAAGGTCGTCATTTTTACTTCTAAGCATGGGTCAGCAACAAGGTATGGTTACATGTTATATATAACTTTATGTCTTTGTTTTTCCATCTTGCTATCGCATTGAGTTTTATTTGTTGTATTTTAGTTCGCCGGTGGCGTCGTGTGATGCTGTAATAATACCAACCTCAGATTGTACATCATACAATAAAGTCAATGTCATGCCATCAGTAAAACAAACTATTTATTGATTTAAGAAGAGGCAGAAGTGATATTCACTTTCATCCAGACATCTGATGGTTATTTCATCTTTTTCGGTCCATTCTCTATTAACCCAAGAGATGGTTTTGCATAATTACAGAAATTAATCGGTTTATGACCAGCTGATCTGGCACCCACGACCAGGCTCATTCAACATCCCTTAATTCTCAATTCTTCCTCATTCTGACGGCCAATTTGAACTTGAGCAAGTCGTCTTCACCACGTCTACGGGGGCTGAATGCGTTGAGCTACTTCCATGTGATTGGCTGATTTGTGCTCATTAAAGAGGCCAGTGAGTGGATGAGGTTTTGAACGTCTGACCCTGATGAGACGTTTCTGCTGCTCTTTTCTCCTCAGGGCTGTGGCCAGACGGCTCGGACGGCACCGACATCAATGCGGCGTGCCGGTCCAACAGCAAGACCCTCCTGGTTACTGGAGATGATTTTGGGAAGGTCCACCTCTTCTCATACCCCTGTTCACAGTTCAGGGTATGATACTCCAAATGCTACATATTTTGACGGGGACGATGTGGCTCTCTGCCAAGGGTGGCGTGGCAGGAGGGACAACATTAGCAATCAAAAATAAACAAATAACTAGGTGACCTGCACCCTAAACAAGTTATCTTTTGCTGAACTGCAGGTCCGGTCAATGAGAAGCAGCAACCCCCAGTGTTTTGCATAGTGCACATACTGCATTTAAATATACCTGTGTACTGTAGTGGGTGTATAAATGAAGTTGGTGGCATCCAAACTGGGCTGGATTAAAAGGATATTTCAAAAAATGTTATGTATGGACAAGATTTGAACATTTTTAGCTGAACAAGACAAGTATGAAACAGATTTTAGCAGATCACATAATACAAAGTATGCTTTCGTGGGGGGTGTATGTAGTTATTTGTGGAGACAGGGGAGCGGTAGAGCTGCATTCATGCAAGAACCGCCGCTGGCTACCAATGTGAGCATTAGCATCGGTTTTATTAAGAACTGTTTGACGAAGTGTTTTTTTATCCTTTCCAGGCTCCGAGCCACATTTACCGTGGCCACAGCAGCCACGTGACAAATGTGAGCTTCCTCTATGATGACAGCTACCTGGTGTCGACTGGCGGGAAGGACATGAGCGTCCTGCAGTGGAGGATCGTCTGAGCGGACGGACGCGAACAGCAACGGTCGACGGCTCTGAGCTGCAGAAGCAAACCGAGCAGAACTGCACTAATAAACGAACCAAACTAAAAATAATTACTCCAAATACGAAGAGTGGATGTGAGTGATTGGAGGTGATTTAAAACGGTAGTGTTGCTGAGGGTTCACTCTTCATCTGCTGACGGATGAAAGGAAAAGCAGGAAATGTAGGAAGCAGCTGTTTGAAATGCAGAACTCTTCCATTTATCCTTTTTTTAGTCACACTACATGAACAAAAAAACAATAATTTCAGCCTGGAACGAGTCCAACCGAACAGAACCAAAGGCTCCGACTTTCTGACTGCACTTATACAGTTTGGATGTCACTGTTCTTCTTGTGCAGGTTCTGCTCTCAGGAGGTTTTGTTTGCTTCCAGACAGAACCGGTCCACACGAAAATGGAGCTGGAGCTCCACAAACAAAAACGTTCTTTTTGTAACTCTCAGACTTTTATTTTGTATTTAACAACTCAGGAAAGCACTAACGAAGCAAGACCCTTCCCACTTTACACATCAGGAAGAACTTCTGGCGGCCCTAAACGCGTCCCGTTTACAGAGTCTCACTGAAATATTTAACTTTTCCACATTTTGTCACAATAAAACAACAAACCTTAATGTATTTTATGGGGGTTTTATGAGCTAGACCATCGCAAAGTTGTGCATTATTTACAAATGAAAGGAAATTTTGCATGGTTTTATATAGCATTTACAGAGTCAATACTTTGCAGAACCACTTTTCACTCCAAATACAGCAGCAAATCTTTTATGTGTCGCACATTTGTCTCTGCAGGATGACTGAAGCTCAGTCAGACTGGATGTAGAGCATTTATGATCGCAGATTTTCAAGTCTGGCCACAAAATCTCAATCGGATTTGGGTCTGGACTTTGAGTAGGCCACTCCAACAGATATATATATATATATATATATATATATATATATATATATATATATATATATATATATATATGCTTTGATGCAAACCATCTCTTTGTGGCACTGGCTGCATGTTAAAGGTTGTATTCCTGCTGGAAGGTGAACATCTGGAGCCTCTAACATGTTTTCCCCCAGTATTAGCCTGTATTTAGCTCCATCCATATTTCCATCACTTCTGACCAGCTTTTCTCTCTTTGCTGAAGAATAGCATCCCCACATCATGACGCTACCACCACCGTGTTTCACCACGGGGATTATGTGTGATGATGTAAGTCGCAATTTATTCATACTAGTTAGTCGACGTCTGGTTTTACACGATTTTTTAGATTCTTATTTGTATTATAATAATAATAATAATAATTGCTTTCTGCTTCACATTAAGGCACTTTGTGTCACATAAAATTCCCAGAAAATACATCAATGTTTGTTGTGGCAACATGACCAAATGTCCAAAAAGTTTATGCGGTGCAAGAAACTGTAAGTGTAATTAGAGATATCAGGCATATCACAATATCATAATCAGACACAACAAATCAGGTTTCAGTCTCTGACCTGATTCAAAAAAATTGGTTCTTCAAGTCTGAAAAAGAACCTTTTTTTTTGTTTTTATTCATCGATCATAAGCTGAATCTCCCACTGCCAGTTGTTTCCCCTTAAAGCTTTCTCCATGTGTGGTCCTGGGTGGGTGAATACATACAGAGAGACATGACAGCTCTGAGAAAAATGTGAGTGGATATTTGAAACAGTTTTAGGGTTTTTCTTTTGGATGAAATGTTGTACGCTTGTTGTATGTGTCGAGGAGCATCAAAAACAAGCAAATGTTGTTTTGTTCCATTCTTCTTTTTTTATATTGTTGTTTCCAAGATTTGTTCCTGAAGAGGAAGGAAGAGACCGTTGCACTGTAATCGCTTGACCTTTGCACCAACACTGAGCTGAACCCTATTGGAGGTGTTTTTTCCTCTTTAATGCACTGCTTCCACCCGACAAACACTCTACAGGTTTCTTACTGTCCAGCGTTAGATGGAGCCATCTCTGCTCCTTCTGTCTCAGTCAGGTTTATGCTGCATGTCAGCCTGTTTTCTGCGCAGAGCCGAACTTTAATTGGGTGAATCTGGGTGGATTTTAGTGTGAACATCTCTGCTGATGTGTGCGCCGCTTGTCATTTGAAGATGCTGAGCGCCGATGATGTTTGGAGATGCGTTCTCCGTGAAATCTTTATCCAGATGGATGTAACAGAGCCTGTACTACCACTTAACACCTGAAGCTGCAGATTTACTCCCATTAAATACCTAACATCTGACTGAAGGCGAAGAGACCTGAATATCTATTCGTGTTGTGTTTTTATTTCCACATGATCGCATGAAGGTAAAAAAAAAAATAGTATAACAGAAGTGACAATAAAACTTTCATCAACTACAAAACTGATCATATTAATCTGAAAAATAAATATATTAAAAAGGAAAGCAACATTCTCATGGCAGACAAAGCGCTTTTAAGATTCCCCTGATATATTTCTGTTGCGTTCTTTAGTGAAAATATCCATTTTGTTTTGAGTTTCATGATTTTTGGTTTTGATTTGTTGTCTGGAGTGTTGATCTGTTTAATGGAGTTCTGTAATATCTTTCTGGCTTTCCAGCTTTGTGCAGTTTAGTTGATCTCAAGCCCAGAAACAGAATGAGTTGCTCACTAAATTTCTTCCCAACATTCGTTCCTCAGCCTGAAGACAATAAATCCTTCCTCCTTTGAGTCAGTCACTGCAAATATCCCAAGATTCGCAAACTTTTCAGCTTCGCACCCATAACAGTAACACTGGAAAACACCAACTATCAGTTCAGTACGCAAACATCCAAAAAAGGTTAAAAAAATAAAACAACTGGACTTTTATTCTGAAGCTGAAGACGTTTCGCTTCCCATCCAGGAAGTTTTCTGAATTCATGGAGGTGCAAACTCATGCAGAGCAAAGCGGTTCATCCTAGTTACTGATATAAACTAATTTGGCCTGATATTGATATACGATATTAACATGTCTGTTATGGCCAATAACCGATATTTACCCATATCATATATTTCCCTACCCTTTTGACACAGCAAAAAATAAATAAAATAGAACAACTACATAGTTTTTCTGCTTCATCCCACAATCCTTCACTGTATCATTGTCACTCACGTGAACCCAACCCCCTCCGGAAACACAAATGACATCAGTTTTACTTAACGAACCCATAACACAATTCAATTCTATTTTATTTATATAGCGCCAATTCACAAAACGTCATCTCAAGGCCCTTTACTGAGTCAGGTTCAGTTAAATCACACAGACATATCAGTCAAAAGGTTTCCTATTTAAGGAAACCCAGCAGATTGGATCTTACATCTATACATACCAATAGATCTACTTCCTTTCACATGAACACTTTATGTGTATCACTGCTTACCCCGTCATCAATGTGGCAGAAAGTCTAGGGATATTTTTTGGTGTAAGGTTTGTGACGTTATTTTTAAAAATAATGACAACGCAAACTGTCATGATTTAGGTTTTTGTTTGGATTTTTCTGGGCTGATTATTGTTTCACTCCTCTCAGCCACCAACCAATCAGCTCAGTCATCTACCAGCCAGCACTCTGCACCTGATCAGCTCCACCTGCTGCACTAATTAGTGCCAACTCAGCTCACCTGTCTTTCTCCCCATTTACACCCGCCTCACTCAACCTCTCTCTGCTAGAACGTCTCGTCTTGTTTACCTGCCTGCAAGCGTCGTTTACGACAGCGACCTCGCTTTGTTTCTTCCTGTATGTTCCCTGGAGCGAGTCCTCGCTAGTTTACCTGTTTGTGTGCACCGCTGAAGGAAGGATTCCTGTGTGGCTTCGAGTCAGATTTTTCCTACGACTTCTGGTCACTTCTAGTGCTACCTGCAGCTTCGGTTCAAGCCTGGTTTTACCAACAGTGTAAGTCTGGTTCTGCCTGTCAGCCACTCGCCTCACTTTTTAAGGATCAGCCAATGGGGGCGCAGGTCCAACCCACGGGCGCTGATCGGCAGGCGAAGTGATTCTGCTGAAAAGTGTCATTATGAAATCAAAAGGCCATTGTGGAAAACACCATTGTGAAATATAATAATTAAATTATAATGCCTCAAAAATAATTTATTTTATTGTGAAAAATATTAATGTGAAAAATGTTTTACTACACATTTTTTTTTTTAAAGAATGAAAAATATTTCATCATAATGAGATCATTTTATAAGCTTTAAGTTACTTCACAATTCCATTGTCACTTTGAATATTTATATCTTATTTATTCAAGTGGATCATTGTTTCATAATGTTTCACTTATTTAATTTTGAACCCTTTGGTGTTCTGTACCAATCAAAATTACTCCTAGAGTGCATCGACTCACCCAGGAGGTCACAAAGGAGCCCAGAACATCTAAAAGCTCTGCAGACCTCACATGCATGAGTTAAGACCAATGCTTTTTGGAAGATATTCTTCGTCTTATGGTGGCATAAAAATGACAGCAGCATCTCAGAAAAATAATATTGTACCATCAATCAAATGCGCCGTGCTGGTCTGGGGCTGCTTTGCTGCTTCAGAACCTGGATGACTTCCTGGATTTAATAAAATCCAGAGTTTTGCTCTAAATCCTGCAGGAGACTGTCCTGCCTTCAGTTTGTGGCCTTAAGCTTTAGTGCATGCTGTTCATTCTTGAAAACCCTCGTTGAAATAAAACAAATATATATGTGATAGGTAGTTCTGTGCAAGTTTGGGAGGTTCCTCTTTATTATTTTACAGTAATTATTGTTTCTATTTATCTGGCTCTCTAAAGATAAGATCATCACACTTGTTAATTTGCGACACCAAGTGGCGTCCTGCTCCCACTTCTGTAAACCACTGGATTAGCCACAGGCGGGGAGTGGGGGCTTCGTAAGTGGGGTGTGATACGCTCCTTGGTCGCAGGGGGGCCATCTTGAGTCGCTCCTGTTCCTCCTCCTTCGCCCACCGTGTTAGCATTCCCAGAAATCTGCGTCCAGCGCACCAAAACACTCCGAATGGGAGGAAATGTGGCATGAAGGAGACGTGCGGCCGAGCAGCACCGGCACCGTTTACCGAGCGTCCCTGAGCCGAACATGGACCTGAGGAGACACGAGTGTACCGCCGGGGCACCGCGCAGCACAAAGCGCATGGAGGAGCGCGCTCTGGTTTAGCGTCTGCGGGTCATTTCAGCGCTTTTATCTCTCTGACGCGCACAGAGGACGCCGTTTGGAGGCTGGAGGGCCGATCCCAGCCAGCCAGGCTGCGTATTCCTACACATATAAGACAGATCCGATCCTTATCAGTGCACCACCTCCGGCCGGATAAAGAAGGAGGAGGCGGAGAAGGAAAATGAGGTAAGCTGCTGCGGCTCCATGCGCTCCGCTTGACGCGTCATGACAGATGCTCTGCCCTCTGACTGCAGCTCCATTGCCTCTCACACATATGTCTGAGTCTCACTGCTGCAGCTTTGGCTCGTTTATCGGCTTGTTTCTGGCGTCCAGCGGCCTCCTCCGCCTCCCCCACCTCCGCGCACAGGGCTTATTTCGCCAATTACTGCTCGTTTTCCTCTCCATTGTCACAACCGGACCCGCCCTGTGTGCTGAGAGCCGGACTCGGGCCCGGTTCGTGTTGTCATGGGAACGACAGCATCATGTATTTCTGCACACCGGCGATGTCTGGAGAAAGAAAAGGGCCCGCTTCAGCGAATATGACCGCCATATGTGAGCTGCTGCAGGGGGGGAAATAGGATAAGTGGGGGCGCTTATGGCACCAGGAGGAGGAGGTGGAGGGGGGTGTTTATTCTAGTGGTTGCCAGGCAGGTTAGCAGCCCACCCCCCACCCAACACACACACACACTTCTTCAGGATGGAACCATACGTGCATCTGTCCTGTGGAGTGTGTTTGCTAATTAAAAAAAAAATCTGTTTTTAGGCTCCTGGAAGATTCTTGAATCTTTTTTTTTTTTTTTCTAGTCATTCGGTCCTGACTCCTCCTCAGCAGCTCTGCCTGGGCTCGGTTCTATTTATGCCTCAGTCCTTTTACGTTGCTCCTTCCCGCTTGGACCCCATCAGGTTTCTGCCTGATTGTCCCCGGAGCTTCTTGGCCGCTCACAGGCAGCTCCAAACGCTCCACCTCTGTCCTGTGGCTTGGCTGGGTCAGAACCAGCAGCTGAACTGCTTTGCTCTCAGACAGTAAACATGTAGGAATCATGTGGCTCCTTCCAGCTGGATGGACACACCGTTTCCTCTCTTTCTGTGAAGCTCAGCTCCTTGTGTCTTGAGTGTTTATTTTTGCCAGAGGCAGGCCTGCTCTTTGAATTAAGCCCAAAGGGGAAGTCTTAAATCTCCACAAAGAATCCACAAGGTGACCCAATTCTTCTTTTGCAGAGTATGGAAGAAGGATTTATAAATATTCAGTCTCACTCCTTGCTTTGTTGCGTAATAACGTTCATGCATTTATATTTGTGCATAGCCCTAAGACATAGGCGAATACATGAGTGTATTTTTAGTATTTTAACTCAGCGCTTCGGCCCTGCATTGTTCTGCACTGTCAGGTCTCATGAAGTTCTCGCTGCGGGATGTGGGGGAAGCATTTAAACTGTTAGGCGTCTGTCCTGCACCATCACTGCAGGATGATTTCTGAAGCGTTCGTGGTAGTGAGTCATTGTTGGAGAGGTAGAATGATGGAGGAGACACTGGAAGGTAAAATGCTGAGCTGTACTGCAGGCTGCAGCTCCACGTGAGCCAACTTCTCCCATCTCTCTGCTTTCTACTGGCAGGGAGAGAGATTCACAATCACACATGGAATTCAGGGGAGAGAGTTCAGGATTCAAAGGAAAAAAATAAATATCCCTTAACTGTTAGTCATTGTGTAGTTTTTATTCCAGGGTTTCAGCGAGGCCCTAAATTCAATCGCTTTCATTGTTGGCCAAAAGGTTTTCACCCTTTACAAAACACACAGAACCTCATTTTTCTGCCATTAGATTTATTTTTTTATGTTAAAAGGAACAAATGTGTTAATTTAAGAAGCTGCCATTAGAAAACAAAAATCTCTGCTGTATCCAAAATGAATGTCCCTTGGAAAACTGATGGAAGTGCCATATTGCCCATATTTGTTCTAACATAAGCTATTATATCCTTTATGTCCACTGTGGTGTACTAGCTACTGTACTAGAGTGTGTATATATATATATATATATATATATATATATATATATATATATATATATATATATATATATATATATATATATATGCGTGTGTGTATATATATGCTTGTCCACCAGGTGGCGACAGTTTTTACACTTTCAAAGCGAGCAGCATGGTTTCACATTTTTTTTCCTCTTCTCAGAGAAATACGCTGGATAATTGTGCGTGTAATAATAATAATGATTACATTTATTTATGTGTTTATTAACATAGGTGTGCTGGAATGAAACTTCTTAAAGCCCTCCAATTATAATTAATATTATATAATAATATGATATCCATATTTTAGGTTGAATAAAAAAAATGTGCAAAAAGTTTCACTTGCCCAGGACATTAAATGTGAGATATTTTTAATCTGGTAATGTAACAAAATAAAATAATTGTTGCCTCATATCACTTACAGCCAATCATTGCTCCATCTAGAGCTCTGTAATAACAAATATAATAAAAATCACTGTAAACCTTAGTTTTGCTGGGAAGGTTTTAAACTTTCAGGGCTGGATTTGCTCGTGTTCTTTATTTCAATTTCCTGCAGCATAAACCAACCATATTTGATCTTAAGGTCGGTTTTACTGTCAGGATTATGTTTTTCTGAGAAGCTGTTAGATTTATGCGAGATGTAACGGGGCGCACACTTTCCAAAAGATCCACAGAATATTGTCATGGTGGGTCAAATGTTGATTGAAATTTTAGATGAGCCTTTTGGTTCCTGGTCGGCAGTGGTTCTGGCCATGAAGGCCATCTTTTGCCCACTGTCTCTTTCCTATTGCTGAATCATGAACTCTGACCTAAACTGAGGCAGCTGAGGTCTGTGGTGCTTCAGATGTTGTTCTGGGTTCTTTGGTAACCTCCTCCATTGATGCTCTAAGTGATGTTGCTTTCTTCATTTGTGGATAACGGCTCTCACTGTTATTCACTGGAGTCTCAAAACTTTAGAAATCACTGTGTAATCCTTTCCAGACCGACTGACGTCAATGACTTTGTTTCTCATTTGTTCTTGGACTTCTTTAGCTGCGTTGCTTGTTGAGCTCCTTTAGCCTGCTTCGTGTTGTGAGATGGGTTCTATGATGAAGTGATTTCATGGTCTGGCGGTAATCAGGCCTGGATCTGCAAAGTGAACTGCGTTGGGGTTTGTTCACTGGTCTGAAACATTACGTTTTTGTTATTATTTCCTGCTGCAGTTTTCTGACTTTCTCAGCTCCGACCTGCATATTTCCTGCCGTTCTCGAGCGCACAAAGCCCTCTAATCTTTAAGACTGCTCTTTGTTTGTTTCGTGCACCTCGGCTTGCCGCGGTAAAGAAGCTTAATGTCTGCGCCGCCTCAGCCAGATGGACCCCTGCTTGAGGACAAGCGAGCCACGCAGTAACAACAGGGACTTATATTTCGTATGTTGCTGCTCAGTATGTCTGTGCTGGAATAATTTAATGGACGGTTGACTTGCTGTGTTTTGGAATGGGGTTGCCTTCAAGCATTTTCACATTTTCACGCTCTAGACCGGCACATGTTTAATCCCTCCTGTTTCCTAAAAGGGCTAACATGTAATTTCCATCCTGTGGAAGTCATTCCTCGGAGGCTGGAAGAGGTGACTGGTCTGCAGAGATCACATGCTCTCCCCTGTGTTCCCTTTCCTTCTCCGTCGCAGCACTCTTCATCTCCCTTGCCTTCCCTTTCCCTCCTACTCTTTCTCTCTCTCTCTCTCTCTCTCTGCCTCATGCTTTGCTGGCGTGGTGGTTTCTGAAAAAAAAAAAAAAAAAACAGTTTTTGAGGATGAGGAAAGGGGAAAGACTGAGTGCGCTCCAGCATGTGTAGCTCTGCATCCTCTCAGACCAACACTTCCCCCTCTCCTTCATAATCTTCCCCTTTTATACCCCTTCTCATCCTTTCCTGGAGGATCGCTTCTTCTCCGACGACATGTATTCCCTGGACGATTTCGGGTAAGGCTGCATGGCTCTTCCTCACCCGCCTCTCCTTCTGTGTTTGTGGAGTCGTGTGAGTCGCCGTCGGATCGGTTATGGAATGTGTGGGAATGAATCTTTGCTCCCGAGTGCTTCTTTTTAAAGCTTGGCTCGGCTTTCGGGGCCCACATACTCTGTTTCCTTCTCCAAAGAACATTTGTGGGATTGTTTGTCTGAAAGAAAACTGGGATTTTTCAGCTTTTGCTCCTTCATTCAGGGAAGAGCAAGGAGACAAAGAATGGGAGGAAAATGTCCTTTTAGAGCTGCTGACTTTTTATTTTCTTTACACGCAACCACGTGTCAGTTTCATTTGCTCGGAGAGAATTGATTTTGATTAGTTTGGGTCACATTTTTCCAGGGAAAAGGAATCGGTCTCCTGCTGCCTGGCAGTGCTGCTAATGCACAGCGCCGATCCGACTCAATGCATCACATAAATAGCAGAGGCAGGAAGAAAAGGCTAGAGAACGCTAATCTGGGATTGCTGGATGAGCTGGAACACCAAGAGCCAGATGATATTCAGACAAAGAGGTTTGTGCTTGATATGGCAGGTTACAGCTGCTCCGTACTGATTTGTTGCAGCTAACCTACAGCTGTGGGTCAGGAGGGATCATATGAAGGCTTTAGATGTGACCGCATGAACCCGAGTAATCTGTTCAACCAGATCACATGTCTGCATCTCAGAGTGTAGCTACCATTCAGGGAAAGTGGTTCAGATTGTCATTTCGTTTTACAAGCACATGCAGCCCCTATCACTATATCTAGATTTAAAATAAGGACTGGTAGGTCTGTGTTTGCTTACAAACTGATGTGCAGCTTCCCTCCAGCAATGAGGACGACTGACACCATGAGGAGAGGGGGAGATAGTGTTTGGATCGCACGATATGTAGCTTCGACCATTAGCCGGAGGCCTTATTGGCATCTAAGGACATCTGAAATAAATAATTGATATAATCTGGGGCGATCAGTGTGCTTGTTTTATGCTGTTTACCCGGCGTGATATTCAAGTGCATCTCGATATACTATGACAAATATCATCAAAAAGTGAATTTAATTCTGTAATTCACTTCAGAAAGAGGAAACTTACATTCTACATATAGATTTATTGCATACATGGTGTTTCAGTTGTTTATTTCTGTACATTTTAATGCTTTACGGCTGATGAAAACCAGTTTCTCCAAAAAATTTGAACATTTTATAAAAGCAATAATTAAAAAAAAGTGTGCCAATCATTCTCTTTCCTCCGCTACCCTGAATAAAATCTGCTGCGATTACTTGCTCCCAGAATTCAGCTAATTAGTAAACAGAGTCCAACTGTGTGTGATTTAATCTCAGTATAAATGCAGCTGTTCTGTGAAAACCTCAGAGGTTCCTTTGAGAACATCAGTGATCAATCAGCAATCATGAAGACCAGCAGACAGGTCGGGGAGAAGTTTAAAGCTTGGTTAGGTTCAACAACAGACTAAAACTTTGAACATCACACAGTGCTCTGTTTGATCCATCATCTGGACACGGAGAGACCCAGCTGTCCACAGCTCAGGTGGGGGAACCTTTTATTTGTGCATTTCACTCTGGCATTCATGAAACAATGACAAGAAGAAAGGCACTGCTAAAAGAAAGCCTTAAACAGTCTAGTTTGTAGTTACCCTCAGCCTTTTGGCTCCCTAAAGACTGGACTTGCTTTTCTCTGATGTTTTTGTAGACCTTGATAAATCACGGCTGTGCTGTGGAGTCTGGGCTGTGGGATACTGCCATGGCCATTAACTGTACAGTCCAACCACAAAAAGCAGAACGTGGTTGCTGGTCCTCATTCTTGCTACTTACTTTCACTATTCATTACTTCCGGTTTTCAGACTAAGACCCCCGTCACACCGCAGTGGTGATGTGATAGAAGGTTCTCGGGTCAGGTAAGACCAAAACCGAACTTTCTGGCCTCTGTGAAAAACGCTGAGTGGAGGAAAACCAACGGCCTGATCCCACGGTTGAACACGGTAGTGGCAGTATGTTGCTGTGGGTATTCTGTTCTTCTGCAGGGAGAGAGGAGCTGGTGAGAGTAGATGAAAGGATGCATAGAGCTGATTGCAGGGGAATCCTGTAAGAAAACCTGTTGCTAATGACTTGAGACTGGGGAGGAGGTTCACCTTCTTGCAGGACTACAATGGGATGGTTTAAATCAAACCGTATTAATTAATAATGTGTTAGAATGGCCCAGTCAAAGTCCAGACCTAAAGCTAATGAATAAACAATGGAAAATCTTGAAACGTGAGCTTTTAAAAATTTAAGCCTCTGGATGAGCGAAGGTGTTGGGGACATAACCCAAAAAGATTTGAAGCTGTAATAAAAGTGAAGATCTGCTCGGTAAAGTTTTACCTCAGAGGGAAGAGAGGCTGAATACAAATGCAGAGCATGCTCGCAGATTTTTATTTCTAAAAATAAATATACAAAAACAACAATGCATTCTTCCTCGTTCACGGTCTATGTGTTTGTCTGTCACATGAAGCAAAAATCAAAAAGGTTTCCTTGATATAGATGCTAGTGGTGCAGATAAATGCACTGCCACACTTCTGATTGGCTGATACATCTTTAGGCACTTAGCAGTCTATTTACAGCACTAGCAGACAATATACTGATATCCCTATCCCTCTGTGTCTATTCTGTGACAAACAAAGCTTTGAAGGGCTGTTCTTTACAACAAACTGATCAGGCCCATCTAATGTTTTCCAAAGGTTGGTTAATGCATTGGTCCGACATCTTTATTGCTTTATGTTTAGTATTTTACTCTCGTGATGATCCCACCCCCCCTCTTCTCGCTCTCCTGTTTGTTAGACTAGAACTTCACAATATATTAAGTTGCAGTTCTCATCGAGACATTTTGTGCGTTATTGCCATTTGAAAACAGTGCTTAGATGCAATATTCCATCGGCTATAGTTTACCATTTGCCTCTGGCTTCCAATAATATATTCGTCACTAGTCCCTCCTGCAGCAAATCTTCCCCACAGCATGATGCTGCCACCCCCGTACATTACAGTTACAATGGTGTTCTCAGGATTGCTAGCTTCGCCCTTTCTCTTTCAAATGTAACTACGGTAATTTTAGTCTTAGTCTTTAGTTTCATCAGGGCCAAGGACTTTTCTCCAAAATGTAAGATGTTTGTCCAGGAGTGCATTTGCAAACTGTTATCTGGCTTATCTGTTGCCTTTGGAGACGTGGCTTCTTCCTCACTGAGTGGCTTTTCTGTCCCTGTTTCATGTTTCACTGAGGTTGACGACAGCCTTTTGGGTCGATTTATCCACTGTTGGGCCTCCATTTAACTCAAGTGTTGAGAACTAAACCTCATCCAGACGTCCTCATCTTCTAGACAAACCAGTTATTAGTCTACCATGGCCATCGGGTATTTGTTTCCAGCTTTAAATGTCATTTTCTCCTCTAATGCAGAGCCTGAGCAACAAGGCTGGTCACTTTGTGGGTGTTGATGGACATTTAGCGCGCTGCAGCTAATTAGGGTTGAATTGTTGTATTTATACGCCAGCCACATCCGTCCTCTGAGGCAGAGGGCATCTGATCAATATCAGTCACCCCAGTATGGACCGCCGGTTGTTAATTCAGGCTCCGCTTATCACTGAGTGGCTCTGGGAGCTGTGGGCTGGTGAAGAGGAGTGGTGGGAGGTAACAGCAGGAACCCCAACAACAGAGTAAAAAAACTGCACCACGTGTGGATGATGGAAGGGGGCAGGGCTGAGGATATGAGGTAATCTCCCCTGAGTTCACAATATGACAATAGCACAGAGGCTCACACACACACATGCTCAGCCACACAGCTGGCAGGTCAATGACTTCATCTCTGCCCGTCTGTCAGTCATCTCTTTGTTGCTGGAGGGATGGATTATTGGTCCCACTGTGGATGCAGCAGTGCATGAATTCAGAACCACTGGATGCCTCTCGTCTCATTTCTTTATCACGAGGATGTTTCTCTTCTTCTTAATTTTCATCACTATTGCCGAGCGCGGAGACTGAACCTGCTCTCCATGGGCTGTAGGTCAGTTTTATAGACAACAGCCATTTACCTTCGGGACCAGAATGGACGTCCATCGGGTCCAGGCGGTGCGTTTCTGCCTCCCTCAGAGTGTCAGTGACTCTGGATTGTTTTACAGCCACATCACTGCCAGGTTTGTGCTGACACTTTGTTTGTCTGTGGTTGAACATTTCCTGTTTCTGAATGATAGAGAAGAATGGAGCGAAATATCATTGTAACTATAATTAAAGGAAAAAAAAACACTTTATGGTGACTTTAACATCAGATGGACAGAATGAGACTGTTAAATCGCAAAGATGATTATTCACTAAGAAAGCTCCTCAGCGCTCCTGCAGAACAGATGGACAAATCTTTCCTTTCTGTATTTTAATCAGAGCTAAAATACTAATCTGTAATCTTAATCTGCGCTATAGAAACAGAATTAATGTTATTCAGGATTAGTTACCGTGTGCCTGACTGATTTGATTGAACTGTAGTTTGATGGTTTGTTTGTCCCCTAAAAGTGACGCTGATCAACCCTTTTTGTAGATTCTGTCTGGTTGCATCTTTTTCGGGGAAAGCTAGAGATGCCGCAGCCCGCTGTGATGCTCCACACCGAGCCTCGTCTTTATTCTGAACACTCTGCAAGCTTCACACGGAGCATCTCTAAGGAGCCCGGCTCTTTAAGGCCTCCATGCATTTTTAATTCACACATGTTTTAAACACAGTCGGGCTTTTGGCTGAAGCAGCGGTCTTTCAGGCCAGCGCTCTTCTTATTTGGAGGCTCTCTGCGGGGATGATCTGAGCGGGGTAGTTGCTGCTGCCCCAGATGTTTACTGGAGGATCAGGCGGCTCTGTTGGAGGCCTTGTTTTCATGAGGGAGATCTTTAAAGGGAAAATGAGACAATTAGACTTTTTGTGTGTGTGTGTGGGGGGGGGGGGGGGGTTCTGCTTAAAACAAAAAACAATCAATACTTTATGTTTAATATGAAGCGGCAGTTAGTTGTTGAAGCTCTTTTAATTTGTTGGGGCGTCACATGAATTAAAGGTATTTGCTTTGATTCTGTCCATGGAATCACATTATCAGGTGATGCTATTTATGGATTGCATGTTGTTTCCTGGAGTTTTCATATTTTTCTATAAAACATAATTTTATATTCGACCAGACAGCCGAAACAAGGCATGATATTTGTCTTCTTGACTGTGGTATGGAGCAAAAACTGCAGCCGTATTAATGTGATTTGCGTTAATGCTGTTTGGACCACTGGCATTACTCCTTCTGCTTTGGTCATTTGAGGCTTAAACAGGCTCGATTGTGCAGTTTTAGTGTTTAGTTGTAGATCAGACGGGGGATGGGGTGGAGATTATATAAATATACAGTGGGTGCACTCAGGAACACATCTGGGGTTGGCATGTTTAGGCTCTAGTATACAGATTACAAACGTAGCACAAAAAGTAAAATCATTTGTCTTTTGTTCAGTTTTTTGGGCAATAAATCTCAAACCATTAGAAAGCCTGTTTATTTCCTCTTAAACGGTGCCACATTTGTAAAGAGAACACATTTGTGGGTTTAGCAGCAGGGTTGCGTATGTGGGTTTGCTCGGCTGCATCCATGGAAACAATCCTCTCTCCCAAAGCCAAACAGCTTTTTGGTGGTGGCAGAGTGGTGGTGTGGGGCTATTTCCCCTTCGCTGTTGTCGCTGAAGGCAATATCAGCACAGAGCGATATCGAGATGAGGTTTAGCAAACTGTGGTAATCCCTTTTCTCCTCTCAGAGGGCCTGAACTCTCATGCACAGGTTATCAGAGACTACCTCCAGAAGATTGGGAGAAAATGGAACGGCCTGTCTGCAGTCCTGGCTGCAACCCCGTTCAACGCTTGTGGGATCCGTTTGGGTTTGCTGCTCAGGCCACAGGGATCGATGCAAACACATTCACTTGCAACAAATGTTGGTTGAGGAATAGATGTTGCCCCGCACTAGTGTGTGACCAAGCTGTCGTCCAGCATGAGGAAGAGGTCCCAGGCTGTTGTGGCTGTGTGTAGCTCTCCCATGCTGTTGGTTAAATGAAGAGGTTGTTAAATTGCTATATGGCTTTAATTTTAATCCTCCAGTAATCAGCAGAGTCAGTAGCAGCAAGTTGTTCATGTTGCAACTCACAGACTCAGCTCTGCTGTTCAAACCACAGGTTAATTTTCCCCGCAAACATGGCAACATTCAAGGTATAGAGAGTTCTTCAGACTGTATACGATTTGTACCAAGAAGTATCAATCAACACAATTTTACTTACTTTCTGTGCTAGGTTTAAATATCACCATAGTCCCAAGTTTAACACATCTGTCCTATATGCCAGAGATCTTTTTTAATGAATTGGTAGATTTTAAAAGTCTTTTGAACATTTCTGTTCATTCTAGAGAAACTTAATGCAGTTTAATGTCTATAACATGATTTCTACTAGGGTTTTATTAATTAACCAAAAATCAAAATTGCGAATATTTCAACCATAATTGGGATTTAATTTTGCCTTTTTTTCTGCATTAGGCACAAGCAACAAAAATGGCCTGTAGATAAAGGTGTTTGTAAACAAGGGCTATTTAAAACAAGACATTTGACTGTTTTTGTTAATCAGAATATTCTTATTCAAGAGAATAGCTTGTTGAGTTGGACATCAATCCTTGTTGAACATAAAGTGCAACCAACAAACGAGTCTATGTATTAAAAAGATTTCCGCTACTTAATGCTATGGTGAGATTCCTGAAAGTTTCTGGTAATAAAGTATGATTATATAAACTCTAAAAGAAATAATGAAATTAGATTATCTCGCTGTTGCAACTCAATTCCCTTCCATATGGAGGCAAACTCACTTTAAACATATTACTGACACCTAAAGGAGTCTGATCCATTAATTGTTACATTGCCAAAAATTGCAGACCTCTGCAATTTGGAAATCCATTTTTTTTAAATTGCAATTATATCAAATGTGATTAATTGTGAAGCCCTAATTTATGCTACAGAAAACATGTAAAGTCCACTTAATATTATATTATGCACACAAAAGGTGAAAAGCTTGGAATGATTCCTTTGTAGAGGTATAGCGGTGCATTTCTGCAGGTGTCTTGTTTCTATGACCTTCACTTAATTGTTTATTTACAGTACAGTTTACTGTACAATCAAAGAACCACAGTGCTTGTCTTTTGGCAGCAGAATCCAAGGAGAAAAAATGAAAACACCCTCAAAAAGATTTAAAAAAAATACTGAATGAGAACACTGTGAACAATGATTATAAAGCAGACAGATGCATTGAATGTTTTTCCTTAAGCTTGGACCCATACCCAACATTTGGCTTTAGAAGTCATAATTCAAGACATAATTAAAGTTTTGTATGGTGTTCAAGGTTTATACCAAAGTAAATTACATTATGTCATAGGTCCTTAATCAAGAAAAAATGTAAAACAAGAAGGAAAGAAAGTACAAGGCAGCCGAGAACACAGCCAGATATTGGCTAAGTGTGATGATGTTATGTAGGGGTCAATGCACGACACAGGGGCAGCACAAGTAGAAAGTAGTGGTGGCAGACACCTGGTGCTCATCAGGGGAAGATTTGTGTGCAGGTTTGTCCACTATGAAGAAGGAAAGCAGGAGAAGTGTTTTCTGAGAGGTAGAGGAACTTTGAACCAAATCTGGCACCCTACCCAGGGATTTTAAAACGCTCCCTGGTGAGTGCAGAGTGCCTTTAGTTCCCCGCTTGTGGTAAAAATTCAAGAACGTGAAACTCTGGCTGCTTTCAGGCAGACATCATAATTTCTGCTCCAGTTCTGACCAGCATTGTACCTCTGATCCCTACAGGTTTCAACCTTTTTTTACCAACAACTGTCTCATTTATACAGTTTGTATAAATATATCAACCATGACTTGAAGAATCTAAAATTCAACATTTTCTACACACAATTAGTCCCTGTTTTACTCCTGAAAACTTTGAAAAGGTTAACTGAGGTTACTTTGCAGTTAGTTTTCCCAATATAACGTTTGGCTCTAAAGGGTTTCTTGAACCCCTTCATTTGGCTCAGACGCTGAGGGAATAAAATTTATCCTGCGGCACAGCCAATTATTGTGGTTAAAACCTTGTAGAGCAAAGGAGATTTAATAAGGTAATCCACGGACATCCAACTGCAGAACAAAAACATTTAAAAGGACAATCTATTGTCGGATATCTATTATCAGCAATAAGTTATCATGGTCTCCATATTTGGTAATGAAGAAATGTCAAACTCCTTCTCTAAATATTCCTGAAGAAGTGTCTCGGTCTCTCATTTTGCTGGATGAAGTCTCTGGCCATCCTCAAAGCATCCACTGTGATCAGAACATGCCTGTGTGCTTAGTTAGCCTTAAAGTTTTACAGACAGTAAAAATAAATGCCATAAAATAACAGATTTAATTTTTTTGGCACAATGCCGGCTTAAGTTAAAGGAGCTGCAGCTGCTGTCACTTCACCCGACGCTGACCGCAAACCTCCATGGGAAAATGTAGAAGAAAGGTCTGTTGCTCTAATCTGGCACGCCGCTTTGATAATGTGTGGCACTCCACCTTCTGCAGATTATCAATCTGCGCCTGGTCCCATCGAATTTGTTCAGGGAAAGGAGGGACATTCAGCAGAACTTTGTGAGCTGATTGGACGAAGCGACACCTAGTGCCCGCCTACAAAAGTTGGTTTTGACCAATCACGGTATCAAATGAAAGTGTTAAAAGCAGCAGGCGGCATGAGAAACCACGACAAGGTTATGCCGGTCAAGTCGTTTCTTGCTGTTCTTTCAAAGAAGAAATCTTAGATTCTGACCAAACAGATGCGATAGCAGCAGCTACGCGTACATCTTCCTGCGCGGCCATGTTTATGTTGCTTCAGCTGTGGGCTCACCAGCTCTAGCTTTCATCATAGCTGTATGCCCGGCCTCACACCATAATACTGCAACGTGATTGGCCCAAACCGTTTTGGTTCAGTTGGTTTGGATCAGTTCAGACGGGAGCGGGAAAAGATTGATTCTAGTGTGTTTGTGAGGTTACCGCTGCTCCACCTAGCTGGTACACCTCTATACCGGACACCAACAGCGCTGGATGTGTCGCTGCTGCCTTGAGGAATTGAATAGCATTCAGAAGCAGCGCTAGGTGGCTAGCGTTTGTGCAAAAGGCTTGTTTACATCACATGACACAATCAGCCAATACATTTTTAGATGGAATAATTTATAGCTCTCTCATCGGTGATGATGCTGCTGCTGCCGCCATAGACTACTGCACTTTTTAAACATATATTGAACAGTTACATTTTATTTTATATATATTTAAAAATTTTACTTTACACATTTGATGATCAAAAGTACACAGAGGCGAGGCCCTACCGGTTCCACAGTCCTTGGACTGATCCATTGACTTTGAATCTCACCTACACAGAGGATCTTTAGTGACCTTAAGGCTCCCTCTACCCAATAGAGCTGTTCCTGTGAAGTCTGTTTACTGACAAAGCAGCTGGATTTTTGTTTTCAGCAATAGGTTATTGTTATCTTTGCTGCGGACGATACATCATCAATTCATATTTGGTAATGCAGATACTGTTTTATGTTGGACAGTCTTCATAGAGTCTCATTTGGTAAAAACCTTTTTACAAATATCTGATATGATTGGGGAAAAAGTGGAAAAGCTGATAAATTCTTTGTTGGTTTAAAGTTTGGTGGCGCAAAAACTATGATTAAAAATGCCCTTTAAAAGTTGTATTTCTCCTTTGGGTTGTCAGATGACGTGATAAATTCTCCCTTGAACCATGTACTCGATAACACTGGGCACAGAAACTTTCAGGTAGCGCGGAGGATTTCTAAGTATTTATTGTGTCTAGATTTAAAATAAATGTGACTTCAATGGTAAAGAACCGCATTAATTTGTCTGTCCCTGCATGTGACTCTCACTGACCCCAGAATCAGTGCAGCAGGGATTTTAAGCCCGGTTCATTTAGACACGTCTCCATCAGGTTGTTTTTAACAGGCGAACAGAATCCGACCTGGCTTCTCACTTCTCCTCACTCATAAAGTTGGCCCGTTCTGTTTTTAGTTCCTGGTGCCTGTTTCCCTGCCTGTGCGCAGTACTTCCCCCCCCCCCCCCCCGTGGAACAGATTAGAGGTCTTGCGCTGGAGTTAAGTCGTGGTTAATTTAGATTTAAAACTGCTGTGAGGTAATGATCCGCCCGACTTGGCTCGGCCTCTAATCCAACCTGTCAGTCAGCTGAACCCCACACCCACCCGAGCGCCGCGTTGTAAATAGACGTGAGCGCCTCCGCCCATAGCGCCGGTGTTGCCCCTAAATGCCCGGTGACCTCTGGAGACGTTACAGTCCTCATGGTGATTACAGACATCCAGCAAAATGTACACACTGGAAACAAACTGGGTGCGTGAAGGAGTTTTTTCTGCCTTGTGGCGTCCTAAACAGTGCCTGAGCTAAAAATACCCATTCTTGTTATTTTGAATGTTATGTGTAGTATGGGGTGCCATGATATATGGTATGCTGGTGGATAATTATATGTGTCTATTCCTGTTTGGGGAAGGAAGCAGCGCAGCATGTCACAAAGGAGGGAGGGCTAATTCGGTCTGAGCAAGCATACGAGCTTAAGCGGCAATTTGCATTTCTGAGTCATTTTCCTCTGCTTTGTTTTGGTAATAGATTCAACACTCAAGTGGGAAAAACAGTAAGGGATTAAGTTTTAGCACAGTTGTGTTAGAAATCCAGCCTCACGGTGTGCAGTGGAGTGTATTTTAGGGTAAAACTTCAAACGCAATACCGATACTAAGAAAAATACACAAGGTTCTTTCTAGTCAAGAGCAAAAAATATGATTAATTACAATATGAGAATATTTTTAAATCAGGGCAAAGTCAGTAAGTAAGAAATAATTTAAATTAGTATAAATGTTAATATCCTTCATGGTAGTGTGTACATTCGGTTTAGTGGTGCGATTACTTTATTTTATTAATCATTTCCTGTCAGTTTGCTGTTGATACAAATAAATGTTAGTGCTGAGTGACAAATAAAGGATCATTCTATGCTAAACTTAAGTTGTGCTTTAAAACGCTGCTGCACATGGAAGCCTCTCTGGGTGTTTTTGTCATCGGATCGGGTCAATGAGCCTGAAACAAAACCGATTATTGGAAGGAATAAAGTTGTCACTTTGCAGGACATCTCCTGGTTGGCCCAGTTATTGTGTGACAGTTGACAATATTATTCAGAGAAATGTGCTGTGAAAAGTAGCGCAGAGGAGGTGTTAAAGAAGACAGTGCTCGTGATTATGTAAGGGGGGTTTTTAATTACTGTCATCCTTGATTCTCGCAATAGAAAATCACCTCAAATAGATTTGATTATCATGGAAAAGGGGATGCATTTCAGTACGTAAGTCAAAAAGTGAAGCTCATATAAAATTATATATTTCAAGTGTTTAACATGATTAATTGCTTACAGCCAAACCTTAATTTATCTGAAAATTAGAATATTATATAAGATGAAAAAAAAGGACTTTTAATATAGAAATGCTGTGTTATGTTATGTTCTGGCCTACACAATCCAACACTGCTGACTTGACGGTTCTCAGTCAGACAGTCATTGACATACTCAAAAAGAAAAGTAAGCCATATTGTTGAAGAAGCGAGAGTCGTATCCATTAATGGAAAATGGGGTGAAAAGAAAAACTGGTAATACAAGGTGCACAAGCTGCAACAGCAGGTTAACTAAAAATTCACTTTCTCAGAAAGGGTTAATATATTACATTAGAAGTAGGGATGCACCGATATGATATCGATGTCCGATATTAATATTGCTGTTATGTCCGATAACCGATATTTACCGATGTGTGTGTGCACACATTTACATTTCTGTGATGGTTAAATTTTCCAGATGTTTGTACCGACTGAAAACTATTCTAACTGAAGTTTGAATGTGGGTTATAGTCTAGACTTACACACTACTTTTTTGTCTCTGCTTCATTTAAAAAATCCCACAATCCTCACTGTCACTTTAACATGACCGCATGACCAACCCCGTCACCTCTTTAAACACAGGCATAAAGAGCAACTAGCTGGAAATAAAAATCGGTTGTTAATATCGGCCCAGTTTTACTTATCGGACCGATACCGATAAGTTAAAAAATGAATAACACTGGCCGATACAGATGTTAATGCCGATATATCGTGCATCCCTACATTAGACCAATAAATGCTCTCAACACAATGCAGCACGGCATGGAGGCGATCAGCCTGTGGCTGTGCGGATGTCTTCAGGAAGTCCAGGTTGCTTTGATGACAACCTTCAGCTGGTTTTCATAGTTGGGTCTGGTTTCTCTCATCTTCCTCTTGACAATAGTCAAGAGGACAGTAGCTCCATAGCTTCTTTATGGGGTTTAGGCCAGTTTGCTGGTCAATCGATCACAGTAACACGATGGTCTTTGAACCAGCTTTTGATACCTTTGGCAGTGTGGACCGGTACCAAGTCCTGCTAGAAACTGATATCAGGATTTCCATAAAGCTTGTCAGCAGAGGAAAGCATGAAGTGCTCTTAAATGTCCTGTTAGATGGCTGTGTGTGACTGTGACCACTCCTTCTCTAGACACCATGATTGCTGGGTTAAATGCAAACTTTACTTTTACCTGAAAAGAGCAACGGTCCAGACATGCTTCTCCTCAGCTCAGGGAAGACACTTTCAGAGTTATCTCTGGTTCAGGAGAGGCTCAACCCAACCAATGTGACAGTTGTAGCCTTTAGTTTGTGCATCATTTGTCTACCTTTTTTTGTTGGTCCAATGTAATGTGCTCCCAGTCAGCAATAATCACCACAACTTACCAGAAATTCACGCTTGAAAAATATCAGTGTGCAATGAGTGCATATAGAAGACGATTTAAGCTTTTTGAATTGTATGACTGAAATAAGTTAAGTTTTAATGATTGATGCTTTTGATTTATTGAGAGGCACATGTAAAGTGAATTAGCACGCTTCTTATTGTGAAGAATGTTGGTCACTTTGTGCTTTTTGTCACGGTTTGGTTGCTGAGTACCAGACTTTTCCCTGTTCAAAAACAAGCCACCTGCTGCAGGGTGATTGTCTGGGCATCCATTCCTTCCCTGCAAGGTTTGAAAAGTTTTTCAATAATCCCAAAAGGAAATAAAATATTACCTACCAGCAGTATAAGACATTTTAGTTTGAACAGGGATCAAAATGTCATATAAGAGCCAACAGACATAAACAGTGATCCGGCCCACGGTAATTATAGGGTTAAATATAAAGTCTTCAGAAAGTAAAATCCCTTTAATTATATATGGCATTTCAATATTTCTATGCTTATTTATCTCTTTAACTCTTTAAAATACCTTAATTAGAGAAAAACTGACTAAATTGAAATAGATATTAACATCACTATGTCAGTTTTTGTTCATGGGTTTGAAATAAAAGTAGGAAGGTAATAAATATGGCAGCATTTAGGTGCAAAAGGACCGTAAGAATCTGTGAGGAGGCAGAATAACCCAAAGGCGTTTGGAAAATAAAGTGCTGAATGGTCTGTGTTTGATATTTGTCTCCAATAAACAGACAAATCAAAGGATGCCGAGATTTTAAAGCAGCCTGGTTGATCTGCATAAATCTGCACATGAATTTGTAATTCCTTCTGCAGTTTTTCTGTTAAAGAAACAAACGGATGAATAATTATTCAGTTCATGATGTTTCGAATGGGCAGTTGAATCTTCTTTTGCTAAATTGTTCTTTCACCATCTTAATTAACATCTTGCTTTAACAAACAGGCCAAAGAAAAATCCAGGGAAGTTTTTTTCATATTACTAAACGGATGAAACAACAATACAAGGTATAGTTTTTATTTAACTGAGATTTGGAAAGAAAAACATTAGGGGATTTAAAAACAAATACGTTTTAAAAAGGATCCTGAAATGTACAGGTAACCAGTGAAGTGAAGTTAAACCCCAAATTATCTGGGAATTAAATTTTAATCTTCTTTGAGCGCCCCCAAGTGGTCAAATAATTAGTCCCACTTCTCAAGCCTTCAGCGTGCTGAGATGAGTAAACCTTCATCAACACAGGCAAACATCTTAATGGTGGTGCATGTGATTAACTAATAGTATTGTTGGGTAATTGCTGCGGGATCAGTCACCTAAATGCTGCAGGAGTAACGTGCGCGTACGGTACGCATATCGTTTGAGAGCTGCAACGCTCATGCAGAGAAGGTTCTAACACATCCAATAAAATTCCTGGAGACCTGGCTTATATGGGGATCAGACTGTGTACGGTGGAGTGCCAGATGCGTGGTAAGGTGATGCTGCAGCATTATTTTCCTTTGGCACCACGTCCTCTAATACCATTGTGATTAAAGGCAGATGTACAAACTAGTTTGACGGAGCAGATCTGAGCAGAATGCAAAGAATGCCTCGCTGTGCAGACTGGAACATTCCTGTCATGGCTTTTTCAGCATTGTCATTTATTATTCATCCTAAAGATTTCTTCGCTGATGACCTACTTCCATAGCGCTTCGGTTTGCTCTCGCACTGCGGCTGAGGTTCGCTGCTCATCGCAGACTCAAAGGTCCGATAATAAATCCGTTCCTGCAGCCAGAGAGCCGGCCGTGCACGGCAGCCCTGAATGACTCATCGTTTGTTCGGGTTTGTTCGGGTGCCTTCCTCTGTGAACCGGCGGGATGAAACAATTAACCCCGGCATTAAAAGCTTACTGTCGCCATAACAGAAGTCCTGTCCTTGGGCAATATCCAGAGAGGATGCCTCCCGCCTGTGCCCTCCTTCCTAGGGGAACACTTTCCCAGCCTAAATACGGTTCAGTCATCAAAGCACGAAACTGAGCTTCCCGGCAACGCAACATTTCTATTAAATCCAGCTCAAACACACTTAATATTTTCTGGGGATGCTCAGCTTCAGGCATTTTTTCCCCCAGCACGGTGGTTCCTGCTAATGGACTGATCTCTTCTGGGAGAGAGGAAGCACACAGTGTATGGAAAAGGATTTGGGTGGAGGAGGTTGGGATGAAGAAGGCATTTGTCCAACCATGTGTGCAGGGAAGTGCTCTACCTAATTCAAAAGGCTGGGAATGTGGCCTCCTTTCTCGCCTCTCGCCGTTGAGGCTAATTTGACACGAGGCAGCGCTCAGAGCAGCAGAAGCCGTCATATCCTCGCTGCTCCTTCCCTCTTCATTGCCTTTAATAATATTTAGCCTCCATTGAGAAATCTGCTTAGTCCAGCATAAATAAGCAGGAACTCACTGCGCTGACTCCTAATATTTTTCACATTAACACATTAAAGTTGGAGTGAAACTGACGGCAAACTGCTCTAGAAATGAAACGTGATCCCATTATTCTCTGTTTTTCTGTGTTTGGCCCCTCCACACAGTTTAGGAGTGATACATGTTTTCCTGCTCTGCTTCCGCTGCTCGTTCACGTACAGTTTCACTTTAAACAACTCAGACATGGTTGACCTGCACATTTTACACCATGCTTCATGCCTGGGACGAGGTAAAGCATCCATGCTAGTACTTCCTGTCGTGTCTGTTGCGTGCAATGACTGCTGGGCGTGATTTGTGGACTTCAGCTGAGGATCTTCTCAGTTGAAGCTCTTCACAGCCTGTGCTGCAGCCACTTTTAGCCCCTGATCGTTCCAGTAGCTTGTTCCGGTAAGCTTCGTCTGCAACGTATGGAGGCATGCCCGGTTGGATTGGAATCAGCTGACTGGCTTGGCCTAATTAAGCTGTTTACATTTTCTGTCTTTAAGAAACTGCCATGTTGCTTAATCACTGTTTGAGATCATCTTGTTGCTGGATGGAGCACCGTACAGTTTATATGACGGTGGAATTCAAACAGATAACTGGTTTCTATACACCCAGGAGTGAAGATCCTTGTTCCAGCCGCTGTAGTGGCCATTCATGCCCAAACCACAACACCCCCGCCGCCATGTTTTGGATTTTCCACCACAATTTCTCCTTGTTCTCGTGTGTCAAGAACAACTTTATTCAGAAATCTGCAACCTCAGAAGAAAATGTGTTGGTAGCTCATTAAAACCCGCTTGATTTAATCTGAAATATGATTCAATTAAAAGTTGCTTTAGTACTTCAAAAATTTTAACAGAATTGAGGTCTTCTTCTGTGCATACAGTATGTCATAAACAGGTATAACTGTGAAAAGATAGGATTTGTTGTATAGAAGTACGAAGAAACAGTATGAGTAGATATGATGGTATGTTGAAGAGAGCATCAACCTTTCCTTTTCTTTATATTTCAAACTAAGTTTTTATCATTCGTTAGTAACACAGGTGCCTTTAAGCTTTATGTCAGCCAATTTAAAGATAGCAAATGTGCTGCTGCGAGACACGATAGTAACATAATTATTTATTTTAGACAGTTTATATTCACAATAAAAAATAAAATCTCCGAAAATGTAGAGTGAACGCTGAGCATAAACAGCCATGGCCTGACTGTAAACACAGTGGTGGTAAAAATAAGTACATCCTTGTTGCTTCCATAAGAATCAGAAATACTTTAATAATCCCAGAGGGAAATTATTTTTCTTATACGCTCCAGATAAACAGATATACAAACAACATATATATATACATATATATATATATATATATATATATATATATATATATATATATATATATATATATATATATATATATATATATATATATACACAACATTCCACAATAAGAATAATAAGAAATTATTAGATTATTATAATTATTAGAGTTCATAAATAGACAATTACAAGAAGACTTAACAAGGAAGGATTGTTTGGGAAGGTTGAGGCTCATCACCTAGACAACAATCGTAAGCACAAAAGAGGGAAACGTCAAAGTTTGTTAAAATAGTTAGAAATCCAGTGCTGGTATGAAGGAAGATCTGCTGGTTTAGAAGGTCTACTTAGTATATGTGCCCTCTTTCACATTATTCCTTTAGTCTTGACTCCAGCGTATAGCTTTGTGCAGGAGTTTTATCTGTTGCAGCCTATATATGTGTGCAAAGTTATTGTAGGTTTGTCTTTACCTTAGTTTGCACAATTTCATAGATTATGCAGAAACTCTTTCCAGAACTTAAAAAAAACTTCCAAAAGCAATTTTGTGCAGAAACTGATAAATAGTTTTTTCAGTGTATCTGTTTTGTTCTGACACAGACTCAGACAAACTCAGCTGAGGGCAGAAAGTCCCAGAAAAGTAAAAAAGCTCACTTTATGTTGCACAGGTTTGGTCCAAAAGACATTTTTCAGATCATTCTCGTGATGCTCCAACCAGTTTGATCATATTTATTTCTACGGGCTCATGAAAGAGTAGAGTGTGGAGGACAGCTTTAAAGAGACACAAGTTGACATAAATGCAGATAAACTGTTTTTTTGGGGGGGTTTTTAAGGCGGCCATGTTTTGAGTTGTCACTTGGACTTTCACCTCATGTGGACCTTTGTGTTAATATTTCTAGCCTCAAACTTGGAAATTTTACTTTTCATGTTTTCTTTAATAGTCATTACCAGGTAAACTGAGAAACATCCAGTATTACATCTGTTTTTGTTTTGTTTAATTGCTCAGTATCAGTAGAGGAGGTTCTTGAGTTTAAAAGCCTAAGAACAGCCGGTTGTTTTGCTTTCATTTGACCTTCGGTATTCAGAGTCAGACTCTCTGGAGCTCAGAGCTTCAGTTTGATTCATCAAGTTAGTTTAATGTCACTGATTAGGATTTTAAGACAGAGTTGACCTTTTTCAGGCTGTTCTTGCTTCTTAAAACATGTTTGTTGGTGCAGATTTGTCATTTCTTCCCTCAAATATAAGAATCCTTAAGAGATTCTAGGGCCAGTGTGTGCCACTTTTGTAGTTTTTTCTTTCAAGCCATTTTAGCTTTGGTGAATAAATATATCAATATAAAAAATTAAATTGTGATCTCAGTTCCTTAAATTAACGTAAAATGACTAAAGTACACACAGAACCGACAGATATGTTTCTAATGATGGATTGTCTTTTCAAAAAATAACTCAAAATACTGTTTTCATTTTAAACCACTATCAGTTTTTAGTTATTCTGTTCAGTTTTTTTCTTTATAAAGGGTTTTCATCAATAGTAATGATGAAGCATAAAAAAATTAATCTTTGCTGTAAAATTATTGCCCCGTATAAGAATGTAATTATAATAATAGAACGTATTATTATTATATGGAAAGTATCTAATTTTTTCAACTGATATTTAAAAGTTAAAATGCCCAAAATATCCATTCAATTCAATTTAGTGAAATTTTATTTACATAGCACCAATTCATGAAACATGTCATCTCAAGGCACTTTCCAAAGTCAAATTCATTCAGATTATACAGATTGGTCAGAAAATGTCCTATATAAGGAAATATTGCTATATATATTATAAGCTAAAGTATTTGTAAAAGATTTAAATGGTTTTAAATAGTTTAGAAAATGTATACATTATATACAGCAGTTTTATGAATATAAAGTTTATACTTCTTTGTTGTAAAATGTTGATGCTGTTTTCTATTATTACTATTTGTGATTCATCAAAACGTTGCTGATTGATCCATCTCAGGGCCTAATAATTATATCAACAGATTTTATTAAAATTTACTTTATGAAAGGTTTTTCAGTATTTAAATTAAAAACTGTGGATTTTAGTAAACATTTAGTAAACTAACAGCTTTAAGGTATTAAAAATACAAAATATGGTTTTGATTTGATTGGGAAATTCCGGGCTGAAAAAATTAGCAATAAAAAATATTCCTTTTCCAGTTCTTTAGGGAAGGGGACATTTCTTGTCCTGCATGAGGGACAAATGCATTAGGATTTCCCCTCTTAAGGGTTAATGTCTTTTTAAGGTAGTTTTACCTTAAACAGCTGCTGTGTGACATTTTTAGCGACCCGTCTTCTCTCTGCCATGTTGCCCAGAGTCCGCTAATATTTACTAGATATTCCTTTCAACATTGACTTTGATTTTTATTCTAATCAAAATGTTCAGAGTAGAGTTGCTGCTGCGTCTTCCAACTGATCCAATCTTGAGTCGATACCAAGGACACAAAAACAACAGCATTTGTCAGAGGTTTTCGGTATTTTTTTATTTGAGCCATATTATGCAGTTTTCTATTCCTCTTTGTCTGCTCTGCTCCTCATGATTGAGCTACACTCAAAGCAGAACTAAACAAGACACTTTTCTATGAGTTTTAACATCTTCTCCCAGCTCAGGGCGTCCAGGATCGTTGGTTTAGACTGCTCCAGAAATAGGAGCTGCTTTCGTAAGGAGAGACTCGGACACCTCCCTCCACGTTCCAGTTAGACTCCGGTGGTCCGTCGAGTCTCTGTAGTGGAGAAATGTGTTTGTTATGTGATTAGAGACTCTGTCAGACACATTCAGACGTGCAGGAAGCACACAGTCTGCAGCTATCCCACATTGTTTAACACTTACCACAGAAGAACTTAGATTTAAAGGCTTGTCAGTGATTGCTCATTGTTTTCCAAGAGGAAAAAAAACTAAAAATTTGCCTCGAACCTGATAAAAAATAAGGATGCATATTTACAGCTGTATTTCAATAAATAAGAATATCATCACAAAGCTCCTTTTACTCGGTGGACCTGAAGTAAGTCCATTACTCACAGCTCGATTTATTACAATCCTCAACATATAAAAGATTAGAATAAATCATCATTTTGACTTTAATAAAAAGGATTTTCAGTACAGAAATATGAAACTACTGAGAAGTATGTCCATGTAGTGTACAGTGTAGAGACTTGTAGAGACTTGTAGTTGTAGAGTACATGGTCAGGGCTTCTTTTGCATGAATTACTGCTTCAGTGCAGCGAGTCGCAGAGATCAGCCTGTCGCTCTGCTCGGATATTACAGAAGCCCAGGTTGTTTTAAAAGTGGCCTTCAGCTTGCCTGCAGCGTTTGACTTAAATGGGTTTCATAATTATTTGAAGAGTGTTGCTCATGTCCCTGGTTTTGTCACACTTTTTCCTTCCACTCAACTTTCCATTATGATGCATGAATACAGCACTCTGTGATCAGCCAGCTTCTTTAGCAGTTATGTTTTGTTGCGTGCCCTTCTTGATGAGTGGGTCACTGATTGTCTCCTAGACAACATTCAAGCCATAGATTCGCATTTCTGTGTTCAAAATCCTTTGTGTTGGTCTTGTGCAGTATTTAGCTTTTTGGAGAAACTTAATTTTTGGTTTTCATTAACTGTGAGTCATAACAATCAAATAATCTGTGTCTAATTAATCTTTGTGGCTTTGTGTTGTTCAAAGAAAAAAAGGAGGCGAATCATTTATTTAATGAAATTCTTGGATTAACTGGAATGAAATGAGTTGTGATGTGCTTCTGATGTTGTAATTGAAGAGCTTCTTAATCACATCTACTTATAAAAGTTTTTTTTTTACTTCAAAGCTGCTGGTCATCCATTCTTATTGTGCCACATCTCTGGCCTGCGTGTAAAATCACTTCTCTCCGCCTACTTGCGGCATCCTCACATGATATCACTGTTACTGATTTGCACGGCAGATTGGTGGATGTCTTGACAGTAATTGTTCAGAAAATTAAAAGATGTCTTCTTTAAGAACAATATACTGGGCTGTTCAGATTATACACAGGCTTTCTTCAGATTTCACTGTAGAAATAGTCATCTGTGTGCAGCTGGCACGTGTCAAACTCGTTCTCTTGTTTTGGGATTTCATCACGAGTTGATCTTTAGATTAAAGCCTCTAACTGTAAAGGATGATTTGGGTTCATCCAGTTATTTTGAGTTTGGACTGGTTGCCAGAAGAAGAACTTTATCATCACTGCTGAGCTGTTTGTTGCTGAGAAAAGGAAAGTGGAGAAGATGTGACGGGTAAAGAGTGAGATTAAGATCTGAGATGGAGCTGAGGAGGCAGTGCAGGGGGTCTCTGGACCGCCTTGTCCTGCAGAAAGCTGCATGTTGAGGTAAGAGGTTGTCAGGGAAAGGCGTCACTTTGGCATTTCAGTTCAAATGTGTTTAAGGTTTTGTTTACACCTGAAAAAAGTGCAGAGCACTTTGCAAACGGAGTCCTTCCCTTTGAACCTCCCATGCTTTACCTCACTGAAACCGCAAACTTACATTTATTTAATTGCTTTTATGTGACAAGTCAGCATAAAGTAGTGCAAGATCATAAAGTGAAAGAGAAATTATACGTTGTTTTCAGTATGATTGATAAGTAAAAATGGAAACTGTGGTGTACATGTGGAGCTTTTTTGGACTATGCCACCCACCATCTTCACACAACGCCAGAGCATTTAACTCATAACTGTTGTTTGGTCTATATTAAATACACATTTTGTGAATTTATTGCCTGTGCCGCAGGCTGCAGTGCTGTGAGAATCATTTGCCGCCTTACAGATTTCTTCCATTTTTGCTTTTTTCCACTTTTAATATCAGCTAAAGATAAACCTGAGTAAACTGTGATTATCCACGATTTGTTTGATTTTTCCCCCACCACATCCTGGACTAATTACTGCATCTCATTTAGAAATAATACATGCCTTAAATAGAAACAGTCTGCCAACACAAAGTGGCCTAAATTACTCCGAGAGCACCTGAACTCATCCAGGAGGTCAAACATGAACAAGACCTGAAGCTCTGCAGGCCTCACTTGTATTGGTCAAGGTTGGAGTTCCTGTTTCAACAAGAAGGACGTGATGGGATAAAGATTACAGCGTGGGAGAGTTCAAAGGCTAATATCACTTCTGACCAAAAAGAGCACAAAAGCCTGTTTCACATTTGGTCCCGAAGACTGTCGATATCTGGTCTCGTCACTGTCCTGGATCAGACCAGTGGCAGTGGTGTCATCTCCAAACTTCAGGAGCTTCACAGACAGGTCCAATGAGGTGTAAAGATTTGTACAGAAAAGATTTGGGGGGTTTCCTGCTCCCTAGCCTCACTTATATGGTGGTGATAGTGTGATGATATGGGCAAAATGGCGTCTAGGGAGAGTTTCATCCCCAAAACCCCCATAAAAACACACCTAGGCCTGTCTTGCTACATTAAAACTTGTCTCATTACATCTGGTGTCAAAATAAAAAAAGAAATCACACCAACAGTCAAACATTGTGGTGGAAATATGATGGTCTGCTGATTTAGTACCAGGAAGACTTGGAACCATGAATTCTGTTCTCCAGCAGAAAATCCTGAAGGTCACCAGTTTGTGTCCTTGATATCAAGCACACAGGACGATGATCCAGAGAACACCGGCAGGTCCACCTCTGAGTGGCTCAAAAATGATAAATGAAGGTATTTTTGGAAACCTTTGATCTGCCCAAAGTCTGAAATTAGATCCAACTGAGATTCTGTGGTATGAGCCCTAACAACTGATTATTTGGCTTTAGGGTGATTCATTCTTTACATAAGACCAGGTGTGTTTGGAGAGATTGTTTTTTTTTCATTAGTAAATTAAATTATCTTTTGAGAACTGCATCTGTTTCCTAATTCAGGTTATCTTTGCCTGACATAAAAAAAAATGATGATCTAAAACATTTAATTGAGATGACAAAAAATCAAAATAGAAAAGCTCACCGGGAGTTTCTGCACTGACACCAGAAAAAAAAGTTTCTTTTCATTTACCTGCCGTTGGTTAGTTGTTTGTAACTAAGTGATTTGCATGGATTTATATTTGCCTACATGGTGATGGAGCTGAAACTGAACTCACACTTAAAATAAAAAGCTTAACCTTATACGTTTAAATCATATGTGCTCCCGCTGGTGATGTTAGCCAATCCCCGGTGTCTTTCATGTGCATTCGCCCTGGTTGCTGAAGAAATAAAGGATTCTCACTCCAGCGACGTGCTGACGGATCAAACACTTGTGTTTTTAAGCACCTTCTATCATTATCCTCAACACACACACTTCTTTGCGCCACAGAGGAGACCACTACAGAAACTGGAATCCTCCTGGGTTCAGTTTTAAGCTTGAGTTTTTATAAATGGATACCCAGCCCCTGCCCTATAATCACTGTCTGGCAAATTCCTCTAGAGGCTGGATGTTTTTCCTGCAGTGGTTAAAAACAAGGAGGTGGGGCGACCCGTTTCATATTGAATTTTACAGTAATTGGCTTTTATTGCTGCCAGGAATGGGCAACACGGCCACAACAGCTCAGCATAATGTTTCAGCAGTTCACTGTGGCAAATAAATGCTCTTTAATCCACACATTAACGTGGACGTCCCTCTGTCCTCCTACCCTCTGTCTCCTCCCCCAGCGAGCAGAGCATCTGCCAGGCGCGGGCCTCTGTGATGGTCTACGATGACGCCAGTAAGAAGTGGGTGCCCATCAAGCCGGGGCAGCAGGGCTTCAGCCGCATTAACATCTACCACAACACTGCCAACAACACCTTCAGAGTGGTGGGCGTCAAACTACAGGACCAGCAGGTGAGAGAAACTGTGGACATTACATCCACACGTAGTCATAGTTAAAACCATAAAGTGTTTGCTTTATTAAAAACAAACGTCCAGCTGAATGGTGAAAGGTCCTGGCCTGTGGGGTACCACAGGGCTCAGTTCTAGAACCAATCCGATTCATCTTATACATTCTCCTCCTGGATGCCGTGATTTGATAACTTGGTGTTATGTTATGTGTGGTTTTGCGGCCCTTTTATCTGCTGTGCCTTTTGTTTTCAAATACCCTTCGTCTTTCTATATTTAGCCTCTGATAAGTACTTTCTGGTTGTGTGCGGAAGGTGTTGAATAAAGACACTTTTAATAATTTCCTCTTGTTTTTTTTTTAAAGGTGGTTATCAACTACTCCATAGTGAAGGGCCTGAAGTACAACCAGGCCACTCCAACCTTCCATCAGTGGCGGGATGCTCGGCAGGTCTACGGGCTGAACTTTGCCAGTAAGGAGGAGGCCACCACCTTCTCCAACGCCATGCTGTTCGCCCTCAATGTCCTCAGCTCGCCAGACAGTGGAGGTGAGATGTCGTCCGACCTCTGTTGCATTGCATCTCCCACACTAACATTTACTCCATGGCACAGGGTTCCTACACAAGACTATTCTCGGTGATAGTCTGGTGATCATTTCCAGGCCTGGATGAGTTTGGAAACAGAAAGTATGGGAGCATGGAAAAACAATCTTTGTATTTTCTGACTTCAAACCATCTATCCATGCATTCATCTATCATCTATTGTTTTTCTAGGTTCCATACATGTTTAAAGCCTGACCATTGTGGACATTTCTACCATAAGTCTGCAGTGATGTTTTGTGTTTATACTTAAAAATGTGGCTAAAAGGGATCGAGACCTCTAGAGGAGACCTTAAAATATTTTTGGGTTAAAAATCACAGGTTCTGTGACTGAAAACTGTCCATTTTATTCAGCTCGTTTCCACCAGGTTGTGATAAAATGTTGGCTCCTAAAGTCTGCTTCATCATTAAATCGGCAGATTTAATGACTGTGCGCCCCCTGCAGGCTTTACTGGGAGTAACACTCATAAATTGTGCAGTGATCATTTAATTGTAACATGAAAGAAAAGGTCATAAAAACCGGACGAGTATTTGTATCCTGCTGTTATTTGTGACTGTCATTCAGCTGGTCTGGGGTTTTGATTACGTTGGCCCAGATGTGTCGGTTCTTCTGCAGATTAGGGCTGTTCGGTGTAACTGCAAAGAATCGTGGGAATCTTTGAATAGCCATGGACAAGCAGCCACTCCCTGTCCCACTGAATTAGTTATTCTTGTATCAGTTGCTAGGCTCACTACTAAAATACTTTGGTTAAGTAACAATTTTGTTGCTCAGAATTTAATTTATTTTTACCCTCCTATGGCATTATTTTATTTTTTTAACTTATATTATTTTATTTTTATTTCTTAATTTCTGCATTAGTTGTTTTCTTGTTATTTTAATATTGCTTGCAATCTTTAAAAGTGATGCACTCTATTCTCATAAACATATAAGTAATGGTGCTGCATGCTATTGCATTCGCAGACCGTATTAATTCACAAGGTCTTAGGTCTGTTTTGTGTTTTGTTTTTTTTTGGTTACCTTGATGTTTCCTAATTATAATCCCTTTTTTGACGTCTGATAAGGACTTAAAGGACTTTGCTGAGTAATGTCAGTTAGGTGGATTTTTAAATTTTTACAGTTTTATTTTCCCCATTCTGTAAAGGCTTTGCAAAAAAAAAGGGTACCTACTAAACTAAGCTTTACTGCGCCCTGCTGGTTTATGTTGGGTACTGCAGCTGTTCTGCCACCCACTGAATCAAACAACACCGCTGGGATGGTTGCTACATTTCATTAGTATTTATTGGATGTTTTTTTTGGGGGGGGGGGATTTGTAGTGTGTTATGATTTATGACTTCTTAAGGTTTTATTATTATTAACATTAGAACCATCTATAAAGATAAAAAGTCTGTATGCATTCAGACTCACAGATCTGGAGTTCTTGCACATGTGCAGTGAACAAACTCAGTTAAAACCCCCAAAGGGTATTTAAAGCTAAACTTACTCATACTCTTAGTTTACCAGATAGCCTCAGAGCATCTCTGGTTACGAGCTACTTATATGCTGTGTGTGTGTGTGTGTGTGTGTGTGTGTGTGTGTGTGTGTGTGTGTGTGTGTGTGTGTGTGTGTGTGTGTGTGTGTGTGTGTTTACTGCACTGTCATTCCATCCCATCCTTGTGACCCTCCTGAAGGCTGCTAAAATATATCTTTGGTGGAGCCTAAATGTCGTACCCCATCATGCTCACGGGGCAACTTTCTGGGGTTTTTTCTGTTGTTGCATTTGGATTGCGTGACGCAACGTGTGTCCATCCATGGGGAGAAACTTTCATGTGTCTCCAGCTGCTTGCTGTTGAAAGCTGCAGCAGTGTCAGCTCTGGCTGTTAGCAGGTTGTAGACTTAGGAAAGTTTGGCCAGCATGCTGACTCCTGAGATTTCAGCCGGTGACCTCAGACGCGTTTCTTCAGCTGTCATCATCCTCAGTAAGTGTCACGGTTGTGGAGAAACATGCATGACAATCCGGCCCATTTTTCCTGCTAATGTATTGTTCAGCAGGTGGAGAGGGAGGGCGGCAGCTTCTTCTTTGAACAACCTTCAGGGTTTTTTGTCTCCCTTGCAGATTTCTTTTATACTTCAGCATAAATATTTGATTGTTATTGAAGAGTGTGTTTTACTCTTCTTCTGCAAGCTGACACCTCTAGTCCCTGTTCTATTTGAAAGGTTTGAAACAGAAAAATACGCTAAAATCATAATGCACACTGAATTATTTAAATTCAGTTAAATTCAGTTATATAGTGCCCATTCACAATATGTCATCTCAAGCTGCTTTCCAAAGTCAATTCAGTCAAATCATGCAGACTGATTGGTCTGACCAGCAATCATTGACCTGATCCCAGATTTATCTCCTCACCCTTTGGACCAGTAAACGACTGCATTCACAAGCGTTTTATGAGTGAAGCAGCATTTTCCACCCCTGTTTATAGATCTGCAGCATTCCTGGGCAGACTTGAAAAGCATTGAACTTACTTTCAGTTTTTCCAGGCAGAGGATTGGAAAAGAGGAAAATGTTGAACGTGATTCTTTTCCATGTTCTGGATGAGTGCTTTTCACATGGATTGAGCAGTTTCTTTTCTCGTTGTCTGTCACTAAATCAAACTGAACGTTTTCTGCGTTGCTCAGGGAGAAATACAAAAGTTATTTATGCTGTGACCTTCATGAGATTAGGAAATTTTAATCTACTAAGATTACAATACCTTGAAGAATTTGGGAAAGCCCCGATGTTGGCGTCATGGAAGCTTGTCATAGGTCCGTTCACAAAATGGAGACACGCCTGTGGATGTTTTTTTCAGGAGAACAGCTCAAACACAGCGATTTGTCCTGGGATGTTTTAGAAAATGTCTAAAGGCAAGATATCAGGAAGTAAACAGTGGACCTCCACGAACCCAGTTCTTTGTTGCGTACAATTTCCAGACACCTGAAGGTGCTGCGTTCACATGCAAGTGGAAACAGTTTGGAAATGTCCGGTCATTGTAAAGTTTAGGAAGGAGACTGATTCTGTGTTTGGTTTGGGCCTAAAGTTGTCGTCCAGAATGACAATGATCGAAATCTAACACCAAATGGGTGGCAATCACAAAGCCCTGATCCCAGTCCAGTAGAAAATTTACTTGTAGAGCTGAAAAGGCGTGTGTTAGCAGGGCGACCTACTAACCTGACCCAGTTCTGTCGGGGAGAATGGGCCAAAATTACAGCAAACTGTTGTGAGACGCTTGTGCAGAGAAACCCAGAATGTTTTGACAAGTCGTGCAGTTTAAAAGGCGATCCTTCTAATTATTAAAGATGCTGTTTTACTGCTGCTTCCCGTCTTTGAAAAGACTCTCTTGGAAAAGAGGTTTTAACCTCAATGGGATCCTCCTAGTAAACTAAAAGTCAAATAAAGCGAGATCTATGTAAACTTTGAGTTTGAAGTTTGAGGAAAATAATATTCTAAACATAAAAAACATCTCATTATACTGTGTAAGAACGCAAACTTACCCGGCATCATAGGTAGCCTTGCCACAGGGGGTTAAAAAGAGATTTTGCAGAGTTTTTTATGTTATTTGGACACTGCACACATATTTAACGTGAATTCAGGCCAAATGTTATGATTTGATCGGCAGAAATGGTTTAAAATAAACAGAGTTGAACAGTTTTGTTTTTGCAGTATACCTTTTCCACCATTGTTGACACACGTCAGGAACAATTCAACAAAAAAAAAAATCTGTTAGAGGGACAAATGCAAAAAAGTTGCAAAAATCAGTTGCATAAGCGTGCACACACCTAAATACTTTGCTGAAGCCATTGTTGATTCAGTTTCAGTCTCTTTGTGTTCACACCTGCCATGAGGTAATGACAATATGATGAACCGGAACCACCTTTTACACACATGTGGCTGAAGAGGAAAAATAAGCATCCACAGACATGGCCGAGTTGTCGCAATCGGGTGCGTTTGATTCCAGGTACCCCCTGTCACATGTCGATTTGCCCCTGGGCAAGGCACTGAACCCCAGGTTGTCTACAGATCTGCTTATCCGTGTATGAATGTGGCTCTGGAGTAAAAGCACTTTGATTGGTCGGTATGACTAGAGCAGCGTTATACAAACTCAGTTCATTTACCATTTACAGAGGTTGGTAGTTAGATCCCTGCTCTCCTTGTGTTTTTATAAGCTGCCTAATTTTATTCATGGCTGGATAACGCTTCTCTGTAGTGGATGGTGCTTATATTTGGGTGTTTGTGGGAAAAGGTGTGAGATCTCACACAGCAAGTCACTGCAGAGCTTGCCTGAAATAAGGTAGAAGCAGAGCCTGGATTTGATCTAGCAAACAACATATTTTCTGTGTTGATGACCTTTCTGCTGCTGCTGGAAAAGTTTCCTCCCTAACCGACTGAGAGACTCTTCTCGGACAAATCCAATCAAAGTAAATGGACTGAAATTATAAGGCAATAAGTTTTCTAGTCGTACTGACCACTCACAGCGCTTTACACCGTAGTCACATTCAAACAATCGCTCACATTCATACACCGATACGCAGATCGGGAGGCAACATGGGGTTAAGTGCCTTGCCCAGGGGCACATTGACATGTGACGGGGGAAGCTGGAATCAGACAGGTTGTGGGTTCTCAGTATGACTACTACACCCACTGAGCCGCAGTCACCTATAAGAAAGCTCAGAGAAAACAGTCGTTTTTCCCTAAAAGGGGTCAGAGGATTGTGTTAGCTTCTTTTTTCCACTCTGTGTTGTTTTTATTGTAATTATTCTTTGTGCATTTTTTAGAAGAGTATTAGATTAAAAAAAAAACGAGACAGCAATGATTCATTTGTGTTTGCTCAGCATAATGCACACACCAAGCAGACACTCTCTGGCTTCTTGGACTTCCAGATGCAGAAACGTTCAAACAAATCAACGTACGACCACACAGCTTGGGGTCAAAAAGTTCTTGGGAAGTGAAGTGTGAAGTTTAAACTCTGTCCATGTGCACAGCACAAATATTTTTTGCCTCATTTACAGTGCCTTGTAAAAGTATTCCTACACCCTTCGACTTTTCTACATTTTAACCAAAGACAAACATAAAGCATAATTTTAAAATGAGGGTGGAAGTTAAACATGGTTTTTAATTATTATTATTTTTTTACAAATAAATAAAAATCAGAGAACTTTGCTGTCTATGTGTATTCAGCCTGTTTGAGTCTGCTATCCCTAAGTTAAATCTAGTACCAACAAATGCCTTCAGATGTAACTTAATTTATAAATAGCATCCACTGGTGTGTAATATCTCAGTATAAATCCAGCCATTCTGTGAAAGCCTTTTTAGAGAAAACTGATATACAAACATCATCAACAGCAGACAGCCAGGTCAGGGAGACAGTTTAAAGCAGTTTAAATCTCACTGCAATGTTCAGTCTATCCTCGTCGATGCAGAGATCCACTGCTAATTTGCTGACGGGACAACTCTCAGTAGTGTACTACATAAATCTGGGCTTTTATGGAAGAGTTGCAAGACGAAAGCCTTTGTTAAAAGACAGCCACAGGGAATCCTGTCTGCATTATTCCACAAGCCGTGGAGGAGACGCAGCAAACGTCTGAAAGAGGTTCTCTGGTCAGATGAGACCCAAACCAAACTTCCTGGTGGAAAACTAACACTGCACATCAGCCCGAGCACAGCTTTCCCAACTGCAAAGCATGGTAGTGGCAGCATCATGTTATGGGGGTGCTTATCTTTATTTCTGGGCTAAATAGGGATATTATTTAAGACAGCCATTATATTTTGTTTTATTTTATTTCTTTTTTTGACATGGTCGTCGAGTATTTGGAGATCAATTGGCAGAAGGCGTTAAAGGTAGTCTGTAATTTTTCCAGAAGTTTCCCCAAGTCCATTTTTAAATAGCTGCGCATGCACAAGACCGTCTTACCTGCTCTTCCAGTCCTCAGTGGGATCGCGTGAAAAAAAATCTCCCAAATCCACTCTGGTATTATTTCTTTCTACTGAGGCCTTCCTCTGCTTCTCATAAACATGAACGCGGTTTGCTTCTTGAGACTCTCAGCCATGTTCAAAGTCTACAGTGAGAGCAGCGGAGCTACAATGAACCGCTAACACCAAAGCTAACCGCTAAGCTAACCTGTAGCTAACCGCTAAGCTAACCGGGTACATAAATACTGGAAGTGTGCATGCGCAGCCAGCAAGCAGAAGCTAACAAGGAACGAGCACAGACACTGGCGTTACATGAGCGCATCAGAAAAACGAACCAATCCCTGCCATTCGGACCGAACGGCAAGGATTGGTTCGTTTTTACAGGCCTACAACTCCCAGAGAGATCGATCTTTTTTATTTATTACCCTCCTTTTTCTGAATACATAACTTTTATTAGTAATGTATTCAGAATCAGTAATCAAGGACCATTTCACACAGTATAACAAAAAGGGTTTCTGAACAGGATTGGCAACTATAGCTTTAATTGAATGTACTGAGTTAAAAACATGGAGCCAAATACAGAAGAACTCGTTACCTGCCAACACAGCAATCCAGACTGAGCTGCAGACGCTCCGAACGGAAATATCGCCCCGCCGGTAATCGTGATGCCACCCTGGGCGTTAGAGTTTAACCACTGGTATTCCAGGGATATGTGATAAGTGCCCCCGACCCCCCCGATGCCCCCTGTTAATAGCCACTTCAGAGTCGCGTGTTTGCTTAACTATGTGAAGAAACTCATCCCTTAAACACTCCGCACCAGGTCTGTTTCATGTAATTCCTCCCTTATTTGGCTATTTTTTTCCTCTATTATTGCCAGGATCTCGGTTTACTTATCCCAGTGTTTTTTGCTTTTCTCCTGTTCTGTGGTTTGAGGCTGAAATTCCTGTGGTCCTCAGCACTGCAGAGAAACTGCTTGCTGCCCCTTCAGGACAAAGGCAAAGTGCCTCACATGATGCCAGCTGTTGTGTGCTCTGGCTGCCATTCTCTTCACTGTTTTCCACCTGGTTTTATCATTTTTAAGATGTTTTTTTTTCCATCGGGAAAGGTATTCCCAGACAATCTCCCTTTGCAGGCTTGCAGATTTCTTTTTCTTCCTCTGTTATTTGTGCTATTTGTTCTCTGCCTGGTCACTATGTTGAAATAAAGTTCTGACTAAGAGGAAATTATGATGATTCATGTGATCATAATGTACGGTTGCTGTTCTCTGGTTTGAATTTTAGTTTTGAAACGATCGTTTTTTGTTTTTTTATGTCTTTCAGGTCCTGTAGTTCAGCGCCAAAATGGTCCCTCCTCAGAAGAAAACGAAGCACAGAGGAGGTATGATTCTAGTGAGGGCATGAAGAAAAACATTAAAGGAAACAACAAACATTTTATTTTTTATCTTTTTCCCCCCTTAGTGCATTACATGCATTAGAGGGGTGATTATTTCCAAAATTCAAACTAAAGCATTATTCTCTCCTTCACTGTGAAAGAGTCTACTTGTAGTCCAACCTTGGGCTGCACAATATATTGCAAACATATCATCATCACAATATAAGAATGCACAGAATTAAGATTACAAAGGACTTTTTGGAATGCGGGACTTAAAAGCTATTATATTCCAGATAAAATGAATTCCCAGTTTTCATTGCATTATCAGACCACTGCTACCAGGGATGGTGGTGCTCACGCTGCTGAGCGTCGCAGAGAGAACTGGGAGCAGTGTAAAGTGAAAACGGGATGGATATCATCGTCTCAGTTTTCAGGAGTAATGTTGCATCGAATAGTTTCCTGATGTTGAGAAGCCCTCCTCCAGGCTTTGCTCTTCTTTGGTGACTGAAATCACCAAGAAGCACATCTTAAAGTGAGACTCTTAAACACCAAACGGACTCAATGGACCGGCAGTCAGGTTCTGCCTGAGACGACCTGCTCCTGCCAAAGAGAAAAGGTCATAATGTTGAGGAAGATTCTCAGTCATGATCAATCCAAAAAAGGTAAAAAAATAAAACAATTGGACTTCTATTCTGAATCTGAAGATGTTTCGCTTCCCATCCAGGAAGCTTTCGCAGTTCTCTATTGAATAGAGAAAGCTTTCTGGATGGGAAGTAAATCAGATTCAGATTAGAAGTCCAGTTGTTTTATTTTTTTAACCTTTTTTGGATTAAAAGTATTTAATGAAGGAAGCTGTAGAACTCAGTGACAAAGAAACAAAGTTGTCACACTTAAATGTTTCAGATCGGAAAGCAAATATTGATATTAGACAAACATAACCTGGGTTAAAAAAAACTGTTTTCAAGGATTTCATTTAAAAAATCATCCATACCAAAATCATTGCTTCTAAACCTAATAACTAATTGTGCCCCCTTTGAGGGAAAAACAACCACCAAGCAGTTGTAATAACTCGTCGAGTCTTTTACGTTGATGCGAAGGAATTCTGGCCCACTCTACTATGAAGAAATGTTTAAACCAGCCACGTTGGAGGGTTCCCAGCATGAACGACCTGTTTAAGGTCACGCAGATGCATCTCCATCTGTCTTACAGTAAGCCCTGACTTTGACTAGGCCACTGCACAACCCTTTCTTTTGCCATTCAGAGGTGGGTTTTCTGATTTGCTATTGATCGTTTTCCTGCTGCAAAACGTAATTACTCTTGAGCTTTAGCTCCAGAACGGATGTCTGGAGACGTTCCTTCAGGAGTTTCTGCTAAAGAGCCAAATTCATGGTTCCATCAATTACAGCAAGTTGTCCAGATCCTGAAACAGCAAAGCAGCTCCTAACCATCACACTGCCACCACCATGCTGTACGTTTAACACCTCGTAGCTGGACAAACACCCTCTGCAACGTCAGCGAGGCATTCTTGGAGTGATTTGATTAAATGTCATCTGGTTCTTTCGGTGTCCCTTTGAGAAAGCTGTTTTTTTTCTGTTTTTTTCTTTTTATCTTTTAGGTTGCTTTGTGTTTTTCAGTCAGGATTTAACAAAAGGGGGCATTTTGATTTTACTTACGACCACATAGGTTTGAATGTTGTTGTTTTACACTTAAAAGTTCAAATCATGATTCTGACAGTTGTTGCCTCCAACCAGTTATTGCAGAACATTGTTCATGTGGGGCCAGGATGGTTTGGATGGCATCTCTTCCTTAATAAAGGAGCTCATTGAAAAAAGTGCTTCTTGTATTTACTCAGGTTGTCTTTGTCTAATATTAAAATTTGTTTGACGATCTGAAATATTTGTTGTGACAAATAAGGCAACAGGACTTTCGCATAGTTCTGAGCGAAAGTCCTGTTGCCTCCGATTTAAGCCTGTTTGCTGTTGCCATTATTTGAATAACTGAGCATTTGCACAGGCATGACAAATAAGCAAAAACTGAAAAATCTGTAAGGAGGGAAATACGTTTTACAACATTGTAAGATTGATATTTGAGAGATAATAGATATGACATTTATGTTGTCCTCATGCCACTTTCTCCTGTCTCGTTCCTCACCAACTAACCAGTCGGAGCGAGCCGTCAGCTACTGACCCAACATCGGTTCAACACCCTGAATCACATTGTTTTGCAGCCAGTTGCCGGCTTTTGTGTGTAAGAGTCTTCCAAAAGATGGAAGCTGAACCTAAAGCCCTGATTTACTAAGATTGTGGCACTTTTAACCACAGAGTCTGCACATAATTTGTTTCCCGCTGTCTGCTCCGTCCCTTTCATGACGTATAGCAACACCAAGGAGATTTGTGCACCAACAGGTCTATCAAGGGCTGCTTTTAGTCAGGTTGCAATTTTTCCCTCACCTGCATGTGACCTTCAGCCAGTCGCAGCAGGCACAGAGTGGGCAGAGAGTGAGATGGTGTTTCCAAATCATTGAGATGTTTTTATTGCAACTGTACAGATTACAAAAGTCGATGAATATTTCATTCATTTGACTAGTCTAGATGAGGTTAAAAGTCACTGAAGTCACACGGCTATGTCTCAGTTTCCCCGATACTCTAACTCTGACTGGATCTTGTGTTTTGTGTGCGCAGAAGTGGTGCAAATGTTTAGTGAATCAGGCCCTGAAAAGACAGGAGGTTACAGTTGATGGGATCTGTATGATGAGTTTTTTTTATAGGAAGAAGTTGATTAAGTTGATATAAAATCTTAACCGACTGTTGAATATCTAAATAGTTTTTCTTTTAAAGCATTAAAGGTCCTCTGTGAGTAATCTGAAGTCGTTCAGTCTGTCATTTAGCAGTCCATTAATCATTGTTTAGGTCCACAGACAGTCAAATGAATCATTAAGCTTGATTTACTGAAAGCAAACGCAGCTCTTCAGAGCAGTGACATCCCTGCACTTGATAGGATGATGGAGCAGCATCAGATGCAGGGGCACAAGGAGAGGGAGCGGCGGACGTCAGGATCAGGTGAGGCCCTGGCAAACAGACCCACACCCACCTGTATAAACACTCACTCTCACACACACACACACCTAAAAGGCTGAACACAGCATGTCATTTGATCCCCGCTGCACAAACATCAAACAAAGCACTCACCAAGCACCCTCCATCCGCCAACAAACAGTCCTGACAAGAGCTAATTAATATTTAGCCGCCTTTGTTTGCTCTTACCTTTAGTAGGTCAAACTCTCTTCGTGTTTCCAAAACAAACAGATGACTTCACCTGTAGGGAATACCTGAAATTCCTGGACAAAACAGGTTCCTGGAGTGAACGAGGCTCCCTGCTGTGCTCTGTTGTAGCTTTTTCCCCCCCCTAAGTCTTTATGCTTTTTTTGTTTTAATCCATGCACATGTATAAATGTTCAAGTCTGCGTTTTAGCTACACCCACAGACTTAAACATCCTCCTTTGTCCCTGATGTGGATGGTAATATCAGTGGCCCCCCCCCCATGTCTCCCTGCAACATGCTCTACCGCCATCTTTCTTCCAGCTGCCGGTGGGGGGGAAAGCCACATGCTCTCTGATCATGGCTCAGTCATGTTGCATTCTGCTGCTTGTTCTTTTTTATGATATTTTGCTTCTTTCTTATTTGCTGTTGGCTTCTGTTTTTTGACTGCTCCTGATTTTTCTCATCTTACTTGCTTGACTGTTAAGTTGCTTTTCATTATTCTCACGTTTTTCTCTTTTCTGTTCTCCTTTGTTTGTTACCCTCCTTCGTCTGCATCTCCTCCTCCTCCTCCTCCTCCTCCTCCTCCTCCTCTCTCTCTCTCTCTGCCTTTGCCACCTTCTGCCCGCCGCAGTCGTTTCCACCCTCCAGTATAAAGTGTCCACCCCACCCACCCACCCAGACACTCCTCCAGAGTACAGACAGTTCAGGGCTAGCACACTGCCGCCCTCCTACGTCCGTGTGGCCTCCTCCTCCTCTCCCCCCTGCTCCATGTCTCCCTCTCAGGAGAAGGAGATGGGGGGTGCTAGGGACAAGGCCCAGCTCTCCTCCCAGCTCTCCACCTCGCTGGCCTCGGCCTTTTCCCCGGTCCAGACAGGAGTGAACACCCAGGGCCGACAGGTCCGTCAGATCCCCCTGTCCCCCCCCACGGCAGCCCGCCACCTTCAGCAGCAGCAGCAGCAGCAGGACATCCTTCTCCCCCCCAAACACGGCACCTGGTCTGCCTCCCACATGCAGCAGATGTACCCCCAGCCCTCCTCGTCCCCTCCAGTAATGATGGCCATGCCTGTAAAGCAGGGTTTGCCCCCTCAGCCAGTCCTCCCGGTAGCTCACCCCCTCCCGCCTGTCAGCACTAGGATGAAGCCCCCTCCCCTCGAACCCCCCGCTGCAGGGGGCCACCACCAGTACCCCCAGCAGCCGCCCCACCCTCACTCCAACGGCCAGCCAGACAATTCCTACTCTCCTCTTTCTCAGCATCTCCCGCTCACCCCGCAGTACTGCGAGGCCATCCCCCTCCCTCCCCTGATAGGTCAGTCAGCACCTGGCCCCGCCCCCAACCACCAGCCTCAGAACCAATTAACCTTCCACTCTCAGCAGCATCTCCACCAACACCACCAGCAGCAGCAGCAGTACCACAACCACCACCACCACCAGCAGCAGCAGCAGCAGCAGCAGCAGGCCCAGACCCCCACCACTGTCACCTCATCCTCCTCTTCCTCCTCGCCCCCCTCTTACACTGCCATGTCTGACGGGGGCTCTCCCAAGAAGACCCCCTCCCCTGTCCCCCAGCCGGCCCCTGCGGCCAGCAGCAGTAAGTATGAGGAGAGGAGGAGGGAGTTTCTCAGCAGGGAAGTGACAGGAGCTTACACCCTGTGTGTGTGTGCGCATGTTGGATGGCTCGTATGTGAACGGGAGTGTGTTTGGATTCTAATGAAGGTACCACACCCGCATCGTTAGACACCAACACAAGAGCCGTAGATGTGCCAACAGCCTGAGCAAACCCTCTGGGACTCTCCCCCCGTCGTACAGGTCGGGTGAGACCCGCAGAAACAACCGCGTTAGGCAATAAAACCGAAGCGCTTGTCCTGTCAAACCTGTTCGCTCCGGAGCGAGATTTACCAGAGGGCCGGCTGACGTTAGCTAGTTTCTGTTTCTCGTCAGGTTTCGGCCTATTTGTTTTGGGCTTCTTGCAAAAAAATGCAATCAGAGGCAGAGACTTTACAGGAAACATCTGAAGCGATCAAACACTCTTTTTTTTATCTCATCTCAGTGTCTTTTGGATATAGGGTGTTATGGTGGTATCATTTAATTCCCTGGAAAACCTCAACAACATGCAGCATGAACTACAGTGCCTTGTAAAAACTATTCATCTGCGACTAAATTTCTTAATTTTCATTTCACAAACGCAAACCGCAGTGTGTTTTATTAGGTTTCATCATGGGACGGATCAGGATAAAGTAGTCCTTAACTGTAATTACTTTGTAGAACCACCTTTCACTGCAATTAAAATCTGCAAGTCTCTATTAGCTTTATAGATCTATTGCCTGAAAAGGTGCCATTCCTTTTTGCTAAACAGCTCAACTCAGTCAGGTTGGATGGTGAACATCTTTAAACATCATTGCTTTAGTTTTGCCACTTATGCCTAATTGGATTTGCAAGTAGGACAACCCGTTACATTTGGCATGGATTTAACATGCCGTTTGAGAAAAGTAAGATCATAGTTTAAGGACCTGGTCGTATTGCTGCTAATAATAGACCAACAAATTTTGTTCTCTACCAGAAAAGGAGAAAGTTCAGATATTAGTCTTGAACTAAAGCTTGATTTCTCTGGGAATATACAGAGGGATAATGACCCAAAGCACCCCGGCAAGCCCACCTCTTAAGAAAACATGACATATAATAACAGGTTTAAAGCCGCCTTGTCAACATCTGGGATTGAGATACTGCGACATGACCTTAAACAGGAACGACCCGCTCAAAAACCCTTAAGTGTGACTAAATTAAACCAATTTGGGAAAGAGGGGTGAGCCAAAGTTGCAGAAGGTCGTAATGGATGCATTGCCAGCTATCGCTAACTCTTGCTACAAGTTATCGCCTCCAAGAGCGGCACCGTTATTTGGGTTAGGGTGCAATTATTCTTTTCACGTAGAGCCAGTTTAGTTTGGATAACCTTTGGAGATGATTATTGGAAAACAGATTACTTAGGATATCTTTGTCTAATAATAACATTTATGTCTGACAAAGAAGCAAATCATTTTTCCCCGTGCTGCATCCATTTCAAGCTACTTTTAAGCGCACACTTACTGAATTTCATGTTGTGCTGAAAACTTATTCACCAAACATGCTTCCAATATGGAGGCCGTGGGCGTAAACTTGTGGATATGCGCATTCTGATATTCTACGCTATGGTTGTTTCTACTTATCTCTTCTGGTGCAATGTTTTTTCTTTTTACAAAGAAAAAATTAAATACATCTAATATAAACTATTAATGTAAATTTCTTGCCTAGGCCGAATCAACTAATCAGAAGATTAATTATGATTTATCCAGACCAAAATTTCTGTCTTGACCTTTTTGATTAGTACAATTCAGTTTATTTATATCGGGCCAATTCACAACACAGGTCGTCTTAAGGCAGCATCCATCCAACGGTGTTACAAACAGCTTTACTGGACAGAGTAAAATTATATTTCTTATTTTAATTATGTTTCTTGTTTCTATATTTCTTCTGTTTTGCTAGATGAAAGAGTATAAAAGCTTTAATGAAAAAGGCTCAGTATTATTTACTTACTGTAGGAATTATGGTTCTGTTCATGGTTATTTTTCATCAGGATTAAAAGTTCCAGATATAAAATTTAAGGCTTTCAGGAATGAGCAGTTAGATTAAACCAAAAGAAAGTCACTGAAATTAGGCTGTGCAGGGAGGTAAGGTTATTTAAAGTGAAAGATAAAAAGCAAAGTTTGTAGGTTATGATCTGATTTCTCTTTTTTTTTTTTATGCAGGCTGTCTTTAAGATGAGCGATTGGGAAAAAGTCAAACAAAGATTTTTTTCACATCCTTTATAATGACATCAATGTCATTATAAAGGATTTAGTTTGAGCAATCAAGACTGCTGTAAAACCAGACTGGCAGTTGTTGAAAACAGTATAATTTAAACACAGCACTGTTTGTTTAAAATGCAAGAGTTATGCGTGTTCTTTCGGGTCTGTTGGTAAACCAATAACCTGGACATGTTTTTCCATTTTTATAGCACTCCAGGGTGACCGGTCAACCATAGAAAGTTTCTATTTTTTAGTTTCCTGGTTTCAATTTTAGATTGAAAGGCACCCATTGTTTAAAACTTCTGGTGAGAGATTAAAGAACTTTAAGGATGTGAATGAGCTAAGCTAAACTAGAATGAATGCCAAATGATGAAAGATATCCCAGGGGCCGGTGGCTGATATGCTCTGTATTTTATTAGGGGTTTATGTGACAGACCAACAAAAGGTGGATCAGGGGACACAAAAACACATGAAAGAATGTCATTTGGTCCAGTGAGGACACACATGGGGAAACATGGGGGTGGCAGCGTCATGCTGTGGGGAGGATTTTCTTCACCAGGGACAGGAAAGCAGGTCAGGCTTGATGGGAAAATGGATGGAGCTAAATAAATGGTTAACTCTGGAAGAAAACCTGCTGGAAGCTGCAAAAGGCTTGAGACCGGGGCGTAGTTCACCTTCTAGCTGGACAAGAACCACAAACACGCAGCCAGTTGCAGTTTATATCAAAGCTCATCCACATATCAGAACGGCCCAGATGTTCACGTACTCTTCCCATCCAGTCTGACTGAGCTTGGGTTGTTTTACAAAGAAGAATGGTCAAAGACTCCACTGTCCATGTTGGTCAATAAACAAGCTGTGCAACAGTGCTGGAGACACAAACCAAAAGACCTGCAGTTGTGTTGCAACAGAAGTTTATTCTTTTTAAAAGTTATAGTCGCAAAAAAAAATTAGAAAATCATGTATAGTTTTCCTTCCATGTTACTCTTTTGTGTTGCTCTGTCATATAAAATCCTGATAAATTCCATTGACGTGTGTGCTTGTAAAATGACAATGCTAGGGGTGTGAATACTTTTGACAGGCGCTGAATCTGGTAATCTAAACCCAGATTTAGGTTAACGAAACAGCTCCGACTGAGCTTTAAAAAGGGTCTATACAAATAAAATATACCAAAAATATAAAACACTCTTCAGCGAATGCAGTTCTTACGATGGTTAAAAGTGTTGAAAGCTCAGTTGTAGATCTACTTTTATAAATGTCATTTATCAAACCTTCCGCGATAACAGTTTGGACACAACCTATCTCTCAGTCTTCTTATCCCTCTGCACCTATTTTACAAACATAAAGCAAAAAAAAAAAAAAAAGAAAAAGACTAAAACTTAAACAAATTCCTGTACTGTTTTTCCTGAGCCCTCAGCACCAAAGTAAAAAACTCAAAGATAATAAGGAAATAGCTCCAGTTGCTTCCCAGTAGTCACCAGGATCGTATATTGAGCGTTTAGCACATATTGATTGTATTTTTGGCTTTTAGGCACATCTCAGATAGTCGTTCTACAACATTAGCTGCAATAAAACATAAATGTTCTCTGACACAGTCGCACCTTTTATTAAAGCTGTAATTGTGCCCCGTGCAGGCGGCCCCGTCTCTGCAGGTCACCCAGCCATGCTGTCCGTGGCCCCGCCTCCAGCTGCAGCTCCGGCACCCATGGCTGGTCCTCCAGCTCCACCGCCACCACCGGGTCCACCCCCTCCCATGGCAGTGCCTCCGCCCATGCCCCCTCCTTTGCCCACCGGTGGAGGGCCTCCCGGGGGCCCGCCCGGGGTCCAGCCTTCAGGACTTGCTGCAGCTCTGGCTGGAGCCAAGCTACGGAAAGTTCATAGGGTGAGCTCTCCTGTTTAACCGACATATATTTTGAAAACTTTGTGAATTATTTTAGCATCTACATCAAAAAACCGAAGGTGAAGTTGCTTTAACTTGTTCCCCAGGATGAGAGCAGCCCGCCCGGCTCTGGGGGTAAATGCGACTCCAACCGGTCGAGTGGGGGCAGCGGCGGCGGAGGAGAGGGTCTTATGCAGGAGATGAATGCCTTACTAGCTCGCAGGTAAAACACCTGCACAGCCATAACGGCTCCAGCCAACGGGATTCTGGTTTTTAATCAGTAAAAACATAAATTCTCTGAATCAGGAAGTACGGTGCTTTTAACGTCTGTCTGCTCTAAAAACGTATCCATATCCCTGAAGCTCTTTTTTTTCTTTCCTCATCCTCTTAGACGAAAAGCTTCAGAGAAACCGGATGAAGTAAGTTGTGCCTTTCTAATAAAAAATACGTAACTTTTCTTTGAGTTGTAAAGTTTTCAGAGGATCAGGGCTGCCATCTCTTTTTCATTTGCCGTTCTAACCTGTTTTAAAAAAAAAGATTTTTAATATTTATCACATTTCTGGTCTTTCTTACAGGATGATTCAAGCGGTCGAGGGGCGGGTCAGCAGAACTCAACAGGTACGGGACAACAGCAACGCCTAGCTGAGGCAGGAATACCTCACTTTAACTGAACGGAAAGTCAAAAAGCATCACTCCTATTTTCTCATTTAGCCTAGAAAAAGCTTTTAGTAGAAATTTCTGCCGTTTACTAAATTCTTCACCATCCATCCATTATCTATGCACGCTTATCCCTCATGGGGTCGCGAGGGGTGCTGGTGCCTATCTCCAGCTGTCAATGGGCGAGAGGCGGGGTACACCCCGGACAGGTCGCCAGTCTATGGCAGGGCAAATTCTTCACCAATTTACAGTAATTTTGTCCAAAGTTATCAAGCTCACCAAGGCTACAAATAGACAACCCCCCCCAAGAAAAACTTTTTTCAGATGTTGAATTTGTGACTCAGCTGATTTAACCGCAAAGAAAATTAGCCAGAAACACTGTAATTTATATGTCATAACTAAAAAAGAAGCGAAGCCACTTTAAGCTCATCCTTTGCAACCAGGACCGCTGCATCGAGAGCTTAATTTGTGTTTTTATGAAGTGTAAAGTGAATCATTTTGAATTTAAAAATCAGAGAATAACTGGAACCTGATTGGATTAGAAATGTGTGCGTTTTATGCTGTGATGCAATGGCTCGGTGGTTAGTGCAAATGTTTCCTAAACTGAAAACAACAAAACCTCAACATAGTCTGTCAGGGAGGGATGAGTGCATGCATTTCTCTCTTTTGTTCCGTGCTAGCATTAGTTGCACACTTCTGCGTGAAAGTTTCCATGCCTGTGAATAGTTCTGCTGAGTGAGACAAGTAAACACACATAACTGTTTTTGCCCTACGGTAAACCATGAAAGTTATAAATATATCACTGTGGCCACCATCAAGTAGGCCAGTGAATGCATGCACTTTTGCAGAATTGATCCAGATCATGTGGCAGCGGTGCGTCAGTCCTGTTGAACAGATTCGGTCTCTTGTTGTGAAAGAATTGCTGGAATGTTTTAGGTAAATAATAAAAGCAAGAGAATGTCACTTTCATTTGGACTCTGTAATAAACGTGCTTAAAGGTCTTTATAACGTGCACACACACACACACACACACACACACAAACACAGACTATATATATATATATATATATATATATATATGTATATATATATATATATATGTATATATATATATATATATGTATATATATATATATGTATATATATATATATATATATGTATATATATATATGTATATATATGTATATATATATATATGTATATATATATATGTAAATCAGTAATTGTATCAATGCTAATTTCTTTCTTCTCATTCTTTAACAGATGCTTTGAAGAAGCCCTGGGAGCGGTCCAACTCGGCAGATAAGTCCTCGCTGGTGTCCAGGTGAGCAGATTGAAGAGTCAGAAAATGATATATTCTGGAAATACAATCGTTAAGAGCAAATTCTTTGCTCTTCCTCTTTTGTGTTGCAGAGTGAGGCCTATCGGCAGCACCAGCGAAGCCGACACCGAATTCGACAGGATGAAACAGGTGCCTCGCAGCTGTTTTTACCTGCAGGGTTGATTGGGTATCGGGCGTGGAAAGAAAACTCACAAGCAGACTTTGTTTGTTTGTGTCTCTGCAGGAGATTCTGGATGAGGTCGTGCGCGAGTTGCACAAAGTGAAAGATGAAATCATTAATGGTGAGCAATGCAATGCCTTTAAAGCTCAATGCACGCGTTTCGCACGGACCATGCTCAGCACCTTGGTTTCGATCAAACCCGGTGTGAGAAACAAAGCGTTGTGCCTCAGCTTCCATCCTCTCTTCCCCTTGCAGCTATCAGACACGAAATCGGCAGAATCAGTACCTCCTAATCTCATGCGAGCCAGCCGGATGAAGGAGCGGGAGGTGGGAGCGGCAGGAGGTGGACGGACACGCAGATGCACAGACACGAGGACCAGGGAATGTTCTCTCAATGTTTCTGTGACCTCGCGACGCCACGGGGCAAGTTGCAGAGACGTTGTGCCAACATTTAAGTCTGCTGGACAGCAAAACGGAAATAAGAAAGCGGGGATTTTTATGAAGGAAGCTGAGAGACTAAAGCTCTGATTAATTTAAGGAAAGGTGGAAAGACGTGGACTTAAAGTTGAAAAAGAAGTGACATTTGTACTGAGTTTGGTGTTGTGGTCCTCTCTGTGCACCTAGACTCAGTCAGCCCAGTGTTGCAGCTTTTTTTTTCCTGTTCTCCGTTGAGTCTTATGAAGAAAATATTTTTTTGTTTTCTAAGTTTTTACTGTTTTATTATTTAAACCTGTGGTGATAATGACGACGATGCTGTTGACGACGGTGAGTGTTACATGGTATTAGAGAAGGACAAAGGAATCTTGCACACCATTTCTGTCAGCTTTTTACATTTTCTATGGTCGCTTTTGGTTCGGTTTCTCCCTGAACATTTCATGAGATCAAGCACAATATGGGGACAGCTGCCGACGCAGACCCACGTGCCCCTCAAATGGCATATTTAAAACAAGAAAAAGGAAAACTTTTATAACATTGCTCATTCTGGTGTTGTATGTCTAACATTTCCTCCACATAGATGAAAATTACCTCCTGTCTCTCCTATCTGAGGCAGAACATTTTTTCAGCGTTATTAATCGAAGTGGAGTCCGCATACGGCTCCGGTGTGACTGAGGAACACGTTGGGGATCGTTCACAAAACAGGCCGACGAGTGTAAATGTGCCGCCCTGTTTTACCTCCCTGCATATGGAACCGTGTCTTCTCTATTAGTCATCCTATGCTTTGTGAACCTCCCAGTATGCATGACCCTCCCCCTCCGTCTCTATTTGTTTTCTATTCGGTTCAAAACTTAATTAAAAATCTATATAAACGGTGGTACATTTATTATAGTGGTTTGTTTCTACAACGGTTCCCCTCCCCCCTTTTCTGTAGATGAGATGTTTGAACGTGGTGATGTGGGGTAAAAGTCGAGCTCGGTTTGTAGGTTTTATCTGGAGACGAATGTCCTGAGGAGGGTTAACGGCGACGGCGGTTTAACATGTTTCTGCAGGATGGATTTGGAGAAATACCAGCTGTTGAACTCTGTCCACTCTCCCCTCGTTCTGATTTAAAAGCTGGAAGTAAATTTATTCAAACAAAATCAACACGTGTCGTCTCAGAAGTCTCAGTCTTCTTGTGTAAATTTCAGTCGCTTATTTATTGATAGATATATATATAAATAAATTACACACACTGATCACCTTTTAAATTAAGTGTCTCACTACAATATAAGGGTCCCCTTTTGCACGTTTCGACCCTGGAAGACAGCAACCATCTCCCTGCAGCACATCCGTCCTTTCTAATCCCTGCAGGGTCATGTGATGCATATTGTTTTTGCCGATTGTCTATAGCTGCCTGGTGAGAAGCTATACATGCACAAGGAAAGATTAAAACCCGTGATCTTCCTGCTGCAAGGCAACAACGCCGCTCCACCATGCAGTCACAACCAGGACACCCGTTTATACTCGCATGTGTCTTTACTACTGCTCAGTTATTCTGTAACTCAAACTGTGCGTCGGCCAGTCACATGACAGCAACAAAATGTAACTAGGTGTGTAAATGTGGTGAAGACAACTTGCTGAAGTTCAAAGTGATCCATCAAAACGCTGAGAAAAGGGGAATTTAAGTGTCTGTGACTAAGACATGGGTTTTGGGTCGAGCTAAGTGTTTCTGATTCAAATGTCTCGAGGATAAAAAAAAAATCTCCACTGAGATTCAGTCGTTTTGGGAATAAAATGCCTTTGTGACGTCAGAAGAAATGGGCATCGGTCTAATGAAAAGGCAAAAGTGGTTCAGGTAACCATCATTTTCAGCAAAGGTATGCAGAACACCGCCACTGAATGTACAACATCACGCAGATGGGCTACAGCTGCAGACGACCACATTAGGTGCCGCTCCTGTCGGCTCCAAGCGGGAAACAGAGGTGATAATTCAAAACTACCGAATTACAGATTGGAAAAATGTTGCCTGGTCCAACGAGTCTCTGTGTTAGCTGCCATGTTCCCATTAAACGATGTGATTCATCAACAGTTCAGGCTGCTGGTGGTGGCATAATGGGGACCAGCTAACAGTAATTGTCCTCAAACTGGATCTCTCACCTCTTCCGCATCCCGGTTGTGCCAGAAAAGTACTCCCTTTGAAACGAGGTAAAGGTAAAACCCTTTAAAAGCAGTTATAAGAGCTGTACATGAAATAAGCTTTAGGAATCAATTACTCAAAAAAGAAAAGATTATCAGTACTGCGAAAAAGTCTAATAGCACCTGCGTGTCGGTCGAAGCAAATCCAATCCAAAAAGGTCAGAACCTAACACGTAAAGAACCCAACATCCTGCAGACTAACACCACAGGGAAGCCACAGGAGTCTTGTTTCCTGAACGCTGCTCTCAGTGGGGTGAGAACAGTGACAGAAACATTGATTAGGGGGAGAAAGTTTTTCACCGCTTCGCTGTTCATCGCGTCTCCTCTCCTGATTGTATTTTTCATGTTCTGATTTCTGATATCAGAACCACGGCTACTTTACAAAATCACTCAAAACAATAAAAACAGCATCACAAAACGTATTTATTTATTTTTTTTAAAAAGGTGGTTAGAAATGGACAGAATATTTTACGAACATCAAAAAAAATATATATAACCAGAAAAAAAACAATAATCCTGATGGATTCATTGAAACCAAACGTGTTTCGTGGCTGCAGTCAGAATTAGATGGTTTACAGCGGATTGGAGCGTCACTGAAGAAAAAGCTCCTCTTACTCAAAGTGTCAACGCCCGTTTCCCCTTCGGCTCCGTTCTGTGTAAGAAGAATCGGTTTCTTGGTAACGTAGGATTAATGTTCAGGGCAAGATCTTTTCAGGACGCCAGACTCAGGAGAGAGAGGAGACCGGTGACATCTGTGGAGAACGTCATGACAATGTGTGTGACCTTGACTTTTAGATGTGACCTCGGACCACGTACTGAAAGAAGATTTTTACCCTAATTTCTGGCTATAAGTAAACGCCACGGCATCAGGCCATCTTCTGCAGGAACGCACGCACGAAAAGAAATATCCACCTTTTCGTTTCTCTTTTACGGCTCCTGACAACTGTGCAACGTTTACAACTCTAAAGAGAAGCGACAAGATTAAAACTAGACATTTCTCTGTGGTTAAGTAGAGATTCAACAACTTCAATTCACTTTTCTGTTTCAATATAACCCGAAATCTATTCCAGCTTGCTTAGATTGTACTCCCGCTTGACTCTAGCGTAAGGGCCGATGCTGTCGTCAAAGACAAAGTCCCACAGCACCCGGAACCAGGAGGTATGCTGCGGTAGGGAGTCGTAATACTCTGCTGCGATCTTTTTGACCTGCCGACAAGAAAAGACGAGAAGAGAAACTTAGTGTGCATCAAAAATCTGACAATTTAACTGCAGATGGTGCAGCACTGTGAAATAACGCACGATGCTCTTGCTCACTTTTTTTGTCACAGTCTAACGTTTTTGAATATCAAATTGATTGCAGACAAACAACCCAAGCAAAATATAATTTTCACATAATGGTTCATTAAAATCATCAGGATCATCATGCAGAAAGTCAAACGTGGTGACGGTGTGAGGGTCTGACTGATGAATTTTGCTCCTCAAGCTGAAGATTCGGAAGCTGAATGTCCCGCCATCAGCTCAAGCAAACCTGGATTATGCTGCCACCTCTGAATGGCTCACAAAAAGCGAAGATGTAGAAACGTCCTAGTCAAAGCACAGAGATTAAGCTATTTAAGACGCTGCGCCATGTCCTTAAGCAGGCCACTCATTCTCAAAAACCCTAAAATGTGGCTGAAATAAAAAAAAAAATGCAAAGATGAGTGGACCAAAATTCATCCAAAGCTATAAAAAAAAATCTTCTCGGTTATTTTGAACACTTGAAGACAACCGTTGCCTTTGAGGGTGGCAGACTCAGCAATTAGGCTTAAGGCCAAATTCATTTTTCACATAGGAGCCCGCTTGGTTAGGATAGATGTTTTTCTCCCTGAATAAATAGAGTCATCAATTATAACCTCCTTTATGTATTTGTTTTTGTCTGACATTGAAATATATTTCATGATCTGAAACACTGAAGTGTGACAAGACAGCAAAACCAGAAAAAGAGGGTAAATCTGCCTTCACGGTGCTGGGGTCAGCAGGATCTCTAAAGAGTTGCGTCGAAGCTGCAGAGAAATGTTAACACCACGTTTATAACACGGAAAAGCCCCGAACGATCTGCCTACACCTGCTCCTCACTTTGCACCGGTCAGCTAATAACAGCCTTGGAAAATATGACTCAACTCCAAAGTTTACTTGCTGTGATATTAATCTTGATCGGTGACAGAAGCAGAGACCCACCTGAGGTAGTTTACTGCCGGGTATGCTGGGGAAGTCATGGTGCTCCATGTGATATCCAACATTGAAGGTGATCAGGTTCAGTGCTCCGTAGTACGAATATGTCTCGTGTCCCTTCAGAAACATGTAGTGCTCGGCTATGAAGTGTCCGGAGATGGGATGGATCCCCATGCCCAAAATGGATCCGGCGATGAGGTAAACGATAGGCTTCAGCCCCCAGAAGTAGAAGATCAGAGCATCCACGACGATCTGAACTACTGTGTTCTGGATCTCCATCGGACCCACTGGTTTAGGGTTGACCACCAGCGGTCTCAAGGCGTAGAACAATGGCTGCAGGAAGAGCCAAAGGACCTTCCTAGCAGGCGTGCAGAAGAACCATCCCTCCCAGTCTGTCGGGATGTCTACATCTAGCTGGTCGCCCCCCAGGTACCGGTGGTGGTCGATGTGGTACTTCTTGAAGGAGGCGGAGTAGGGCACCCCGATGGGCAGGTTGGCCCACATGGCGAACCAGCGGTTCCATTTTGCAAGCTTGTTTCCGAAGGCCACGTTGTGAGAGATGTCGTGAATGGCCAGAGTCAGCGAGTGGTTGACGCACCCTCCGAAGGCGTACGCCCAGAAGAAGACCCACTTCCAAGGAAGGTCGCTGACCAAGTAGCAGGCCACGAGCTGGGTTAGGACCATGCCCGACACCACCCACTTCAGCTGAGGGTCTGGACCCATCAGGGTCTTGATTTCTGGATATTTGGCTGAGAAGAGAAAGCCAGAGAGGAAGGTTAAGGACAGATACGTGGAGAGGTGCAGTGATGTGGGAAGAAAAATAGGAAAATCATTTATTGGCCAAGGTAGCAGCAATGGGATTAATTAACTCAATTTCAAAAAGGAGCACATATTGCAAGATGCTCGCCCTTCTCCTGGGAAAAAACCTGCTGACAAAAGCCAGAGTTAATTGGTAGAGGTGTTGTGTTGCTGAAGGACATGAAATGCATGTAGTTCAAACCGCAGCCGCCACTGATAACAAGGACAATTAGGATTGCCTCATGAGTCGGCTTCACGCACCATCATCCGCTCGTTAGGCTTATACACGTTGGGATCTGTCACACTGACCACACCTTATAGAAACTACAAGCAACGCCCGGAAATGTGGCACAGGTAAATTACGCAAAGAGATGGCATCACGGGTGGCAGGGAGGAGCCAATCCCGTTGTGGATTAGAAACAAGCATGCGACTCACCAACCGGGCAGTGAGAGAGGTGTCGCATGCAAATCAAGGCTGCTGCTTTGTTTACAATTTCCTGTTTCCCATCTTTACATGAGTTCAGCTTTTCCTGACAGCTAAAGGGCGCATTTCCAATTATTTCTCTGCTGTTTTAATCTCCTGTATTTTAGCAGTTAATGTTTGGTAGGGCAGAATTCATACAGTGACACATATTAAAGGGTACATATCACGCTTTTCAGTTCTTCCTTTTCACATTAATCATTCAGTTGGGGTCTACAAAAAGTGGAACTGCAATGCTTTGGTCTGAGCTCCTCGTTAATTTACTCCCACGTTCCCCCTTTTATGAAGTGCGTCTGAGAGCGACTCGTTTTGGTGCCGTCTCTTTAAATCTAAGAGTCACTTCGCTTCCCAACCTCCTCCAGGTCGCTGAGCGTTCCACCCCGTTCAGCCATTTTTGTACCACGCTGGGGACGGTTGTAATAAACAACCCATGATTTGTAGCTTCGGCATCCTTCAGCTTAGACAACCAAATTACTCCGTGAAATAAAAATGGCGGATCCGTGAGACTGTTAAGCTGGACATCCGTGACCTTGTTTAGCAGCTCCAGAGCAAATACTGTCACATAACGGGAATAGATATTAGAGAAGACTGAATGGCTTGAAAAATATGACCCAAAAAGAACATGCTCATCTACGTAGCTCCTGGAGAGACTATATTCAACTTTGTGCACAACAAAATGTATTTAAGGGGGGAAAAAAGAAGATTTTCCATGACATGTACTCTTTAAAATACGAAATGATCACAATACTGATCCGCACATTACCATCAGGGGTTGTTTTTTTATCTGTTGCATGATGGGAACTTATCTGAAATGTGATTTATTAGGATTCAGCATTCAGAGGCACTTAACATTTAAAGCCTTAGGCACAGCCCACCTGCAGGGCACAAAGATAAATGAATAACCAGCCCCCCACCCAGGCCCATAAAACCCTGTTTAAACTCCCTAATGGCTCTACGCACGCGCACACACCGAGGCCATTAATGGATTTTTACGTCACCGTGAGAGATACTGTCGTAGATTATCGCACAAAGGTTTTGACTTGAAAACTATCGTTTCAGCGGAAGGCCATCAACGCAAAAACGCTCTGAAGAGATTACGATTTAGCAGCTATCAGTAGAGTCAGAGTATCATGAGTCTCAGTGATTTATCGTCTTGTCAACTCATGACATAGCCATAGCCAGGACTGCTCTCCTTGAGCATGCATGGCGATAAAAAAAAAGGTTTATGTCTTTATATGCTGGTGAAGATTCTCAGTCATCCAGGTCATGGTCATTCCAAAAAAGTAAAAAACAAAGCAACTGGACTTGTTTTCCGTAGTTTGAAAGTAGTTTTTATATGTCAGAAGCCTGGACTTTACAGCCTGACTCTGCAGACATGCTGTGAAACAGGAACTCGGTGTTTAACAGCCCCAGTATCTTCCATGCAAGAAAAGAATGAGGAAACTCATCGCCGCACGCTTGAGATTAGTATATCATAACTAGAACAAAAAAGCCTTCAATAATTCATGGCTTAGAGGTGTAGAAAAACATCAACAACACCTTGGAGGTGCTCCTTTCACAGCAGAGTGACCACGAACAACGCCAGGATCACATCAACAGGTTGCCACCTTGTTAACCTGAACCTCCAATTAGTGACGCTCAAATCAAAGGGAGGGTTAAAAATAGAGTTTTTTGATCTGTTTGTAAAGATAAACAGGAAGAACGATAAATTAGAGCGATGATGGTTCATAAATCCTGCTAAGAGGCGGCGTTTGTCATAGCACCCAGCTCCCACTTCGCCTCACACTCATCATGAGACAATAATGAGTCCTGTTACCTGAGGCGTTGTCACCTGCATGTTATACCAATAAGGGACAGAGGCGAAGAAATTACACGACAGAAAAGGCTAAAAAAAAAAAAAGGGAGAGCCCCAAAGCGTCATTTTCACGACAGCCTGAATTATGGCCATTCTTTTCATTACTGAGCAGCAACACTTTCACCATCCTGACAGGAGAGGAATGTGACAACAGAGACGGTTGTTCCCTCCAGGACAAGCCGGCTTTTTCCTAACAAAACTCCATGAGTGTTATAAAAAAAAAAAAAAAAAAAAAAAAAAGGAACACGGCAGCCAGTTATAGTCAGGAAAGAATTAAATTAAATCTGGACCTTAACTTCAACAAATTTAGTAGAAAGCACCAAACGTTTGGAGCAGTTCATCCACTGGCAATGAAACTGAGCTGTGTGTGTGTGACAAAATGTGTAAAACAGAGAAAAACCTGTGAATACTGAAGCACATGAGCCTAGAGAGCACAAACAGGTTATTTATGATAATACTATTAGTAGTACTAGTATTAATATTAACAATAGCAGTAGTATATGTAACCCAGTGCCAAGCCTGTAAACAGGCCTTTGTCTATAGAGGTACTATAAGAAAGTTTTATCTTTTTTTTATTTCTTGTCCTTAATTAAATATTTAAAGAGTGGAAAGATTACTTGTTTTATATACTGTCCCTGATTAAATAGTTCCATAAATTAATTAAATTAATAAATAGATAGATAAACCACAGCCTGTAGCTTAAAATGTTTCCAATATAATTAAAAAACAATTTCCAGCATTTATCTTCATCCTAAAACGTATTAAATTAAAAGTAATGTGATTATATTTTTCTGATTTCATCCGTTTTGCCTTGTGTTCAAACTGCATTAAGTAACTCCAATGCTTTTATCTGTGGTGACATCATTTTCATGCATCCACTGTGGACGGATAGCCTTTTAAGCAACAGCTAGTAAACAGGTTTAACCGGATATGGTTTTATAAGTAGGGTAAACCGAGGAACAATATGAAGCCAACGTTCAGCCAAAGAGGGAACTTAAGTAACAACTCCACTCTGGATGCAGCTTCCTGCGTGTCAGGGAAAACTTTAGGACCTCACCTAGGATTTCTTTCCTCCTGGAGGTGTGTGGCTGGTCAGTGTAGACCCACTCAAAGTCTCCTCTTCCACCTGTCTTCCCCATGGCTCTGCTCGCTCTCCTCTGCCAGCGTGAGGGATCTGGCGTTCCCGACTTCGGTGTGTCATCAAACCCTCGCAGTGTCGCGGCACGCCCACTCGCGCAGGTCTCCACTGCTCCGCCCCGCTGGTGCGCCGGCGGAACAGGTGTCCTGTCAGGACAGACCTGTCGTGCCAAACGAGTTATTCCCGCCAGAATGTGTATCCCCTGCGTTGGGAGCGCGCATTCAGCTTGATGAACGTATACAGTCAACTTCCGCCTCATTTCCAACCAATTAGCCGTGGAAATCAGGGTGTTTTATTTCTCTTAACGAAATATAGGAATAGTGTCGTTACATTATCGTTCAGTTAGTGGGTTAAAACTGAAAATGTAACACCTGTTAGTGCTATGGTAAGGGATTGCTATGTCGGTTAAAACTAGACTGATCACTCAGTATAACACTTTCTGAGAAAGTAAACGGCTCTGTGGTCATCTCCAGATGTGTCACAAAAATATTAGCTTTATGTTATTAGATTGTCGCATGTCTGTCTGTTGAAACTAAAAATCCACCTTTCTGAGTCCATCACAGCTGTCTACTTGTTCGTTTTTATTTATTTTGTGGATAGACCCGCATGAATGGATTATATAAAGCTGATTGCAAGTGTGAATAAATGAATACTGAATAAAGTTACTGCCAAAATGATCAGATCTAATGAGATTTTAATTCAGCCATGAACCATATTAAGAAAACAAGATGTGTCGATTTAAAAAAAAATAAAATAAAATAAAAATAAAAAATATCCATCCATTTTCCAAACCGCTTAATCCCTCATGGGGTCGCGGGGGGTGCTGGTGCCTATCTCCAGCCGGGCGAGAGGCGATGTACACCCTAGACAGGTCGCCAGTCTGTCGCAGGGCAACACATAGACAAACAACCATTCACACCTAAGGACAATTTGGAGAAGCCAATTAACCTAACAGTCATGTTTTTGGACTGTGGGAGGAAGCCGGAGTACCCGGAGAGAACCCACGCATGCACAGGGAGAACATGCAAACTCCATGCAGAAAGACCCAGGGGTGTACTTGAACCCAGGACCTTCTTGCTGCAAGGCAACAGCGCTACCCACGGCTCCACTGTGCAGCCAAAATAAATAAATAAATAAATAAATAAATATATATATATATATATATATGAGGAGTTTTAAAAAATATATTTTATTACAATTTTATTAGAATAGGATGTTTAAAAAATATTTGGACTTCACATTAAAGGTTTTATTGATTTCGAGCACTGCAGCCCATTGTTATAAGTGCTGATCAGACGGTTGGTCAGAAAGTTTCCTCTCTAAGGAAACCCAGCAGGTTGCATCAAGTCTCTCCAAGCAGCATTCACTCCTCCTGAAAGAGCGTAGAGCCACAGTGGACAGTCGTCTGCATTTTTGATGGCTTTGCAGTAATCCCTCATACTGAGTAGGCATGAAGCGACAGTGGTTTTATATTCATAAGTTACACTGCTATCCTTAGGTTGTTAGAATTGATCCTTGCATTTTTTACTGGGATTTTGAGGCACTATTGGCTGACAGGAAAGAGGTTATGAGAGGGATGTACATATATATCTATCTATATATATCTATCTCTCTCTCTCTCTCTCTCTCTATATATATATATATATATATATATATATATATATATATATATATATATATACACTCCTGATCAAAATCTTAAGACCAGTCAAAAAATTGCAAGAATTTGCATTTTGCACTATTGGATCTTAAGAAGGTTCTAAGTAGAGCTTCACAATGTTAAAAGGACAAATCAGTGCAAGAGACAAGAACATTTGAGCAGGGAATTGTCTGAAAACTGCATTTACACTCAAACATGATTTTTTCAGCTGATCAAAAGTTTAAGACCATAGTCTTTAAAAGCCAAAAGCTGTGCAAACATCTGGATTCCATGTCATTTTCTGTGAAGTCTTTACACTGTCAAGACCTCCTGATGGCAAAAGCAAAAAAGCTCACTGACTTTGAACGTGGTAGGATTGTTGAGCTGCATAAGCAAGGCCTCTCACAACGTGCCATCGCTGCTGAGGTTGGACGCAGTAAGACAGTCATTTTGCATTTTTTAAATGATCCTGAGGGTTATGGAACAAAAAAGTCAAGTGGTAGACCCCAAAAAATTTCACCAGCTCTGAGCCGCAGGATCCGATTGGCTGTCCGTCAAGACACGGGACGATCCTCTACCCAAATTAAGGCCATTACTGGTGCTGACTGCAGCCCAATAACCATCAGACGGCATCTGCGAGAGAAGGGCTTCAGAAACAAAAAACGTCTTCAAAGGCCACGTCTTCTTCAACGCCACAGAATTGCCCGTTTGGACTTTGCAAGGATGCACCAAACATGGGACATTGAAAGGTGGAAGCAAGTTGTCTTCTCTGATGAGAAAAAATTTAACCTTGATGGTCCTGATGGCTTCCAACGTTACTGGCATGACAGGGAGATCCCACCTGAGATGTTTTCTACACGGCACAGTGGTGGGGGCGCCATCATGATTTGGGGTGCGTTTTCCTTCAATGGAACAATGGAGCTTCAGGTTGTGCAGGGGCGTCAAACAGCAGCTGGCTATGTGGAGATGTTGCAGCGGGCATCCCTCATGACTGAGGGCCCTCGTCTGTGTGGTAATGATTGGGTTTTTCAACAGGACAATGCTGCAGTTCACAATGCCCGCCTGACAAAGGAGTTCTTCCAAGAGAATAACATCACTCTTTTGGACCATCCTGCATGTTCCCCGGATCTAAACCCAATTGAGAACATTTGGGGATGGATGGCAAGGGAAGTTTACAAAAATGGACATCAGTTCCAGACAATGGATGCCCTTTGTGAAGCCATCTTCAACACTTGGAGCAACGTTCCCACTAGCCTCCTGGAAACACTGGCATTGAGCATGCCTAAACGATTGTTTGAAGTCATCAACAAGAATGGTGGAGCTACTCATTACTGAGTCCTTTCTTTTGACATTTTGATTTCTGTTTTGGGGGGTTTTCGGGTTTTTTTGAGCTATGGTCTTAAACTTTTGATCAGCTGAAAAAATCATGTTTGAGTATAAATGCAGTTTTCAGACAATTCCCTGCTCAAATGTTCTTGTCTCTTGCACTGCTTTGTCCTTTTAACATTGTGAAGCTCTACTTAGAACCTTCTTAAGATCCAATAGTGCAAAATGCAAATTCTTGCAATTTTTTGACTGGTCTTAAGATTTTGATCAGGAGTGTATATATATATATATATATATATATATATATATATATATATATATATATATATATATATATATATATATATCGGGGTCAGCCTGCCAGAATATGTATCCCCCTTCTAAAATTGACTAGCAGTAACCCGCATTCTAGATTTTTGGCACATAAACACCTCTTATAATCACCAACAACTGTAGAAAATCTGAAGCTCTTAGCTCTTTCAATGAAGAAGTTACAGGGGGATACAAAAAATATCGGGGTCATCCTGGCAAAATATGTATCCCCTTCCAAAATGGACTAAGAGTATCCCACATTCTAGATTTTTGGCTCATAAACACCTCTTATAATCACCATCAACTGTAGAAAATTTGAAGCTCTTAGCTCTTTCAATGTAAAAGGTACAGGGTTACTGTACAGTCCATTTTGGAAGGGGGATACATATTTTGGCAGGCTGACCCGGATATTTTTTGTATCCCCCTGTAACTTTTACATTTAAAAAGCTAACAGCTTTCAGCAGGTGCTTGTTGTTATAGGAGGTGTTTATATGCCAAAATCTAAAATGTGGGATACTAGTCCTTTTTGGAAGGGGATACATATAGGCTCAGTATGATAGAGTCTGTTTCCAGCATACATTTCTTGGCTGACTTTGTGCAAGATGAGGACAGCATTACTTAAAAATCCAAAGATTGGGGCCTGCTCTGAGGGTGCACGGGTAGATAACTATATATATATATATATATATATATATATATATATATATATATATATATATATATATATATATATATATATATATATATATATATATATATATATATATATATATATATATATATATATATATATATATATATATATATATATATATATATATATATATATACACACACACACAATCTACATACAGAGGCCTTAGTCCTCGACTCAGCCTGAGGTCCTTTACCGCATGTCTTCCTCCCTGTCATAACTCCTTTCCTGTCAGCCAATAGTGCTTCAAAATCCCAGTAAAAAATGCAAGGATCAATTCTAACAACCTAAGGATAGCAGCAGAACTTATGAATATGAAACCACTGTCGCTTCATGCCTACTCAGTATGAGGGATTGCTGAAAAGCCATCAACAATGCAGACGACTGTCCACTGTGGCTCTACGCTCTTTCAGGAGGAGTGATGCTGCTTGGAGAGACTTGATGCAACCTGCTGGATTTCCTTAGAGAGGAAACTTTCTGACCAACCGTCTGATCAGCACTTATAACAATGGGTTGCAGTGCTTCAAATCAAAAAAACTTTTAATGTGAAGTCCAAATATTTTTTAAACATCCTATTCTAATAAAATTGTAATAAAATAGATTTTTTTAAACTTCTCATATATATGTATATATATTTTTTTAAAGCGACACATCTTGTTTTCTTAATATGGTTCTTGGCTGAATTAAAATCTCATTAGATCTGATCATTTTGGCAGTAACTTTATTCAGTATTCATTTATTCACACTTGCAATCAGCTTTATATAATTCATTCATGCGGGTCTATCCACAAAACAAATAATAAAAAAATAAGAACGAAGAAGTAGACAGCTGTGATGGACTCAGAAAGGTGGATTTTTAGTTTCAACAGACAGACATGCGATAATCTAATAACATAAAGCTAATATTTTTGTGACACATCTGGAAATGACCACAGAGCCGTTTACTTTCTCAGAACGTGTTATACTGAGTGATCAGTCTAGTTCTAACCGACATAGCAATCCCTTACAATAGCAATAACAGGTGTTACATTTTCAGTTTTAACCCACTAACTGAACGATAATGTAACGACACTATTCCTATATTTCGTTAAGAGAAATAAAACACCCTGATTTCCACGGCTAATTGGTTGGAAATGAGGCGGAGTTGACTGTGTACGTTCATCAAGCTGAATGCGCGCTCCCAACGCAGGGGATACACATTCTGGCGGGAATAACTCGTACATTTCTGAATACCACAGTTCCAAACTAAATATTTAATTGGCAAATTAAATATAATTTGTTTTAATATATTTAGGCTTATTCTCTTAACGTCCTTGAAACTTCACTTTTGTGGATGCGTTGCTCTATATTGCCCTGACGCATGCGCATTAGCGCAATGGAGGGGAGAGTGGGTGATTTGTGCCAGTGGGGAAGTTGTGCCATCACCGTTTCTAGATAACCATAGAAGAAATTGGTTATCTGGCCACACATTTTTAGAGTCATTCATCTTGCAAATAATAGAGCCTCATTGCATGAGAGGTAAACACATTTGGATAACTTTTTTTTCCCAAAATGGTGGGGTTGGGGTAATTTATGCCAAAGGAGGGCTTTCCACTTGTGGAAATTGTTATCATATTATTGTATTGTAATGTTTACACTGTATTCCAACATTTTCCGACTAAGACTGTGTTTTATTGCTAATTTTGGATCAAACTGAATGATTTAGATGTGAAAAGGAAGGATTTAAAAGCATATGTCCCCTTTAAGAAAGCTGACCTTAGAGGTGCTCGTGTAGCACAATAGGCTTGTAGAAAATTGCCTTTTGATGTTGTAATGTAACTTTTAAAAAAAGCTTCAAATTAGTAATGTTGTTCTCTATTTGTCTAGCTTGTATATGGTATTACAGTTTCTGGGATCAGAATATGTATTTTTACTTATCTTCTCATAACCAATGGAACAATTTACACCGATGCATTTTCTCGGTAGGCACATCTTACCAAACACTGGGGGCAATGTGTGCCACGGGAATACCTTTTTCAGAAATATGTATTTTTTGAATACTATATTGCATATCCGGGGGGATTGTTGCCAGGGATGCGCCACATCCAGAAATACATGTACATATTTTAATTGGAAGCATTACTGTCTTGGTTTTGCTTTAAAGTCACTTTAAGTCAAACCTGGCACAACTCTCCCCCATGCCAATCTGACAAGTATGCTGTTCTAACAGAACCCTAAACCTAACCCGCCGGAGCCGACAACCTCCACCAAATATCCTCTGTGAACATCAATGTGCTGCCCCGAGTCCAAACAATAATGCTATCTAAGGTGAGTGAGCAGAGTTACAGAAACCTCTGGGTTGTCATATGAAAAGCAGCCAGTGGGTTCTTGTTGCGGTAGTTATATTTCCATCTGCTGACTGCATGCAAAAAAATAAAACAAAAACTAATCGCTTTGAAAGCTTCACCCTGTGACGGAGAGAAACATTTATAATCAGATACCTTCTCTATTTGACAGATTCCCACATGCCCCCCTCCACCCACTCAACTTCTTATCACCTTAAGCCAGCTCATGCGCCGGTGAAACTAAAAGAAGCACATTCGCGCTGCAGGCAAGGTGTGATCTCACCTCACCCACAGTTAGGGTGGGGTTGTAGGTGAGCGCTGTACACCTGCTCACATGAGTGTAACCTTCCTGTTGGTGTTTTCCACTTAGCAATAAATGGTACAGAGGGGAGGACTGAGGAGCTGACTGTCCCCATAAATGACATAATACCTTGAAGTCAAGGATAGATAAAAGAAATAACAATAACAGTCATTGTGACCTTTGTTTTTTTAGAAATAGAAATTTAGATTAAATTTAGATTAGAAATCTTTGTTCCAAAGATAACAAACAAAATCTGACAGATAAATGCATGTCATCTGTTCTTCTGATTAACCAGCAACCGTTGCATTATCACAAGGACAATAGGTGCATAATTTCCGTGTGATGACGTTCATGCTCACTAGTCCAGGGGTGTCTCTAGATGGCTTCATGGGGCCGGGCAAAAGGTGTGTGGGGGGGGGGGGGGGGGTCAAATTTAGGTCTGCTCAGAAAAAAATCTAGATCCTTAGGAATTGTTAAAACAATCTTACTGTTTTAAAAAATAATTTAAAACCTAATTAGGTGTTTCCAAGTAGCTAATTAGCAAAAAGCAGCTATTTTGATACACAGTATTTGGAAGAATTCGCTTTCTGTCCTTCAAACACATGAATCTGAGGGGTGAATAAGAAGTCGTCTGACCCTTTGTTGCTGTAACAGATTCAAATCTCCTGCGAAGGCTTCCCACGAGGTTTAGGAGGTTTGTTTACGGGTATTTCCAACTCTTCTTCCACATCCACAGTACCGTTGTGAGGTCAGACACTGAAGTTGGACAAGAAGGCCTCTGCTCTAATTCACTCCACAGGTGTTTTGGACTTTGTGCAGACCAGTCAAGGTTCTCCCACTAGAAAGCTCACACATCCATCTTTATGGGTTCAGCGTGTTGTCATGATGGACCAGGGAGGGACCGAAGCTGTACCCAGAAAGATGGAAACAGGTTGGAAATTGTATTTATATGTTGGAAGCTTTCAGAGTTCCTTTCAAATCCCAAAAAAAAAAAACAGTCCCAAGTAACAACCCTTCTGCACCAGGTGACACAGGGAGACCCGTGCTGCGAAGCTCTCTTGAACTAATCTGAAGGGTAGAAGAAGTTTGGAGGTTTGTTGCTGAGTTGCTGTCATTCCCAACCCTTTCCGTTTTGTTTTTTCACAACAATCTTGTTACAAAGTTTTTTTGTTGCCTGGGTGACAGATTTAGCTGCGCCCTTGGAAAAATGACTGGGGTGACCCAACACTGCTAGAACGTCCTTTCTTTTTAGCCACCACAAAAAAACTTTTGTTACAGATTTTACAATCCTTTAACTCCCTTAAAGTTTTTTTAACTGATTTTGTGTGACTAGTAGCCTTTAATCAGGGTAATTGGATTAATGGGCAGAGGCACACAGCAAACGTCCCAAAGACGGGGGTCTAATCGAGGATTAATGCCTCTGTAAATGTGGCATTTGCATTTCCATAGTTCCTCTGTCTCTGTAATTGATTCTTCTACTTTCTCGTTTTATTTCCAGTAATTACCTCTTTTAGCCGCCCAGTTACCTGATCTGATCACCTTGTTCATTTCACTGTTTGATTGACTGATTGGTTGATTGATTGATTGCCAAATAATTTCCATTTGCTAAATGCCAAATAATCAGGGAGAGATTTTTTTTTTTCTTGCAACTTAGTTTAACTTTGATCCATTTGTTACTAACTTAAAAGCACTTTTGATTTGGTTTGCTCACAATCTAACAGCTGTCAGAAAATGTCCGCGTGCGTTTGAAAGAATCCACTCATGTCAGTCAGAGATAGAAAGCTTGTATAAAAGATGAATATTTTCACCTATAAGTTGCATTCAGGTCAAGATTTCTGGGTTTTTAGAACAGAATATGATGAGTTTTCTTATGGTAAGAATTGTTACAGTTGCAGAAGTACATGTGAACATTTGGAGTTTGAAGTTCCAAATGCTAATTGAGCTCAGACCCAATCCAGCACCCTAGGTGACATTTTATATGGCGCCCTGCTCCATCTGCAATTTAGATACCCTCACAAACAAAACACAATAGTACTGTTTTTACCTCTGTCTTTAATTCATAAAGTAACATATCACCCACTTAACATATTTATCAAATTACAAATACACAAAATCTGAAAAACAACATTAATACCCATGCCAAAAATTAAATATCCTATAAAGGAGTGAATAAATAATAATAGTAATAAATTATAAAGGGTTTAAAGTTTAAATAACCACAGAGTTGGCACACAATAACTTTATTGTGAGTTAAAAGTAATAACTTTATTCTAATTAAATTCATGTTTTTTTCTTCTTGGTTGTGGCGCCCCCTGGAGGCCACTGCATTGGCATATTCTGCCTGATGGGCCAGTCTGTTCAGACTGAGCTATTTAAACAACTAGTTTGGTTGAACTGTATGGCAAATGTGCTCAGAACTGCAGCCTTTACACGTTATGATAGTTAGTTTGATTTTCTAAAATCCAAAAAAAATTCATGTACAAACTTCTTTTTGTTTTGTCTTTGTGGTCAAAAACGGATGATGACATTTTTATTTTTGGGTTGATTATCTTTTCGTGTTTAACTTATTAAAAACTAAAGATATCTGGCTCAGACAAATTAAATAAAGCCTAGTTTCATCATTCTAAAGCAGGAAATTAGTTCTGCGACCATATTGACTCAAGGGTTTCCTAGTCTGCACACCTTGGTTTTCTCCCTTAGAGGAAGGCGACTCGTGTAACTACACTGACTGTCACTGCAAGAGATGGTTTACAACACTTTCCTGAACTACACAGTAACCTGTTTGCAGCATCTCACGTTTACTCCAAAGGTCCATTGCAGTTGCCGTAGACTCTATAGACATATATTATATACTATGTATTATACTATATAATGTCTATGGCAGTTACGGCCTTTCTCTTAAACGATTATTGTTATATATAATCACTGCACTTTCTATAATTTTTCAGTGTAGTATTTTGTTAAAACAAAATATATATATATATATATATATATATATATATATATATATATATATATATATATATAGACACACACGCACATATATATATTATAACATAGTATAAATATATATATTATAGTTATATATATTATAGTTTATATATATATATATATATATATATATATATATATATATATATATATATACTATATTATAGATATATTATAAAACAAGAATTATATATACACACACACACACATATCTATATATATACATATATATATACATATATATATAGATAGATAGATAGATAGATAGATAGATAGATAGATAGATAGATAGATAGATAGATAGATAGATAGATAGATAGATAGATAGATAGATAGATAGATAGATAGATAGATGTAAGAAGAAGAAGAAGATAAGATAAGAATCAAGAAGACTTTATTGTCACCATGGTGAAATTACCTTTGAGGCAGACCCGGTTTAGGATGTACAGGAAAAATAAAAAATGGGCAAGTAACATGACACTCATGCACAGCAGACTTAGTACTTACGTATAATTATAATGTAAAATTATACATATATATTATTCATGATATATTGTTTCAAACGTGTTTAACAAGTTACTGGACTATGGTCGCCATTATCTTTAAAATCATCTACAACACACTACACTCCACTGACGCTTATGTTGATCCAAATCACGCGAGACTTCGGAACTAGAGCGACGAGATTACAGTAGTGGAGAGTTGTTGTCGGAGTGGAAGGAAGGAGAGAAGTAGCAGCACTGGGGGGAGGTGACCGCTATAATATTATATACAGATATATAAACCGGCAGAGGGAACCAGGCTTATCATGGCGTCCGGGGACACCCTGTACATTGAGACGGACGGGACGGAGATGCCAGCAGAAATAGTTGAACTGCATGAAATCGAGGTGGAAACCATCGAGACGACAGTTGTCGGAGAGGACGGCGAACAGCAGCAGATGATCGCCCTGCAGCCTCTGGACGACCCGCACCAGCTCCACCCGCACCAGGAGGTGATCCTGGTGCAGACCCGAGAGGAGGTGGTCGGGGAGGACGACTCCGAACTGCACACGGAGGACGGCTATGAGGATCAGATCCTGATCCCCGTGCCCGCCGTCGAGGAGGACTACATCGAGCACACTCTCGTTGCTGTGGCCGGGAGAAGCTCGTCCGCGGGCCGTGTTAAGAAGGGTGGAAGCGGGAAGAAAGCGGGCAAAAAGAGCTTCTTGGGCGGCGGAGAGGTGGGCAGAAAGTGGGAGCAGAAGCAAGTCCAGATAAAGACTCTGGAGGGGGAGTTTTCAGTAACTATGTGGGCTTCAGGTGAGTTGACGGTGAATTCCTGCAAGCTGCTCATGTCGCTTTGTTCTCGCTGCGAGTGGGCCCAGCCGGGCCTCGTCCTCGGCTTGTTGGACTCCTTTTCACGGCTCAGGGCGGCTGAAAATCCCCCTGAAATGTGTTTGTTTTTATGGGAAGCCATGTTTTATGTGTCAATGGGCGCCGCCATATTTCCCCGGTCCAGAAAGTATGGCGGCCCGAAAAAATGGCGTTTATTTGGCCGACGAAGATGGCGGCGACAGGGGGAGCGGTAGCAGCTAGCTCCGCTGGGCCGCTGTGGCGCAGTTCAGTTAGCGGCAGTACGGGACGCCTTCAGGGACGCCTCGGATTTTACAGCTCCGGGGTCCTGAACGCAAGCCTCGGCTTCTGGGGCCGAAAATAAATCATGTTTAAATAAAAGAAAAAGCAGACTGGAGGTTCATCTGTAGAGAAACATTTCTACTCATTTTCATTCAAATGGTTCACAGGAACAGGGTATGGAAAAACTACAAAAAACACAAACAAATGCATTTTAAAAATAATAAAGCAGTGTGGGCATCTCGTAATATTAGGAAACCATTAAAATGTGCATTTAAAGCAGATAGAAATGAAGTGATAATGCAATCCTCCCGTAAAGATGCAATAAACAGTCCCGTGTTTGTTTGTTTGTTTTAATTGGATCCCCATAAGCTAAAAGCTATTCTTCCTGGGGTCCTCCAATTTTCCATGTGACAATACAATTTATGACATCACATTACACACTATACGCACAAGACGTTTACACAAAATGTAATACATATTTTACAATTAACGCCATTGATCACTAAAATAATAATAGAATAAATAATAAACATAGTTAAAATAAAATATTGCTACTCCAAATAGATCTATATCAAAGAGTAAGCTAACGAGAACCCTACACCAGTATCTCCTTAATTAAATTAACATTGACTATCTAAATTAGTTCAGGGCTCAGGCTCAGTACCCCAATTTAATTTCTACCTGTTGCCACATTGTCTTGATTTACTTCAACTGCAAGCAAGCAAGTCATTTGACAACTTGGCAAAGTGTGTTTTTGAATTCAAACTTTAAGAAAGCACGGCAGATGCATTTAGAACAGGCCATTGGTATAAAATGCACAAGAAAACCGCATGAATCTTGTCTCAAATGGGAGTGTTTGGTGCTAACTGATCCATTTCCCCTGTTCCCTAATGAAGATGTCTGTATATTGTATTTAAATAAATTTACAGCATGAATCCTTGTGGTTAGTTTGATTAATCTAACTCGTAATCCTAAAAATCTTAAACCGATCTGGTATTTGCTCCTTGCCTATCGCAGAAAACGTGATTTGATGATGATTTTCTTTTTCTTTCTTGCCCAGACGACAAGAAGGACATCGATCATGAGCAGATCGCCGAGGAGAACTCCCCTCCGGATTATTCTGAATATATGACAGGAAAGAAGCTCCCCCCAGGAGGCATCCCAGGCATCGACCTGTCGGACCCCAAGCAGCTGGCAGAGTTCGCACGGTGAGAGCTCCTGGGAGGAATTGATGAAACATCGGTGCAAAATTCAGGGAAGAGTGACGTGATGCAGACAGGGTGAAGGCAGCACCGTCGATCCTCCCTGGTGTTGCTTTATAATCTGCGGCATTCACTAAACCTCCGTGCAAATAGTTACCTCTTTAATTTGTGCTGCAGGATGAAGCCAAGAAAAGTGAAAGAAGATGACGCACCCAGGACGATAGCCTGTCCACACAAAGTGAGTTATCCGGTCGGATTCACGTACAGCAGTTCCCCGTGTCGCGTTTCTTATCAACGCTATGTTTCTGAGAAACGGGCCTGATTGTGTTCTTCCCCGCAGGGATGCACCAAGATGTTCAGGGACAACTCGGCGATGAGGAAGCATTTGCACACCCACGGGCCTCGCGTGCACGTCTGCGCCGAGTGCGGCAAGGCGTTCGTGGAGAGCTCCAAGCTGAAGAGGCACCAGTTGGTCCACACCGGGGAGAAACCGTTCCAGGTGAGTTTCTCTGCCGTCTGTGTGTCCGATGCACGTCGGGAGAGGTGTGGGGAACGTGCGAGTACCGGCTGAAGTAACCCAGCAGATCGACCTTCTCTCTCTCTTCGTCTCTCCAGTGCACGTTTGAGGGATGCGGCAAGCGCTTCTCTCTGGACTTTAACCTGCGCACTCATGTGCGGATTCACACCGGAGACCGCCCGTACGTGTGTCCTTTTGACGGCTGCAACAAAAAATTTGCACAGTCGACTAACCTGAAGTCTCACATCCTCACACACGCCAAAGCCAAAAACAACCAGTGAGGTGAGCCCGAATGGACTGGGCTCAGAACCAGCAGGCACGCCGGAGGACTGTGGCTCCGCCTGCCGCGCGGATGAACTGACTTAATGTTGCTTGGACTGCTTTTTCTGTGACATGACTCTTTGTATTGCATAGAAGAGGAAAGAAAAAAAGATCAATCCCTTTTTTGTGAAGCTTTTGATAATAAACGGAGGTCTGAGGACGGGGGGGGGCTGCGTCAAACTGACCCGTTTGAGCCGGCCGCCCACACCTCGGCTCCACCTGGAATATTTTAGAGTTTCTTCTGATGAAGATCTTAATCCATGGATCTGCACCTGGAAAACCCTTATTTATACCTTTACACAAATGGTTGTAAATTTGCATTAATCTTCACCAGCTTCTTGTTTTTTTTTTACTTTTCCCCAAGTGTGCATATTGTACACGGTTTGGTGTAATTTTTGTGGTCCGTACGCTAGCTGTAGCCTCCAAGGTTTCAAAGTTTGTTTCACTTCCCTTTGTTCTCCTTCATGCCACTGTTTCTGGGGAGAAGATCAGGCAGAAGTGGCTTTTTATTTTCTACAGCACATGTAGATAATCATGTGATTTATTTTATTTTTTTCCCGTAGTTGATTAAATTGTTCACAATTGCATCACTGATGCAGAGCGTGTGATTTGTGCTTTCATGGGTCAAACTCTTTTAGTAGGCTGCAGATCTAGTGAATAATTGAACCAATCAGGTCATCACAACTTCCGGGCAGATTTAACTGGGATGTGGGATCAAACTCAGAAATGCTTCGTATTCATACGTTTAACCAAGTTAAACTCGATCTGAACTTTAGGCGGCGTTCTATCATCCAGATGAAATGTTGCTGAAATGATTAACTGCCTTGCAGCAAGAAGGTCCTGGGTTCGAATCCCAGCCTGGATGTTTTCACTGCAGCGCTCACGTTTCAGCGACGGGTACAAAATGACATAGTTATGTTGTCTAATAATGTTATTTGGTGTAAGATGAGATGCAGAGAGCTTGTGAGAATTCGCAATAGAAATTAGTTTTCATCCCAGCCTAATGGTCCCAAATCTCCTGGAGCATCTCAAGTTTTTTTTTTTTTTAGGAAACCTGCCTTATTTCAGTAATTTAAGGCTTATTACACACCAAGTTAAACATTGTTTATGGGTTATGAGTTAAAACTCAATTCCTGATGAGACCAATACAGAACCGCTAAAATGTTTATACATGGATGTGGGCAATCTGAGAAGTCCCTTCACAAAACATTAATTTATTGCAAGAAGTGAAGAGAAAAAGTAAAATCCATTGCATGTTACAACCATTTAATCATCAGAGCTTCTACTTCAGTCTTCCCAACGCTTGTATGGGTCATAAATTATTTCTGTATTATAACCTATTGGTATCATTTTATGTTTTGAGTATTTTGTGCTCGATTTAGATGTAAACTGTTATCACAATTTAAAACAATGCTTATGATTTATAATGTAGTTTTACTTTTTGAATCTAATAAATTGTCACTATTTAAATTTATTTGGGCACACACACCATATTTGCTCCTTTTAATATAGTTTTTGTGGTCGTTCAACTCAATTCAATTTTATTTATATAGCACCAATTCATGAAACATGTCATCTCAAGGCACTTTACAAAATCAAGTTCAATCATATTATACAGATTGGAAAAATGTCCTATATAAGGGAACCAGTTGATTGCATCAAAGTCCCGACAAGCAGCATTCACTCCTGGAGAAGCGTAGAGCCACAGGGAGAGTCGTCTGCATTGTCCATGGCTTTGCAGCAATCCCTCATACTGAGCAAGCATGAAGCGACAGTGGAAAGAAAAACCACCAGCAGAACCAGGCTCAGTATGAACGGTCATCTGCCTCAACCGACTTGGGGGTTACAGAAGACAAAGCAGAGAACACAACAAGACAGACAAACAAGCACAGAAGCACACATTGATCCAGTAATCTGTTCTACATTAGATGATAATAGCGGGTGATCTGTCTTCTCTGGATGATGTCACAGCTAACGGAACGTTGGTTCACTTCCCAAATGATTTCAGTCAAACATTATTTACTATATAAAACTAAAAGTGTTGCACAATCAGGTAAGCTGTAAAAACATAACTCAAACATTTGCCTTTAAAGTATCAAAGTATCAAAGTCTTTAATTTTCTCCTCAGCATGTTTTTATTACACAATACAGCTCCGACACTTTGGCATTTTAAATTTAATTTACACAAAGAAGAAAAAAAAAAACATCTGATCTGTGGTTTTGCAACAAAAGGTGCATTGTGGGTAAAACTGCTGAATCATTTTAAAACCCACATGACAGTGCATTTTGTTCATAGCTACAGCAGCAGCAGTTGAAAACAATGATTTAAAAAGAGTGTTAAGCCACAAATCGTGTTCCCGTTTCATCTAAATCACGTGAAAGTAATAAAAACTGCCTGCATATCAAGATTAACCAAAAAAGTTTATTCCATCCCTGCAGAGAAAAGTTAAATTTGATATAATTGTGTCCAGCGCAGTATTCTGACCTATGAGGTTTCCGTTTTAGCCGTTTTTCTGAAGTTGGCTTAGTTTGTGTGCAATAAACTGCTCAATTTCTTTTGATCATTTTTGCATATCTAAAATTAAACAGATTCCCGATTTAAAAAAGAGAAAAAGTTTGCATATTTAAGAAAATACTGTTCAGTAAAAATGTGGTTAAATGCAGAAAAAGGCAGTAAAGCATTGATAATTTCAACTTAATCATTAAAAAAAGGGAGTCCTTGGCAGCTGTGATCCAGCAACTCTTAAACAATAATAAAAAGGTGATTATGCTGCAGACTGAGTTTACATTTAAAAGTTGAATGTGGATCATAAAAAAAAAAAAACAAAAAAAAAAAACGCAGCAACAGTTCAGAGTATGGCCTTCCCACTGTCCCGCCTTTGGCATCAAGAACCCCAGAGCATACGTCAGTGCCTTTTCAGCTCTGATGGGTCGGTTCTGTTCATTTGACTTAAGACAGCAGGGCAGCCAGTAGTGCAGGGTAGTTGGGCGTCCCCCAGCCAGTGACGGGGTCCCATGACGGCGCGGCACAGAAGCCTTTCCCTTGAACCTGCTCATCCAGACAGCCCTGGTGACACCCTTCGGTTACCTGGAGAGAAGAATGGGCCTGTAATCAACTGCAAACTTAAAGTTTGGGGTCTCCTTTTTCCTGAAAGCACGCAACGTCATCGTATGATCCAGAAAAAAAACAAAAAAAACATGTGACACCAGTACACATTTATTGTTTTAGCTTTTTAGTAATCCTGAAACGCTTCAGTTCAAGCAATATTAGTATCAGAGATAACCTGAGAACAAAAAGCAGTTTTCAGATCATGAAGTAATCACCCCCCATCCCTGGTTGCAACGACTTTCCAACATAGCAACATACCTGTGAAAATTCTCAGTTATCTGCGTCATAGAAACCACAAACGGTCTTAATCTGGAGACAACTGGACTTTCGTTCAGGTTTTCTGAAAAGGTTTTGACACCTATCCAGGAGTCTTTGTCATTTCGGACGACTCGCACTTAAGCAACTTGCCGTTGAAGCGCTGCGGTTTTCAACGCACGGAGGCCCATCCTCCTAGATGCATTCTAAGTCAGATGCTAATCAGTGACCCACCTATCTCTGTCCTGGGTCGTTAGAAGCTATTGCTGTGTGAGTGGAGTACTTGGTCACCTGAATGTAGTCTTTTAGGAATGAGTTTCAAGCTGAAACCGCATTCCTCTCCCTCTGGTCAGCATTAGCTTTTCTCTTTAGACAAAGATGGCCTCCTTCACCCCCTTGCTAACCATCTGTTCAACAGAAACCATTTAATGGGTCAGCAGAGGAGAAAACGCAGAGATAAAAAAGGTTAAACTGCACAGCTAAGGCTGTCAAACTCGGCACGGGTCCAATACAAGCCTCCCATCCATCGTCTTCTGCTTATCTGAGATCAGGTCATGGGGAAACGGGACCAGGAGAGAAACCCAACAACGTCCTCCAGCTCATTCTGGGGGACCCAAAAGCGCTCCCAGGCCAAACAGGATATATGGTCCCTCCAGCGAATTCTGGGTCTTCCCTGGGGTCTCCTCCCAGTGGGAAGCACCCAGGAAACTTCCAAAGGGAGCCACCTAAACCTCCACAGGCTCCTTTCGATGCAGAGAAGCAGCAGCTCCACTACCCTTCGAATAGCAGATCTTCCAGTTTAGCTAAAATAGAGGCGCCACCCCATATATTAACCAGCTCTAACATCTCGCTGTCCCTCAGTAGCATTACAGCTAACTCCTGACTAGCGTCGATGGAAACTTTTGAGAACTTTGCATCAAATCCGCCTTGGATTGGATAGAAGAAGGATAGAAGCCGGATTCAGGACATCAGATATGGGGCCTTATTCTTGAAACTGGACAAAAAGTCCCTCAGAGAGCTCTGACTCACGTCAAACAGGCCCTGTCCTTTAAGTTTGTAGAGGCGTGGGTTGAGGAAGCCGAGCGCAGGCAAGCCCTTCGACAGACGCTGGCCGTTGATGAGGGACAGCATTCCTCCAACCACAGGAGTCGATGCCTGAAATGGTCAGGAATAAAAACCACAAATGAGTAGAGTTGCACTTTTAGAATTCAAGCCATCTGTAATTATTTAATACGCCAAATGACATCTTCTAATCTTCCCTCTTTACTTTTCATCAGCAGAAACCTTAGTAATGTTTGGTTTATTTTTACCGAGGTTCCAGACACCCAGGGGATGGGCACCCTGTTGCTGACCACCCAGTAATTATCGGACAGGGCGGCCATGTCTGGGTAGGCCCGGCCGCTTGTATTAAAGTACGACTGAGGAGGGAGAGTCGCCGTCACGCTCTTCAGGTACCCCTCCACTGCGCTGGCCTAACAAGAAAGAAAAACCCAAAATACCATAACCCTGAAATAATACATCAGTTAACAGAGTGAACAGATGTATAAAGGCCGTATGTGTGTCGTCTTTACCTGGTAGTCGGGCATCTTGAAAACATTGCTGAAGCCTCCTCCACTGATGTAATGTGTGACTTCATACGTTACTTTAAACGGGTTCTTAAAGGTCGTTCCTCCAACTGTGGTCACATAGGGGCTGAAAGAAAGACACTTTAAACCGTCTTGATAACAGAAGTTGGTTAACTTTTTATTAACATAAAAGTTAACTTCACTTTTCTTGAAGTTTCACTTTTAACATGTTCAAACCACTGATTTTATTGTCTTTTGGCAGATTTGGGTCGTGGAGCGACAAAGTGGTGAAAACTTGTCAAGTGGAATTGGAAATGATACGATGGTTTTAAGCAGGACTAAAAATCTGAAAAGCAACCTCGTTCTTTCGGCCCCGATCCATAAGTGATGATCACAGGAGAGGGTCAGAACATGGATGGACCAGTAAATGGAGAGCTTTGCCTTTTGGTTTCAGCTCTTTATTCACCACCACGGACCTGAGCAGCACCCGCGTTACTGCCTGATCCATCACTTGTTAACAAGACGCCGAGACATGCAAACGCCTCCGCTTGAGGAAGGTACCGACCCAGAGAGGGCAGTCTGCCTTTTTCTGGTCAAGCATCATTGCCAGAGACTTGGAGGACCGGACTTTCATCTCGGCTCTGTTGGACTGTGGACCTCTAAAGCTAAAAGTTATCACTGAATGCTTGATCATTCTTTGCGAAACAGCTCAAGCTCAGCCAGACTGGAAAGAGATCATCTTCAATCTTCGCCTCATTCTTAACTGGACTGATGTCTGGACTTTGACTAGGCCCTGATCTAAACCACTCTGTAGCTCTGACCGTATATTTACTGTGGTTCTGCTGGAAGGTGAACCTCTGACAGGCTTTCTTCCGATATTGCCCTGAATTAAACTCCATCCAGCCTCACTTCAACTCCAGATTTAATCTCTCCTTCCTAAAAGAAACGAGAGCATTATGCTGCCACGTTTCACCTTTGGGACAATGTGCCCAGAGTGATGTAAAGAGTTGGTTTTCTCCCTTTATTTTACAACAGGTTTCCTGTTGCCACTTTTCCATAAATAGGTTAGATTTGTAGAGTGCAAGACTAATAGTTCTTTCTAGAGATTCTTCCACCTGAGCACCTGCAGCTCCTCCAGAATTACAATGGGGCTCTTGGCTACTTCTTTGATTAGAGCTCGCCTTGTCCGACCCGTCAGTAGAGGTGGACGTCCATATCTTTGTAGGTATCCAGGTGCTTCGTCCTCTCTCTCTCTCCATGTTCGGATGATTGAACAGAACCGTGGGAGATGTTCAAAGCTTGGGATTTTGTTTTATAACCTAACCCTGCTTTACTGTGAACCAGAACTTTCTCCCCGACTTGCCTCCCATCATGCTGTTTGTTCTCCAACAAACCTCTGAGGCCTTCACAAAACAGCTGGATTGATGCCAAGAATAAATTACACACAAGCGGACTCCATTCACAGAATAGAGTCACTTATTAAGAATCTTATTTGGGGGCATCAGAGTAAAGGGGGCTGAATACACAAAAAATATTCTTTTCTTTGCATTTAATTATCAAGAAGTTATATTCTGTTGGTCTGTCACATAAAATCCCAAAACATTTCTGGTTGCATTGTGACCAAATAAACGAATAGGCGCTGTTCATAGGTTGAATTTCAGAACTCGGAGGCCTACCTGGAGGCAGGAAAACTGGGCCTGAACGTGTTCTTGTCCTTCCCCTGGTGCCTGCATCCAGCGCCGCTGTCACCTGAACATGAAACACCAGAGAGATGAACAGCGATGCGGCAGGTAGCCACGCCGCATGCCTGGCAGCGCGCAGCGTATCGTTACACAGATGAAGTAACAAAAGCCAAAGCTAATAGGCGTCTCTGTGCAATCCTGGGTTACTTTCAGTACAGGTTTTTAGTTAACAAGGTTTCAGTTTGAACAAATTAAGAAAAAAAAAAAGGAGCTGTTGTTCCTCACTGAGGTTTCAATCTGTGATACATTTATCCCATGTTGACTTATGATGTCCCGTTTCTGAGAGGACGGGTTGGGAAGCTGTTACGTGTCGTTAAAGTCCAAAACACCAATAGATATTTTACAAAAACAGGAAGTCCCAGTTCCTTCATAACTACATTGCACACCGATGATCACATGACTGCCCAATAACCGTATGACTAATCAAAGCCGTCCCACAACTTTCACGTTTTGCTGATGCTGCAGATCGGCTTGTTTGACGTTTTTTAAGCAGCTACTGACCGGAGGCGAAGAGCAGAGAGATGCCCCTGACGCCCGCCTTCATAAACTCGGTGTTGAGGCGCATCATGTAGGCGGTGGACAGGCTGTCCTCGTCGTCGCCGTAGCTGATTGTGTGAACCCAGGGCAGGTCAGACATGTTGCTGAGCAGGATCATCCACTGGAGGAATGGCTCCTGAGACTCATGACGGCCTGGAGACGAACAAGAAGAAGACTTAAAAATCAGACAGGATTATATGCAAAAACGTCAGCTGTTAGATGAAAAACCGGTTTGTTCTTTTCCCCTTTATTGGTTCAGTATTTAATGTTAAAGCCGAATTATCATCACCTACATTTTTACATGCAGATTAATGTTTTCAGGGTTTTTTGATTTCATTTTGTTTTTGTTGGATTTAAGCTACAAATGTCTGGATGTCCATTCCCAAATGAGCCGATTTGAGGAGTTTTGATGTGAAAACACTTTCTTTCAGTGATTGGCCGAAGAGAAACCAGAAGGTTTGTCAAACGGGAACAACTGAGAGGCGACAACATTAATATTAAGGACCAGTGGGTCAAACCGAAATATAATTTTACAAACCATGAACATTAGTTCAGGCTGACGTGTGATCCAAATATTTATCCCTATGGGTTATTTTACTCTTAAAAAAAATACAAGACATTCCTACATATTCAATAAAACATTAGTATTTATGTTTTTATTTATGCTATATTTACTTTTTTATCCTGCATCATTTCTGGCAGATTTGTTTGAGGTGTTAATGTTGCGAACACAATGTGGGTTTAAAGGCCACACCTCCAGGAAGGGTTTCCCTCTTCAAAGCATTTCTAGGTCGGATGAAAAACACGATCCATGTAAAACCGAGCGCGGCACGGCACAGTTGGGTAGGGCCAGTGGAAAAGTGGCTTTCTGGACAAAATGAGGAGACCCTCAAAAGGTTAAAGGGTTACAACTCAGGCTCCTTTTGAAACAACCTAGAGGTGGTTTTTAACTTTTGCACAGCACTGTCACCATGTGCTCTTAAAAGTCTGTAATTGGAGCAGCGGGGATTATTTGTGCCCTTGTGTTCTTGCAGACCTGGATTGGTGAAGACCCATGTGGAGACGTTCGCTCCGGTGCTCATGATGTACTCGATGTCCAGACTGGCCTCCAGGCCAGCTTTCCCTCCTCCCTGGGTGCCCACGACCCGATCCACCTCAGAGCGGTGCGGGAAGGTCCGGCCAAACATCGCCATGAACTCGGCCAGGTCCGCTGGGTGGTAGTACTGCTCCAAAAACTGCAGGGAGGAGGAGTGGAAGAAGTGAAGCAACGCTCAGAACAGCAGAGCTGAACCTCAAACGTCTACTGGCAGACTAAAAGGCTTCATCGGGTCAAACCTGGGCAACAGCCTGGCTGTTGTTCTGACCGGATCCCACGTCAGCCGCCGTCAGATTGTAGCGAGCCCTCAGGATGGCTGGAGTCACGCCGAGGTGCACCTCACCCTTAGACGGACGCTTTTTTAGCCGGACGTCTTTCTCTCTAGGTGGGACACGGTGAAGCCCTCCAACTATAGGAGAGCAAAACAGGCCGTCAGAACCGATGCCGACCTACAAACACAGCATGCAATGCTACTGAGCAGTTTATAGCCAAGGAGTTAAACCGTACCAAAGTCCAGATGTTGGTGAACCTCTTCATGAACAGAATATGGAGCTGAAGACCTCACAATGGACCGACTATCTCTGACGTAACGGTGGAACCTACTTCCTGGAAGGAGCACCTCAGCAACCCTTAAAAACAAAATAAACAAAGATGCTCGCAAATCCACAAACATCATCAAAATGAACAGATGTTCAGTTATTAAGCGCCGTGAAAAAGGGTTTGGCCTCTTTATTTTGGCTTTATTTTGTCACACTTAAACAATTCACAAATTGTAATAGAAGACAAAAATAACCAGAATACAAATGCAGTTCTCAAATGATGTCTTGAATGATGTGTGTGTGTGTGTGTGTGTGTGTGGGGGGGGGGGGGCTAGCCAAATCCCGAGTAAAAAAGTAAATGACCCCTGGATGGAAAAATCATGCAACAATTGCAATCAACTACTTTCATGAAAAAACCAAAATACAAATCCAGAATATAAAATTGTAACATTTTTTTGTTAAATGAATTAACCTGGTTTTATTAAGTACAGTTCAGTATAAAAAACATTTACCTTTTAGATAAGCTGGTATGAAGATGCTGAGGAGGAGAAGAGCTGAACTGAATTTCCTGCATGGGTTTTTTTTGCCCTGTCGTGCTTTCCTCACTTTTATCTACAGGGCTTTGCTATAAAAACCTGTTCAACTGAATCCGTTTCCTCCTCCCTTTAAGAAAGTCTCTGAAGTTGAGCAATTGTCAGTGAATGGCACCACTGAACACTCATTTGCAACTTTTTCTGGGGGGTTCTTTTCAATAAACTCAAAGGAAAAACCTGGTCTCTTGTGTAGATATAACGGCCTCTGCGTCACCCTTTTCTTGCAAAGCCTCAGTGTGCTGCTGAATCTGTAGCCGTGTTGTTGCATTCACCATGGCCCTCCCTGCGCCCACTTGTGCTGGGATACCTAAAGCTGGCTCGTAAATGAATTTTAGCTCTCAAGTTAAAGAAAAATAACGACTGTCTGCTCGTTTCTCGAAAAACTCGTTAGTTGGGACACTCAAAACAGGCTACCACTGGATTTTTATCTGGATTTACTCGCCATGTTAGCAAAGTTTAAAAGTTCCAGCAGCACCTCATTGTTTCTGTCAGGTGAACGGCTGCAGGTAGGGGAGGGCCTGAGTGTTATTAAGCAGAACAATGACTCAAAACACACCAAGAAGTCCACCTCTAAATGTCTCAAAAAAAATAAAGGTTTTGGATTGGCCTAGTCAAAGTCTGGGATTAAATCCAATTGAGATGCAGCAGCATGAATTTAACAAATTAAAAACCTGCCAATGTCTCTGAATGAAAGCAATTCTGCAAAGAGGAGTGGGTCATAATCCCCGCACAGTGATGTTAAAGACTCATTGGCAGCGATCAGAAATGCTTGATGGGAGCTGCAGCAGCCAAAGGTGACAGAACCAGTGAAAATGAGGTAGCTAACTATCTGCTCTAATCTCAGCTTCTGCAAATTGAACATTTTTTTCTTATTCAATGCAAAAAGAGGAACTCTCTCACATGATGCAAGCAGAGCCTTTCCACAACCCTTATCTGTGTCGACTCCCAAGCGAGCGAAGAAAGCAGCTAAGAACAGATCTGCTTACTCTGCAGTCATGCCGCACTGTAAAAAGTCCTGAGTGCGAACAGTCCTACAGTTTGAAACCCCGTGAGTCTGCAGCCAGCGACGCACCACCTTCTGGGTGAGCTCAGAGGGACGCACGAGGGAGGCAACTTCCTGCAGACTCAGATGTTTCCCTGCAGAGGACACAGCATTCGTCTCACAGTTTGCTCTTTTGTTGGAGGAGACAGAATAAGGCTTGACATGCGTGCGCAGAGTTGTGTTTAAAAATCATGCAGCATCATCAGAGGCCTACCATACTGAGCGGAGCCAGGGTCCGACACCAGTCTGAGCGTTTCCTCCAGCAGCTCAAGGTTCTGTTGCTTCAGGGCAAAGGTCAGCTCTACCTCCTCTGAAGGATCTACTCGACCAGCGTGGGTCCAGTCCTGTGGGAGCCTAAAAGAAAAAGATAAAAAAATACAATTAAAAAAGGGCAAAAAAAAAAAACTAACAAATAAATGATTTAATGTGTTGCACCTCTGCTGAATTTCAAACTGGATAATAAAAACACAGATATATCTACTTGGGCTGTTACCTCTTCATCTGTGAGCTCATGAGTAAATACCACACCCAGTAGGGTCTAAACCCCAAATATTTCACCCAATGTCGGTTTCTAGACTAGGATCATAAATAGGAACAAAAGGCTCAACTATGCATCACCTGTTTCCTAGAATAATCCACAAAGGAACTAAAGCTGAGAGAACAGGCATGCTGGGAACTTTTAAACCCATTTTAGATGAACAGAAGAGTCCACTCTGTTGGTGGGACTGCATTTCATATTTATACTGCTGTTTTTTCGGGGTTTTGAGCATCTTATCTACTTACGCTTTATATTAGCCATATAGTTTTGTGTTTTCTTTATATATATTGTTGACTTTTATTTTTTGTATGTTCAACTGTCTATGTGAGAAGGCCTCTTCTGAGATTTTAAAAACCCTAGTTTTCTCATGTATCAAGAGGGTCTTTCCATAACATGAAGGGCTAATATTTTTTATAGCATGGGGAATTTAAAAGAGGCACATCAATATATTTTAACATCTTATTGTGCCCCCTGTATTAAATACTGACTAAAAAAATTGTGGGTTTCTCACACATTATTAAACCTGGACAGTTTTAAAATGTAACAAAACAGAAAGCTATTCGCTCCTTGAAGAGAAACAAGTTCAAGAGATTAAAATATATAAAAAAATTATTCCTACAAAAGCCCTAAACAACTGAGCTTTTAGCATCATGATACATTTTTTTCTAATCCCCTCTGCTTTTTATGTCATCACATCCTGGCCTTCTGAGCAAATCCATACATTTTTGTTGCGAGACGAATTCTGCTGCGCCAGGCAGCAAATGAGAGCTATTTAGCTGACATGTTAAGGAATTTGTTGAGTGTTTATATTTAAAAACAGAACTGCATAAACAGCATTTTATATCCTCATTAAACATTGCAAAAATAATCCCACACTGGACTCTGATTGGACCGCATCTTCTTTTACTACTGCGGAGTGGCTCCACTTTAGAATGAGCAGCAGCGCCCTCTGTTGGATGGCGGTCATACTACAACAATGACAGGTCTGGCCGGTTTATGGGAACAAATTAGTCAACAATTAAGCATAAGACGATTATTTGTTTGCATCCCTAATAGATACTTTATCTTGAGGGAAAATTAAGAATAAAATTTAATATATTAAAATTACTTGATAAAAGTGTTGTTGCAACGTGTTAATGCAAAATAGTTTAGGGTTTTTAACCAAGATTTCTATTTACTCTCTTATAGCATCTGTGTTCTAAAACACTGAAATTCGGAAGTTATCTTGGTAATCAAGTGAAAAACATTGATGAATACTGTATTACTGTTCTCTTTACGCGCGTGTTGGCAGAGACATCACAAAACATTTGCGCTTAGGGCAACCAAATGGCTAGAATGGCCCCCGTACTTAAACATATAAGCTTTTGAATTGGCAGGAAGTAAAAAAAAAAAAAAATCCTCTGGCTTTAGGAAAATGCTAAATCATTTTGGTAAACGTCCTAAAACAGGAGATTTGCCCGATTTAACGTCAGGGAGGAAACAAAAGTAATGTTTAACTATGAGGTTGGAACTTTATTATTATAATTAAAAAAACTGAGAAGATAAGAGTTTGCTCACAGGACATCTTGGTCATATTCGAGGTACCCGCTGGAGACCAACGAGCTGAATAACAGAGTGATGAAGAGGAGCAGTCTGTTGGAGAGAAAGAGAATATTAAATTAAAAAAAATAGCTTTAGGCGACTTTACAGCAGCCTGAACACACCGGAAGTTTGAACTGAACAGATAAAAAGCCGAGGGCAGCCTGTGTCGCTCATTGACTTCCATCTCCTCCTTCAGAGACACATTCCTGCTTTAACCCGCCGGCTTTCAATCTGGGTCAGGTCAGACAAACCGAAGCCGAAGCCCCCATCCTGCAGCTAAAACTAACTACAAACACTCAGAGCGCTTACATGCCGTTCATGGTGTCCTTGGTTGTTACTCCGGCTGGGAGCTCGTGTCCTCTTTATGGACAGCCGAGTCACGTGAGACCATGTCACATGACTCCGACGTTTCATTTCTTTCTGAAAAACACCGACGCTTTGAACTTTTTTTAATTTATCTTTAAAAAAAAAAAAGCTTTACAGAGAGATTGCAAAGAATGACGTCAGTTTTCACACCACATACACCGCAGACAGAAACCAAAGTTTTATTTTTTATTTATTTTTTAAAAGTCCGTAGTACTCAAAGGAGTTCCACCAATCACTACGATCCAGGGGAAGCACACATCTTGACATACAAAACAATGTAAAACCAAGTCAAGTTAAAGCATGATACGAATATATTGCAATAAAAAAGACAATTTAATGTGCAGCAACGTGTCTACATCTTAAATGAATAATGGCCAGAAATGGCCAGGAAAAAAAAATACTGTTTTGTTATAAGAACCTCCATGCAGAGAAGCTCTCGCTGAGTAAAAGATGGCAGTCATTTTTAAAGAATTACTCCCAATAAGCATCCAATAGTTTTTTAAAACAGGTTCCTGAAACTAGAGCTGCCAACACCTTTGCTGTTGGGGACAACTCTTTTAGATTTGCCAAAATCAGTCTAAATACCTTTTATTTGTAAGGACTGAAAATGTGTCTAAGCCTAGAGATTTCATCCCTACACCTAATGGCAGTAAGGGTGCCATCATTTATCCGGTAGGTCTGTGTTCATCCATGGAGATGCCTCCACAGGCAGCAGCGTTGTTCTCTGCAACTTCTCCAGACCCTCCAGACTCAGAGTGATCCTACTCTCATCTGTGAAGAGAATGGAGCACCAGTGCCAAAGCTGCCAGTTCTGGTGATCATCTGGAGAAATGCCAGTTAAACCAAATGGTGCCAGGCAGTGAGCACAGGAGCCTGCTAGAGTATGTTGGGCCCTCAGGCGGCCCTCCTGGACGACATTTCCAATGGTTTGGTCAGAGACATCCATGCCAGTGGGCGGCTGGAGGTGACTTTGAATAAATTAAAAAACAGGTTGTCATTGCTTTCTTAATTACCACATTACTCTCTGCTACTTAACTAATCAGATTAATAATCCAGAGGTTTAAATCACTTGATATTATGCTGATTAAAAAGAGTTCCTTTATTTATTATTGACTACTACATGTTTGCAGTATAATCTGAATAATAACAGTAAACTAACTCAGAACTTCTGTGCAGGGCCGAGGCGCTCACGTTTAAATTAGATATTTGTCTCAACTCACCCCCTAAACAATGTTTTCCTCTGCTATAAAAATACCATCAGTTCTCTTTAGTTTCATTACTCATCTTAAGTGTTCACAGCCAGATCTGAAGCACTGTTGGAAATAGGGGCTATAACCAAATGCTTATTTGCTTGGACTTCAGATTTAATTCATGCATCATGTTCGACTGACAGACCAACAGAGAAAGATCCATAAAATATCGATACAGATCTTTAAACTGACAGACACGTACCTAAAAAAAGATAATTAAAAAATAACCTATTTTAAATATCCATGTAATGAGTTTATTTACACAATTTTCCCCCAACAAATAAAAGAATATAAAAATGTTTATTTAAAAAAAAAATATTACAACTGATTGAGAGGAGATGTTTAAAGAAGCCACAGGAAGTCCAGAAGATCACCGTTATGTTCTTTTCAGATCTGCAACCAGCGACAGACATTTGTTTAAACATCCGACTCGATGCATTTCACGGGCAGCAGTCCAGAAGGTTAAACGTAAAAATTTTCTTTTTCTTGGTTTCCTGAGAGGAATTTCAACCACAAATACTAACAAATTTTTTTCTGTAAATCCACATTAGCTGTCTGAGAAGTAAAAGTCGTCTTCCTCGTCGCTGTCGTATAGCTCGCTGCTGTTTTCGGGGACCATCTCATGTATGGTAAAGGCATCATTTTCTGCTGCAGGAAGACAGAGCCATCAAAGAAATCAGGTAATAAAATGGGGTTTAATTAGTGGAGAATACAAGTATATTATATGACAGGTAACTGTGGTGTGTAAATTCTGTAGTTCTCACGATGCAAGATATTTCTGACCTAAAAAATGTATTCTGTGACAAATCCTTTCCAACCTTTATCCATCTTTAATGGGACATGTATCCTGCGCAATCCAAAGAAAGATCAATACCAAAAAAGTTTGTACACTCTTAAACTAGTCCTTTTGATTTAATTTTAGCCTTCAGTCTTTAGCAGGACTATTTAATTCAAAACCTTTTTCCGCTCATAAAGTCATTTTTATGCCTTTGAACGCATGAATGGATCTCTGGAAAACTGGACACTTTGGAGCTGCTCATAACCGCATCCACCTGGACAAAAAAAAAAAAAAAAAAGCAATTCCCTCCAAAGAAAATAGCCCCACAACACGATGCTGTCACCACCATGCTTCACAATGGCCTTGGTCTTCATTTTGGTGATGGGCAGTGCTGCACCAGCACCAAACCAACCAGCCCAACCAGGGATTAGTTACAGATCTTAATCGTTTGATCTGAAATTTAAGGGTGAAGCTGGGTTTCTATTACAGAAACAAGTTTCCCCCTCACAGCGAAGAAGCTTCTGATAACAGCCAAGTTTTTGCTTGTAATTCATTAGAGCGATGCTGTGTATTGTGTGCTTCAACTAGCAGTCCTTGACTGCGGTGTACGACTGTGCTCTGAGATTTATCACTATGACTCTGGTTTACAAAGCTCTTATTGGCTTAATTTCTGCTTATTAATGTACTTTTCTTCAGAGAACTAAAAGCTGTTGTGCATTTCTTCTTACTGTGGAGTTCCTCAAGAAGCTATCGAAGTCTTATTTTCCTTATATGCGTTATATACACCAAGACTCCATCCTGATGTTCTGATGGTCCTTTTTGTGGATAAATATAGCCCCAGCACCAGGCGCGATTAGCTGATATCATGATGCCAGTTTGCTTAATTAATAAAACAGTATTAAATAATGCCGGACCGAGCCTGACCCTCTGCAATGCCTCGCAGTAAAGCAGCAGCTCGGTGTGATCGAAGATCAACCGTTATTAATTAAATAAACCGATCTACAGCAACTTTAAGAGCCTCACATCAGAACATTTAGTCACTTCAATCAACTCTGCGTCACACCTGAGCCTCGGCAGGTTTAGCGTCTGCTTCAGTGAACACCAACGTTCAGACTGGATTCCCAGAGAGATTCCAGGCTTTTCCCTCTTGGAATCATACATTTTTTTTTTTTGCATTTTTAGTTCACTGGATCTTGGACCTTTCTTCATTGTTTCGCTGGGAGATGCTAATAGCCGTTAGCCACTTCCTTGTTTTAACCCCTGTTGCGCATGCGCAGCACGTACTTCCGTTAAAATCGCAAAGAAACTCGACAGGTTTTATTTACTAACACACTGAGCAAAACAAAGCATAAAATAGCAAAATAATAACCAATACGCCAGCAGGACGTGATAATCTTTCATATAAAACTTTGTATGCAACCCGAGTGAGCTACTGACGTATAAATTTAAAAAAGTCAAATAATGTGGCAATGCACCTTTAATAAACCGACAATGGGAATTCTTCAAATAGTGCCTGTGTTTTAAATCTTAATGTGATGCTGTTTTAAATTTTCTATTGTTACTGTAAGCTGCTGCCTTTCATAGCCACGCCAGACTTGTGAAAGACTCAATGGGTCTTTTATCTGATAATAATAATAATAATAATAATAATAATAATAATAATAATAATAATAATAATAATAATAATAATAATAATAATAATAATGAAAATAAAAAGTCCCAAAAGTTTCATTTGGGTTCATTCAAACCACAACTTCAACCTCTGTCTTTTTTTGTTGTCTTCCTAGCTGATAACTTTATACATGACATTGTGTAACATAATATATAAGCTAAAGTTTTTTTTTAAGGGATGCAAATGAGTAAATGTCAAGAAAATCCTACTAGGTCAACTCTTTATTTCAGGTTCATCAGATTTGCTAAAACGGACAGTAGAATACTGAATGTTGAAATTAAATCCACTTTCCAGGTGTGGACAATAATGCAGTCAGACCATTGCTGCTTTGTTTGTTTGCAGTGGAAGTGAACAGGGGACGTGGCCCATTAAAGGTGGGAAAGGTTCGGAAATTCTTAATAATGGTCTAATTCTTTGTAGCGTTTTGAGAGGGGCTGTGTGCACCTACCTGTGTTAATGCATCTTCGCACGGTTCGCCTAACCGATGGTGTGATTTTGAACTTCTGAAAGATAAAAATAGGAGGTAAATGTGTAATTTTATATCCTGTGAAACTCAGAAGGGAATCCTTCAATTCATCAGGAGCCAGCACCTTTGAAGACGACGAGGTTTTGCAGACATCAAACCGATTCTTTCTCATCCTCTTCTGCAGCTGGAAGACGTACCTGTTGTCAGTGTGTCTTTAGCAATTAAGTTAAAAAAAAGAACAACACGTGAGTTAGTCGTTTGTGTGCAGTCATGCATTTCATGTTAGAGAGCGGGTGTGGAGGCCTTACGTGCTGGGAGAGCCAATCATGCCGGGGGTTATGTGCAAACACTGAGGCGTCTTCACTTCAAGGAAATCCGAAGACTCCGGGGTCTGAGGCTCCAGGTCTGACAGCGCCAAATCCAGATCTTCACTCGAACACAAGGAGGGGATCTGAGCATCAAGACAGAAAGGAGGAACCACTGGCTCATAATCACTCATAAGATGTTTTTTTTTTTTTTAACGGATGAGCCGACAAAGTGAAGCAAACGCACCTCCATGCGCTTGTTCTTCATATACTCCGAGCTGAAGGCATCGTCCATATCTTCTCTGGGCAGAGCCTCCAGGAACTGTCGCACCTGCTGCTTCCTCTTCAGCGTCCCCCGCCTGGCCGATATCACAGGAACCTCTGGAGGCAGACAGAGTCACAGCCCGCTCAATCACAACAAACTCAGACACTTTCATCGCACCCAGTAACAGCCGCTCAGATGGCGGCTCAACGGTTTTCAATTAAAAAGGTTAGCGCTTTCTAAGGGGGGCATAATATCAGGAGAGCCTGTAACTGCGACACCATTGCTGAAAACCAGCTCCCGGACTTTCTTCTTTCTCAAATCTCTGCACCACTTTCTTTAAGGTTTAGCATCTTAGCAATAAAAATATACATGTGTACATAAAGGGCCATTTATCATGCAAATAGCTATTATACTGCTGAGCAGAAAGCGAATGCGTTTCACTTAGAAGCATGATATCAAACCAAATATACCCGCCGCCGTCTGTGCTTACCTGCAGGTTTCGCCGCCGCCGCCTCCCCCTTTTTCACCTTTCTGCGATTCTTGGCACTTTTCACAGGACTCGGGGTGGCTCCCTGGGACGTGTGCTTCCTGTAGCACTCTTCAGCCGAACGTGTCACCACCAAGCTGGCTACCTTCGCCCAGTAACCGGCTGCGTGTTTGGGATAGCAGCCCACAGCCCTGAAAAGCAAACACACGGGGATGATCAGACTCTGCAAGACGTCAGGAAAACCCACATTTTCCTGACTTTCTTGCTGTTTTCCTTCATTTCTATTTCAACGTCATTAATGTGCTTGGAGGGGAGTTCCTTTAACTGGCCAAATATGATTGTGAACTACGATTATATTGCATCAGAGCAGCTCTTGTGCTATTGCAGTAATGCAAACACAGATATTGCGACGGCAGTTGTGATATGACATACTGTGCAGCAGGCCTGGGCGATATGGTCTAAAAATCAACATTACGACATATTGAGCCGTTCATCTGGATAACACACAAACCTCACAGCTAGTTTTATCGACGGTATGATTCCCCAGAGCAATCACAGTTAAATTACCTCAACACATGCACCTCCCAACTATACAAACTTCCCTAACGGGGCATATGGGTTAAAAGAAAAAAAAGATAATAATAATAACCCCTATGGAGCGACCGCACCCATTTACGTAGATAACTCCATTAAGAGGTGCAGCCTGTGCCCAAAACACCGCATCCACCTATTGAGCTCGGCAACCTTAAATATATTTGCGCAGTCAGACTAATGAACGGACCAGAGGTCAGATGTGGCCGCAACGTACTTAACAGCTGCTCCTCTTCCTCCTCGCGCAGCCGAAAAGCTGCTAAAACATTTGAAGTTTCCTCCATTTCCTCAACCTCAGCGTCTCTTTCGCTTCTTATTTCAGACGGGATGGGGTGGAGTCATGTGACTACAGGTGTTGAAAGGTAAATCCAGCGTAAAAGCAGCGTCTTAAAAGGACATCACCATAGCCAACACAAGGCGACTTTCCTTTTTCTTTCCTTTTTAAAAACATATCGACATGAGGAAAGTGACGTCTGTCATTGTAAATTTCAGTGTCTGTAGATTTTCGGTTTATCACCCGGGCCTATTGTGCAGCTTTAATTTCACAGGTTTGTGTTTGCGTAAGATGAACATTTTAGTTTTATAAATTTCTTTTCTGAAAATCCTACATAGGAATTTTCCCACTGGAAAGGTTGCAGAAAATGACAAAAATCCGGTTTAAACTTAATGCAATACAAAAACAAGTTCTTAAACAGATAAAAAGGAGCACACTAATGTTTTGACTTTGGAAGAGTTCGGAAATCAATATTCAGTTAAGTAATCCTGATTTTCCTGTCTTGGCATGCTCTCCATCAGTCTATGAGGAGAAAAAAAGTGTAATGCTGGTTTTAGATAAAACTGCTAATTCTTGGTGCATTTTAGGGAGTTTTTAAACGTACGTTTGCAGTTTCTCGATCTCCTCCTTCGTCCAGTTGTCCTCATCTGTCTGGTGTGGAGGAGAGGCGCTCCCTCTTTTTGGGTGGCTTCTCTTGCCGGGTTGCCTCGTCCGGGACGAAGGCTTCGCTGCTGAGGATGATACCGCTACGGGCTTTTTAACTCTGGAGTTATTTTTCTGCTCTTTCCGGTTCTTCGTCAGGGCCTTTGGGGACTGGTTGGCTGAAACGTTCGGCTCCAGCTCTGACTTGTTACGGGCTGCCGTACCTTTTGTGCCGTGCCCTGCTCTGCCTCGTCTCAATCTACGAGGAGATTGTGGGAGATTTGTGACAGTCTCTGTTGTTCTCTGTGGGGGACTGCTGGTTTTCTTTGACCTCCGACTAGGAGGCCTCTCAGGTTCACCTTGTTTCTGTGGACCGGCGTCCAAACACCGACGGCGCGTACTAGATCTAGTTTTAACAGAAACCTCCTCGGGGCTTTTATTCATCTCGGTGGATAAATCGGCTGGTTTCTGGTACCGGTTAGCCTGAGCTCTGTTCTGTTTCCGGTCTGCCTTTACTCTCCTCACTGGTACTGAGCTTTCCTCGTCTGGAGGTGAACCATGTTGACTCGAACCTGGGAGCAGAAAAAAAGAGAAGATTTAGTCAACACATAAAGTCAACACAAACTGGCGCTCTTTGCAGATGATATCTTGCTATTCCTAGCAAACCCCCACTATCACCATACCTGCTCTCCTTAAATGTATATAAGATTAGTCTTAAAAACCAATCTGTATAATATGATTGATTTTGACTTTGTAAAGTGCCTCGAGATGACATGTTTCATGAATTGAATTGAATATAGACACATTATATGATTAAAAAAAAAAGAACCAAAGACCATTTGATCATAATAAAATAAAGCTATACACACCAAGCCACCATCCCGATCCTTTTTGTGAATAAATATAGCCCCAGTGTCAGGTACGACTAGTAGATATAAACAGATGTGGCGCCACCTAGCGACAGTATTGCAGAACTGTCATAATGCCGGTTTGCTTAATTATTAAAACAGTATTAAATGATGGCGGACCGAGCCTGACCCTCTGCAATGCCTCGGAGTGAAGCGGCAGCTCGTTCTGATCGACGATCAACCTTTTTTTTTTCTCTTCCACTGGATCTTGGAGCTTTCTTCATTGTGTCACTGGGAGATGCTAATAGCCATTAGCCGCTTCCTTGTTTTAACCCCGCACAGTACGTACTTCCGTTAAAATCGTAAATAAACACGAAAGGCTTTATATACTAACAAATTGAGCAAAAATAAAAGCACCAAAATAACAAATAATAATAATAATAATAATACTAAATTACTAATGTGACGAATCCGCCTCGTCACTGAAAGCCACCTTGCTAACTTCGCATGCTCACACACATTCTGGTAAAGCTATGCTTGCGAGGACCGATTCACTCGCGCTAAGCCCTACAGTCGCATTTCATTAACAATACACACATAAGCGCAGCCGGGTTACATGCTGGGGTATTGAGGGTGCACACTTAATATTTCAGTGGTGTATACTCTGTGGGTGTGTGTTTGTGTGTGTGTGGGTGGGTGCGCACGCTGTGGTGCCTTACCATTTTCCATCGGTTGCCGAAGCAACGCCCAGTCAGCAGTTAAAACGCCAGGTTTGTCAATGTGCGGAAATGACGTCACTAACATGTGACTTGCTAAATGTTTGCCAGATGTTTTTTTTTTTATTTAATGTTTAAAAGTTGGCCGTATATGGATGATTCCATGAAACTATGAAAAGGATTGAAAGGGTAAAATGTATGTGTTTTTCCTATATTAATTTGTATTATGTAGAAATAATAATTTTAAATAAAACTGATTTATATGGGGAAATCAGGGATAATTGAGCCTGAGAGGAGGGGCTTAAGCTATTTATTGAGGGCTGTGGGAAGAAGGGCGGCCGTTTTGTATTTCTTTTTCCTTGTTACATGGCTGGTAACTGGAGGGAGGCTGAGGCCCAGAGGACCTTGTACATATGTATATAGTTTCTTTGGCACCGTTTTGGTTTGATGAGCACAAATAAGGCACCATCACCTCTAACACGACTGAGCCTGGATTCTTCAGGAACAAAGAACCCCGTCACAACTAATAACTAAAAACTTTCTATACAACCAGAGTGAGTTACTGATGTATAAATGTCAAATAACGTGGCTATGCAACCTTTAATGGACCCTATGGTATCATTTAGAAGACCTGAAATGGCTTTAGTCATCTTGGTGCTACTCTTACACCTGAAATAACAAACTTTCCTTTCCAACACTGAAAAACTAATCAAGGGAATCAAGAAAGACCTGACTAGGATGGAGGAATAAAAAGGAACGTTCTTCTGATATTTCCCTTTTAACGAATCACTGCATAACTCAGATTTACCGTCACTGCCGGGGAGGAAGAAGGGGGTCGCCTTCTCGGACATCATTGGACAGAGAGACGTTGAGAGATCCTGTGAGAACAAGAATATTATCAGCTGCTTTGAAAAACGACAGAATTTACAACAGAGCTGTAACACACAGAGAGAATTGTGACTTTAAGTGAAAACGGCCATCAAAGCCAACCTGCCCATTAGAAACAGTTACTGTGCTCCTTAAATCATTACTTACCTCAAATTAACGCTTTTTTTTTTTCTGGTTAAATTTCAAAAGCCACACCCAGCCCTGATCACTGCCTGACAGAGGTGCGTGGCAACTAGTTACATTTACTTGAGTAAAATGTTCTTTTACGAGCAGTTTTACTGCACGTTACATTTTACTCTTACAGGCGCACTTAAAATCCTTAATTTTTTTCAAATCATGGTGCGTCTTATAATCCAATGCGCCTTATACATGACTTCTACCCAATGACCTCATAAACGACAAACATAACCTGATTTACTCAGGTTATGTTTGTCGGTGGTTGTAATTTGATTAATATTTGGAAACATTTGAGCGTGATCTGACGTTTGGATGCAGCAGAGTAGATTCTTGGTACATTTTAACAAAACGTAATTTAAAGCTGCTTTTAGTTTGACTATATATTGACATTGATTTTGTACCAGCTGTCTGAATTACATGCTAATTTACTTCCATTTTATTTATCAGTTTATTTTTTTAAGATCTTAGCTTTGACACAGGCAATAGTGCCTGTGGCATGAATGGTTAAAAAAAAGGTTACATTGACAAAACTGTTTGGATATAAATATTGCACAGATTAAATAAACGGGTGTTGGTCATAAATCTCACTAAAAGGACTCTTTTTGGAGATTCTGTTGCGTTCCTTTGTGACGTAAAAGAGGAACCCTGGCGCATAAACTGACCGCTGCTACAACGGTTGACAACACAGAAAGTAGGGAGGAGTCTTGCTTTTCATTAGAAATAGCTCAGGCTGCTATCAGCTGACCGACTGGGTCCGTCTCAATTCAGGGGCAACATCCTTCAAAAGGACATATTTGTAGGCCGATTACGCCACAGCTCAGCGACAAAGGCTGTCCCAGTTCACGAATCCTTCTAAGACTCCTTCAAATGCGGCCGACGAATGTGTCCTTCATTTCTAATTCTATCCCATGATTCATTGCGGGTTAAACAGATCTTTTTAATAGTGGGCGGGGGTGAAAAGCTGGGTATAAAGTAGGATTTATCATGTTTTCTGTGAAATGAAAGTAACTTTTAAAAAGTTTTTAGGCAAGAAGATTGCCGAAAAATATCTGCTCGGTTAGTTGACATATGGCTTGATTTTAAAAACGCTCGGCTTCCAGCTCACCGGGCGGCTGAGGCTCACCACGGTGCAATAGAACGCCTCTCTTGCTGCTGGTTACACTTGTGCAGATTGTAAGGCAGCTGATTTGCATCTGCATGATGTTTGGTTGCACACTGTACACTTTCTGCAGGACCCAAACGTGCCAAAACACAGAGGGAATTGCTGGGTGTTGCTTGGTGTTTATGTTAGCCGCTGGTTTTGGAAAAAACGTCGCTCATAGTCAGTCGGGGCATTTACAATTTGAGGAACGCCGTGACAGCACTCTGTCACACTTGCCATGATTTCACAGGTGCTGCAGGTGCACTTGTAATAAAACACGTCTAATAAGTAATGACGGCTAAATCTAATATATTGGAATGAATGTTTATGTAAATATCCAAATGTGAAGTTTCAAAATTACAAACCAGGTATGGTCTTCTAATCTAAAAAAAAGCCGCTTGTGTCTGCTGCGGCTGCTCCTCGCGGCGCAGCCTAACCTCCAGGAGGAGCTGAAGGCTCAAACACTGAAACTCGTTCCCTTCATCTGATGACAGCTGACTTTCTTCTTCTGACTCTGCTTCCTCACTATAGGAGCCACTATCAGTCATCTGATCGCTGACTGAGCTATTTAAGCACTGATATTAGGTCCTTTTTAGTGAGATTTATGACCATATAATCTCAACAACTGTTTATTTAATCCATATATCAACACAGTTTTGTCAATATCACCTTTCCATTCAGTTTATCTTAAACCATTCATGACACAAGCACTTTAATAACCTGTTGGATACACGTTTCTGTACATTCCTTTATAAACAAACAGTCCGATCCATTGATAGATTAGAGAATGGTCATCGTAACCCGGGCACTTACGGGACAGGGGGTCTCGTAACTCTGGAGGACGGTGACGTTCATCTGAGCATCGACGATGACTCTCCCTCCTTTCCAATACTCCAGAGGGGGCTTGATCACCCGACCACTTCGGCTCACATTGAAGGAGGAGCAGGAGGCGGGAAGAGATGTATTGGCTGCAATTAGAAAATCAGAAACTCAGAGGCAGAGCCGAGTTAATGCTCAGCGACCGATCCGTGAAGCTTGTACTTACGTGTTTTTACAGACTGTATCCTTGTTCTTCCTGTATCGTTGTTCCTCTCCTGCCTGCTGAAATGAGATAGTGTTTACTAAAAAAATAAAGAAAATGAACCCACGAAAAATATTATGTCAAATAATAAGAGATGCACCGATCACCTGGTCAATTTTCCTTTATTATGTTATCAGGAGGCCATATTATGAAAAGTCTGATTATTATAGAAGGCATCCACACTAGGAGCTGTCAGCATTTATTATCTTTCAGTGAATCGACCAACAGGGTGTTCTTCGAATTAATAAAGCCCAGATAAAGGTTAGGAACAGATGCTTTGATGCCTAAGGGTTCATAAAGTAACAATTAGGGCTGAACGATTTTGGAAAATAATCTAATTGCGATTTTTTTTATCTTAATATTGCCAATATTGTCTTTTTGAACATATACAAACAACAAATCAATCTGTTTCATCGCTGTGCAGATTAGGTGCTAAAAGAGCCGCTGCGTCTCAACTCAGAGCAGAAATGATTGCGTTCTGCCTACGATTAATTTCAACCAAAATTGCGATATTTGAACAAAAATGGCCTCTAGATAAAGATGTTTGTAAACAAGAATTATTTAAAACAAGAACTTTTAATGTTTTTATGAATCAGAATATTATTCAAGAGAACAGCTTTTAATATCTTTGGACATCAATCCTTGTTGAACATAAAGTGCAACCAACAAGCAAGTCTATGTATTAAACTGATTGACCAGAACTTAATGCTATGTATGATTATATAAACTCTAAAACAAGTAATAAAATTAGATTATCCTTCTACATGTTCCTCGTGTTCGAACTGATAAAGGAAAGAAAGCATTCAGTGTGTTGGCTCCTACAGCGTGGAATGAGCTCCAGTCTGAGCTCAAGATGTCGGAAACTATTTCATTGGACTTATTTCGAGCGGTTCTTAAAGATAGACAACAAGCTTCTACGAAACAGTGTCACTGCTTTTAAATTGTTTTTATTGTTTTATATTTGTGCATATGTATTAATTGGTTTTATTTCTGTAACCAGGTTGTAGTGTTTTGCAGATTTCTGCCCAGGTCTCCCTTGAAAATGAGATCCAGATCTCAACGGGGTTTATCTGGTTAAATAAAGGAAATAAATAATAAAAAAAAAATTATCTCACTGCTGCAACTGTCTTCCCTTCCATGTGGAGGCAAACCCACTTTAAACATATTACTGACACCTAAAGGACGCGTCTGATTCACTAATTGTTACATAGCCAAATATTGCAGACCTCTGCGATTTGGAAATTGCGTTTTTTTAATTGCGATTATATTGCAAATGCAATCAATTGTGCAGCCCTAGTGACAATCACTTGGAAACTGCATTTTGCATTCACTCTGGTTGTCCTTTTCTGATATTTAAACATTTAGTAGTGACAAAAAGCAACAACAACAACAATATAGTGTGAAGCAGCAGGCGAGACATCAAAGTATGGGGCAGAAAAAGACCTCGTGGTGCAGCTCTAAAAATGCTCTTACTCTCTTGACAGGAACGTCTCATAAAGCGTCTTCCAGTTTAAAGGGAAGCCTTTCAAAAACTTCTTCAGAAACGACGTTGGGAAATCTGAAGGCAGAAAGTGAGAAACAGAAGAAAACAATCAAACAGCACAAGCTAGGGGCGGTAATTTCTAGCCGTTAAGACCTTCTGGTGAATGTTAACCGTTCGTACCGGTGGCGAGTTTGATTTTCATGGCTCCGACTAAGATGTACACCCTGCCGGAGACGGTCATCAGCGCAGAACGGGAAATCCTTTCTGTGACGACGTTACTGTTCCACGGCACGTTCTTCTCTCTGGCAGGGAAAGAGAAACAAAATGAGACCGCTCACCCTAAAGCTCGCAGCTCCGGATCTCTGGTGGGAACGATGGACACTTACACATGGATCCCATCGACGAACAGACCCCGATTACTCCTCCTCAGGAACCACTTTCTGAGGTGAATCACACTCTCCTGTGAGGAGATAAAAAAAAAAAAAATCAGAATCGCGAATCGCTGCCATGATGTAATATTTGGTGGAAAGATGCATTTCGTGTGCCATGCTTGCAAATTCTGCAGGATTATAAGATACCCGCCCAGTTCAGCAGGCTCTCGCAGCCCACGCTGGATGTATATTCATAGTGGCTGAGATGCTGAAGATCCTTTTAAAAAGTCACTATTGCAATATTAAGCAAAACCATTGGATTTCATGTAATCCTGAAGCCTTAATGCTGACAGATAACATTCTCTAGAAAAAGTTAAACTGACATCAGCGTCACGAATCGAAAGGTTCTGGTTTCTAGCAGGTCACTTCTTTCCTTTCTCTAATTGCTTTTCTTTGTGCACTTTCCTTTCTCAGCCTTCTTTACTTTCTTATATTTTCTCCTTTTTTTCCTTCCGGCCGATCATTTTTGAGCTTTGGCCGCTTTGGTTGGGCTCCCGTTTTAACCAGGGTGCCAATATCGGTATTAATATTGATGCCGATATTTACTGATGTGTTTGTGTTTCTGTGATGGTCAAATTTTGTAGAGTTTTGTATCGACTGAAAACTATCGTAATTTTTTTATGTTAGTTATAGTTTAGATTTACACGTCGCTTTTCATATGTCTTCTTTCGACGACCATACTGCTGATATCGCATCTCTGCTTCATTTAAAATAAATAAATAAATAAATCCTGGTGGTGATGCATTACTGTCACATGACCGATTGTTAATATTAGCTGGTTTAAAATCAAGTTTTGAGACTTGTGTAATATTTGTTGTCATTTTTCTCATGTAAATGGAGGAAGAAAAAAAACAATATCAGCCTCCAGAATCAGCCCCCCCCAAAAAATTAGCAGCACATATCGGGTATTGCTTAGACTGATGTCAGAATAATCGGTATCGGTCAATCTCTAATTTTTTTATACATGGCTGATATCCCACAGTTAATTGACTTCAGTTTATCTCCTGCTTCTACTTACAGATGGGAATTTTTTTATCTTGGGGGAAGAATTGCGTCTGAACACAGTCTTGTTTTTCTTCGGTATGGAAACATGCGGGGTGCTGAGCACCAGCGAGTCCTCCAGTGGAGCCACTGCTGACGGTGAAGCAGGTGTTAAAATATCCTCAGAGGTTCCTCTGGCTCTCTCTGGCAGCTCTGATTGGTCCTGGTTAACGGGAGCCACTTGTTTCACAGTGCTCATCACGGGAAAGTCCATTGTGCGCTCCATAGAATAAATTGTGGACACATCAGTGTCTCTGCACTCCTCCAAGTTCCCTGAAAGACAAACATTTAATCGTAAGTAAAAGGCAGGTTTAATAAAACACAAGGAACAGCCATATGGCAGAATCTCAGAACATTACATAAAGTCAACAAAAGAGGGATTTTTAACCGAGAAATGTTATTTTATGTCCTACATAAGACTCCTGACATGACCTTTGCCCAGCAGTTACCACAAGGAGGGTGTGCCACAAAGGTCAGTGCTATTGAATATAGCTGGCTGTTCACAGACTGCCGTTTCCAATATTAATGGAAGCGCCTTTCTTTTCATCTGGAGTGAAATGGACTGAAACGTTGCTCGGTGGTCCAAAATCCTCTTTTCAGATGAAAGCAAAGTTTGCATTGCAGTGAGTGATAATGTGAGGAACTATGACGTCTGCCGGCGTTGCTCCACCGGGTTTCTACAAGGTCTGAGACCTCAGAACACTTCACGCTACCCTCTGCGTACCAGCTTTATAAAAGATGCTGATCTCCTTTCCCAGCATGCCTGGGTACCCGTACCCGTTTTAATGACCACGGTATCCCTGTGCTTGGCTGACGAGCCAACCTGGTGTAGTCCAAACCAGACAGGGAATGCTGTCAAGAGACCAAAGGCCTCCAGGCTGCGCTGATGCAGTAATTCACGCTAAAGGAGCCCTAAGTGTTAATAACTGCACAGTAGACGGAATCTGAATTAATCTGTATTATTTGTGATATATTTATACACATAAATCAACTTTCAGTGATATTCTTTCGTTTCAGTATCTCAGGACTCTCACGTACTCTCATTCCCAGCAAAGAGCTCCCTCCTGCCGGGGGTGGGACTCCTCTGGTGCCCCCGGTGACTCTCCCTCTCCTTCATTTGCGCAAACAGCTTGGCGGGGGACAACATGGAGGCCGGATCCAGACAAACACCGGGAAACCCTTTAACGCTGCCCGGATCCTGTCTGCCGGTGTTGTTCTGAGCTCCGTCCCCACGACGTTTTCTGTTGGCCTGCAGCGGCGCTGGGTCTTCTGTGCTGGGATCTGTGCAGACCCGACGGTGTCTCCGCGTGGATCCGCCCACTGTGTCGCCGAGTGGGAACTGTTCGTCCAGATGTTCCAGGCCGGTGGGGGAGAAGAAACAGCCGAAGGTTTCCTCGCGGCTGGGCGACCGAAGCAGCTCCTGCGCTTTGGCTTCGGGAGACGCGAACCTGTCGTTCTCCTTCTGCTCTCCGCCCCGGCAGAAAGCCGCCGGGTTCGGGTTGAAGACCGGGCCGCCGGCCCCGCAGACACGGCCCTTTGTGGCTTTAGATCGCGTTCTAACGCCGTTTCCGTCCCGCTCTCTGACATTACAAACCGGCTCCTTCGGGACGTTGGACCGCAGCCTCGCAAACGCCTTAGCGGGAGACTGGAAGCAGGGATCGCCGCGGTTCAGTAAACCATACGATGCCATAATCCAGCGGGATTACTTTACCAGATTAGAATAAAAAAACATACATGTTGGCTAAGAGTAGCACCACTACACCACAGTTTTCAAAAATATAAATCCCGCCCTCTTTGGCCAACATCCGGAGAGGTTTTCTTCTTCTTCTTCCTCTTCCTGTTTTGTTTGTTTTTGGCAGTTGGCAAAACAATTTAATGGCGCATTACCGCCACCAACTGGTAAGAAGTATAGATCCGGATTCTAATATTCGTTCAAAAAATAAAAATTACAATAAACTAAATCAATACATAAATTAAATCAGTACTCCAGAGAAACTGTAAAATTAATGGATAGCAATTCTTGTTCCCTAAAAATTCTGTTGCTTTGTATCTTGTTTCAATTCAATTTTATTTATATAGCGCCAATCCATGAAACATGTCATCTCAAGGCACTTTACAAAGTCAAATTCAATCATATTATACAGATTGGGTCAGATTATACAGATTGGTCAAAAATTTCCTATATAAGGGAACCAGTTGATTGCATCAAAGTCCCGACAAGCAGCATTCACTCCTGGAGAAGCGTAGAGCCACAGGGAGAGTCGTCTGCATTCTTTTTAAGGTTTTGGATTAGAATGTATCTTTATTTAACATATTTTCTGCAATGTAACATAATATGCTCTACGGTCTCTTTCTGAACACAAAAGTCACATTTTCCTGCATGATGTTTCCCTATTCTAAACAATGAGCTGTTCAATCCAGTGTGACCAAATCTGAGTCATGATATTATTGTGTCTTTTCTTCTGCGTTCCCCCCACCTCTCATCTTCCCAATTTTGCTCTGTATCTTATAAAACCATCACCCATTTTGTTCTTCTTCCCATTGTTTCTGCCAAACTCCTTTCCATTTCTCTTTGATGATGCTTTTAATTTCCAATCTGACAAAATGAATGTCTATATCAATTTTACTATGCTTTGTAGCTTCCTTTGCTGTTTTGTATTTCCGATGTGTGCTGGAATCCATAAAAGCACCACTACTAGCCCTATTCCTTGTATTCTATATAATCTCTGCTAAATCTCTAAAAGCATATCTGGTCTACACACTGAATTACTGCTGTGCAGACTTTGTAATGATGAACTAGAATCTGAACAAATACTTGTTTTAAGTGGTTGGATTTCCTCTATCCATTGCACTGCCAAACATATTGTCAGCATTTCTCCTGTGTACACTGATGTTAGAGCAATTGGTCTGTATCTTCCTGCTAAATTAAGATATTTGCAAATTGGAATAACTGCTTCTTTCCATTTTTTGGGTAGTTGTCCTTCCTTCCATACTTTGTTATAAACTCTCTTGCCATCATGGCTGCCGCTACCGGCCTTCATCACTGTGGCAAAGATATTAAAACATAGACAGAAATAAATACATTTAAAAACTAAATAATTCATAAATAAAGTTGACAATTATAATGAAACCTCTTTTTAATAATCACCTTATAAATAAGGTGATTATTAAAAAGAGAGATAAATAAATAAAATAATTTAAAGAGATATTTACATATATTTCTCATAGCATAATTTATTTACTTCTATATTTTTAGTTATGTCAGAGTTAATACTCCATATTTTGGATGTTGCTTATTAATTAATTTATTTTTTTATTAGAGATTCAAAAATATTATAACAAGGCATATTCCTCAAACAAAATTATAGTAATTCAACATGTTAAAACTGAGCAGAGTATGTATAACAGAAAAAAGAGAAAATAGTTTACAAGAAATACAAATAAAAAAACAACAGTATATGAGCATAACCAGAAATTATCAAAATAATTACAATGCTTTCGCATTTTAACTTAAAATCATTGATATATTGCATTACTGCTTGGGCTTTTGGGTTGTTACATAGGTATAACACGTTAAATACACATATCTCACTTCTAATATGTTTTAAAAACGAACTCAAAATCTTCTATTCATCTTTATCTTTTTTAGCCGACAAATATGGACATGTACAAAATATTTGTAGTGACATGTCATATTTTCTGGTGCTTTGACTCGAGAAAATGCAAAAGTTAGCATGATACAAGGAATTGTCTCATTGCTGAAGTGGGTCTTTCTCTGTTAATTGTTGATTTTAAATCCTTAAATACATATGTTATATGTATGTATACTTTTGGAGATTGGATTTGTATGATTCCACTGGTTTAATGTAAATGCCTGTTAATTAATTTATGTATTAATTTATTTATTTTTTCCTTGGCCTAGCACATGTTAATTTGATCTCCTGTATATAATTTTTTTTTTCTCTTTTTGTAAGAATATAAAGTGGAGATTCTTATTTGAACATGTAATTAGTGTTCTGATCAATAAAGCTGTTAAAATAAAAAAATTTTACAGCTTTATTTTGGAGGTTGTTTGAAGCAGAAGTTGCCTGTTTCCTCCTGCAGGGGGCGGCAGATAGCGCTGCAGACTCCGACCACGAAGAAAAGCCTTTCATTTCCGGGGTCAGGTTCCTGTAACCTCAGTCGCTGAGAGTCAGTCAGAGGAGGAGCGAATTTAAAGGAAAACTATTTACCCGACTTAATCCTGTTATCACGGGTTAAATCGATGTTGCCAGTAATCCAGAATAACTCTTCGTATTAAGGATATAAAGGTTTCTTAGCCATAAAAAGGGCTGAGCTGTGACTGAGTGATGCAACATGGCAGCAGCTGCTGTCAACAGGAGGTTTGTGTCGGCTCTACTTTTCCGCAGCCTGGACACTGTGGGCCAGAGGACACTCTCTTGTCTACCCCCTGTCCTGATCAGCCAAGAACCGGGGAGATACCGGTGCTTTAACAGCGGAGGACCAGAGGGCCACCGGAGCCTGGACTGCAGGGCTCCAGCATGGAAGGGAGGAGGCGGAAGGACGGGCAGCTCTGGCCGGCTCCGGTCTCTCTCTGTAGGGTTGGGGCTCTGCGGCGCGGCGCTCCTGGACCGGCTCAGGGAGGACCAGGTGGACCCAGAAGGATCTCCGGGATCCAGCAACTTTCTCAGACTCTTCCTGCCGTCTGCTCAGTGTGCCTCCCCCTTTAAGCCGGACAGCCCCCGATTCAGATACAACTTCATAGCAGATGTGGTGGAAAAGTCCACTCCAGCCGTGGTGTACATCGAGATCGTGGGCAGGTGAGTGGGCCTGAGGCCGGGGTAGCGTGTGGATCGCAGGAGGTGTTCCAGATCGCCAAAGAAAATAAGTGGATGCACTCATTACTAGCTCGATTATTTGTTTTTAATCTGAATGACAACCTAAAAATCGTTGGGCCACCATTGTTCTAGGCAAGGGGCATCATTCACAACTCGGCCTGAGTAAAACCGACATTTTTGGGGTCTATAAAAAGACAAACTTTCTGAGCACGGTCTGTTGTCTGAAAGAATGTGACCCCTTACAGTCAGGTCACGTTGCAATTTATTTATCTCACTTTTGGTGAAGTGTATCAACAATGTACCGCATTTTTCGGACCATAAGGCGCACCGGATTATAAGGCACATTAAATATTCTTCCCAAGTGAATGAGATCGTTGCACTTAAAATAAGAAGAATTTCAAGAGAATTTGACTTACTTTTAGTTCCCTTTTTGCAGTGCGCCCCTCTCTCCTGAGAGGGAGAGCTGTCGGTCTCTGACAGGAGGACAGAGTGGCTCGACTACACTGCCCTGTTTCTAACATAAAAACTAAATAAATGTACATTTTATACTGAATTAACTTATTAGGTTTATTGTTGCTAGCGGGGGCTGCCTTACATGAATGCACTTCTAGTTTAGACATTACAGTCAGGCAGTCTTGTAGACAGCTCAAGGGTCCTATCAGGTAGCGATCAGTGTACCGTAATGCTCCGAATATCCATTGAGCAGAGCGGCTTTGGTGCTAATCAGTCATATTTACACATTTAACAGATTTTTGAGCGCATTGTACCACATAAAACCAGTCAGTAAGCACAACGGTGATCATATATAAGTCGCACCATCAATTTTTGAGAAGATGTAAGGATTTTAAGTGCGCCTTATAGTCTGAAAAAATATGGCTCTGAGCTTGATCTTTGTCAGATTTTATCTGCCACTTAAACAACTTTGGTTCTTTTCAAGGAGCTTAACACAAGCACCACTGTGTGACTTGTCAGGCTGAAAGCTGCTTCTCCTGTTTTCCAGACATCCATTTTCAGGCAGAGAAGTCCCCGTGTCAAACGGGTCGGGTTTTATCGTCAGCAGCGAAGGCCTCATCGTCACCAACGCCCACGTCGTGGCCAACAAGAGAGGCGTCCGCGTGAAGCTCACCAACGGCGACACGTACAACGCCACCGTCCAGGACGTTGATCCCGGGGCAGATATTGCCACGATCAAAATCACACCAAAGGTGAGGAAGGGGTGGGGATAATGTCCCAGGAAGCAGAGGCATTCACAGCGTCTCCCCAACAGATGGTACAAAGTCAGCAGAGTCAATGTAAAGTCAGACTGGACACATTCAGCTCTGCTTTATAAGAAAACATCCCTCAGACTTCACTGCTGTAATTATTCAACATTAGCAGCTGTACGCTTGGATATAGCTGCTATCCCAACTTATTGTTATTTCTTAGATTTTAGAAGGCCTGTGAGTTTTCTATTCATCTTAAATCAATGGTTTTCGAACGGCCGGGTTCCTGCAACTTTTAGATCCACCCCTGCTTCAAAACACCAGTGTCCGTATTCACAAAGATCCTCAGAGTCCTTGCAGAGAGCTCCTAACGTAGTGAGGAGATGTTTGATCCTGTTGCCAGGGGTGACACTGTCTTTTAAGAGGTGTGATTGGTTGATACAGGAAACAAACAAAAAAAACTACAAGTAATCATTGGAGAGAAATTAACCAGCTAGACTGAACTAAGAGATCTGTGATATGACGATGAAACTTAGCTTAAACCTAATTGTCACACAGCAACAAAATGTTTGAATGTACTTTTACCCCCTCATCGGTATTTAGATTTTCTTATCTTTACTCGCCGTACTGGTCGTTTTACTTCTTGTAAAATGATTAGAGTGTGGCACCAGATGTTTGCAATTTTACAATATTCTACTTGTCTGAGATACAGAATTTGGGGTTTTCATTGTCAGTTACAATCATCAAAATTAAAATAAATAAACACTTGAAATGTATCAGTTCATGTGTAATGACTGGATCTAATATACAAGTTTCCCTTTTTTAATGAAATTACTGGAAAAAGATCAACCTTTTCATGATATTCTAATTATATGACCAGGAAAGTAAACTATGAGACAGATTATCTGCGAAAAAAATCAAGCTTCTCTGGCTTCTCCCGGTGGTCCTACTGCCATTTGCAGAAATACAGCGCTCCCGGTCAGAAACAACCAATCAGAGCCGGGAGGAATGTCCCGGTGTCCGGCAAACATTTAAAAAAGCTTTTCTGCTCCTCTCTCATGTTGTTTTCACTCGTCTGGCCTGCAGAAACCTTTACCCACGCTCAAACTGGGTCAGTCGTCGGACGTTCGTCAAGGAGAGTTCGTGGTGGCCATGGGAAGTCCGTTCGCTCTTCGGAACACGATCACCTCAGGAATCGTCAGCTCAGCGCAGAGAGGAAGCAAGGAGCTGGGCCTGTCCAACTCCAACATGGAGTACATTCAGACGGATGCAGCCATCGATGTGAGTATTACTATCTTTTTATTTAGCTGTTTGATACGACAGAGCATTGGGACCGTTGTAGATGAAAGAAAACTAAATTTGCAAAAAAAAAAAAAAACGGACATTTTGAGATTATTTGACATATTTATTAAAAAAACTTGACTGTTTTCTGTTGCCCCAAAGTTGTAAACTTGCAAGATTTTTTTCATGATTTAAAGGCATATATTTACAACATAAAAATTAAGATATTCTCTGACATGGTGAGGTCAGGCATATGCATGAAAGTTTTCTGGGCTTATAAAGAAAGAGAGAGAAAAAAAAGCCAGAAGACCTTGAAGGTTTAGGTGGTAAATTTAGGATATGCACATATTAAAGCACTTATTAATCAAATAAACACCATTTTACTCCTATCTTTAGGGTTGTAAAATAATGAAAAAGATAAAACCTTACATTTTCTGTGTTGTTGATGTCTGTGGAAAATTATGTAAAAAAAAAAAAAAAAAAGTTTACAGCTGATGATAAAATGTGAACGACTACAAAGTGACCCGGTGGAGGGCTGGACAGATCCAGATTTTATTTTTGAGAGGAAAACCTCCCTTTGAAACACTTTCTGTGTTAAACCCACCGACTGGTCCACATATGTGAATTAAAGGTGTAACACATTCAAATGTTTATTCCAGTGTTACACAACCTTTATGATTTTTGGTCTATTAAATCAGCAGTTAAAAAAGGAAGTGGATCAAAGTCCAAACATCAAACACTTGCGATGCACGCTGGATAAAAGCTCTGAGCTCATTTTAGCTTCAGAAAAATTCCCGTCTTTCTGTACGTCACTGGTTTCTAAAGCCTGAAGGTCTGCTGTGACCCAGGTTTCGACTGTGTGACGGCTTCTTCATGTCTCGTCTGACCCATTTTCTTGTTTGTTTTGTTTTAGTTTGGAAATTCTGGCGGTCCTTTGATTAATCTGGTGAGTAACCGTTTCTGTTTAAGCCGAGTTCTCAGGTATGTGGAAACCTGATCTAATCTCCATTGACATCCACCGATCTGTGCAATGGAACAACAGAATGTAAGGCAAGGCAAGCTTAGTTATAAAGCAGTTTCAGTAACAAGACGCTTCAAAGTGCTGTACATGAACAGAAAAACCATTACAGAGTGAAATATTACATAGGAAAAGAAAAACATTACATTAACGAAGGAATACGCTAAATAAATCCTTGACTAGATTTCTATCATACTTTAACAAATATACAGAAAGCATAAAATCACACCACTTTTCTATTCATAATAAGAAATAAACTTGGTAAATACTTTTCTAAAGCTGCAACTAGAATAACTTCTTTTGTTTAACTGTTTTACCGGAACAAGCTTCATCACTAACATTTTAAAGCTTAATTGTTTCGATACATATATTACCAAAAGAAAAATATTACATTAAGCTAAGTAAATTCTTGACTAGACTTATTTTGTATCACTGAAACAAGCTTCATCACTAATAATTGAAAGCTTAATCGTTTCTATTCATACATTAACAAAACCCTTAAAACTAGAATTTAAGGTCTCTGATCTGTCCTTTCTGACACTGCAGCTAAAATAGGAGGCAAGCAGAGTAAAGGTGGAAAAAAGCACGGCAAAGGCAGTGTGTGTGAGCCTTTGTGTTTTAGTGTAATCATGTGTGTTTTAGTGTAGGTCTGTGAACTGTGGCAGATAGCCCTCACAGCCAAAGTCATTGATAAGGATTGAACGTTATCAGGCGGTTCAGTAGCGCTCTGTTCCAGGTCACAGATGTCATAGTTTACATAACATCCAGGAGAAATTAAGATATTCAGCCTTTCATGGCCAAACGGGGAATCCAGATTCTGATAGTAGCATTTGTTTCGGGCAGGCAGACTCTTGTTTTTCTGTCTGCCTTATAGTCTTACTGGATCTTCTCAATGGAGATTACAAACAGCCAAATATGTGGTCATTCTATCAGAGTCCAACTTCCAGCTTTCTCCAAGATCGTTTCCATTCTGCCAGCTAGTTCAGGGATCGCAGCTGGCCTGCAGTTCTGCTTACACAGCATTTCAGTCTGAGTGCTGGTAGCAGACATATCCCCTCACATAGTTCAGGCAGCCTTGACACGGACCAAAACAGCTACCAACGTTTTCAGAATGTCTCGATACTCCAGGTAACCGAAAGCTAAAAGCAGAAATCCTGTTATCATAAATTCAACTTTGAACGCATTTTCAACATCCTCGGCCAACAAAATGCACAGACACACGATCCTCTCACCGTGTGTCCAGCTGCGAATGTCCCACCAGGGCACAAAGGCTCTCCTTTACTCAGTCTTCTCTTTGAGAAAATTTGATTAATTCCGTTGAGAGTCCAGCTGACAAGATCCCTATTTTTTGGCTTCCAGATAATGAAACCCAAGATTCACTGCCTCGGGAAATTCGAATACTGGAAAAAAAAAAAGTGAAATATTGGAAACTCTTGGTACCACACCCTAATCTACTAATTGACTCAAAACAACTGCAAATGCTTCCTTAGCCTCTAAATGGTGTCTGTCTGGGTCAGGAGGCGACACAGTCATGGGGAAGCCTGCTGACTGGACAGATGTCTGGAAGACACCTTCCACAAAGAGGGCAAGCCACACAAGGTCATTGCTGGAGAAGTTGGTTGTTCAGAGTGCTAAGGTTCTCTGAAGTTGTCAAAATGAAGCTAAAATTAGACCGTTATAGTCAGTACGACATGAAACAGTACATGTATTTGTCAGAGCAACATAGGAAGGTCAGTAAAGCTCTTGTGAAGTTATAATCCTCCTGGACGACATAGGCTAATGCTAGCTGTTATTAGCTTGATGAACAGCGCCCTTCGAGCTGCGTTACGCAAGGCTTTGGGGCGCCATGTAATCTGCTGGTGTTGGTCCACTGGGTCATCTGCAGTCACCTTATGTGTAATGACTCTATATGAGTTTCACTTGACAAAAATGCACAACTTTTTCACCATTATAAATGTTTTTAGACGTAGGTTGTATCTGAACCAGTGAGCCCAACGGCAGCAAAGCGTGTTTAAGTCTGTCCCCGTTACAGAAACTAAATGTGTTTAAGACAAGCCTGTCTCATCTGTCCTCAGACAGTCCTCCCACCAGGATGTGGCACGTCTTTTTACCAGATTCTGTCATTAAACTCTGTTGATTATTTTTTTTTTTTACCTGAAAGAAAAGAGGAATTGGTCCATATTCTAACACAAGCTCGAGTTTGGGAAGCCTCGGAGAACCAACGAGTCGCAGATTACGTCATTTCTGCCTTTTTGCGTTCCGGTTTCCCTTGTCGGACAGCAGGAAATAAAAACATGGACGCTCGCACTGTTGTCAAAACGGCAACAATGACAATAACGCTGTTCTAGGCGGTATTTTGTGCAAACAGAGCTGAAACATCCCGTCTGATGAACACTGAAAGGCAGTACCTATACGACTGACTAAATGTTACATAAATAACAGAGAGCTGCTCCAAACAAAGTATGAGATTTTATTCAATGTGGGAAGTAACCATCATAAATGCAGAAGTCGGGGACCATGCTGCTGCACCGACTTTCCGCCTCGTAATACCGACTTTAGGAGCCGTTCCTGTAAAAGTTTCCAACCCAGAGGTGGAGGATTCTGGCTACTGAGGACAAATAAAATACAGTTTTAATTTTGTAATCAGTAGGGATGCACGGATCAGAAAATTATCTATATCCAATATTAATATTTCTGTTTTGGCCACTAACATATATTGTGTATTAGTTCCCTACCCTTTTGACAACCTGAGAATATTGATATAATATTGCCACTAACATCGGATTTTGGCCAATGTTATCATACCGGTATCGGTCCGATAAGTGAAACCAGGCTGCTATTAACAACTGCTGTTTATTTCCAGCTTGTTGCTATTTGTGATCCGGGGGAAGGGAGGTCGTGCAGTATCTGTTTAGTCATGTGACCGTGATCTTTGCCTGTTTAATCAGAACATTGTGATCACATTGTCCTGTTGTTTGTTCAGAACTTGAATAAATCGCGGAACATGTCCAGGCTCAACATATCTAAGGCGGGAAGGTTTGTCTTGTATTGATGTGAATGTATGGATAAAAAATTCAGACCCCACCCGCCTTAAACTGGATGTGTCTCCTGGCTCGTCACTTAGTTTTGTTAAACTACGGTAAATACATTCTGCCTCGACTGATCCTTTCCAGCCTCTTTGTGTCTGAGGTCATGATGAACCCATGTGTGTGCGTTCTGCAGGACGGGGAAGTCATCGGTATAAACACCATGAAGGTCACTGCAGGGATCTCATTCGCTATTCCGTCTGATCGAGTGAAACTGTTTCTGGATCAAGCTGCCAAAAGAACAAGTAAGGTTAAAAGAACCCGGAGCCACATTTCCACTGTAAAACAATTTATTGGATTTCTTTTTCACGTATTCTTGTTCCTCTCGCAGCCTCTAGGTTTGACGACTCGGGAACGAGGCCTCGGTACATCGGTGTCATGATGCTGACGCTGACACCAAGGTAAAGGCCTCGTTATCATTGACACCCTGCAGCGACGCACACCTGCAGTCGTCTCAAACCAGCCGCCTTTCTGTTTTCAGCATCATTGCTGAGCTCAAGATGAGAGACCCGGCTTTTCCTAGTGTCCAACACGGCATTCTGATCCACAGAGTCATCACAGGTTCACCGGCCAGCAGGTAACGTCTTCAGACTTCTGTTGCTCCGATGCTGATCTGGGTACGGCTGTGTGTATTACGCTGCAGAAACGGATCTAAAAATAAGTAAAATGTTCTTAAAAATAGTGTTTTTGTTCTTGATTTGAGCAGGTAAATGAGATTATCTGCCAATGGAGTGAGTATTTTGGCCCCTAAAATAAGATAATTGGACATCCTGCACTTGAAATAAGATTGAGATGTGTTCTACCTATTTTAAGTGCGAAAAATCTTATTCCATTGGCAGATAATCTTATTTACCTGCTCAAATCAAGGACAAATACTCATTTTAAGAACATTTTACTTATTTTTAGTTCCACTTTTGCAGTGTATATAGCGCTTATTTAAAATCCTAACCTCAGGAGTGGATGGGGGGGGGGGTTGTTCTAGAAACGCTACTGTTCTGACTCTATGAAAGATGTATGTGTGAAATATCTGAAATTTTTATAGGTTTTGCTAGAAATAAAGGTCATCACCACTGAGGGAACTTGACCAATTTTTTCCTCTTATTTAATTCCCTCAAAGGAAATTCAATAAAGGTTGGGGCCAGATGCTTTGATTATGGCTGCAGCCAATGGTTATTTTAATAAATCAATCGATTTTTTTTTGATTAATTGGACAAGCAAGGGCTTCCAGCTCTAAAAGTGTTTTAAGAGTCAGTAGAAAGTATTGAATATCAAATATTCTTTCGAGAGTTTTATATTTTTGAGGGTTTCCTTTAAGGATGCCTATTTTTCTAGTTTTTTTTTTTTAAATAATTGTTTTCAATTTAGGTCTGCGTCCTATTTTTCTCTGTCTCACCAAAATTTCATTATGGTTACATAACACTAAAGACTCTGGATTCTTGAAAAGTTAGCTTAAAGCCCTGCTCCTCTCTCCCATACAGTGCCTTCACTCAGACTTTGTCAGCAAAAGCTTTCAAAAACCAATCTAGCCAGGTGTGAATCTTTGGTCAGTCATGAAATAACCGTGATGAAATGTTTGTTTCCGACTTCAATTCTACTAGCCTGGATCCGGCATAATTACTGATTAGACCTGTAGGGTCGACAGATCACTGAAATACAACCTCTCTGACAACATGAAGTTGGCTAAAAGATCTCAAAAAGCAACACCTCGTGTCTGGATCAAGAGAAACAAAGTCATGTGACGTCCACCAGTCTAGAAAGCCGTGTGTGTGAGCTTCTGGGACTCCAGGAAACCACGGAAGAGACATTATCCACAGAGGCAGAACACGTGGAACAGCGGTGAACCAAAATTACTCCCAGATAGGCGTCAATCAATCATCAAGGAGGTCCTGCAGGCTTCACTTGCATCATTTAAGGTCAGAGGTCAAGAGGCTGAAGGGAAAAAAAACAGTCTCCTACATAAGGCTCAGCTCGCAATCGCTAAAAAAACATCTCGATCTCAAAGACTTTTCGGGAAATGTTCTGTGGACTGACGAGACAAAAGTAGAACCTCCTGTCCTGTGTGTAAAACTAACAAAAAGCTGAAATGGATCATAGCTAGGGTCAAACGTGTCGGTGGACCTGGACAACTTGCTGTAATGGATGGAACCATGAATGCTGCTTTTTGCCAGGAAATCCTGACGGAGAATCTCCAGCTATCAGTCTGTGATATACAGCAGGACAGCGGTCCAAAGCACAGCAGCAGGTCAATTTTATTTATTTATACGCCACCAATTCTCAAAAAAAAAAAAAGGTAATCTCAAGGCACTTTACAAAGTTTCTTCTGTTCAGATTGGTTAAAAAGGTTTCGGTCAAAGGAAACCCAGCAGGTTGCATCGAGCCATTGCAGCGTTTACTCCTCCTAGACAGCCGTGGAGCCACAGTGGACAGTTGCTGGCTCTGTGCCTTTGAAGCAATCCCTCATACTGAGCATGCAAGTAGCGACAGTGGAGAGGAAAAGTTTCCTTTAACATGAAGAAACCCTAATCGACCGGGGATTTGAGAAGAGACACAAAGAAACACTAATCCAGGAGTACTTTCTATGTTAGAGAGGGTAATGGCAGACTAGCTCCATAGGTGGATTTATCGAGCAAAAGAATCTAATTATCTCACTTTAGGGCTCAAAATACTCATTCCATTGGCAGATAATCTTATTTACCTGCTCAAATCAAGGACAAATACTCATTTCTAGAAGGTTTTACTTACTTTTAGGTCCCTTTTTGCAGTGTGCAAGGCTTCGTTTACTGGCTGCTGAAGGCCAGCTGACAGTTGTAAGGGTACGGAGTCATGAGCTTTTCTCCAATCCTGTTCCAGAGCTGGGATGCTACCGGGAGACATCGTGTTGGAGATCAACGGGGTCAAGGTGAACACCTCCGAGGAGATCTACCAGGCCGTGAGGAGCAGCCAGAGCATCAGCCTGGTGGTGCAGAGAGGAGCAAGCTCTTCCACCTCCAAGTGACTCCTGAATACATTGAGTGACAGCAGCCGAACCCGCTGGAGGCTGCTGAGGAGAAAACTGTGAAACCTGACGACTGTTTTTTTTTTTTTTTTGTTTGGTTAAATGTGAGTAGTTGCCAAAGTGGATGTGTGGTGATAATTTACCAGCTTTACATTGATGGATTTTCTGAGAATTTCTATCTTGGTATAATTAATAAACTTGCCCATACAGGATAGTTTGTAAAATAAGAGCCTGGGAGCACATTTTATTAAAGCCATTTATTGTTAAACAGCAAAATGAAGCATGAGAGACTCGACACGATGGCAAGGAAGAACGGTATTAAAAGTGACTACCATTAACAGAGTAAATAAGCCTGTCCTGTCACAACTGGTGCTATGACTATGATTATAACGAGGATAAACTGTGACCGTCGCACCTCTTTGAACTGCTTGGAGTTCGCCGCGCACGGAGTAAAAACCGAAAGCCATGAAGTCTTTTCATGTAGAAGGAAAACCATCCCGGGAAACGCAGGAAGGTGGAAAAAAAAAAAAAAGATCCGAGTCAAATTGAAATTTCATGTACAGTGACGCACACTTACAGTAATAAAGTGACATGTACTGGACTGCTACACAATTAAATGGAATTAGCTCACGAGACAGCTATTAAAAACGAAGACAACATTCAAACCAGCTCAGGTTTAAAAACTAGACGCTCAGACTTTGGGACTCAGGACGTTATGTACGAGTACTACAACATACAAGTATGGGAGGAGGGGGAAAAAAAAAATAAAAGTTCATTTTTTCCATTAGATCTATGTTAAAAAGGCTTCATTATATATATATTTTGCTGGTAATATTTTCTTCTTTTTAAGAAAATATAAGTTGTGCGACTGAAGCTTACAATACACTGCTGGCAGTAGGGGGGAGGGGGAGGGGGGGGAGGAGGGGGAGGAGGGGGGGGCAGGTTCTGCGGGGACCCGCTGGAGATGGGTCCGTCGGTGAAGGCGCCGCGTGTGGAGAGGCTCCCCGGGAAGAGAGGATAGAAGAATGCCTGGATCCTGCTATGGTTGGTTGGTTGTCACTGTGGAATGCTGCAAATATCACATAAGGTGCACAAACGGCAGCCGAGCTCGTCGAGCTCCAACAGATACATAAATAAGTGGCAGTGGGGTCGAGTCGGGCAGCGAGGAGAGTCACGACGTGAGGGCATAATTGTAGTGTCCGGTCTAGTCCAGAAGTGCAGTCCTGACTCAGTTGACGTGGTCCAGAGCGCGCAGCAGCTCCTCGCCCTGCAGCAGGTACTGGCGGCCCTGTAAGGGGGCGTTCACCTCGCAGTCGTAGCTGGTCAGCTGTGGCAGCGTGAAGGGGGAGCTGCCGCCGTCCGAGGTGGTGCCCAGCAGCCGGCTGGCCAGGTCTAAGAGGGAGCGGGACATGTTAATGGCTGACCCGGTTCCCAGCGACACGTTCCGGGTTTTAGAATCGGAGACGCCTGGACGCTCACCTGAAGGCAGAAGAAGAACGGTCCTGGTTGCTCCCAACTCCGTGGCCTTCAGCTTTTTAACCTTCTCAGGCTGCTCTTGGCTCAAAGATCCCTGAAGAGGAGAAACATGAAAAGGTTTTACCAGGGTCCTGTAAAGGTGAAGTTCTTTAAATGAACGGTGCCGAGCCGTTGGACGGACCTGTTCAATCAGCTCGCTCAGTTTTCTCTTCCGCTGCACGTTCTGAAGCGCCACGGTTCTGAGAGGAACCTCTTTCTCCAGGTTTGGGGCTCTGAAGAAGAACGACAGCAGCCGTTATCGGGGTTCCTCGCTTTGGTCACAGGACCACATTTCCCAGAGTTCCCAGTCCCTTTTTGCTCATTTTAAAGTATAAATACAGGAGCCATGATGAATCTAGTGCAAATATTTCCACAGAAGTTAAGACTGTAAGAACACGAATGGATGGGCGGACAGACAAAAAGACAACAGATAAATGGATAAAACACGTAAAAAAAAAAAAAAAAAAGGACTGGGAACAAAATCTAGAACACCATTTTTTTCTAGAACCTGGAAAATACTAATATCTGACCCTTTTCCAGACTGCTTATGTACCCAAAAGGCTGTTTTAAGACAGTTACCTCTTTGCAGCGGCGGTGGGAGGAGGGGGCGAGCAGACGGGCTCGGGGGGAGCCGGAGAAGACGCGCAGCTCTCGGCGGCGCTGAACGGAGAGCCGGGGTAGCTTTGGACGTCCAGCGTGACGAGGCCCGGGGGGCTCTCCAGGGGTCTGACCGGCCCGCAGGACAGAGGCTCTTCTGGGGCGAGGCCGGGCAGCTGGAAGTCATCGTCCATGGAGATGTATGGTGCAAACATCTCCAGCTCAGAGTCCTCCATCGCCTGAAGGGGAGAAAACTAATGTTTAATGACACGTTTTATATTTAGAGTCGAGTTCTCGTTTCTTTTTACACGAGGAAAATAATCTATATTAAGGCCAATCAATAGCAATTTAGAGCCATAAATCAATTTAACATCTTTCTTTTTTCTTTTTTTTTGGAAGAAACTAAAACAATACCGTATTTTTCGGACCACAAGGCGCACCATCAACTTTTGAAAAAATGTAAGGATTTTAAGTGCGCCTTACAGTCCGATATATACGGCACGTTTAATCATTAAAACACAAAGAATCTATCTTGATTTGTGTTTAGCGGAAATCGGAGAGTCTCCTGAGATATTTGCCTCTGTGTTGAAGGGCGTTTTGGGCTCTGGGTCGATGGCAAACAGCTTCTCCACCAGGTCCAGTTTGTAATCGGAGCTCATCTCGGTGTCCATGGGGAAAGAAAAGCCCAGCGGGTGGTCGACCTAAAGAGAGGAGAGCAGAGGTCAGGCCCCGCTCGCTGCACAAGAGTTTTGTTTGAGCCGGCAGATCCGTACGTCTGAAGGCTTGCGGGGCGGTGAGGTGGACGGGGCCGGAGGAAAGCCGTCGGGTTTGGCCTCCTCGCAGGAGGCGCTGGAGGCCTCCAGCGGCTCGGTGGGCGACAGCGGAGACAGAGGCAGCGCCAGCTTGTCATCAGCGGAGGGCAGCATTACGTCGCTGTAGAGGGGGACGTCCTTCAGCAGGTGGGTCTCGGACTCTGCGGGCCAGAAAGAGTTTAAACATCCTTTAGTTATTATGCCGAGTCACGAGGTGGAGAAGCCTGACGGCACGACGAGGCGACGAACCGGGGCGGCTGAAGTCCAGCGAGATGATTATGTCTCCGGCTGCCGGCGCCAGCAGGGTCAGGGCGTCGGGCTGTTCTTTCAGCAGGTCGTAAAGACAGTCCTGTGGCTGCAGCTCCACCTGCGTGAAGAGCTTGATCACCTCCAGGGTCTTCTCCCCCTCTTCCTCCTCCTTCACCACAATGGGCTCGCTCTTCTCCGCCACGGCCTCGTCTTCATCCTCCTCCTCCTCCTCCTGCTGCTGCTGCTGCTGCTTCTCCTCCGGCGCCAGCTTCACGTTCTCAGTCTGCTCCAAAGACAGGATCAGTTTGTCCTCCTGGATGCCGCTGTTGGAGCAGACAGACAGTTCTCAGCCGTAAGAGAAAACCTCCCCGTGCCAGCGGGTCTAGGATGTGTCGCCGCTGAGCTACCGGCTGCATTCCTCACATTAACAAACGCGGGACCTGAAGCCCCCCTGCAGTACCTGAGCACAAAGTTGACGCAGACGACACACTGAGGCTGGGAGTTCTTGTTGTTGTAGATGACGGTGGCCTGTGTTTCTACCCACACAAAGCCGCCTCTCTTTGCCAGCATGCGGTAGTGACCCGTGGTGACCTGGCCCTTTGCAAACACTGGCAACAGCGGGGGAAAGGAATACTTGGATCAAAAGCTGGCTCATAAAACAACCAAAACGGCTTATGTTTCTGTTACAGACGCTCGTTCTGCTGAGCTTACAGTGATGGTGCGTCTTTGTGAGATAGTCCGAGTCCAGAGCGTGGTAGTACTCGTACACAGACCGGTTCAGCAGGTCCTCCGGGTCGTAGCCCATCAGCTCAGTGATCCTGGAGACAAATTAAGTTTAGCGTCTCGGTCTTGTAGTCCCCCCATCGGGCACTAGGGGTCTCCGTGTGACCGTGCCAGGAACGGCTCTTAGCCACCGTAACACTGACCTCTCGTCGCAGTACGTGAACTTCATGTCCATCGTGTGGCGGCTGAGGAAGGTCTTGGTGTCCAGGGGGACCTCGATGTTGGACGGGTGGGGGATGGGGTCGCAGATCAGGACCAGATAGGGGACGGGTGGCTCCGTGTGGCCGTCGGCGCTCGGCTCGCTGCTGTGAACGCGGACGTGGCCCGAGCAATGCAGCACCTGCAGAAACAACGGGTCGCACCAGTCAGCACTCGTCAGAGTCCTGGGACCGCCAGCAGGGTCCAAAGTCTGGAAGTACCGCCAGTTTAGCGGCGGTTTTTCTGCATGACCAGACGAAGCGGCTGGATGGCCTCTGAAGCGACGCGCCCTAAAATAAATAAATAAATCTATTCCTCTGTATGCTGCTGGAATCAGGACGCCTCACATCCACTTCACTGAGCCTTTAAATCAGACCCTGGAGGACAAATAAAGTTTGAATTTAAATGTGTAGAAATATCAGAGTCTAAATTAACTTTTTAACCAGAAGGATTACCTTTAATACATCACAAATTATTTGTAAGTCACTTGGAAACGTTGCATCCTTCAAATATTAAATTCAGGGTTTCCCGCAGCGCTATCTTGGCGAGGCGGCCGCCTCGCCAAACTCACGCTACCGCCTCGCCAACATTCCAAAAAAAAAAAAAAAAAAAAAAAAAAAAAAAAAAAAAGTGACGTTAACACGCGGTTTGTTGTTGTTGCTTTCGCGCGTGCGTGAATGGCGGTGAAAAAAACACATGGATACGCTCCGCGAGTCGGTCCGCGGACAACGTGTCGTCCACCCCCCCCGCTCCGCGAGTCGGTCCGCCTCGCATAACCAAATTCCTGCGGGAAACACTGAAATTTAAACTACTGTTGTTTTAATACAAAGATCCTTTATCCTTTAGAGCTGTGCTGATGACGACCTGATTCGTTTTCTCGTATTTCTGATCCTTTATTTCTAAATACATAAATAATAAGAAATGAAGGCGGGGAGTTTTTTTAACCCACACAATTAAAGCACAATTATCCGTTCATGTTGTAGTTACTGGTTAACAAGAAGTGAAACTTCACAAAACAAGTAATTGCTTTTTGAAGAAAATAAGTGACTTGGAGTTGAAATTAAATATTTTTTTATCTTAAAATTGCTCATTTTCTTAACTCGGTGGATGTTGGGAAACGCAGTAGCTCGTTCTGCAGCAGGTTCGTTATTGGTAATTGAAAGCAGCTCAGCGTATGACGTTGCAGATCCACGGCGTTTTTCTAAAGCACGATTTAGATCAGAAATAAATCTCCCTAAACAGCTAAAATAGTTTGACGCTCAGGTTTTCTGGCAGACGTCAGCGTCTGCAGGCGAGGTGAACGTCAGTAACGGTCCTGCCACAGTGACAGCTGCACTCAGACAGACCACAGCCGGCCGGCTTCAAAGCAGAGCAGCCGGGCCCTTCCTGTAAGCCTGATGTACTTAACTAAAGGATAACTGAGCTGCAGCTTTCAGCGCGCACCTTATTAAAATCCTGCTGTTTGAAACGTAATTAACCTGTCAGCACGCAGCCGACACACATGGATGCAGTAAAACAGCAGCAGCAACAAACGGATCCGTTCTCATCTCAAAGCTTCGGTGAATCTCTGCAGGCAGACGAGCTTTTCTGTGGCCCACCTTCCACGTAGCCGACTTGACGTTGACGGTGCGGCCCCGGCTTGTGAGCGTGCATTTCATCCGCAGGAAGAAGCTCCGTTCTGCGCTTGGTTCCTTCGCCTTCTTGGAGCCTGAGATCGCAAAAACAACAGCGATGGAGAGTCAGGGTGGTAAAAGAGCGAAGCGTCGATACGACGGCGAGGGTTTGCCTCTCCCTCTACCAACGGCTTTTATGGCTTTTCTTTCAGCGTAGCTGGAAGCTGCTGCCAACATTTGCATAAAAGGGAAGAAATAAAAGCGACAAAGTGTTCCGCGAGATTACAGAAGAGGAAGTGGAGTGTGAGCGGACCTCAGAGAGCAGCCCGAGGCTCCAGCAGAACGACTCACCGGTTCTGTAGACCAGCATCTCCCTCAGCTCCTCCTGGTCGCAGGGATGTGTGAAGTCAAACAGGCTGTGTCCGATCAGGTCAAACTGCAACAGACGGCAAGAACCCAGTGAGTCGGGCGTTAATTTAGAGTCCAAGTCGCTGAACTCCTCCACTCGTTTCCCAACTCCCTGCTTCCGACAGGCGAGCCAGTCACAACACACCCACCTGTGCCAGCCCGAGGCACTTGTTGACGTTTTCTGAGATGTAGATCATGTCTCCGTCTTCAGACAGCACCAGGAGGAAGCCCTCTAAAGCCTTCAGGTAGGAGCCATTCAGCTGCATGTCCAGTGCTGGTTTCTCCTCCGCCACCGGCTCATCTGGACGGGAAGGAGAGGGAAATAAAAGATCAGATTATGTACAGGTAACGAGAAGGCTGTCTAAAACGTGAACGCGCAGGCACAAAAACCCACAGCAGACGGTTTTATCTGCAGAGATCTATGTGAGAAGATAAGAGGGTGAGCTTTCTGGGGCAGATAAGTCGGTGGTTTCCTCTCAGATGTGTTATTGGGGCTTCCACTGCGACGGCAGAGCGGCCCGCTCATTTAGCCGTAGATGTCGATTTATGACGCAGAGAAGCGTCTCATTTTGAAGAGTCGGGGTAGCAGAAAGGTACAAAACTATTCTATTTGTGTTTTGATTTGTCACATAATATATTACATTTTAATTAGCATTTTATCAATTATTTCAATACGGCATTCAACAACAAGGAATCATTTTACAATTTACCTTTAAGGCAGTTTAACATTTTCAGGCGCAATCCATCCATCGATGTTAAACTAATTATTGTTTTAAACAAGCAAAACAATAACTCGCCCTAGCAAACACTTGTCAGGTTTTGGTTTGACAAAACAAAGACTATTTCCTTTAACAGCTTTACAGCTAATTATGTGGTTTAAATGAGCTTTTGTTTACATTTCAGTGATAATGAGTGTTTTGCTCCGCTGTGGTGCCATGTGGTAGAAACGTCTGTCCGCTGCTGAGAAACTTTAACAGCTTCATCAGATTAAAAGCTGCTCTAGGAGTGTCGCTCAGGCCCAACTGTACCAGAACCTGAGCTTTAGTCAAGACCGTCGCCTCTCTGACCCCGACCACCGACTGACTCGGGCATCAGGCTGCTGCCATCTGCTCAAAAGGTCCAGTGTAATACGGACGGCAGCAAAACGCTGATTGGGTTTCTGCTCACCTGTAAACACAGGTGCTGTAGGGCGAGTCATTTAACGTATGCTCCGGATTACCGTCTCGTATCCTGCTTAGTGCAACCTGGGAAAGCAGGAACCCAGACGACCCGTTTACCCTCCGCTGGAAGTCCAGATACTGACCGACGCAGAGCAGCTTCTGCATGCGCAGGTAACTGATGGTCAGCCTCATGATGGAGGCCTTGTCCAGGCTGGAGCTGGTGCTGTGGGGGAGGGGCAGCTGCTTGGCCAGCTCGTAGAACACCTCCGACTCCTTCCCGCGCCGGCATCTCGCCGCGTCCCTTGATTTCTCCTTCCTGCGCTCCGAACTCACCCTGTGGGGAGAGACAGGCGATGGATTAGTCCCGTGATTCACCAGGAGAACGAGCCGTCTGTGGTTTGGCAGCTACAGCGCGACCATGAAAGAGCTCCATGAAACCCCGAACACGGAGCTGAATGTACGACCGCCTAAAAGCACTTTGCTATGAAATGCACGTCCAATTAAAATCGACCCGGTATGCACTGCCAGCCCTGACCAAGGGCGTTGGAGGTATTCTGGTCCCCCCCCCCCCCCCCGTCCCTTCCCGCTTGCTGTAGAAAAACAACAGAGCAGCAGATAGATGCAGATTCAATCAGCGGGCAGAGCAACAGGAGACTTCAGGTTTGGAGGCTAAAACTTTCCATTATACGCAGATGATTGGCCCGCTGAGGCTTAATGGCTTTCGGGTGTTTTGTCTGGTCTCAGCAGCTGCTGAATGAACCGGCTCCAAACATCTGACGGATGACACGTCTGTACCACCAGAAAGACCCTTTCTGCGTCTCCCCCGCTGACCGTAGTCTGTAACCTCTGTCTGCCGGGCGCAGGCGGCCATTTCTGCATTTCAGGGCGCCGCCGGCACATTTTCTCACCTGCGTTCACATGAAAACACACTCGTGCCGGACGGTAAACATCACCGGGCTCATGGAGAGCTGGCGGAGGCCATTTTGTGTGGCCGCTGTCTCGGCCGACCTTTAAACACCCTGAAGAACTTTGGTCTCACAACCCTGGAAGTGCTGCCGTATTCTCAGTTAATATATTTAGAGGCTGCAGCGTACTAAACTCACCCCTTCATGCAAATAACATAAGAAAATAGCACAACCATAGAAACAGGAGTCACAGAGAGCCCCCCCCCCCCCCCCCCCATTACATAACACTGATAATCCACACACCGGCGGCTAGCAGCCCCTTCGTCTCATCTTTAGTTTGCAGCTGGGCTCCTTTCAGCTCGTACTAGGTTTATGAAGAAAGGCTGAAATGCAAACAAAGTTGGAGCTGGCAGATGTGAGCGAGGGGATTAAAGGCTGCGGGAGACGGAGAAAAAGCCCCGCATGAGAATCACCTTGACCAGCGTTCCAGTGTTGTTTGTGTACTCTGTTGCTCCGGGCCGTGCCACTTTAGATGAGAACTGCTCACCGTATCAGTCCGTCCTGCTTACTGGGACGATAAGCGGGCTCCCATTATATAATCCAAAGCAGAGAAACACTCTTACACTCACAGGGCGACAAAGAAGAAGTACCGTATTTTCTGGACTATAAATCGCACCGGATTATACGCATTTATTTAGACATTTATGTCACACAATCCAAGACTAAAAACTGACATTTAATCTGGTGAGGCATCTTATTAAATCACACAGCTGCATCCAAACCCGGCTGAATAACCTGCAGCATACCTGGGAGGATGAATGGGGAAGATTAGCAGCTTTATCCAGCGCATTTCAGCTTAACGGCCCGTTACGCTGAAAGTTGTCAAAACTTTGCCTAAATTAGACGGTCAGCGTAGCGGTGCTATGTGCTAAGCTAACAGTACAACACGGATGCTTCAGAGCCACATAAAGCTCAGTGCATCAGAGAAGTTGTAACCCGCCCGGACAACAGACCTGTAAGCTAGCGCTAGCTGCTATTAGCTTCTCAGACAGCCCAATAACAGGGTTCTGTCTCGGCCTGGGTCCTTCGAGCTGCACCACACAACGCTCTGCTGCCTGAATGCAGACTGAAACAGAGAAACAAACGTGTTCAGCCTTTGTCCTCTACAAGTTAATGTTTCAATTCATTTTTAAGTGGTACTGGAGCAGGATAGTTTTCACAAGCCTAGCGAGGCCCTCTTGCGTCTATAGATGGTAATGTTTACTCCTTGGTTCATGCTGGTCAGTATGAATTACCATTTAAATTTGACATCCAAGTCGCACCTGAATACAAGTATGTATGTTTCCTGACAATCAGGTAGGTTTCGTTTCCTTTTCCAGAAAAACTTTTTTTTTCTTCCTTTCTTTAAGCTATTTACACCAAATATACTTATTGTGATGAAAATAATGTCTACTACACCCCAATTTGGTTGAGATGCACTAAGAAGCAGGCCGGTTATTTTAAGCTTGATCTGCCCATAACTAAGAACTGCCAGGCAGGCTGTGGCAACAACACTCTTCGGTGTGGATGCGTTTACTGGGGGAAGAACAGTCCAAGCTAGCTACCGTTTTAACAAACCTTTGGTTCTGCTTTGACTAAATTCTTTCTAAAACTCTGAAAGCCCCCAAATATAGAGCCGTAAGGAAATTTAGAGTCATAATAAAAAAGGTCCTGCGGATTCATACAGATACAATTATTTCTTTTTCTTTTAGGACCAGATTGTCAAAGTTCCAAGTCAGCTAGAGTTTTGCCTCCAATATGGCCGAGCACGTATAGGATGGCGAGAAACTTGCCGGTTCAGGCTAATTATCACCACTGCTGGCCGTTTGTGTCCGAGTGATGCGTAAAATATAAAATGTGTGTGGGATTAAGGAGTTCAGATGAGCCTCCCTGAGCCGAAACGGACTCAAAACTCGGCACCTAGTTTTTTACCCTCCTCTGTGTTTCAGCCGGGACCTTACTGTAGACGGACAGATCCACCGGGGGCGCACAGGCAAACCCCAAAAGGTGCATCACTACATGACGCAAGTCAGCGTTCGTTGTCGCAGCACACATTTAAGTTGCAACCCCACCGAGAAATAAAAAGAAATAAAAAGCATTCACAGCCTCAACTCCTCCTCTGCTGAGATCTGCCCACCTATTTTAACCTAGTTTCACCAGACTGAGTAATAATTAAGGTCACAGTCAGGCTGCTTTGTAATTATTAAAGTGCAGACAGGAGACAGTACCCTACGTGATCCCTGTATCTTCAGCTGTGAGTTAAGGAATAAGAAAACCTGTTATGAAAAGGTTACAAACTGTTTTAAGTCTCTGTTATGAGAAATTTAGGTTAGAAAAAGATGCGTTTACATGTTCTGGAGACGCTCTTTGCTGGATTTTACTCTGGCCCTCGCTGCTGCCTCTACATCCAGAACCATAAGGTGGATAAAACCCACCGGATCACTGATAGTGATCGACTTTGTGGGTCATTCAATGAGCCAAAAGTGCAAGCTTTCAACAAAGCAACCTTACTGTAAAAAAATCAAAATAACAACCCAACCGATTTTCCTTTCAGGTTCCAGCGTGTTGCCATCCAGAAACTTTCATTTTCAACCTACTGAGCTCGCAAGCAAAGACACTGACGCCTGTGAAGAAGTTTCACTGTAAGTTGCGATATTGTGAAAACTTTTTTTTTTCCCCCAGACTCTAGACACCTCTGCTCCTCAAACTGGTAGCTAAAGCTGTAAGGTCACCAGACTGTGTGGCCGACGTGATGCAGATACTGCTGGCCAAGTGTAAACTAGAAAAAAAAAAAAAAAGAGGAGCTCAACAGACCCTGAGCTCATCAGGGCAGGGGGGGGAAAGATGAAACTACATTTAGCACGATTCCTAAGCCATGTCCAACGCTGGGAGGTCAAGGCGCACGGGGATACCTCACCACGCGTCCTTCCTGGCATTGTTTAAGACATTGTGAAAATTAATTTCGGCCGGGCTAAATTTATCACAGGCCAAGGAGGAACGCGCACATATATACCGACAGCGCGTCACACATGAACTGTCGAGTTATGGCCGGTGATTCCTACGTTAATGTCCTTTGATCCCATAAAGATATTAGTGCGTTACGGTCAGAGCTCACAACATGAACCGAAGAAGATTTTTTTGATTTTTATTCCTTAAAGGTTGTTAAAGTCTCACTAACACTAACCAAACATGACCCCAACGTGTTGAATTAAGTAGGTCATTCGCACACATTACAGAAATCAACCACAAATTAAAATATATCGGCGCTCTGCCCCCACAAGCACCCGACTTCTTGCTCGTGTTCCAACCCACCTGCTGCCCGAATGCCTCTGAGCAACCGGCTAATTGGCAACCATGCCTCTCAGGCCACGCCCCAGCGATTAAGGGATGACGTGAGTGTTACCGAGGCAGCTCAAAGAAACCAGCTGGATCCAAAGCCAACAAGCCTGCGACGCTGGAGAACACCGAACACATGTTTATTGTAATCAAAGATGGTGACACCTAAACAGAGGGTCGGGTTTCAGGAGGCCGAGATCCCTGGGGTCATTCAGTGATGTTGACAAAATAAAGAAAATAAAAAACACTGAGGCGACAGCTTTTTTTACTATACATAATTTAGCAATGTAAGAGAGAAAGAAAAATATTCGTCACCACAATCGTACGTTCCAACGAAATTTGTCTCCTGCATTTAACCCGACGCTTAAGGAGCAGTAGGCGGCTTTTACGGCGCCCCGGGGGGCAAACTGGGCCCACAGGTGTTGTTCAGGGACCCATAGTCGCAGTCTGTGGGGCTCTAACCCGGTACTCACAGGCTTCTCCGAGCGCAGCCATGCTGCTCCAACCACTAGGCCACCACTTCCCCTCGTTTATTGGTTAACGCACGTCAGCAAAAAGGCTGAGGTGCGATTTGTGACGGATGACGAATCTCAGAAAGTCACTTTAACGGGAGCCTCCTTTGATTCTCTCCGGGTCGACCCAGCTCCTCAGGTGAGCTGCGGCTGCAGGTCTTAGCACCAACCCCCACACGCAGGAACAGGCACCGCGCAAACACACCGGGACGGAGAATCAAGTAGCAGGAAGCAGGTTTTCAAGAACACTTGTCGAATACACTCAGCAGTAAAAGCACAACAACGCACACAGTCCAGGCTGATTGTACAGTTTTAGCGTGCACGGATAATGTTTTCCCTTCCACCGTCAGCGTGGCTTTGTTATTCAGCGAAGCGCAGTCTATGAAACCAGTGCGGGTCAGCTCCTGTTGCATCTGATGCAGGCTACTGGGCTGGGCTACGACTTTAAGGAAGCAACTACGCTCTTTACAGCCGATTGCACAACACACGGTTCGTTATTGGGCAGAATCTGTCATATGAAGAGAGACAAATCAATTAAATTGAAATGATCGAAAACGGATTTCACTTGACGGGGTTCAGAAGGGATAGCAAAACCTTTTCAGGGATGCCTTTTAATGGTGCTGCTGCAAAATGCCAAAATTATTTATTTAAGTCAGCATCCCAAAGCTTGGAGTCAAACAACTACAAAGCTAAAGGATTTGGTTTGTTAGTGTCCAAGTATTACTAAAATGAAAGCATTGAAAACAATAATTTAGCCTCAACGATTAGGAAAGCGTTGCTATTTTTTGCCTTCCCCTTTTTCGTTCTTCTGAAACGGTTTAGCGTAAAACGAGACGTCTCTGGAATACATTTCCTACTCAGAGATGCACCAACCAGGCTTTTCCTGGCGAATAGTCAACTCTAAGGTACTTTAAGATCTGACCTGTGGTTTTCAAAAGCTCCTTTGAAGGACTATAACGTATAAAACAGGATTACAATGAGCTGCAGGTTCTTCAATAGAAAATAATCCCCCTTTATAAAGCAAAGCATAAGGCGCTAGCATTTAACTGATTTGTGTTCAACTCAAAAAGTGCATTAATTGCATAATTGTAAAAAAACAATATGTCTTTTGACGCATTAAATGAATGAATATTTTTCAGTGTTGATCAAAATATAATTGGCTAATTCTGATCTCATTTTTTAAAAAGCCACATATACATAAATACACACTACATTAAACAATTACAGTTGACGACTTTATCTTGTAATCAGATCCCAGCATCAAACACACAGATACCCTTAATGAGTTTACACAACAAATGCACAAAGTTCATCCTAAAACTTATTTATGAGCAGCTATTAGCTAACCTGCTAAACGTGGCTTCTTCTTAGCGAGTTCACCGGAGGGAAAGCCCTCAAAGCCACAACCAGGCCTTCCCCGGCTCCCAGCGAGCATTAACCCCAAACTCATTCACCCTATTCCGGGCAGCTTCATCCGCTAAGCACCTGTGGTCAACACCCTGGCTCTCTGGCACGGCGTCAGCGGCCACAGAGGAGACGTTTCAACGCTTTACTGACGGACAGATGCGGTTTATTGCTGCCCTTTCCAGCGCAGGTGTTAAGCATCGCCAAAAAATAAACAACAATCCAGTTCCAACTACTTATTACTGACCGAATACAGTAAAACATGTCAAAGCTGTTGTTGCGTCGACGCTGGTCCATTGAAACGCGGCCAGCAGAAAGAAAACGTGATTAAAAACTTAATCCAGATACAAAAGAAAGCTATTAAGGATCTTAAACGGCTGTCTAATTAAGGTAAACTGCTTAACATCCACAGCTTTTTACCAACAAGCGCCTCTGATAGCCGCATGCTAGCATGCTAGCATAGCGCCGAGACGAACGGAAGAAACTAGCCGTTAACCTTGAAATTAAGGCCGTAATGTCGCGGCTGACAGCACAAAGGAATCAAAATAAAACACAAACACTTTCAAAGTGTAAAACCAAAAAAAGACTCCTCCCAGAGGGCAACATGAGCTAGCTGCGACGTTACCTTTTCTTTTCAGGTATGATCGCTGTGTCCATGTCAGGACGGTCGGGCTGGAGTCGAGCCTCTCTCTCAGTGTCAAGCTGGACCCGCTCGCGTCGAGAAATCAACCAAAATGCCACTTTTTATTTTTTGCTGAAGTTGACCCGCCGGGTCGATCACAGGAGTTCCTCCTGGGTTCGCTCCGTCCAAAAATGTCACACTCTTCTCCGCTGAAAACGGAATATTTGGTTAGTTCTTGTGAGAAAATAGTGCCACGCTGGATAAGTGCTTTTTTTGCCGAGACAATGTTGCCCCGTTCGGGAGCGCGCTGGCTCCGCCTGCCGCCGCCGATAGCTGGCGCGAGGGCGCGCAATCACGTGCCTCATCCTTAGCGTGGACGCGCACCGGAAATGGCGTGGATCCGTTAAAAAAACTAATAAACTGAACCAAATTAAATTAAATTAACTTAAAGCGAATACAAATCTGTGAAATAATGTGTCCTCTATCATATTTCTGCGGGTTTTGTTTTTTTTTGTCTTTTTTTGTTTCAAATCATCAATGTTGATAACATCAAAAGATGACTTGAGTAAATACCAAAAAAAAAAAAGTTTTCGTATGACTTTCTCTAATTAGCGGTCCAAAAAACAACCCAACCAACATGTAAAAAATATAACTGCCCCCTAAATGACTTTAATCAACAACAGTTTGGGTTTAATTTCACCCACCACACCCAGGTCTGATTACTGCTGGACCTGGAATCAAGAAACCACCGAAGCAGAACTTGTCTGACAATATGAAGTAGCCTAAAGTATCTCCAAAAAGCCACGGCTGAGACGAGAGGAAGCAATATCTGGGTAGTCATTTTCTAGAAAGGCTGGTCTTGTTCCCGGCACGTCAGCTCAGTCCAAACAACAGAGCTGGACCGGAATCAGAACCAGCTAAATCGGTCACGACTGTGTGGACTGTGCACTATCAAGAATTCTTTAGTTGCAACACTCAGAGCATACAGAGATTAGGTATAACTATGTAAACAGCTGTATGTACGTGTGGGTGTGTTTTTGTTATTTTTATGTGTTTGATTCATAACTCTTTTTAAATTTTGTGAAATACTTGACAGGGTCAGACAGTAAACAGGACTTAACTCAAAACAAACACGTGGTCCTGTAACAAAAATTAATCTATTACAGTTGATAATTTTTCTGTATGGAGGCCTTCATATGTTTTAGATCTCCTCTGATATTTGGAAGAGAGAAGCTGGTGGGGCTTTGACAATCACCAGTGAATTTAAATGTGTATGTTGTCAAGATATTCAACACACATACCAAATGTTACAAGTCATTGTTTCCTCTTTATAGAGATGCTAATTATCTATTTTATGATCCCAATAAACTTCGTGCGGCAGGGTTTAAGCCTGGGGTCGAAACCAAAACCTTTACTGTGCTACTGAGCATGCTTTGCATACTGATCCCAGGCCCTGCTGTCAGACAGAGCCAGCAGTGCAAGGTTTCCCCCTCGTTACATTAACGCACGAAAAAGGGGACCACCTGTTGTTTGGAAGCACGGAAGACCTTGTTCCTGAAATGAAACAGAAAGGACCACAGTCTCATATCAACTTTCATGCACAGAGCTTTGAAAGAGAGGCCTTGCGATGTGAGTGAAGGATTGCATTATTATGTAATAATGAGACTTTTGTCTGGAGTCTGATTAACACTGACCGTCCACTTTATTAGGTACACCCTGCTGGTCCCACGTTTGACCCCGTTTTTCATTCAGAGCTGCCCTGGTGCCCTGTGGCACGGGATCAACAAGGTGTTGGAAACATCGCTCAGGGACTTTGCATCGTTTTGAATTGCAGATTTGTCCGCGGCACAGCCCACAGGTGCTTTATTGGGTTGGGATCTGGAGACTGCGGCGGCCACTGGAGTACAGTGAAGTCATTGTTGAGCTCAAGAAATCAGTTTGAGGTGATTGGAGCTTTGTGACCTGGCGCTTTATCCTGCTGGAAGTAACCGTCGGGAGATGAATAAAGGGAGGGACATGTTTAAAAGATGGTCAACTGGTACAAAGAGCTTTAAAGCCTGCGAAGAAAATATCCCCCACACAATTATAGCACAAACCATAGATGCAAGAGATGTACCCATGTTTACACCTGATTCTGACCCAACTATCTGAATGTCACAGCTGAACCTGAGACCCAGTGACATTTTTCCATTCTGTTATCGTCCAACCTTGCTGATCTGTGTGAATTACAGCCTCGGTTATTTGAGCTCCTGTTGTCCTTCTATCCTCTTGAGCCAGGGTGATTATTTCATCATCACGCCTGCTGCTCATGAGACATTTTCCCTTTCCCAGTAGATAAGTGCATTAGCAGTTTATTCATCAAACCTGCAGTTTAGTAAAATGCCGAAGATACCATTGGAAGTTATCACTAGCTGGTGGAGAAAGCTAAGGCAAGACAAAGAAGCTTTATTATTTTCATGCAAACATAACCCGAGGAAGCTGCCAAACAGGACAAAGCAACAAGCCAAGAAAAACAAGGCAGGAGTTTGTTTTTTTTGCACTGTACACACCCTCTAATATAGCATTTCCAGATCAGTAGGGTGTTGTTGTTTTGGTAGATTAATTATAAATTAGCTGTGCTTAACCACATTGTTGCAAAGCTGAAGACTTCTTAAAACAAGAAATCACTTGAAAAGGACCTGCCTGGGAACATTAAGTAGGCTTGAAGTTCTCAAAAAACCAACACATTGTAGTGAGATTTTGTTTGCGAAACCTTCTGGAAGGTTTGCATCCTGTTTGGTGTGTTGTAAAAGTAACAACAGTTCAGAAAAAGGCCGACATCAAACACAAATGTGGGACTGCTTTGCTGTTCCAAGACCCGGACAACTTGGAATCGTAAATTCTGAAGCAAAATGTCCAAACAACACATCATGACCTGAAGCTCAAGCTTGTTAATTATTATGACGTTTATTGAAACAACAAAAAAAGTAGGTTGTGATAAAAATTGTGGCAGTATAGCGCCTGTCTGCAGTACAGAGTTTTCCCCTTAAGGTTGTTCCATAAAAACATTGATAAATATAGCAAATAATCTTTTAAAGGTATTGAGAAATGCAGCCATAACATGCGGTTTCAGGGTAATATTGGTCTACCTAATGGTGTACAGAAGTCTGATTGACAATAGGTAGCCTAGAGCAGTATTTGTGTTTGTGGGGCTCTGACTGTCAGATTTACGACCATGGATTTCTAACGACTTTTTATCCTCACCTTAATCGTTATCACAACAAAAAACACAACTATTTCCCATACATAACCTAGCTCAAACACACTTGATTTATGCTATTATGCGGGAGACCTGGATTTGATTCCCGGACGGGTCAATCCACGGTTGTGCACTCCCTGGTGGTCTAGTGGTTAGGTTTCGGTGCTCTCACTGCTGTGGCCTGGGTTTGATTCCTGGTCAGGAAAGACAGCACTTCCTTCTTTGTGGGTAAAGAAGGATTAGTGGTTAGAGCATTGCATTGTGCTTTTGTCCCAGAGGTTCTGGGTTCAATTCCCACAGACTGCCACTCTGGCTCCCTGAGCAAGACCCTTAACTCCAGATTACTCCCACTGCTGACTATAAAGATTATTATTATAAGACAATTATCCAAAGAATGAACGAATGGCCCAAAAAACAAAATGTGGGTGTTTAAAGTGCCCTGTTCAAAGACTGGACTAAATCTGACAGAAATGCTGGCGGAAACCTAATCAGACTGCTAATGCTCAAAGGCTTTCCGATGTGGTTTAACAAAAATTATTCTGCAAAGAAGAGTGGGCCTAAGGTCCTCCTCAGTGATGTAAAGGCTCACTGCCAGACGTCACAAATGTTTGATGGTGGTTCTTGCTGCCAAGAAGAGACTAGCAGCTATTAGGTTAAAGGGCCAATTGGTCCTGATAACCTTTTTACCCTAATAAATTGAGCCGTCTTTCAAAGAGCTTTTTTGTATTTACATTGCTCGTCTGATATTAAGATATGTTTGATATTTTTGAAACGTGTGTGACCTAAAGCAAAAACAGAAGACATCTGTACAACGCCGGATGTCTGAGAAAACCTGAGATTTACCAGAGGTTTAATAACACTGAATGGGAATCTAGGTTTTGTTGAAGAAAACTTGTGAAACTGTATGAATTACAGATTTTTATTTAAGCAGGGAATTAACCTCTTAACGTCAGAATGTATGGAGGTGTTTTTTTTCATCCTAAGCTTGCAGGTGGAGCTGAGGAGACTAACACATGTGAAGCTTGCAGGTTTCCTCCTTCGCTCCAGCAGGAAGATGTCTGTGTCCTGAACGCTCGGGCTTGGTCAGGTCTGTGCAGGTTCAGCCAGAAGAAGTTTATCCCGGGCTTCCTGCCGTCAGCGCAGGGGTCTATATAAAGGCTTCTTAATGCTGCACAGAAAGGCCTGAGAACTAGTTTGTTGCTCTGCTCTTCCCATCTAGATTAAAGGTGACATCAGTGACGTCGTGCGTGGTTTCCTGTTTATCCTCGACTGGTTTGCAGTGACAAATAAAGCTCAACTGAGGGCTCACCCCCTCCACCAGAGGATCAGCTGACGTCAGAGTAATGTAGGTTCAAGGTTTAAACCCTTTGCCCTCCGTTTGCCTACCTTTTGTTCCACTTCCATCAGAGACTGAAGCACTCAGTTGAACGTTTCTTGTGCATTTCTTGGATTTACAGCAGCAGGGCAGTCTGCCCAGAGAGCGGGAACGTTTCACAGGCTCTGTGTTCAGAGGGCCCCCAGGAGTGGAGAAATGATGATGCAGACTCACCACAACTCCTTTCATTCTGCCAACATCCCAAAGTTTGCATTCACTCTCTCCCCGCTACGTTGCTGTGTGGTGAAATCTGTAGATTTTTGGATATTTCACCATCGGTGTGAGTCAGCAGATGAAATGTTGCATCATATTTACTGTGACTGCCAGATCAGATTACACAGAGCGTCACAGACAGAGCCTTTGTGACAAGGTGTGACCTAAATAAATAATACACAGCAGCTGTTATTTGTATCCAGGTTATTGAGCGTGTTCAGTAATCTTGAGTCAGTGAAACCTCTCATTGACCAGAGAGCAGCTGTGTTTAAGCTGCATCCATTTATACTTGTATCAGGTAACTTAGTTAAACAGCAAGTTCCAGTCTGTGTGTTCCTGTAATTTTCCAGCGCAGGGATGCATCACCAAAAAAATATTTTATTCTGTTCCAGTCAGGCTTTCCACAAATTAACTGGTATTCGGGCTTTTCTGGGAATCTGGCGGGCTTGTGTGAAACTGGCTCTCCGTTTCTTCCCTTGTGTGTTTCTGTGCAGCGTTGGAGCAAAAAGTGGACAAAGTGGAATATTTTTTTTAAAGTGCTTTTTCATTTGAAGAAAAAGGAATTCCATTATAACACAACAGCATCTCAAACATCCTGTAGACACTTGCGTGAATGTGCCAATGAAGCCACTTGACAGTAAAAACAAGCAAAACTTCTCAATCAGATCAAACCGCAACGTCCGGGATTACATGAGTGCACAGCAGTTCAGTTACAGCCTGGAGTCCTGCTGAGCTGTCAATGTCTTTTTGACTCCCCCCTCCACAATTTCTGGGGAATGGAACAGAGTACAAGGAGTTGCTGTAGACACAGGCACAAAAACTAAAGAATAAGGGCATGAGCGGAGGGTAGGAGCGCCTCTCAGATGTCGAGTAGCTCCGGTGAAGTGAAGGAAAAGTTTCTAAACTCCTCTTGGTTGATGGAAGGGATCATGGGGTCATCGATGGGTGTGAGCGTAGGCTCCTCCTGGGTGAAATCTGGGTCAAAGTTGTTCACGTCCTGAGGCGTTTTCTGAAGGGCAAGAAAAAAGAAAATGAGATGTCAAATGTTAGGATGAAACACTATAACAACCGTAAAGATCAACCTCTAGTTTAGACACGTTTGAAACATGATATGCAAAAATAACACATAGGTTTATCTCTGTGTCTGAGAAAACTAGACTATAGATTTCCAGTTTTAGATCAGTATTTCTAATTTCATACATTTCATTGGTAATTTATGGAATTGCTTTTTTTAAAGCATATGATTTGAGTCAAACGTTTGTTTGAATTTTGGCCCATTCCTCCAAACCCGAACCGGTGTAACTCACACACACTGAGACTTTGACATGGTCCAAAACATTGACTTTGTGTCCTGTAACCACGGGGTCACTAATTTGGAGATATCAGCCACAAAGTTTTAACTTAAGCAGCTTCAATGTTTTCATATGATGTTCTGTTTATTTTTGTATAGCGCACCAGTCCCTCCTGCAGCAAAGCACCGATACAAGATGACGCTGCCCGCCCTGTACTTCACAGCTGGGATGACCTTCAGAGGCTTGCAAGCTTTCCCCTTCTTACTCCAAATGTTACGATGGTCATTATGGCCAAACAGTGACATTCTTGTTTCAACAGATCCACAGAGCACGTCCCCAAAGATCAAGGTCTTTGTCCCCGAGTCCATTTTGCAAACAGTAATCTGGCTTTTCATGTTGCTTTTGGGAAAATGACTATAGTTACTGTGTGGCCTTTCATCCCATATCAGTGCAGGATTCATTTCACTGTGGATAATAATGCTCGCTTATCAGTTTCAGCCAACATCCTTTTAAGGTGTTTTGCTTTCGCTCTGTTGTTGACTTAAAATTGTTACATCAAAACACGGAATATGACTGGATATTCCTGGTGGTTCTCTTTGCATATTGTTGTTTGAACGGACGGATGTTGTTTAATTTTTCATGATTTAACACAAGGAGGAGGCATGTTTGTACTGTTGCCTAAAAATACATCCAATTTACCTCAAACTTCGTCAATTAACTTATCTGGTGCTTACAAAGCCATGACCTTATCATCTGTGCTGTCCCAACGTATTTATTTTTAAAGGCATAAAAATCTTTGTATATGTAAAACTTTTTCATTAGTCTGGTATTTAGGAAAAATAAATAATTGTGTTAATCCTATCGGACCTAAAAAAAAAAGAAGAAAAAAAACAGGAGTACATGTAGTTTTTTACAGTGTATCTGGTTTCAGCTAAATGTTACCAGTGAATTTAATTGTGTGACTTACAATCCTTGGCTTGAAGGGTGGCTCTAGTTCTCTGCGATTTAGTTTTTCCCAGTCGATGCCGGTGAAGAAGCAGTGGCTGATCACTGCGTTCTCGCCTCCGTCTGCTGCTACGCAGCCAAGGCGCCGCGCTGGGTTTTTGGTCAGGAACTGCAGAAGCCAAAATATGTATGATTTATAAATAACAACTACAACAACAACAACAATAATAACAATAATAATAATAAAAATGCTGAAAACGCACTGTGAATGCTGTAAGCCGAATTGACAAAGCAATTTGCTAATAAAGCTGAACTAAAGCAAAAACATGTGCATGAAACAGTAATAATATCACTATTACTACCACCACTACTAAAAAAAAACAATAACAATAATAACAAATAAAATTGGCTTTTTTCTGACAATGCAGAGTAATCCTCTTTATTTGGCCATGAATGTGTTCATAATCAAGAAATGTCACTTCATAATCAAGAAATTTCACTTCAATTTCACTACTACTACTACTACTAATAATAATAATAATAACAATAATAACAATACTACTAAACTAGACTAGGTTGGAGTGTTTATGAAGAAATGTAATGAGTTTCATTCAGCCAGATCAAACTGGATATTCCTGGATGAAATCCATCCCAACACTCTCTTTCACACACAGGTTTTGTTTGGCACCTCCCCTGCGCTGCTTTACTTGGCCAAAGTTCAGCTGCGTACAATGAACTACGACTGACGTGCCTCGACTCTCCCATGTTGCACAAACTCAAACAATAGTGAATCCCCAGCTGAATTGCAACAGCCTTAATGTCTAAAGGAAGTGACCCCAAATACGGGTAAAACTCTCCACGCCTGCTTGACCTCGCTGCTGGGAGGAAACTGCATTCTCTGTCGTCTGTGCTTGTTGGAGAGCGTTAGCAGTATTCAGGGCAAGCAGTGACACTCAGACAAGGCCAAAACAAACTTCTCACGCCTCTGTCTCTATGGAAACAGTTACTAGAATAACCTGAAAGTCTTGGCATGGAAACGTCTCGGTGTTTTAAGTCGAAACACTACTAGCTACCAAATGCTTTGAGTAATCACTGCATGCCTCAGAGTTCAGAGAAGCTCTGTCTGAATTACGGTCACCAGCTCTTCCTGACCCCTCCACACACAAACACACACATTTTCCTCACACTCTAACCACGAGTCTAATTACAAATGACTCTAATCCGCCTGCTATTCATGAAACAAGTTCCTTTAGTCAAGATTTTTACACTCCAACTTTTTTCTTTTCTTTTCCTCATCCATGCATTATCTCAAGAATCAAGAGTGTTTATTGTCATTATGTAACCATAATCAAATTTTGGTGAGACACCAGCTCAGAATTCCCACCTAACACACAGACACAAATCAAGACATAATGTTCAAGTTGAATGCACAGACACTTCCTGAGAAGCTAAAAGCCTGCAATTAGTCCTTAGCATCTGATAAAATATAAATGTTCAAAAAGACTGATATATTCATGAAATTGCGCAATAATGTATATCGTACTGTAAAGTGACTACTATCTGACAAACGCTCCCTGAGAAGTTAAAAAATGTGCAAATAGTCATTAGCAAAAATTGAGATGTTCAATTTGAATCATTTTCAAGTGAAAAAAGACAGTTAGCAGCCAATTTACAGGACAATATGAAATACCGTGCACTTGCATGGATGTATTGGGTAGGCAGACATGCCTGGAGAAGTTAAGAGTGTTGTTAGAGAAAATATAAATCTTCAATTCAAAGAACTGTGTAATTATTCAAAATGTGCAAACAGACCTTAGCGTGTGAGACACAGTGTAATCATCTCAAACAGATCAATTCAATTCAATTTTATTCATTCAAGGCACTTTCCAAAGTCAAATTAAATCACAGTATACAGATTGGGTCAGATTATACAGATTGGTCAAAAATGTTCCTATATAAGGGAACCAGTGGAACCAGCAGCAGCCTGTAGAACCAGCAGCAGGTTTGTAAACAGGTAACAGACTATGTACTGGGATGATGGTTTCTTTGATTCTAAGCAGGGGGCAATAGCCTTCATAGCTTTGGGAAAGAAGCTGCTTTTAAGTCTAATAGCTTTTGATTTAAAGTTCCTGGATGAATTACCTGGTGAAAGTGGGCCAACAGCGCATTCCCCAGCTGGGTGGGATTGCACTGTTTATCTGTACCCGCTTATCCGTGCAAAGGGGGGGGGGACTGGGGGGTGCTGGTGCCCATCTCCAGCGACCATTAGGCGAGAGGCAGGGTACACCCCGGACAGGTCGCCAGTTCACTAGTCTTTCAACTATTCCCAGGTTTGTAAACAACCTGGGAATCTGGAGCCACAAATGGATCGTCACAAAATGTGAGAGTAGAATCATCAGGATGGGATTTCAGCTTTCCTGTTTCCACATTATTAGCAAAGAAACTGAAACCAATGACTGGATTTGAATTGGGAAGAACATCTTTTAGTGATACTTCTCACAACATGTAGATGTAAAGAGAGGCAGCCGTCCCTAGGATTTAACGAGTCAGTGTCTGACACATGAGGAAAAACCAGTAATGTAAAGTTAATCCTTACAACAGCATTAGAGAAATACAGCCTAGGGTGAAGCAGATTAGGCCTGGTATATACATGCCAATGCAACGCACCAATCAATCACCAGAGATCTGACTCTGCCAATTTTTCTGTCGATCAGCTCTGAACAGTGATCAGCAGGTCCCACCATCCAGCAAAGCAGGCATTTTACACTTTGGTTGTGTTTAGTGAAAATCAGACAAAAGTTCGGAACATCTTTCTTGAAGCATTAACGGGGAAATTCTTTTAATTTCTCCAATTTCTGCTGGATTCATAAACTCCTATCTCTATATAGGAACCTGGAAAACATTTGTCTCTTTATTTTATGAGTTATAGTCCTTATAGGAAAAAACTGGAATGAGGGAAAATCTGAAAACCAGGAATCGGTTTTGTCCAGGAAAAGCCTGATCAGTGCACCTCTCAGAGCTAGGCCCTTTTCTAAAATACTCATCCTTAAAATGCTAGATTTTGGCAATATAGTGTTTTATTTCTTTACTTTACCTTACTTCATTACAAATCATTGCTGTGGCTGTAAGTCTGTTATTTTTAAAACACTTACAAGAACCGTTTGTCTTCCCTTTTCTCTCAGAAGACCACATTTTTCATCATTAACAGAAATAAAATAAAGTATATTCTAACAGTACCTAAAGTTAACTTAAGCTTGAGTCAAACAGACCATTCAGGGGTTCAATCAGTTCAGACGGTTACAGACAGCAAAGCTTTTTTCCCCTGAAGCTGATGCCATCTTTCCAGCTGACATGGCTTCATGTCTGCTGTGCCATCCTCAGAACCAGAGGTGCCACGTCAGCATTAAATACAAGAAAAAGCCTCTTTTCGTCTCACCAGCAGACAAGACACAAGCAACACGAGGAGCCAGAACATTTCAGCCGGCAGAAAAGCACTGAAATTATTAAAAAACATCAATAACCTTTTTTTTTTGGTTGCAGCTATGCAAATTTAACAATTAACAGTTTTACACTAAAGCTAAATATGTTTGAAAATCTGTCTTCAACCAAAACAGATAACTGTTAAACTTCAGGCCTTATTAGGTTGTGCAACAATAGATCATTATTGTTTTATGAATACCTGCCTGCTGAGGTGTAATCAACAGAAAGAACAATGCCCTGATGTCACAGTTCTGTGTATACGAATGTTTAGGGAACCAAGGTTTGTTTTGAGGTATTGGGATTAAGGTCAAATTAGCTCTGAAAGATAAAAAGCAACAACAGTTCAAACGTCCAGTTCACAATGCAAAGCAGAAGAGAGAATAAAACACTATTGTCATAAAATGTTTCAAAAATAATTTGCTAAATTAGACATCAATAACCTTTTGGACAATTGATTCCTAATGTTGCGCTAAGTAGAAATCACTGTTTGAATGGAAATTGATTGGAGTGATGGACTAAAAAGCGGATATAGACCCAAAAGATGGAAAACAGCGTTGTTATGTCACATGCGGAATAAGTAGCTCAGTTTAACAACAATGAAAATAGCCCCAAAGTCCCTCACGTACCATCAATATGAATATTAACTAAATGAGCGCTGGTGGTGTGCTATGGCCAAAGGCAGCGGAACCAACGGAGGCTACCGTCTTAGCATTAGCAGAGCTTTAGCATTAGCAGCTAAGATTATGGGAGACAATTCAGCGCGCTTATTTTCTTTTCTTAATAAATAAATATATATATATATATATATATATATATATATATATATATATATATATATATATATATATATATATATATATATATATATAATACTATATATATATATAAATACTATATATATATATAAATACTATATATGTACACCAAATGTCTGTAGCTACTCTGTGAGCTCTCTAAACAAAGTCGGATTCCTTGATTATGCATACAATTGTGGCCAAATACGTATGACTGATTGGTTTTAGGAGTAAGCGGACATATTTTATGCAGGTTAGGGAGGGAAAATAAAGAGAAAATATAGATAAAGTAGGACTAGCTCACTTTACGCACTATGAGCACTCAAACCACTCACTGAGGTAAGCTTGCTTGCTTTAGGCCCGACAATGTTCAAAATATAGAAATATCCCTTCATTTCCTCTTAATGGGGAAATCCAGGTCTGCCAGCAGCAAAGTGAAAGGCAAATGGAAGCAAGCAGATACAAGAAAAATGTAATAAATGTATCTAAACAAAAATGTAAGAAAACGGAACTGGACATATGAAAAATAAAACTCCACAGCTATTTAAAAAAAGCTGACTGAATAAAGAAATGTGCAACTGTGTTGGGTGATTTAAGTAATGCACAATATGTGGGTGTGTTTTGTGCATAGAAAAATAACAGACTATTTACAAGAATGAAAATAAAACTGCATTTAACAGCTGGGATGTAAACAACTTCTTGAGTTTGTTGGGCGTTGTGATAAAGTCTAACAGCTGCAGGAAGGTCCAGCTATAATGGTCCCTTGTGCACCTTGGCTGTAGCAGTCTGTCACTGAAGGAGCGTTCCAGCTCTGCAACAGCTTCCTGCATGGTATGGGAAGCACTGTCCAACAGAGATGTTATTTTTGCCAGAGCCCTTCTGTCCACCCACCACTCCGAGGGGGCATCGGAGGACAGAGTTGGCCTTCCTGATGAGCTTGACTAACTGCTTACTCTCAGCTGCAGATACGCTGCTGCTCTGACAAACCATAGCATAGAAGATGGATGAAGCCACCAGGGAGTCTTAAGGAGCGCCTCATGGCTCCAAAAGATCTGTAACTGCCTGTAACTGTTTTTTTTTTCCATCCCTGATCTTCCTTCTCAGTTCTTCCTTATTTCTTGACCTATAGGGTCTCTTCTCTTTTTCTTGAGAGACTTAGATTCAGGTTGACCATGAACTGCTCCGTACACCAAAGTATTCTAGAGTCAGATGTGAGGCCACCTGCTGGACAGCCTGGACCAAACTGGGTCATCAGCGGGACAATAATCCAAAACAAAGTAGCTGATCTTCATCAGAATGAAAAAAAAGAGTTAAAATCCTGAAAAATCCATTCAAAGTACCGACGTCACACTGATTGAAATACCAAAACAAATATTAGCAAACAGAAGCAACGTTGGACACGAGAGTGGACCAAATTTTCTCCATAATAAAAATCACCTCTGAGTTTCTAGGTTCTAGGTGGTTCTACAAGCTGCTGGATCATGGGGTGTGCTTAGTTTTTCACACAGCTTTTCCATTTCTGCTTCGTCTTTGTTTATTAAACAATTAGTGTCGACTCCGTTGAGTATTTTTGTCTTGGGAATCTGGTAGAGATCAGTTTGAATTTATTAACTTATGTCCTAATAAGTAAAACCTCCAAATTTTGTTTGTACTATGACTTTGGACCCTTTGTCAAATTTCTGAACGGCAGAACAACGAAGCTCCATGAACTTGTTTACAAAGTCACGTTGAATCTTACAGCGGATAAGCCTTCGGTAAAAATAGAAGCACAGCTTCCAAAGCCCTTCACACCGGCCCTCCTCAGAGGACGAATCAGCACGGGAGGCTGGTGTGACGTTTCCTGGAGCGTGGTGGAATCACTACGCGGACACAAGGTGACGAGTGTGCAGAGTCGGGAGCGATGAAAGGGGGAGGAGGTGTCGTATTTACAGCTTTAGCGCCACGGCCGGCAATCAAACCATGCCTTAATATAGTTATGCAACAGACCCCGGCCAAACAGCTGGCTGGAAACCGTAGCCAGTTTCTGCAATAACAGAGCACCACTGTCTGATGGACAACAAAACACACACCCAGACCATCAAATCCTGACAAACAAGCACAAAACTATCCAGCTTTAGCCGACCAGTCTTTTAGTGAATTAGTAAATAAGCTTTTATCTGCAAGGCCGGTCAAAAGTCCTCCGATGGACTGGTGTCCTTCCTGGTTGTGTCACCAGAGGGGGATTAGACAAATTACCTCACTAAGTTCATGCTTTCCTCAAGCCTCATCCTTTTTTCTTGTTAATTAAAATAAAAACTGCTTGGGAAATTCATGGTAGACGGCTGTAGGCAGACTCACAGCTTTGAGGATGTCAACCGCCTCCGTGCTGAGCCAGGATGCGTAGACGATGTCCTCATTGAGGATGGATTCGAAGAGGTCGTCTTCATTTTCAGCCTCGAAGGGGGCGTGTCCCGACAGCATCTCATACAGCAGCACGCCGAGCGCCCACCAATCCACCGACGGGCCGTACATCATCTCCTGCAGGATCTGTGGAGACATCGTGTTCAATGGAGGTTTAATCTTACCAGATTAACAGATTTTAACAGATCGGCACCCTGAACATACATAAAGACACACAATATAAAAACACTAATACATAATAAAGTTGTTTTTAGCCTAAACATTCTGTTTAAGGTCATGCAATGGGGTATTCTTCAGGATATAACACCGAACTTTGACTAGGCCACTCAAAAGCCATTGTTTTGTTTTGTTTGGGACTTGCTGACGTACTTTTCATAATTCTTCAGCTTTGGTATAGAGAGCACAAGTCATCAAGGTCCTGAAACTCCTTACAATCACACCACCATGTTTGAACAGAGGTATGATTAAAAAAAAAAAGATCAGCAGTGGTTTTAGCCTTGCAGCTCTTCTTTTCCTAAGATTGGGAAATGATGTGTGGCTTTTTACACCCTTTTTACACTCATTCCACAGTTCTGGTGATTAGCAGGTCAAGCAGCACTCAACAAAATTAATCTGTTCAATAAACGTTAATTCTTCAAAACACTGTCAGGTTACTTGTTTACTTGCACCTTTCCTGAGTCATTGCAACAAAATCCGGTCCAGATATGTATTAAAAGATGCAAACCTGAATGAGAGTAAAGCTAAATCTAAGCCTACAACACGGAGATAAATAGAGTCTCAACAGCAAATTTATACCCACAATGTGAGCTTTAGTCATGTTGGATAAAGAGATCTTTCATGATCCAGACACTCTGCGGTGTTTGAAGAAAAATCTCCTAAAAATGAGGACATGGACTAAAACCACCGCTTATAACAAAAAGCAAACATGCAGCTGAATGTGCATCCTGAAGAGCGAACAGGGAGGTTTACAAGCTGACCTCACACACGCACGGCCTTCCAGTCATTCAGGAAGAAATGTTAAGTGACGAGCAAAGCGCTCGATGTTTGTTCACATGGAGGTGGTCCGATGGAAAAAACTGAGTCACGTTAGCTCAAGGATCCTGGACTCCAGGAGGCTGAAAGGAACTCATTCACACTATAAATATGAATTATTTATTATTAAAATAACAAGTTCAGAGTTTGCAGATCTTAAACAGAAATCATTACAGCACAGTTGTTTATAATAACGAATGTTAAGTAAATTTCCCAAAATAAAAAGGAGGTGAACATTTGTTTTACATTATTTCAGTCCGCTAAAAAAACAAATGGCGGAGGCACACTGACCTAAAAACATAAGGTAGGTTGTAACAATGATGGTCTATGTCATATTGTTAATCTATTATGACGTGGAATATAAGGTACCTAGAATTACTAGTTCACTTATCCTCAGACAAATAAGTTTATTCATTTGCAGAAACAAGAATATCTCACAGATGGATAACTGATGCATTTTTCCACCAAGGAGGAATGCCAGAAAAAGGCAATCCCAGAATAGCAGGACTGTGCGTCACTCAACAAGGACTACATGATAAGTTGGGACAGCTGGATGCAGGGAAACCATTTTTTTATTCCAGCTGAAAGTTTGATTTCAGTCAGAACCAGGCTGCCTCGTGGTGCCTGAGTCTGGATCCAATCCCTCTAAAACATCTTTGGAGAGACTGAGAATAATTTAGCATCAGCAGTCTCCATCCAGCATGGTTGACCCTGAGTGCTCTACATACTTTTTTAAAATGATAATTAAAAAGTGGAGCATTAATATATAGAAGAGATTTCTACAGAGGTCGGAGTTTAAAGCACGGAACCAGCAAAAAAACTGAAAGAAGAGAGTGATGGATGGATGGATGGATGGATGGAAGGATAAGTGGATGGATGGATACCCGATGGATGAATACCCGATGGATGGATGGGTGGATGGACGGATACATGGATGGATGGATGGATGGATGGATGGATGGATGGATGGATGGATGGATGGATGGATGGATAAGTGGATGGATGGATACCCGATGGATAGATGGGTGGATGGATACATGGATGGATGGATGGATACGTGGATGGATGGATGGATGGATGGATGGATGGATGGATGGATGGATGGATGGAAAAAACTTGGCAAATGAAATAAAACCAAGAAATACAAATATTTTTCCCAGCCTCCATTTTCTTTTGCAGACTTGAAATCAAGCTCCAGAAAAGGAATCATGTCTAAATCATGTTTGATTTTGGAAAATTTCACCAAACAGAAAAACAATCGTTAAAAAACAATTCTTATTTATGCAGAAACTCTGTGCTTCAGGAATAGGTTGTCTAACTGTGTGCGTTCTCCACCGATTCGTTCAGTGTGAGCATAGAAACTGACCTCAGGGGCGATGTAATCCGGCGTCCCGCAGAACGTCCCCGTGGCCACGCCCTCGAACATGCCCTCCTTGCACATGCCGAAATCTGCCAGCTTACAGTGACCGTCTCTGTCCAGGAGAACGTTGTCCAGTTTCAGGTCCCTGGAAGTGGGGGGACAAACACAGGAGGACATGACAGTCTGCTTTGAGTGGGCTCGTCGTGACGCAGCAGAGACAAACGTTAACAAACGTGAAACTCGCAGCTGCTAAAACGTCACCGTCTGCACAGCTTTCAGTCACACCACAGACCTCCTTTTACTTTTCTCTATGTTGAGGAACAAATTCTGTCTAAAGCAACAAAACAGCAACAAAAACAGCCCTTCATTCTGCGTTGTTTCATACTTGTATCATATGTGACTAAATGTAACTTATGTTGCATTTGTTTTATTTAATTATTCGTGTAATTATACATGCAGCTTTTTTTATTCAATTTAACTATCTAGAGGTAATCTTTCAAGTAAAATCTGTTGCACAGATGCAGCGACAAATGTCTTTTCTAAATGTGATAAATTACATATTTAGTCAGGTTTTGGGGAGCTCTGATAAATTTCACACTGCTTTGTCTCTGCAGATAAAGGCTCACAGGAAGAAGCTGCATCTCCAGCTGCCGGTTTGTCACCTGACACGGAGATTAAACCTGCTGAGTGTGGGCTCCTGGGCTAAGCTTTAATCTGTGATCAGATGACCCAGCATTCATGCAAAGGTCGGCGTGCAGAGGAGGCTTGAAGCTGCATGGATGAGGTTTAGAATAAGCAAAGGAAACGTTTTTACTTTGCAGAAGAGTAGATTAACAGTTCTAGGTTGCAACCTGCAACAAAAAGATTCTACGCCGCCGGAAGAGACTTCCATGAAACGAGGAGATAAAGGCAGCAGAACAGCAGATGAATGACTGACTGCTGATCCAGCACTTACTGGGTTTGGTTTAATCTGGTTTGCTTTTTCTTCTTCTTTAAGACGGTTGCGTAACATTGACTCAACTTCCCATGGTGCTCTTTCCTCTTTGTTAAAACGAGCGGCCAGAAACAAGTCCAAACCGGAGAGCGCCCAAAGATCAGGAATCCCTGAGGATTCACACCAGAGGATGACCATTTAGGCTGTTTGAGTTTACGCCGTCAGTCTTTCTGTGCTGGTATCAATGCATCCAGATGGAGATGCACCTCTAATACTAACAAATTACGCAAAATATGACCAGCAACAACGATCCTGCTACATTTACCTAAACAAGCGCGTTATACACCGCAGAGACGAGTCAAGCTAAGGTTTCTGAGCACACTGGGTCAGCTGGACGCTCTGGTACCGACAGAAACTGCAAACAGAATGGAGCCCTGATGAGAAGCAGGCTCTGAGTAACTTCAGGGTAAAAGCTCAGGGCTTAAAAATGTCCATGGAGGAGCATAGGAAATGCTGATAAATGCTCTGACACACAAATGCAACTTTTTTTTTTTCCTTCTTCTCCGCTGTGTTGTAAATTCCTTATACAAGCAGTTATATCACCATTATTGGCACCATTTAATGGTGAATATATTTATTAGTTAAATATATAGAGATGCAGTGTTTACTTATGTGTTTCTCCCTGTAGATCTGCACTCAGTGGGGTCTCCTGGGTAAACATATTTTTAGTCCAGGCACGTGAGTGCAGACTTTAAAACGAAGCCCTGCAATATATCAAAAACTTTACCTTTATCAGCTTTGGGGAGGTTAACAGCAGTGGTGGACACATTGAAGAGATAACAAACAACCTTGCTAGCTAGCTAGCTGTAGGTCGACTATACTATATATATATATATATATATATATATATATATATATATATAAATAAATAAATAAATAAATAAATAAATAAATAAATAAATAAATAAATAAATAAATAAATATATATATATATATATATATATATATATATATATATATATATATATATATATATATATATATATATATATATATATCTAGTGTGTGTGTGTGTGTGTCTTATGTAAAATAAACAGAGCCACATAGATACAGGTGAATGTGAAGGACAGATTTAGATGAGCAGCACACTATATTTAACTTTGTATTGAGGAGGCAGCTTGAGGGCTTTTCTTCTTCCCCCGCCTGATGTGCAGGCTGTAATTTCATCTCATCAATTTAAAGTAGTTTTGGGATGCGAGCTGTGTGTGGCCTGTGACAGTGGGTGCTGTGAGCGGCAGACTGCTACGGGACACATGGTTAACTAAATATAACTCTGCAGTTACTGTTTGCTCACATGATGCGCCCCCTTCCCAGCCATCATGCACTGGCAGGAGGCCCACTGCTCTGCCATCCAAGCTGCTTCAGGCAGAACCGAGAGGTCTCACTCTTTATTATCCGAGGCTGGGACGCTCCACAACACCCCTTTGGCTGTCATTATCAACATTAATGATGGGATTTTATCCTTCACATCAATACTCACTAACTTAAAGCCGTATTTGTGGAAAAAATGCACTTTAACCTTGTATAGTGATGCGTCCGTTTGCATGATTACAGAGCTTCACAATTTCAGAAAACCATGCGATTGCAATATTTATTGTACAATACTGTAGTAATGACATCAGCTGCAATAAATCCACATTTTCCTCACTTCCCCCTTTCCCATCAGTCATGAGGGATCTTCAAACTGATCTTTAGCCTCTTGCTTGCTCTCATCTGTGTCAACTGGGGGTATGACTCCAACAAGCTCAACACAATATCAGCGTACAAAGTGGGAGTGCATTTGACTTGGAATAGATTCAACTCCATTCCGCAGATACTGCCCTGACAATAACATTTTCAACAGCTGAAGCAGGCAGCGCCTTGTAAATGGCAGCAAGGCCTCAGAGAACCCGTCTAACCATGTTTGTCTTTCTCTTGACGGGTTGTACTGAAACGTCACTTTCCCCACGGAGGACGATAAAGCAATTCAGTTAACAGTTTATAATATACTGACAGTTTATTCTCAGTGCTTTGTCAACACATTGACATATTTGACGATACTTTTGCAATCTGGTCTCTCATGTAAACCATAATAGATAGAATATGACTTAACTAGTAAAAAGCAGTGAACCATATAGCAATCATGCCACTGAACCTTCTTTAGAAAAAAAAAATCTCCACTAACATTTATTTCTGACACTTATAAGTAGGACATTAGAAGACTGGATCTTAATAAAAATGAGTTCAGGTTTGTGAATATTTGTAAGTTTTCTGGACTTCACTCCACTTTCATTGTCATCTTACATAATATTGGGTTGGGGTTCAGGTCAGGACTAATTAGCAATTTAAGAACTTTTTCTTCTTCTTCAGATCCTGTTAAAAATCTGCTTTGATGGGTTCAGTGTTGCTCTATCCTCCACTTTATTCTTTACACTTTTTATTTTTTTAATCAATAAAATTATGTTTAACACCTAGAATGTGAAAACAGCCATGATTCATTAGAATGTTATGTCTACTGCAATTTTGGTCTGACTCTACTAATGTGCTTAAGAAATAGAATCCATTATTTTATTATTGGCTGTTTATGGTGAAATATTCATTAAAAATATCCCAAGCCCATTTCTGATTGGCTGATCAGCACCTGATGATGACTCCTCCCCAAGAAGCTCTAGGGATATCTGTGGACCTGAGATCCAAAAAAAAAAAGAGAAAGAACAAGAGAACCCAGCAAGAACCTTTCCCCAGCTGGGTCATAGGCTTTCCTGTCCACCCTGTTCAGATTTGGTTGCAATAAATGTTTTTATTTTCATCCTACATTGCCACGTTCATCTATTTTCAGATGGCTGCTCCACCTTAGAAATATGGCCGACATCATCTATTAAATTACTTTAAGAGAGTTTTTCTCCTTTGCATCCAACGACTCTGAATCCAGATTGGGAAACACCCAGAGATCCAAGAGCCGGTGCCAGGAGAGACCAGTACTGCTCGTTGTCCCAGCAGAATGGGAATGGTTCTGGACTTTACTTAGTTTAATCATTATTTAAATGTTCAATGTGCTAAGCCACATTTGAGACTGTAAAAAGTAGTTTGAAGAGTTAGTGTTTGTCTTTTTGGGATGGTTATTTAGATGAGGATTAATGTATGGAAATCATATTATTTCAGCAGAATCCATGTTATCGGTCAAAGCTGATGCATCTCACCCTGATTCAAAGGGCACACAAATCCAAAACATGGTTTGAAAAGACGCTGTCTAGCTTTTAAGACGTTAAAATTTTACAAACAAGTATTTTAGCTCCCATGGCAACACATAAGTTCTGAATACTTAACATGCTTTTTTTTACTGCTTCAAAGACTCTAATATCTTCTTAATATTCATCTTACAAAGACATGTTTTCTGGAAAAAAATTAAGGAAATTTCTGTGCACATATACCATAACTTTCTAGTGTGTGTGTGTGTGTGTGTGTGTGTGTGTGTGTGTGTGTGTGTGTGTGTGTGTGTGTGTGTGTGAGAGAGAGAGAGCTTGGCTCAAACCTGTAAATGATGCCTTTGCTGTGCAGGAACATCAGAGCAGAAGTGATCTCCGCTGTGTAGAATCGTGCTCGACCCTCTTCAAATTTCCTGGACTTCTGGATGTGGAACATGAGATCGCCTCCGTTCACAAACTCCATCACAAAGAAGAGACGGTCCTTTCATGAAAGAAAATAAAGACGTTAAGAACGAAATTACGACATCTAGACAGCAGCACACAGACCACAAAGGCCTCACACAGGCTGCAGGGTTATTAAGGAAACCAGCGACCGTGTGCACAGAATGAAATTACCTCAAGGATCAAACACGGCCGCTCCTTATAAATTTCACATGTCATTTTTTATGAATTTCCGTGCAGCAACTGCAAATAATGATAATAATAAGACACATAGATCTTTCTTGGCTCATTAGTGGTGACTGTCAATAAGCCCAGAGAGAAGAAAACCACTGCAAGAGGACGGTATCTTTCAAAAGTATTCCCACCCCTTGATCTTTTCTACATTTTTGCACATTACAACCACAAACCTCAGCATATTTTGTTAGAATATTCTATCAGACCAACACAAGGAGCGTAATTATTAAGTGGAAGACAATAACATTAGGTTTTTAATACTGTTTACGGATATAAATTTGAAAAGTGCTCTTTATTCTGGTTGCACTGGTTTTATTTTGGGGGGTATCATCAGTGTTATATAGAAGTCTCCTTATAAATAATCAGATTCCACTCATACATAATTTAATCTCAATATAAATCTATCTGAACATACAGCATCATGGAGACCAAGGGACCCAGAAGACAGGTGAGGAAGAAATTTAAAGGGAGAAAAAAAAAAAAAAAAAAGAAATTTAAAGTTTGAAGAAGATCTAGGTTCAAAAGCAGGACGCACTGTCTTTTAACTTTACAATTATGCAATACTTTGTGTAGATCTACCGTATAACCCTAATAAAAAACACATTTTAGGTTTGATTTGTAAAGCGACAAAATGTGACTAATACCTATGGATAGACTGTAATTTGTAATAACTTAGCTCTGTTTTGTGCCGATAATAAGCTGTACTTTTATTAGAAAAAAATATTTTTTTACAACGTACCTTCAAAAAAAGTGGGTAAAATAATTAACAGTCTAAGTTATTCCTAGCACATTTTAACACTTATAGAGATAAGAAAAACCTTTGTCTTGGTGACAAAATGCGGCGTTGAATAACTAATGTCACCTGTGGCCGCCTCTGCAGACGTAACCACAAGCTTTACTCATTTCCTCCGTTTCTTTTTCCACACCAGTAAACACACATTTACGCACATACAAGTCAAATTTAACTCCGTTTGCATGAGGCGATTTCACAACATGAAGGTCTGCGGCGATTACCAGGAAAGAGCTGATACAGATAAAGTGCCGAAGAACCCGAGAGGAAGGTGGAGGAACAATCGTACCTCCAGATCAATTCTTCTTGGTAGAAAGTAGGTCAGGAATGCTTGAAACATCTAAAGGAGATTATGAGCATCCTGTGTCTAAAGTCTCAGGAGCAGCTCCTCTACTTCAGACTCAGAGGGATGGAAATCTGCTGCCACCTGCTGAGCAGCTCAGAAAATGCAGGCTTAAAACTTAAAAAGATGGCATTATATGCATGACATTAAATGACTTCATTGCTGCATGTTCTAGATGCCATTAGGATTGATGTAAATCTTTGTCTTTGTCCTCCTCCGTCATCACAGCAAGTTGCCTTCTGACGGGAAAGAAGCGGCGATCTTAAAACACGCCCGAGCTGCGAGTCACACGTTACATTTCTAACATTTTCAGGAACTAGTTTACATTCTCACAGCTGTTTTTATGTTATTTTATTTTATTTATCTTTAGAGCTGTAACAGGTGGGACCAATCTTTCTTAATGTTCTTTAATTTATAAATGTATTTAATTTTTAGTTAGCATTCATAATAACTGTAATGATATTTCTTACTAGTATAACAAAAATTCACGTCTATTCATGTCCTTTTGTTCTATCTGACAATATTTATTGCTGATTTATTTTCATGGTTTCAAATACTATCTTAAACATCTTTAAAAAAAATTTATGCTACCGCTGCATTTATCTCTCCAGGATAGAGTAATTAATCCATGCGAAGAAGGGATAAATCCATGATTAATGCTGGAGACGGGGCTGGAAATTCTAGTAAAGTAAGTAAAATAGATTTTATTTAAGTAGCACCTTTCATGGGTCAAAAATCACAAATGCTTTACAATATAAACAAGCATAAAAAACACATAATATAAAATTAACAACATATGGCGTAAAACTAGCTAAAAGCCAGTCTGAACAAAGGAGTCTTCAGCCCCGAATTCTTCATCCTCTATGGCTTTAATCTGTGTTTGTGGATCCACTAACAGCCTTTGACTAGAAGATCTGAGACTGAGAGGAGAGCTGTATAGAGGAAACATAATTGTAAAATTCCCTTATATAGGACATTTTTTTGACCAATCTGTATAATCTGATTGAATTTGACTTTGGAAAGTGCCTTGAGATGACATGTTTCATTAATTGGAGCTATATAAATAAAATTGAATTGAATTGAACTGTAGGACTCTACAGCGATAAAGGCTGGGGCTTCCCAGCACAGGGCTCTAAGTAAAGACTAAAATTTTAAAATCAGTTCTAACATGTTGCAGTAGCCAAGGAGAATAGATTAAAACTGGAGCATGGTCTCTTTCGTGTGTTGGTTTAAATCTTTGCAGCAGCATTCTGCACTGACTGGAGACGGTCAACATCGTTCTTATTCAAAAACAGAAATCCTGACGAGATGAGATAAAAGCGTGAATAATCATCTCTAATCCAGTTTTTGACACCAACGTTTGAAGCTCAGAAATGTTTCTTATCTGAAAACCAGTTGCTGATTAATCCACAAGGATGGATTTCATTAAACAAGAGTTTTGACGCTCATGCTGCTACCTGGAAGCTGTTCATAAGGTAAGTTTATTCATTTAGCAGTTTTCAGTTCATCCTGCCCTTTTCTGTCCAATCAGCAGTCGGCACTACCTCCATGTCACTGTGTGATACTAGCCAGACGACCTCAGCCGAGGGACTACAAAAGCCTCGCTTAGGTCAGCCACATAACTGCCCTGAACTCTGAACGGATTTACAGCAAGTGGAGCTCTGAGACGTGTGTGTGTGTGTGTGTGTGTGTGCGTGCGTGCGTGCGTGTGTTCACGCTGCACTGACCGGTGTTTGGAAACAGCAAAAGAGCTGTGTCAGGTACGGGTGGCAGCGGGCCAGCGACAGCACCCGCTTCTCTGTCATGGTGCACTCGACGTCGTCGTCCTGCAGGATGATGTCCTTCTTCAGCACCTTGATGGCGAAGACTCGATCTTTGCTCTTTAGTTTCGCCAGCATCACCTGCAGACACAACATGGTCACAAAGCCGCAGCGGGCAAATCCCTCAGCACCGCTCAGTCGGTATGATTTTCTTGGATTGCTGGTACCTACAGAACTGAACTGATTTTTGGAGCAATGACAATTAATCTTTAGGTTTGAGAAGACAAATCTTCAAAATAACTGTCTGTACTAACTGAGGTATGAGGTCAAAATCTGTGCCTCCGGACCGCTTTAAACAGATATTTGCAAAAAAGCCTCTATAAAAAAGGGACATGTGACATTTTTTTACTATTTCCAGGCGATTTCTAAGTAACAATTATATCTGAATTGCTATCTTTAACGTTAACGTTAAGAACTTTTCCCATTATTAATCCAGGTTATTCCCACCTTGCCGAAGCTGCCCTTGCCAAGCACTTGAAGGAAGGTGAAGTCGGAAATTCCCAGCCGAGGGGTCTCTGGTTGAACCTCTGTGATCGTACTCTCTCTCCTCTCAGACGACTGCCGAACTGGCTCCCTAACCTGCAGGAAAACATCCAAGTGTTTACAAGATCCACGTTTCGTGCAGGAATAATGTAGAGTAGCGTGGAAACAGTGAAGTCTTTCTACCAAGGTGTTTCGTTTGGAGAGTCCTCCCGCCTGCAGACCCATTTCTGCGAGCTTGTTGGCCAGTTCCACGCTGTTGACTCCGCAGTTCGGGGCGACATTGCCTTTACAGCGGATGTGAACATTCATTTTGCAGACTTAAAGAAAAGGAGGCAAGAAGGAGAGGAATTAGACAAAGCCGAGATAAAAGGCGCAGTCAAAGATCCCCTCTTGCAGAAGCAATGGTTCCCCCCCCAGGCTTTTACTTTTGCAGTGCAGGCCCTGTCGAACTATTCCCCACAGCAGCGAACCACAGTGGTCACAGAAGGTAGGAGACTTGTAGTTGTGGATGTTGAACTTATGAGGGACATTGATGCTGAAACCTTGAGTTACATCCTGCAAAGAAACAACGGAGACCCTAAATCAACTAGTACAGGCTGGTTTATACATCTTATGTACAGTCAACTCCAAATTTAAATCTGAAACTAGATGTTTACGTTCGCTGTGTAAAAAGTGAGATTTTATTCCTGTTTTAGGTCAATTATGATTACCAAAACTAACTTTATTTACCAAATGTCAGCTTCCATTAATATTTGATAGAATGGCCTTTTAAGCTGTATGGCAACTCAGATGTTTTGGGCGTCTGTTCACAGTTTCTCTCCACAGTTTTTGTGATGGACACTCCTAAGCGTCGACTTTGTAGCTAATTTAGCGGTATGCTTAGCGTCACCGTGCAGCTGAAAGAACAACACGCACAAAAGCTTCAACTTCCTGGCTGATGTCTTGAGCTCTTGTTTCAAAACTTCCACAACTTGTTATTTCTTAACGGTATTATCTATTTTGTGAATTTCACCAGTTCCAGGTGCAGCGAAGCGTCCAAATGACATTATGCTGCCACCCCCGTATTTCACAGCTGGGACGGTATTCTTAGGCTTGCTAGGTTCCCCCTTTTTCCTCCAAATGTAATGATGGACGTGGCAAAACACAAAAATGTTAGTTTCTTCAGACCACAGGAGATTTCTCCAAAAATAAAGGTCTCTGGCCCATCATACATTTACAAAGTGTGTTTTTTCCATTTTGCATTTGGAGGAATGGCTTCTTCCTTGCAGAGTGGCCTTTCAGCCCACATTGATATAGGATTTGTTTGCCTGAGGATAATGAAGCTCTATTAGTAACTTCAGCTTCACAAGGTCTTTTCCTTTTGTCCTGGGGTTAATTCACACATTTCACAACAAGATGTGTTCAACTGTGGGACACAGAACCCGTCTCCATCCTTGACTGCATAACAGCATAAACATATGAGTATTTGTGAAGGAGAGCGCAACACCAGAGGATGAACCAGACTTGTGAAGGGCCACATTCTTCTTCCTGATATCGTTTGATGCCACACAAGGAAGTAGTGCATTTAAAGTACTGCCTTAAACATTTTTCTATTTACCTTTGTTGTATATTTTTTACTTGAAATATTTTTATTGAGAGAAAAGTGAAAGGGAGGTCAAATTCTTTGTCGTATGAACCAACATGACTTTTTAACAGATTCTGATATACAGCCACAGTCGGGCCTCCAATTAACCCAAATATTTTTGAATTAACATCATAGTGGATGGCATCATCACCATCATCATCTTGGTTTTTATAGATTTATTTCAAAGGCGTAGTCGTTTTTGTGAATGTAATATTTTAATTTTAAAGAAAGCTATAAAATAGTTCTGTAGGAAAATCGCATTATTCTGGCATTTAGCATATAGAAATATTTCAGGCGACCCTAGCCGACCTAAAACGGGGACAATTTTAAACCGCTTTAATGTGAAAGAAAAAGAAAAAGGGTTATGGGTAGGGCTAGACGTTAATTCAATAACGATATATATCGATCAATAGATGTGTGGTTCAATAGTAAAAAAAGGGGTTAATAAAAAGCTCAATAGAAGAACATTTTTCCTTCCTTTTGCATTCTAGCCTAGCATATAGTTTAATGCTACAGTCTTTACATCGTCCCAACCAATCACAAACCCAGACGCAGATAAGCTCCGTCACCACCAAGCTTCAAAGAGTTCAGACAGCATGTGTTCTTTTCTTTCTGTTTTTAAAATTTACAGCTTTTTTGGTTAAAGGCTTGCGTTTGAATTCAGTGTTCTTTATTTAAAAATAGGTCATCAAGCAACAGCATAAACCGGGCAGGGCTTGACTTAAAATATATTATTTGATAATTATCAATATCGATCAATCTGATTTCTATTTTATCGATATGCTTTTTTTCTATATCGTCCAGCCCTAGTTAAGGGTCTTCATTGCTGTGTATGTAAATATCGGCGTCTAACTGTATTTGCGCCTCTGGTCAAAGTGTCCAAAAAGCCTTAAAGACCTGACGCACCACAGAGAGCGTTTAAATTACTGTGCATGGTGCTGGTTTGCTAGTTCAGGCTCTCACACAACATTTGTCCTGATTTCCTCCTCCTCATTTGATAAATAAGCATCTAAATCTCCACCTTTCAAACTCAGAGCTGCCTACTTTCATATCCCTACTACTACTTGTCCTGCATGGCCCCAGTTTTATGCAAAGTTTGGTTTCATTTAACATCATTGCTCTTCAGCAGCTGTCTGCCTTCCACACCTATTAATTTTTTACATATCGACTTCGGAGATACAAATGAACAGACCTATTGTGAGCTACAAGCTCAAACAGACCCTTAAAAGGAAACAAATGTAACCTTGCTAATACATATATGTCCCTTTTCTGGATGTGTGTGCTTCAGTCAGATGAGGCTGAGAACAACAGCTTTCCTGTAAGTGGGACGTTATTTTTGCCTTCGCTTGATTAGCTCAGAGTTATCGAAAACCAGAGAAACTTTTGCTAGTTACCAAATATACAGTCACACTACTGATGGGTGTTTTTACAGCGAGAGAAGAAAATGCAACAGAAGCTAATGTGGGAAAGTTTAGTGAAGTGCGTCGTTCTGGCTCAGTGGTCGGCTCAGACAGAAACAGGAAGCTGTAAAAGGCTGCTGATCACTGCAGGTGCTGAGGGGGTAAACTTGCATGAGTGGGAGGGGGCTGCTATCATAGGACATCCTGTATCAATGTAAAGTCTCTTAAAAGTATTTCTAACCTCACCGTTGTCACGAAGATAAAAAAAAAAAAAAAAAAAAAGATGAAACCCTGCAGTTACCTTCTCTTTTGTTGACTTCTTCATGCGTGGACACACGGTTACAACCAGCTGGTGGCATCGTTTATGAACTACACACGTACACACTGAAAAGACGCACACGGTTACAATCACGTCTGCTTCAGCAGTGAACTGTGTCAACCAAACATGGAGGAAGACGAGCCTGCACACCTTGACACTGGTAACCTTGTTTTCCAAACACGCCCCTGAAACAGAGGAGAAGACACGGTTAGGTCTCCGCCAGGAGGACGAGGTAGCACAGGACGGACTCGGTGTGGCCGGTGGGTCTCACCAGATGAACTCCTTGCAGTGGAAACAGAAAGTGGGCTGACGAAGGAACGTGGACATGAACTTGTGCCCGTTGACCTGGTGGATCCGTCGCCGCACGGCGCCCTGCCGCGTCCTCGTAAACTGTTTGTGGGTGTTCTCTTTTATCACGGCGACATCTGCAACAACAGCAGAGGAAGGCTTTGGGAACTAACGACGGGAAAAACACACTGAAATGTGCTTCTTATGTGTGACACGAGTAGCTCGCTGTAGCAGAAACAGGTCTATTTGTAGTTCAGCTAGGAAGTTTCGTTTTGCTTTATGCTTGTTTGAATTTCTGAGATAAAGAGCTAAGCAGCTTCCTAAAATGTTAAAACTGAAGAAAGAGTTGAAACCAGAGCCAGTCCTAGGTTATACGTGGCCCTAAGCCGAGGATTTGGGGGGCTGGAGGGCACCAGCCAGCAAAGCAACACTGACCTCCCATTTACAGTGTACACATTTGACTTTATTTAATATGTTATTTTTGGATCCCACATTTAGCACGACTTGTGTAACAGTAGCCAGTGATGAATTGTTTTGAATGCAGAGCTTCTTCAGATTTTCTATTTTAAAATCCAACCGTGTGTCCAACATGTTTTCACCATTTTTGTAGAATTTTTGAACAGGTAATGACCAAAAATTTATCTTCTTCTGAATAGGCCACGTGTCTTGGGAACAAGGGTGTGTCTACCACGTCTCGACCAGGGAAGTGACTTTCCCATGATGTCACCATTTCATTTGTGTGTTTTTTCATCTTTAAGGGTCGGCTGATTATCTTGAAGTCAAACTGTAATGCTCTATAAGTGCAGCAAAGTTCTTAAAAGGTTCTGCGGAAGAGTTTATGGTTCGCTTTCCAACAACCTGAGAGGACTAGTCAGGGCAACATTTTCACGGCGTCATAGCTCATTAATCTCTGACCCCTCCCCTCTTTTATTGAGAGGTTTTATGAAGGAATGTAGTGCGTAGTGACAGTTTAACTACACAATTCATATTTATTCCTTGTTGCCCTGATATCACCAAATTAATTTATTTACAGCCGTTTAAAACGACAAGCAGTGCTTGCCAATGCTTTCTGATCATAATCAACTCATCCATCAAGCACATCAGCAACACAGCTTTTAGGGAAAGATGTACTTGTTTCTGTGTCCATTTAACATGAAATATTCCCTGCATAGATTCTAATAAAGCTTCTTGCATATATAAATCAAGCGGAGCACTATGGCGAAAGCAGTAAGGCTCTGCTTGTGAAAGTAAAATCTGTTGGGCTCTTTTTGGCATTAATATAACAATACTTATTGCCACATTGCCAGACAGAACACGAAAAAAAAGAGAAAGATGTACCAACACCACCGTGGAAGGGTTAAAGAACCGAGTCGCAAACGGTGTTTTTGGATTCAGTGGAAAACAATCAGCTCTGATCTTAGGTCACAGCAGCAAACTGACCTACTTAAACTCAAAATAAACTGTGGGCAGATAAGCGGGAGTCAGCTAGTTTTATTCTGAAGCTAATCCAACATTGTATTGAGGTTGAAGCGCAGTGTTTCTATAGTTTTTTTTTTCCTATTTCACAGTTAAGAATATGGACTAAATTACGGAGTATTAAAGATGTTCAATGTTTTGGTTGGTTGCTGCTCATCCATGAGCCTCCGTCCAGCTCCTGAGTAAAGTGCCTCTCTCCTCTGGCTCTGTTTGTGCCAGTTTTTGGGACCAGAGCTAGAGCTTGGGGTGGTGGAAACACAAAGAACTGGTGCTAAGGCAGCACTTGCCCAGTTTCAAGTAATTGTATTTGTCGCCTTTGATGCCCTCCTGTTCTAAATATACGTAGAACGAGTTTTGAATAGGTGTCCTGGTGGCATTGAGACACCTGGAGATGGGTACCACCCCCCACCGGCTCTGCAGGGATTGCTGAACAATAGAAAAAAGATATTTTAATTAACAAAACCTTGCACATCTGATTGTCGAAAAATTTCAATAGCAATGAATGATAAACTAAATCAAAATTCACATTACAGCAGGCATGATTTTGCCTCTTTGGCATGTCTGATTGCACCGGGATAGGATACAGCCAAAGGATGCTTTGGAAGTGTGAAACCATTAGAATATCATCGCCTGGTTCACGAGACTAAATGGATTTAGACAAGCAAAACAAAAGCCATAGCATCATGTGGTAAAATAAACTGTAAATACGTGTGGCTAATGTTTTAAGTTGCATAGCCTCTTTGCATATCTACATGTCACAGACTTGCCGCCGAGTCGTGAAAGTATAGCAGAGCTGCCGGAGAGATGAAAACCACATGAGCTACGGAAACCTCCATGCTGAGCCCACACTCTGCCCTGCCAATAAAAGCTGTGATACTTTGAAGGCAGGTGTTAATTTGAGCATAAGTACAGCCTCCATGCATGTAGCAACTTTATATGCAGAATTTGTATTTCTGGAGATGAATACCCAGCAAAAGTTGTTAAAAAAATAATTTGAGATTTTTTTATACGCGATAAAAAAGAGGTACTGAGCCTTCTATCATTAGCCACATATAAACCCATATCTGTGTAAAAGCTTTAAACAAACCCCCAAATTCCTTTAATGTTTGTTCCCAAGCAGACAACATCCTGTAATCTTCAAATGATCTGGATTAACAGTTTCTCAGGATTTCTTTCTTTCAAAGTTTTTCTTAGACTAATGGCTGCTTTTTAAAAACATTTCCAGTCTTTTTATTGACCAGTTTCAGTTTCTTGATTCTGCCCTATAAAAGCTGCAGAACTCACCACATGAACCAGTGTTGTCTCCACACATAAGAGACCACTACTATTTAGCATAGACACAATGTTAAATTGGATATTTAGTCACTTTATGCTTGAATTTGTGTAATTTTCATCTTTAAAACAAAGCAATGTCAGTAAAAGAAGTATTTCCTCATCAAGCTGAGCCCTAAAAAAACAGCTGAAAACTGTCAGAACATTTGATCAGCTTAAGGGGGACGCATCTTTCAGGTCCTGCATCAGACCTTTGCTTCCTGTTTCTGAAAGACTTTCAGACAACGAAGTCCTGACTGGGTATTAACTAAAGTGAACTCCTGATTTCCCTTCTTGGTTTCACTGTAAACCTCCATTTAGCTATGTGGTCAGTCTACAGTCCTCTTTAATAGTCACAGCCTGCAGGACGGTGATATTTATCCATTGAATGTGAGGTTTCCCCAACAGCCTGAATGCTTTTCACCCTTTAAAATCAAATGTTTGCTGTGAGAGAGAGACTGTATCGGCTGCTGCAGTTCCTTATTTGTGTCCGTTCTGTGACCTGCTCTGCACACACTGTGCTCAGGCCGCTGTTGTTTTGGGGAAGAGCAGCTGAAACACTTGTCATTTAGGTTTATGGCGCGCAACACAAAATGCTGATCTTAAAAATGTCGAGAACGCATTCCGACACCTTCTTCTTTTACACATTTTGTTATGTTACGACCACTAACTCCAATGTTTTTCATTGGGATTTTAGGTAATGAATAATTACATTAAAAATAAATAAATAAATAAAACATTTGTGCAATGCATTCAAATTGATCCCTTATTCCTCTGATAACCCTGTAAAAAATCCAGGGTACCACTTTACAGTAAGGCTCCCCTTATAGATGACTAATAAATAGTTTATAGATATGTCATTAAGTAATCTTTAAATACTTTATAACTCATAAGTGTTTATTGTTCACCAATTAAGGCAAGCAAACGACAAAGCTGACTGGGGTTTTTGCCAAATAGTGAGCCTAATCTTTTCAACTATATATTTCATTTAGAGTTGCTTTTATTAAACAATTCATGCTAAGTTACAGCCTTGTAAACACAAACCGGTCAGTTTTATCTCTTTAATGCCGAATAAACACTTATAAATGAGTTATAAAGGGTTTACAGATTAATTAATAACATTGAAACATATGAAACATTGTTTTAATCTTAACCAAAAGGCCACGGTTAGACTATGGTAACTCTGGTGGATATGCAGAGAGCCACAGCTCAGGTGGCTCAAAGCTCAAAGCTAACACTGGGTTAGGGTCAATGGTGAAGCATGGGGGTGGCAGCATCATATTGTGAGGATGCTTTGCAGAGTTTAACTTTTAAATCACTTTTCTTCTACTTTGCAATTATGCATCAAAAAGAAATCTAAATAAAATACACTGAATTTTGTGGTTGACACAAAATGTGGAAACGTAATTGTGTGTAAACACCTTTGCAAGACAGTATGACGTACAAGAACAACCCTTTCTCTGAGTTTAAATAGTGGCCAAACTATCAAGAAGTAGTTATCAAAACAGAAAGTAAACATGCTAATGTTTCAGAGAACTTCTCCATAATAAAACATAATTAGCTGAAGCAAGACAGGAGTTTATTGCAGACAGTAGCTGAATGTGTCAAATCAGATTGCAGCTCTAAAAAAATTAAAGCTGTCCTGCAGAAACTTATACTAGAACGTCCAGAATGTTATTAGAGCGAGTGCAATACAAACACAACAATAATGTGGACCTTTAAAGGTGCAAAATGCAAGTTTTGAAGTTTTATTTATTTTATTTCCCATACATGCCCTTAAAATTGCCTGACGTGTAAAATTAGTTATGCTCTATTTGCCGCTGTAGCATCTATATGTTGGATTAGTTCATGAGAGTGATTTGAATCCTCTGGACGTGTGTGACGCTCTGCATGCTCTCGTTCACTGGCTACTTTGTCGAGTCTCCACCGTCATCGATGCCTTACCGAGAAAATACAGGCTAACTTCAATATTTAGAACTTTCTTACCTCAGAAGACATTATGACTCTGAACAAAAGACCTGAGCAGCTGCAGCTGCAGTTGCAGATGCGTTTTCTTTTCTCCCATGTACGTGCACCACACAGGTGTAATTTCAACTTGTCGCCAGAGGGGGCAGATATCTGCAAAAATCCTGGAATTGACGCTATGATCCTTTAAACTAGTTATTTTAATGCATTTTTACACAAACAATTTCTTATCAAGACATCCCTGCCTGGATACTGTTAACTTTCTTTAAATAGCTGTTATTTAGGCCCGAGACTGCTATTGCTCCCCACTTTTCCACTTTAATAACTTTGAAGGCAAATAATCCACATTATGTCCGTGCGAGCTACAACTACTGGATAGAAAAATCAATGAAAATTTATCAAAAGTCTTTGTAAAAAAAAATTAAAGAGCTGCAATAAAGCTAGAAGAAAGGAAGTCTGGCTCTTGGAAAGTAATATTTATTTATTTTTTAAAACTGGGGTGTTTCTGTGGCTGACACCTTATTAGTACATGCTATTTTTGGGACACTTCAGAGTGCTGCTGAAAAGAAAATTATTCAAATTTATTTATTTTTTTAATTCAAACCAAGCAGAACATGAGCAGAAAAGAGGAGGAAGTTCTATTTAGGGAGCATAAAATAAAAACCCAGAAATATGGTGCAAGTAATCAGAACGGCCCAGCACGCAGCTCAACTTCTGCTTTATCACCCCTACAAGTCACTTCCACCCTTCTGATATAAACTGCTTTTTCATGGTGTTCATGTCCATTTGTGTGTGTGTGCAAGAGCTTCGAAACGTTCTGGAAAATTAGCTGAAGCATACATGCTTCATGTAGGCATACACGCAGAAGATATCCTCTGGGATGTCAGAAATAAGAACTAAAGGCCATCACCCTACCATCAGTGAACGATCCAGTGAGCGTAATGAGGACGTAGACCTTCCCCTCTGGTTCCAAGTCCATCTGCAGACACATAAACACAACATGCCATTATTTATGAACCCTCAAACAGGAAGAGGAAAAAGAAATGCATATCAAGCTGGATTACAGAGGCCTATTATCAAAGCCTATTCCATTTACAACACAGATTATATGTGCTTCAGATAGCTGAGCCAGTCAGGTACAATAACAGATGGTGCCATCTGCTTCAGGGCTTTGGTCTCAGGAGACGCTCTGTCACAGCATAGTTTCATTCCGTTGAGTCTACATAACATCGAAAGAATCTGAGGGCTTTCACAGGAAGGCAGCGCGACAGGTCCGGCCGGTCGGGCAGGTGGCAGTGATCTCATGCGCATGGCTGGAAGTTTAATCATCACAGGCGTGAGTATCAATTTAAAGGAGGACAGCGACTGGCTAGCAGGCAGGCAGGAGAAAAGACACTTCCTGCCGAAACCACTGAGTGGAAACTTAGGTCACTGTGCGCATGAAACGACATCTATTTATGTTTGATACACCCTTCCTGGAAAAAACACAAAACCTGACAGGGCACAAACAGAGACATGTGGAGCATGAAAGCAACACACAGGAGAGGCGCCGGCTGACTTGATGTAAAAACATGTTTGAAGGAGGCGTTTTCCCTTCGGTTTAAGGATCTCTGCTCCTGTTTTCAGTCACATGCTCACATTCGCACTGCCAGTCTGAAGTCTAGACAAGAAAATGTGCTCTGAGGGACTTACACCCTAAACAGACTGCTATCTGGAACTGGCCTCCTCTGGCAGGAAAGGTTTGTGATGTGTGCCACTCATTACCCACTGCCCTGCCCTGGTACAGGTAATGAGCTGAGGCCGGCCTTAGGAGGACACAGAGTTTCAGGAAAACTTTGGGGCAAACAAATGTTAATATCAGACAAAGCAACGTCATTTGCCTGGTACTGTGTAAAAAAAATATATATATATATACATTAACCCTTTGTTGAATTATGAACTTAATGTGATTCATTGGATTTTTGGAGACCTGATATCAGTTTTATTAGCCAAAAGCAGACCTGATTGAAGCCAGAGCCTTTTGAATTTCCTAAAAAAAAAAAAAGAAAAACTTACAGAAAACTGCAAAATAGCCAAAACACTGAGTTCCTTTAAATCAAGACTGAAAACCCACCTGTTTAGAGGTGCCTTTGACCCGTAATAACGGGAACATTGACTATCAAATTTGATGTGTATTGATGTGTTTCATTTGACATGATTTAATGTTTGTTACTGGTCTCACAACCGGTGAACATTTCGATGTGTTTATGATGTTTTTTCATGATATAGCACTGTGAACCGCCTTGCTGCTGAAATGTGCGATGCAAATAAAATTGTCTTGGATCAGAAAATCGCCTTTTATAGGACCTGTCTGACAACATGGAGATGATGGAAAATCTCAAAAAGCAAAACATAATGTCCTGATCTAAAGAAATTCCAGAACAGATTGGAAAAACGTCACTGACATAAATCAGTCTGGAAAGAGTTACAAAGCCATTGCTTTGGCTTTGGGACTCAAGTGAATCATTGTGAGAACAATTATCCACAAAACCTTATCAGGATTTGCCAACTGAACAAAACTGATGTCAAAGATGCTGCGTTAGTGTGGTGGTCTGCGACTGATTTACTGCTTTAGGACCTGGACGGCTTTCTTTATTCAGGGGAGTGATAGATTTTCAATTCCATTGTGTTTCATTTCAAAAAAGCACGAATCATCTCAGAGTGGTTTCTTGAACATGTCAGTGAGTTCACTAAACTCACACGGCCTCCACAGTCACTAGATCACAATCCAATGCACCACCATTGGGATGTAGTGGAACGGGAGATTCACATCATGGATGTGCAGCTGACAAATCTGCAGCATCTGGGTGATGCTATCATGTCAATATGGACCAAACTCTCTAAGGAATGTTTCCAGTACCTTGTTGAATCTCTGCCACGAAGGATTAAGGCAGCTCTGAAGGCAAAAAGGGGATCCAACCTGGTACTAGCAAGGTGCACCTAATAAAGTGGCTGGTGAGTGTAGAGCAGAGGACAGTGAGCAGCTGTGCCAGTGGAAAACAAGGTGGTGTTGGTGTCGGGGTGGTTAATTTCTACCACGAAGAGAGAGAGCTGCCACTTTTATGAATTACAGTAGCTGGTAAGGTCCAAACCGAAGTCGTTGTGCCTAATTTGTGGTTACTGTAGGAAAACTCAGAACCTTAAGAGCTGCATCACAGAGGTGGAAATCTTTAAACAAGTCTTAGACGGAGGTAGGTGGGTGGAAAATGTTGGGGGGTCGTTTTTAACCTAGTTTCAGTTTCTGTGCTTTAAAAAAAAAAAAAAAAAAAGATTGCTGCTTCTCAACTCACGCCCACAAAGACTTTAATGGGGAATCAATGAAGACGGGGGCGATGCGATGTGAAGTGTGGAGGAGTAAAATAACTAAACACCTTGAAGGTGTCAGAGTGGTGGAGTTATCTGAAGGCAAGAGGTGACAGAAGCTGACCTTTAGGTCCGAATGTCAGCAGTGAAGAAAAAAAAAGTGTTTCAGAACGAATCATGAATTGAGTAATATATATAGAAATTCTGACAAAGCACACTGCTGTGACCACTACGGGTTGGCGAGGCTGAACAGAACCCCATGTTCCGCACAGTGTGCGTGGAGGAGATGGGAAAACATGATGTTTGGGAGCAGGAGACGATAAGGAGCAAGCTGGGCAAGAGTCAACAGAGACAGAGAGCACTTGGCTGCGAGCCTCTGAGAAAATGATCAGCAAGTGGGGGAAAAAAAGTGCGATAAAGAGCAGAGTGGGCGTGTGGAGGCTTGCACCTCATGTATGAAGAGAACCAGCCGCAGCTCTTCGTCTGCAGAACAAAGCACCAAAAAAAGCAGCCCATCGTAGCTCAGATCTAGCAGATAGCAACCTCAAGCTTTGGCCTTGAAGTGAGAAAGACATTTGCAGACCAAGTTCCAGTTTCACATCACTTCCTCACAGCCAGCAGGGTCCTAATTTGTGTGTTAAATGCTATTTTCTGTTAAAACCTTCCTCCGCTGGGTCACAAAGCTGCATGCATCTCTGACTTCTGCATAAAGTTGATCAGTTTCTAGAGATTGTGATTTGAATATTTGTTAAATTTACATTTTTAACAATTAATGAAGGAAAAGCTTTTGCTTACGTTTACAATTATTTTTTTTAACCTTGCGTTCCACCAGTTAGACCTCACTGGGCAGCATTTCTGTATGTGTGTCTAATGACACTGCAGCCTTTTGTGGTCGTGCTTCACGGATATTTTAGAAGAAAAACTGTAAATGTGAAAGAGTTCTGCATGCAGAGAGTGTTTTGGTGTTGCACACAGACAGAGAGAGAGAGAGAGAGAGAGAGAGAGAGAGAGAGACGTGCAGCCGCTCCAGGCTTCAACAGGTTCAGCTTACACTCCTGCAGTGGCTGCAGGTCCTGGAGGGACGAAAGTGCACAAAAAAAAAAAGAAGAATAAGAGGGAAACTCCAGTCTGAAGAGTTCATTTCAAGACGCGAGCGAGACCATTTTGGTTTTGGTCACTTTCCCTGTCACCCCCCTCATGCACAGAAACAGCTTCATGTCACTGATGCTCAGAAATAATAAAGAGCTCATTTTAAGCTTCGGTAAATAAACCGATTTTGCCTTAGAATAAAAGGATTGGTGTGCAGAGTGAGGGTGGGCTGCTGCAGGCCTGGACCATCTGCACGCTCATGTACTTTTGCCACGCTTCGGCAGCGCTAACGCGTCGCCACACGTGCCGTCATGTGCGCTCCCATGCTGCGTTCGCCGCCGATTACAGTCAAAGCCTCTAAGCCAATAAATGAAAGACACGAAACGTCCCCGGAGAGGCGATGGCCTGAGATGCGTCCGTTGAAGCCTTCTAACGTTAATACGTCCCTCCCTCAGAGACTCCGGGCACAAGGCAGACCTGTTGTGTCTGCATAGGGAAGAACAGGGGGAAAGTTTCTCAGTGGGATCTGTTGTGGAGATCATCCTTTAAGCCCTCTGATCTGCTCTGAAGTAGCTTCAAGCACTTAGAGCTCAAACAAGGAGACACACAAACCCCGTAAGCTGAAATATTTCAGCGCAATCCTTAGATCTGGAAGTTGAAGCATTATTTTAGCAGTAAATAGTTATTTTTCTGTTTGTGTAATTTCACGGTTTTATGCTTGCAGCATCAGCCATTTTGCTCCACGTAGTGGTACTGCACAACATATAGGTAAACATGTCATCCTCCCAACATCAATATAGCCAAAGGACAGTTTGAAACGGAATATTTGTTGCCGGTTATAGTTGGCGTGTCAGGATTTCCCACTTTGCATGAAAATAAAGGGTTCAGCCTCACTGCAGCCACTGGGCACACCCGTCAGAGACGACAGAGGTCACAGACAGCGCGTCGTAGTGATGAGAAAACCCATGGGGACGTTGATTCATGACAACCAGTATCATCTGCAATATTAAACCATGGTATCGTCAATGCAAGAGCTTCTAATATGGTGCATCCCTGCAACATGGCTGCGATGCTTGATCTGGATGGAAAAGGTTTTTGCTCGACTGCAGGAACCGTTCAGATACGTTTTTTTTTATACCAATCTTCATCTTCTGCTCCACTTCTGTGGCACCACGTGCTTTTCCCCAGGGAGCCTGGCTGCAAATGTTTAACTGCAGTTCTGTCCTCGTTACTCCGTTAAGTACTTTTTTAGAAAAAAAGAAACCCCCCGAAAACAGGGAACTGATACATCTTACTTAAATGAGAACTTTTTGCAGAAGCTGGTTTGCATCTCTCAGGAGAAAGTGCTCCAAAAGTGTTCCAAGAGAAGGCTGTGAATTATACGGGCTGACAGCTGACGGCTGAGAGCCAAACTGATTGGAGGCGATTTAGGGTGGGTGGTGAATTCCTGTGTTTCTGTTTTATCGATAGAGGTGATTGTTAAAGACGCCAGGAGGAAGAAACCATCTGAAGTCAGAGACTCATTCGGCCCTAAGATCACGACACCCTGTCAAAACATTGGTCGTTCTCTGTGGCTTCAGTGTTACACATCTCCATCATTAGGCATTAAGAAAATGTATTTAAATAATAAACATTCACATTCTGGTGTCCAATCATATGCTTCAGAAGAGTACTATTGGACATCACAGCAGACTGGATGTACATCGCACTGGAAGGCCCACCCCCGAACTGAACGAGGACCCAAAAGAACCTCCACGGTGATGAGATTAATGACTGCTTCTTCGGTTTGATGTGTTCTCATGTATCAATTAATACAAACATAAATGATTGTTGTCACCATGGACGGAGGGCAGCTGATCCAGTGCTGTTTTAGCTCACTGGTTCTCTCTGCCATGTTCTCCGGTTCCTGGGTTCTACTCCCTGCTTGACTTCTGTCCCTCGCTCCAGCGCCTGGGTCAGTGTTCAACTGCTTCCCTCCAGAAAGGGCCCGATGATGGAGCCTCTGCTGCCGACAACCTCATGTTCCCTCAGTTTTCCCACAGACGACACAAATACCCCAACTGTGTTTACCTGTCAGTCACCACAGTTAAGCACAACATTACTCACACCCCAGGCAGACTTACGTCTCAAATTATCTTTTAATCATGGTTTCTCTGAGTGGCGGGGCCATTCAGGTTTTGGACCGAGTCCCAACTTGAATCTGATAAAGAATCCTTGGATGGAGCTAAAGATTAGGGTGATGGCAAGGAGGTATTCCGTTGTTTTTAAAATATTTGGAGCTCATCAGCAAAGATAAATCTTCAAAATACCACTGGAAAGACGCAACAAGCTCCTCAGCAAGTCCAAAAAGGATTTATGAATATAAATGAAAACAGATCATTTACCCTTTTTTTCTATTCAGGTAAATTAATTGAGATGGCTGTTTCGTTTTGTTGTCAAAAACAAACCTGGTTCAATGAAAATAAGGTTAAATCTAAAGTTCTCTCCTGGAGATGGTCAGTCATATGATCCCTTTCTTTCCCGTAGAAAGTGCCGGTGAAGCACGTTTCACGTTTGTTACCTGACGACCACTTATACCAAGCTTGGTTCTGGTGAAAGGGAATTCTTCCTTTCCACTGTCGCTATATGCTTGTTTGGGATGAGGAATTGCTGCAGACTCAACATGTATTGTTTTTGTTTTTTTATTACTTTCTGAACCGGACGGCCTTGTATCTAGAATCAATCCGGACGGTATCGCTGAATACTTTCTCTGTCTGACTGGATTGGTAGGAATTTGATTCATTGTGCATTTCTGTATAATTGAAGATGAGGCGGACCCCTTTATTTGTTTATTTTCTAACAAAGTGCCACAAGATGCCACTGCGTTGAACTTTCCGCCTGAACACGGGATGACTTTCCACCTGCCAGATGTTTCGCACTCACCCATCCCTCAAAGGTCTCTCCCGTGTTGGAGGTCTTGATCAGATCCTCGAACTGGATGGTGCAGTTGGCCACGAAGTCGTCGTACCCGAGCGGCGTGTCGTGGAAGACCGCCAGCTCGATCTGCTTGCCGTCGTTGACGTTGAGGGAGAACTCCTCGTTGAAGGTGGGCATGTTGGTCTTCTGCTTGGTGTTGGTCTGCCCCACCTTGTAGTCGTCCACCTTCACCACTATGTAGGGGTCCAGACTCTGGTGGGCTTTGTTGAAGATGACGGTGTGGCGCGTCGAGAAGGTTGTCGGTTTGAGGTCCACCGCCTCGCCGATCCGCAGCTTCAGGTATCCGTTAAACTTCATTTTTAAAAACAAAAAACAAAAACGGCTTCCAGACAGGTGAAAAGTTTTTTTTTTATTAAAAAAAGCAAAAATAGATTAAAAAGATATTAACAAAAAGGCAAAGTGCATTAAGAACATCCACGGTTACTTGATGAGTAAAAGCCGGTGGCTGTTAGAATAAAGTCCAACTCGGCGGTGCCGGAGCCATCCCGTCAGCCCAGTCTCTGCGCGGCGTCTGCAGGCGCTCTGACAGCCAGACCTGCTTTCACTGAATAGGAAGCTGCAGCGCTGACAGGACCAGCAAGTTCCGCATAATTTCTCACAGGCACACGCAAACGCACGCAAAGACTAAACACACAAGGCTTGGCCCTGTCACATGGTCAGGCTTGTAGTTTTCGACTCGAACGGAGACGCGCGGCACTACACCGACCATGATGCATCACTGCCCCTGGCCGAAAGGTGGGGAGGTTCACCTGCGGGTTGGTGTCCGGGGAAAGTGCGCCCTCTGCTGGACATTGGGGGAATTTGAACCGGCTCAACATGCGGGGATAAAATTATCTAAAAGGTTGATTTCTTTCTTTTTGCGCGTTTGTTGGCTTGTTAATTTATTTCAAACACGGCAGATGACATATATGTGTCTTTTTTCTTTTCTTTCTTTTAACTGAATCGTTTATGTTGAGTGGAAACCCTACCCATCTGATATCCTTAACGCATATGCCGCTTCAGATAAAATAGACAAAGGAAAACGCAGCGGTACATCATGTTATATAATTTTATATTATCATATGTATTATATGATGTTACAGTAAGCCATAGCATTGTTGCCTTGCAACAGTAAAGGTCCAATAGGCTGGAATCCCGACCGGGGGTCATTCTGCATGGAGTTTGCATCTTCTCCCTTCCTCCCAATAAGTATTTCCAAATTGACCTGAGGTATCAGCCTGTGCTTGGTTTTTTGTCCTGTGTGTCTCCGTCTTGTTGCCCCATGATGGACTGGAGAGCCTGCAAGGAAAAGCAAGTATGGGAAATTGATAAATTGTGATTATTATATTATATTATATTATATTATATTATATTATATTATATTATATTATATTATATTATATTATATTATAGTCCAGTAGGTGGCAGTAAAAGCCAATTAAATGCTAAATCTAACCACAATTGAAACAATTTACGGCATCACAGGTTACAGGTCTCTAATGTACTTGACAGAAACAAGACAATTATTGCAACAGCAGTGGCAAATAGGTTTCTATTTTTTATGTTTTATGATAAGAAGATAATTAGCTTGTGTCTAACTAAATGACAATAAAGTACTGTTAATTGCCTTTTTGAGGAGGGTTAAAAGATGGATTACAGGCGCCTCGTCTGAGCTGCTTGATCTCTGTCGAGACAGATTCAAATGAGACGAGATGTGATGGTTTGCAGTTGGTCTGACGTTTTGATTTATGAATGAAACCAAAGTTATTTCATGAACAGAGGGAGCAGAAATGCCTCATCGATGTGGGAATTAGCAGACTGTCAGTTATGTCATTGTTTCATCAATGAATTGAACTCAACGCTTAACCAACTAGTCGCCTCAGATAAGTTTATTCACCTGATGTGGGTGTAATTTACGTTTCTATGCATCTTTTCCTCAAGGTCACTAAATCTCAAAGAAAAAAAGCAAAGTTTCTTTCTGCTCTCCCCTTGTGTTCTGTACTTTCTCTTTTCTTCTTTAAACGCCACTCTCTCCTCTTCCTCCCCTCCGAGGGTGCTGTGCCTCCTCCATCCATAAACGCCACGATCAAAGTCTCCACTTTATTGGTGTTAGACTTGACCTCTCACCCCTCTCTGCCAAATGCCAGCGCCTCCCCTCCCTCCGCTCCAGCTGTTGTGAATAAAGAGCGGGGGTCCCACTTCGTGCACGTCGCTTGGATCCAGACTGCCTTATAAACAACCTCTCAGACGTGACCTTACCGAGGGGAGAGGGTCACCGTGGCCAAGAGGGCGCATTGCAGATTGCTTCAGTGCAGGACTGTGAATAAACTCACGCCTATCAGCGGCGGGAATTTCTGTCAAAATGTGTCAGATTAGAATAAAAGACTTTGCACCTAAAGTTTATGCTGCCGGTGACCTTTAGCATTTGGAATAAAACACGTTTTCCGTGTTTACAATCCTTGCGTGCATTGCTTGTTCTACAAGGCCCTGGAGTCAGTGTGATTCAATGTAAAGCTCTTAAAAGTTCCCTTCTTTGATTGAAACTGTCCAGCAGAGGGCAGAAAAAGACTGTCATTCTTCCACTTTCTCCTCACCTTTCACCCCTCTCCTCCTGCTGTTTACAGCACACTCACAATAAAACTACCTGGGAAAAACCTACACATTTTTACTTCCCCTGTGTCCTGTTGTTTTTCTTCTGTCAGCCGCTTTAGGAGCTTCTTGGCCTTAGTCACCCCGTCCTGATTTACAGCCCACTCTGAACACCGTGTCACGGAACCATCCAGCCTTTTCAGATGACAGCGGCACCAGGCGGGGATAGATAAATGGAAAGTTTACTCGTTCTTATTTTACGAAACAAGTCAAGCTCTGTCATATAGGATAGAAAATGTCTTTGAACATAAATTTAGGTTTCACTTTTGACTGGACACATGATTCTGATCTCAACCACTCCAGTGCAGCTCCGGTGGTAAGTTAAGGGTCGTCTTCCTACTGAAAGGTGAATCTCTGCTCTGGATAAAGTCTTTTTCTGCATCTAACAGGTTTTCTTTGATGATTCCCCTGTATTTACCTTTACGCATCTTCCCATTAACCCATACCAGATTCCCTTTAGCCGTCAAAAGAAAGGTGCACAAAGGCTTGATGCTGACACCTCCACATTTCACTGTGGGGTATGTATGTTCAAGGTGAAGTCCCAAATAGTTCAGCTTTGATATAGTCTGACCAGAGAACATGTCTGTGGTGTCACCTACATGGCTTGTGGCAAACTGCAAACAGGACATCTTATGGTTGTCATTAAGCCAAGGCTTTCTTTTTGGCAGATTCTCTCGCTTAGAAACGTGGATCTCTGCAGCTCCTCCAGAGTTACCATGGTCCTGGCCGCTTCTCTGATTACCCAACCTGTCAGTGTAGCTGGACATCCAGGTCCCTGTAGGCGTCTCTGGTGTAGTCCTTGGTCTTCAGGATGTTCTGTTGTTCTCTAATAAACCTCCGAGGCCTTTAGAGAACATCTTGATTTGATTATTCATTAACAGTTTTTCTATTTACTAACTGGGTAACTTCTGAAGGCACCTGGTTATGATGGATTTGACTTTATATCAGAGTAAAGCGGGCTGAACATAAAAACAAAATCACACTTCATATTTGTATCTGTTGAAAATGTTTTAAAACCATGTTTCATCTTCCTCTTCACAGTTGGGCACTACGTTGTTTAAGCCTTGTATGTAAAATTGCAATAATAATCTAGTAAAGTGAGTAAACTATTTACATAAGATAAAAACAACTACATGCTTCACAATAACAACAACCACAAAACAACACAAACTAAAAATATAACAAAGTAAATATATCAAAGTTTTGAGTAACTTGACAAAAAGGGAGAAAGGTCGAGGGTTATAAATATTCTTACATGATGGAAAAACGGGAGCTAAATTCAGAATAAGGGAAACTCAAATGAAACACTGTAATAAAATATAAAAATATCATCAAATGATGTCCCAGAATAGACATTAAAACATGTATTTTTGTCTTAATTGGTACTTTGCTCAGTTCTATTCATAGTCATGTTTTCCCCGTCTTTTGGCATAGATGCAAAATGTAGTTTTCTGAGTGTAGCTTTAAAAATGTTCTGTTTAATTGCTTTTTGTTTTGTGGACATATTTTCTTCTCTTAAAAGTTGCTCTTTATAAAATGCATTTTTATAAAACAGTTTTCTAGACGCTTTTCTTTGTCTCAAGGTTTTTATTTTTACTGCTGCATTTTGTTTCTGTGGTCAGTTTCTGTTTTGATATCTTATTTTCTGTGTATGAGCTTTTCATTTAGCTAATTTAATGTAATGTCTTTATGTCTTCTTGCCGCATGTAAAGGATGAGTCTAGACAAGGGCATCCTTTAATCACGCAGATATGAAAACAGACCTCCGGCATCAGGATTTCATGTCACATCCACACCGCTCACCACCACAAGCTGCCCACAGTTTTTAGCACTCCGGCTCTCTTTATACAGCTTGATTTCAGCCACCTGCAGAGTTTTCACATTTGGTTTTGGTCCCGTTTATGTTGGTGTGACTCAGAGCAGCTCACATCCCTGGCTGCCGGCCCAGATGCACCCTGTAGCTGCAGCTATTGAAGCATAGCATTGGTGCCAAGCTAGCGAGCGGACCACAACCCAGACATGGCGAGGCCCGTTCGCATCTCCTTTGACCCCGGTGAGAGAAATCCTGCGGGGCCAGTATACACCCCCGCCTCTACTCCTGCACCGCCACAAACTCAATTACACCCATCAGTCATTGGGTCTGAGCTCCAGGGCTTCCCCCGCTAACCCACAGTCCAGTTACAAGACCCCAACCTCCCCTCAGGTGAGCTTGTTTGGAGACCTACAAACTGAACACACATACACACGTCTGTGGAGCTCAGATGTGTGTGAAAATGGAGGGACTCCATAAATCACAGCTGGACCTGAATGTGCTTTATTCACTAAAAGGTGTTTAGTGCCAGTTCTGAACCGCTGGAAAACAGGAGTTAATGTGGGAACGTGTTTTTTTTAGAAACCATTGAAAACATATGTTTCCTGTTGCATCGATGCAGCAGGATCCTAATATGCGGATTGATAAACTTTAAAAATTAGGTGGGCGGGGTTATCGCACTGAACTAAATGAATCCTGACTTTTTTTGTGCAGTTCAGGACTACTTTGTTTTATTTGTTTTGAAAATGTAAATCTGAGTGAGCAGAAATAATTTGTGGGGTTCCTCAAGGCTCCATTCTTGGGTCACTTTTATTCAACCTATGGAGAATTCTAACATCTACTTTTATAGTCATGTTCAGTAAATTAGGATATTATTGAAACGTTCATTTATTTCAGTAACTTAATTCACTAAGTGAAAGAGGTAATTTAATATTACACTAATATTTTCAAGCCGTCATTTGTTACGATAATTTTTTGCTTACAGTTAATGAAAACACAACATTTAAGATTAGAATATTACATCAGACCAATTAAAGAAACATTTAAAACAGAAATGCAGACTTGATCTGAAAAACACTTTTAATCTGACAAACAAACCTTAATGGAACAAATCTTTTATTTTACTGAACATGACTGCATGTAGACAAGTTTATATTGATCTGTCACCACATAACCAGTCCCTTACAGTCACTAGTGTTAGTGGATGGGTCAGAATTTCCTCCAGCTTAAAGCAGAAAAGACAAGTTTTTTTTGTTGTTGTCACAAAATAATACGGTCAGAGGTCAACCAGTGTCAAGGAGAAAATAAAGTGAATACAATAAACCAAAGTTTAGTCATGGACTCAGGCTGAAATTTCACCATCATAAAGTATATTTCTTTTTTTATTTTATATTAACAAATAAAGTCCATCTCTAGCATTGTCAGAATAAAGATTTTCCTGTTAAAACAGAACAGAGAGAAAACTGCAGCATACTTTTAATATCACCATCTTAAATTATTGTAATTGTGTCTTTATTGGTTGATTAAAAAACAAAAAATGGGCCAAAAATGGCTGCTGCCAGAATCTGACCAACAGCAGTAAATTAGATCATATTACATTTGTCCCTAAATTGCTGTCTTAACTCTTTTGTCATAACTTTTTTAAATTTTGTAGTCACTGCGAAAGGGAGCTAAAAGTATGTAAAAATCTCTTGAAATGGGTGTATTTGCCCCCAATTTGAGCAGGTAAATAAGATTATCTGCCAATGGAATAAGATTTTTGCACATAAAATAGGAACAACTCATCTCCATCATCTTATTTCAAGAGCAGGACGTCTAATTATCTTACTTTTGGGGTAAAAATACTCATTCCATTGGCAGATAATGTTACATTACTCATTTGAAGAAAATTTAACTTACTTTTAGTTCCCTTTTTGCAGCTCTATAAATAACCAAACAGCCTAAGGCCTACATCCCTCTTTGAGTTGCTTTCCGTTACTTTCTGTTTCATTTTTTTAAGGGTTCTCTTTGCGATGCTAAAGTTCTCCTATTATTCTATTTTTTAGTATTGTTCCTGTTTTCGCTTTACCTCCGTTCCTTTATTTCTCGTATGCACTTTAGATTAACTCCTGTATCTTATGTGTGAATACTGCAAGACAAAGGTGCCTCGCCTCAGTTTAGACTGAAAGCCTGGTCAGTGTGGAGGATGTACAGGGAAGAGAAGAAACCCTGACAGGAATACGGCGCAGTGTGGAGGAATGCGCCTGTCAGAGTGGTCAGAGCTGCTTTGGACGCAGGAGCAGCGGGTAGTGGGTGTTTGGTGGGTTGGGGGCTCTGACACAGCCTCTCTGGGGTAATTGGCTCCAGATGTGAGGCAGCGTGGCCCCTGCGCCAGAAAGGCGTCAGGACTGCATTAGGGGCTCAGCCCAGGGCTGATGGGTTTGCACAGACACAAGCCGACCCCCACCCCCACCGACGCAAATCACAAGCGTAAAACAAAAGTTGTACCCCACGCTGCTGCTCATCATTTCTCACTCTCAACTAATACAACTTTATTTACCCAAAAACTGAATGTTTAAAAAAAAAAAGGCAACAGAGGAGCTGAAGTGTCGCCGCAGTTGAATGATACAGACTTTACCGTAAATCCTCCCACCCTGATAATTTTCTGTGGTTTGTTGTCTTTAAAATAAAGTTTGCCTGTTTCAGAAAGAGAAAGTTTTCTTTTAATTCACATATTCATTGACTCTTCTTGCATTCACACTGTAAACAGCTGAAAAACAAGGTCCTAGCTTTCAAAAGCAACAAAAGGCAGTTTGTCATCGCACACCGTTGTCAGCTTTACAACAAAATTGCATTGGTTCTTGAGCCGAGAAATAAAATGAAGACAAAATAATGAAAAAGTAAGTAAATGATGTCATAGATTAAACAACAATAAAATAGGAATAAAGCAAATAAAATCTTTCAATCTTAACCCTGAGTTTAATCCTAACAATGTACAATTTGTCACATTTGATGGAGCTAAGGTAGAAAGTCAGGTGATGCCAATATGCTGCAGTGACAAAAGAAGTTGGGATAAAACCTAATTTTCCTCACTCCTCTTTCTCTTCTTTATTAAAAACGGTTACAACTTAGCATCTTGTGTAAAATCCTCTCTGTGTGGTGCAGTTAGAGTCCATCCAATGGACTGAATATCTTATTGACATGCAAAGAGTGACTTCCTAAAACATTGAGTACTTTGGAATAACAATATCAATGACAGTATGTGTGATCATATATAGCCCTGATGGTTCACTACTTTGTCCTAGTTAATAGACAGGAGACAAAAAAACGGAGTAAATTAAAGAAAACTGCATTTTAATTAGGATTTTCTTTATTGAAGGAAAAATAAGCTTTCCAGATGAACCTAGCCTAACCAGAAAAAGTAATTTCCTTCTTATTGACAAAAGGTGTTTTTACATTACTGTTAAGGAAGGTTGGACCATTCTTTTTGCATATTTGTTTGAATTAAGCCACATCAGGAGGTTTTAAAGCATGAATGTCCAATTTAAGGCATTAGTATCACATTTAATTCCAGACTGTTGACCAGGCTTCTCCATAAATGTTCTCTTTGTGAGCGATTTGAGGGGAATGGTCGGTGTGCTTTGGAGCGCTGTTCTGCTGAGTGATCCTAGCGATTTAACCGTATTAAGGTTACAAACTGATCAGGACTTTCTAGTAGAGAGCAGAGTTCATGATCACATGGATATAGGGAGTTATCCAGGTCCTGAAGCAGTAAACCAGGCCCAGATCATCACACCACCACTACCATGTTTGACTGTAGGTTAAATGTTCTTTTTTCTGAGATACTTTGTGTTAGTTTTATGTCTGATCAATCAACAGATTATTTTTCCCCAAATCATGAAGATGCTTTATTATATTGTTTTTTTTGTCAGCTGTGGATTTAGCCACAGCTCATGGAAACCATTTTTGGCTGTTTGTTTCTTATTCATCATTTGTCAATACAACATGAAAGCAAACACTGACATCTAAGGCCAATCAACAGTCATAGTTTTGGACTGTGGGACAGGAGTACCTGGAGAGAACCCATACATGTAGAAGGAGAACATGCAAACTCCATGCAGAAAGACCCCAGCCAAGGATTTGAACCCAGGACCTACTTACTGCAAGTCATCATTAATACCAACTGTGCCACTCTTGTCAATATTAATGATTCCATAATAAGATAGAGTTGCTATCACTGAACTCTGACCTTGACAGAGCCAAGACGCTCTTGGGGTAATTAGGTAGACCGGTTCATCACCACTGCTCCATGTTTTGTCTGTTTGTGGAAAATGGCTCTCACTGTGGATCCATGGAGTCTTTCTAACCATTTCCCCAGACTTAAAGCAACATTGCTTCTCATTTGTCTTGAATTTCTTCAGATCAGGGCATGATGTGCGGCTTTAGGAGACGTTCAGCCAACTTCATGATGTCAGATAGGCTCCATTAAAGCAATTTCTTGATTCTACAAGGTCGCCCAGTAATCAGACCCGAGCGTGGATAATGATTTAACCCATTTTTCCAATAAATGTGGTTAATAACGGTTTATTCATGATTTTACATAGTAGGCGATTACCTTCTCACTAAGGACCAGGTTGGTTCAGGATAACTCTTTTCCCAGAAGACATGAAATAATAATTTAAAAACTGCTGTTTGTGTTCACTCGGATCATCTTTGGTTGATTTAAAAATAAATTTGATCTGAACCATTTAACGGTGACAAGAAAAGAATATGTAAGCAGGAAAATGTTTTTTTTACACTACTGTATGCATGGCTTGTTTGTAATGGTTTGGGGGGGGTCTGTTGATCCACAGCAGAGGGCTGGTTAAGAACAACACACACACAAATAAAGAAAAATGCAAAGACAACATGAAGATATGCAATTATACTACTTACAGTTGACTGATGCCGTTCCACATTTCCGTCATGCTTTGTTTAGTGATAAGAGCTCTGAAATTTCCTAATTTATGGCCTTTTCCAACATTATTTCATGCAAAGCATTAGGAAATCTGAGTGGAAATAAGGTACATTGTTGAACAACAAGAGCATCTGGAGTTGCAGAAAGAGTCCTCAGAGCGAGGAATGCTGTTACTGTGACACAGCGAGCATGTTTACTGATGGAGCGTGGAAATGGATTGAGAGCAGAACAGCAGCGTGGAGCGAAGGTGAACCGAGACTACGGACAGAAAAACAGAAAATGAAACGCAAAGCACTTCATCAGCGATGACACTCCGGTTTGGGGCGGTGTTTGTGGAGCTGCGGTCCAAAGCGTGACTAACAGGGAGAACCACTCATCATGCCAGCCGGCATTAAAACGCTGACGTGAAAAGACCCCTGAAGCACCTCTCAGGCAGGAACGCCTGTTGGAGGGGATTAAACTGAAAGCAGATGTCTGTGATTTTCTCTCTGCGGCACTTTCAGAAATTCAGCGCCGTGATGCCAAAACGCAAAACAGGAAGAGGAAATGCAGCAATGCTTTTTGCCCATCGGTCTCCAACTTTCTTTCTTTTTTTATTTGTCCCAGAGGCAAGGCCAGCAAACTGTCGGCATGTCAAAGGTCAACATTTGGACAACAGAATCATAGGTGACCACTGCCCAGACTTCAATCGACAGAAAACATTTTTGAGAGCATACAGCCAACACCTCTTAAAGCAACAGAAGAAGCCCGGCCTGCCAGCGGGGTCTTAATTTCAGCCCCCTGCCTCATTCCTTCCTATAACCCTGGGAGACGGTGTTGTCATACTGCTGGACGTGGGCCCGGCCCAGCCGTGTGAGCCGGTTTAACTAAACAGAAAACACTCCCACCCCGAGCCGAGGACCCTGACCACACCAGGCCCCCGTAAAAACAGCGCTGAGCCGGGTCAGCGTGCAGCTTTCCGACACAAAAACACCAGTTTCCAGAGCTGCGCTGTCTGGCTGCTTCGTACTTGTTGAGGTTTAAAAAACGACGAAACGAATACGCTTGGAATCACGAGCAGGAGCGCCGTCACAGTCGGACACTAGGTGGTAATCTTGCGCTAACAATGATGTTTCCAACGTACGGCACATATTTTTAAAAATCCACACAGCCCTGTTAAAAGGCCTGGTATTTGTGCAGCAAAATATCTTAATTTCAGAACCATATCCGCCTTTCAGCGGACAAATGAGGAACCAAAATAATGTGGTTGTTGTTGACTCTTGTAGCCGAGTTAACCACCACGTTCAAACTTATCAGAGATCTCATTTTGACGTTGGACAAAAGGTATCGGTCACCGGATCTACTGTGGATCACAATGAAAACAGGCGTTAAAAAGAAGAAAAACAAATGTCTCAACAGGGACAATATTAAGAACGGGCCGTCAATCCAAAACTGGTGTAAAGCAGAAAAGAAAACTGGTCTGGGAGGCTGCCAAGAGGTCGACAGCAACAGTAAAGAAGCTGCACTGCAAAAAGGGAACTAAATTTTTCTTGAAGCGCGTGAATTTGTCCTTGATTTCAGCAGGTAAATAATCTTATCTGCCAATGGAAGAAGATTTTTGCACTTAGAATAGGAACAACTCATCAAGTGCAGTTTGTCCAATTCTCTTATTTCAGAGGTCAAAATACTCCATTGGCAGATAATCTTATTTACCTGCTCAAATCAAGGACAAATACACTAATTTCAAGAAAATTTGACTTACTTTTAGTTTGCTTTTTGCAGTGTGTCAGTTTCTGGAGAGCACTGGTTGTGAAGTGCATGAAGTGACAACCGTGCTCCTCATAGGTCTGGGCTATGAAGCAGGGAGGCCAGAAAGAAAAACATCTGAGCCCAACTCAGTTTAGCAACAAAAAACAAACAAACAGTTTGTTAAAGGCAGGAGAGGAAATGTGTTTTGGATCTGATGAGATCCAGGTTGAACTCATCTCCAAAAGGTGTGAAAACAACACAGCACCGTACCCAGAGTGAAGCATGGTGAGGGCAGCATCATGCTGCGGGGCTGTTCTCCTCCACCTAGAAGTGGGGCATTTATTGAAGGAGAAGTGAGTTATTATGACAACCTTCAGGCGTCTGCTGGAAAAGCTGCAAAACAACGAGCCAGAGATGCATCCGAATCAACAAAAACGGCTTCATTAGAAGAAAATTAAAGTGTAGGAAAGGACCAGCAAACCACAGACCTGAATCTCTTCTCTTTCTATCACGCAACCACGTTATTTTACTCTGTCAGTTTTTTTTTAGCCCCGCTAAGATTTTTGTTTATTTTTCAATGAAGTTGAACAGGTTATAGGTCATATTAAAGATGGAAACTGTTTAAAGCCATTTATTTTCTTTAAATCATGTTTAGCAAACTTTTTTTTAATACCCACTGCAGTTAAATAAATAAATGTGGAAGAGTTTCAGGTCCAGATCGTGGAGGGCATCGAACACATCCAGCACGGAAAGCAGCTGAGGATCTTTCTCTGGGAGGCTGTCCCATGTGGAGACGGACGGAGGCGGCCGTCCTTCAGCAGCCGCAGCTTTCTGCAGCGTCGCCTAATTTCTGAGATGAAAAGCAGAAGACCGACGGCTGGCGGAGCGTTTGAGAGGCAGCTTAAAGACGAACTAAACAGCATCGTGTGGCTTTCATTAGCTGCAAGCCGAGCCGCAGCAAAGCGCAAGGGAGGCTCTCAGCATCAGAACCGCTGCTGCCAATCAAACACAGGATTACACAGATGAGTCTTAGTCTCGACTCCTGACAAAGACATTTTAGTGGTTAAACATTATGTAAACAATTTCCCTTTCGTTTAACACTTGTTGCTGGAAGACAATTAAACATAAAGTGATTCTCTTTGTTGTGCTTGCAGACAGAAATACATCAAGTACGGACAAGAATAATTAAAGATTTGAAAGATTTCAGGAGAGAAATTGGATTGAAAGTTTGGGGGGAAAAAGATTATCATTTAAATAAAGTGCATAATCAAAATCTCAGGAAAAATCAACCCTTAGTCATCTTTAAATCCAGAAAAAAAAAAAACAAATTGGTTGCTTTTAAAGTCAATATGTGGAAAAAGTTTGTTGCTGGTTAAAAACTAGGCAAACACATTAGTGTTCATCATAAAACGTCCCTGAGGCGACGCCGGTCCCTTTCACGATTCAGTTTCTTTGGTGCACATTTCCCTTTCCTCCCTGCTTGGGTCTGGATTTGGGTCGGAGCGGGTTCAGGAGCTGAACACCCAGGACAGAATGATAACAGTGAGGCTGCTAACGCCCATTATCACCCCAAAAACCACCAGAAATATGGCCTAGGGAGACAAAAAACAAACAAGAAACACCAGCTCAGCACCAGGGATAACACGCTTAAAGGCGACAGACATGAAACTGTGCAGATTTACCCCGATGGAGTCGGCGGACTTTAGTGGCTGGCTGCTGACTTTGAGGTAGAAGATGCCGGGGAAAACAAACAGCAGGCAGCTGGACATCGTTGATCCTAAGAATAGAAAACAAAGAGGAAAACTTTAAACCGCTTAAAGGCAACGTGGAGCCTTGCTAACTGCAGCAGCTTCACAGACCGTTGGATCAGGAGAGCAACATTAATTATGCATAACAGGGCAGTTTTAGAAGCAACAATCAATAGCCTGAATATTGACATGGTGGCTGCTTTTAACGTCTGCTGTTGGAAATAGATACAGCATCAAAACATAAAATGTAGTTTATATTAATACATTTCTAATATTAAATCAAAATAATTATTTCTCTTTCATGCACACAGTTTGCATGCAAAAATATGCCTCCCCTTCAAAACATTTCCTTAAAATTCATGTTTTAAGATTTTAATTCAAGCAGTGAAATGTATAGAAAACACAGGTAAGAAAATGTTCCCAGTTTGACATTAAATAAGACCAAACTTTTAGTGTTTTAGGTAAATTAGATTGATTTCCATTTTGCTAAATGCCATAATAATCGTTTATTGATTTAGATTCAGAAGTTTACCAAGATTCAGGATACTATTTGTCTTCAAGTAATTTGGGGGAACCCAGGTGATCATGTCATGACTCTGTAAGCTTCTGATTAAATAAGCTTAAATAATAATGGTTAAATATCAACATTTCAGTTAAACACGCTTCTTCCTTGAGTGACCTCATAAGTAAGACACAACAAAAGATATCAGGAAGAGAAGAGAGGAGCTCCACACGTTTGTATTTCCAGATACCTGAAGCTGCCGCTTTCTACTGTCCCAAGTGTTCATTTGCAAGTATAAACAAACTGAGGTTGTCCAGTAATCCTACCATCCTAGACCGGTTCTGTGTCCAATAGATGAACATGTTTGCTGCAAAACTTCAAATCAATGGCAGAAAAAAAGCTAAAGACTTTGAAAAGCTGCTGGCTGGAGCCGGTAAGGGAGTGGGGGTGGTCTTTGCGACTCAGACACAACAACCGTCATTTTTGAGTGAATACTCCAGCAGCAACATCCTAAGACATCAGCCAGGAGGTGATATTTTGGGTGGAAGGAGAACAAAGTCCATGTTTTGGATCGGGCACCACAAAGCCCTGATCTCAGGTCCCTGATCTGGCGCCAAAGCTGAAGAGATGTGTGTGTGGAAACAAACCTGGGTTACCAGTTCTGTCCGTAGGAATGAGGCAAAACGAGAACTATAATAATATAATAAAACACTCATACACACCGACGACTCCAAACACATTCCTGATGTCAGGCACGAAGATGGCCAGCATCAGCACCACGCTCAGGATGATCAGAGCTGAGACGATGTGGGTCAGCCAGGAGAAGTGGCGTCCTCCGTACAGCAGCACCATCACAGCCTTACGGGCCTGCAGCGCGAAAACGAAGGTTTCCGCTTTAAAAGTTGCTCACTGATGATTACATCTGATCGATGAGGATGAGCCGCACTCACAGGGAAGTGTATGAGCGGCACCGTCAGCAGCACAGAGAGGAGGATGGCCAGCCGCACCGTCATCACCATGATGTCCCGCGGCAGGTACACTCCATAGCTGAGCAGCAGCTCCGACTCTACGTTGTCTAAAAAGGAGAAGAAGAATGAAGAAGCATAGACTTGGAGCTGATTAAGTGTGTCCATGCCGACTTACCGTAGAAGGTGAGGTACCCGAACAGCGCAGAGATGAAGTAAAGCAGGAAGCTGAGACCGATGCTGATGTTTGCAACGTTCTGCATCCGGGCTTTGGTTGGTCTGAAAGAGAGCAGTCGTTCGGTGAGCGTCATGGTTGCACGCTGGGGGTCCAGAGACGTATGAAACCTGCAGGGCTGACCGCTCCAGTTCGCAGTAGATGGGCAGGATGGCCGTGTGGCACAGAAAGGAGAAGGCCATGGTGGGGATGGCGTAGGCACTCTGCAACAAAACAGATTGTCAGCTTAGACTCTTCCACGTTCGTATTCACCCCCCTTTCCTCTGGCTCCCTGAAATAAAACCCAGTGCATCCGATTTAAAGAAATCCCCTGATTAGCAAACAGTTTCCATATGTGTCATGAGCAAACAGCGTCAAAAACAAAAGGCTGTACAACTAAGTTGAGAGGCGGTCGATTAATTGGAGAAGCAGACAAGAGACCCTTGGTAACTCTGGAGGAGCTGCAGCTCAGGGGAGACAATCTGTTGACAGAAAACGTTGCTTCACAAATCCGGGCTTTACGGATTAAGATGGCCAGAAGCCATCGTTGAAAGTCATCTGAAGAACTTCCTTCATGATATATTAAAAATATTCTTGGTTCAACAGCACAACTTACCGGCTTGAAGGGTCTTAAATTTAGCAATTTAGCCTCATGAATCTAATTTAAAGCATGATATTATTATAAATATCCATAAGAAGCTGCTAATTGTAGCTGAGTAAAGTTGAGGAGAAGCCGGATGGAGAAAAAAAAATGAGACTGGGCCGGAGGTTCGCCTGCCAGCAACGTGACGGCTAGAAACATGCAGGCAGAGCTACAATGGAACAGTTTAGATCGAAGCATACCTGCGCATTAGAACGGCCTAGTCAAAGCCCAGACCTGCAGCAAGATTCAAAAACTGATGTTCACAGACGCTCTGTGTCCAACCCAAGAGAGCTTGAAGAAGTTTGTGAAGAAGGATTGGAGCAGATTTCTGTGTCTAGATATGCAAAGCTGGTAGAAACACACCGCAAAAGAAATGCAGCATTAACTGCAGCAAAAAGCTGTTCTGCAAAGCCTTGACTCATAGAGGCTGAATGCACGGCACAGCATGTCTCATTTCCCTTCCTCTTCCCACGTATGCACCCTCTGTGTTAGGGCAGGTCTCAAAATCCCACTAAAATAAGCTGAAGTTTGTGTTTTTAACAAGAAGAAGATCGAGGGCTGTGAATACTTTGACACGGCACAGTAAATCTGCACGTGATGTAAATGTGAGGGGCGCTGCTCACCATCCTCATAAAAGCACAACAACCCATCATAGGTGAGATTGTGAGCTGTCAGCAGAGTGGAACGAACGGCTTTCAACAGCTTCTCACCAGCACCTCAAACGGTCTGCGTGTGTGCAGCGGAGAGAAAAGGTTTAATATATACGCACCTTAATGGAGAGGATGAAGAGTTTGGGTGTACAGTCCGAGTCAGACACGTTTGATACCTGGAAAAAAGTATGACAAAAGATTCCTTCAGACATAAAACTTCTGCAGTTGTCCTGAAAATAGAAACACATTCCCACTGTTTGCCTACACATCTTAAGGAAAGCTGAAAATAAACCCAGAGAGGTAAAGTCAGAAGCTAGCCTACGCTCAGTCTGGAGTTGTCACTCGGTGTTGAATTTCTAAAAGTCAGAGTTCATTTCCAGGATCAGGAAAGGTCACCTGGACTTCCTTCCCTTAAGGACTGGCTTTATTCACCGTGGAGAGCTCTGTGCAGGCCTCTCTGGTCCTCATCAGCCAAATCTGACACAATCAGTAAACCCAACATCCTGGGTTTTCCTCCTAATCCTGTTGGCCATGAACGTCTCGGCTAAAACTACCTACCTCAGGCCTTCGGTTCCTAACAGCACCATACAGAAAAAATATTCAAAATTAAAGCTCAGATACATAAAAAAAAAACTAAGTTCTTCAACAACTGTGGAAAAAGCTGAACAACACTGTCCTTCTCTCAAGACACAAAGGTGAAAATAATGAATAATAATAAGGGAAACATTAGAAGACTAGAACTTTATTTCTAAACAGCAGAACTTTCTCTGCTTAAATTACAGAGACTATGGTTGCAGCAGCAATCAGGAGCCAGAATGAGCCATAAATGCCACTAATCAATGCTGCAGGACCCAACATCTGAAATGACACCACTTAGGGCGCTCTGTTAAGAACAGCAGCTGTTCCAGAGCAGAACCGACTTTACAGAGACGCGTTTCTGCAGCATGAGGAAAACCACAACTCACCCTGCAACAAGATTAAAAACCTATATCAGATGATGACGACAATAAAAGAGCTCAGATGGGTTTTATTATGTTTAGTGTCAAACTGGCCAAAAAAAAAAACGGAGCACAGAGATTAAGGTGTGGAAAATATGCAAATATAAGCCGACTTTGACTCCCTTTTTGCAGGTAATATTTGTTAAAGATCACAAACTGATTTCTAAAAGAAAGAAGGTTTGGGAAGGTTTTCCCAGATCCCGATCCAATAAAACAGCTTTGGAGGAAGAGAGCAACACAAAACTGCCATTAAATGATTAGTTAGGAACAGCAGCAGACACCAGACTATTCCACTTTAAATACTTAATACAGCAACAACAAACAGCAGATCTGAGCAGAGATTGACGATACAGTTTTTTAAGGCCAATGCCGATACCGATTATTATGACATCAGTCTAGCTGATACCCGATATGTGCTGCCGATTATTTGGGGCCGATGCTTGGAGAAGATATCACTTTTTCTTTCCTCCATTTACATGCTAAAAATGACACAATGATAACAAATGTAAGTCTCAAAACTTGCGTTTAAACCATCAAATATTAACAATCAGCTTTATCTTTAGTTTGAAAGGTACACAGAAAAACCCCGCATCACGACTCTTATGGCGCCGCTTGCTCGCACTTAATGAATACATCACAGCAAGAAAAAAAGTTTCTTTAGGTCAGTGGGGAGCAGGAGGAGAAAAACATGCCGAGCACCGCTGCAGTGTATGGACATTATTTTATGTAAAGTTAGATGCTGTAGGCGCAGAGATTGGGAATTGTTTTCATGTGCATACATGATTCTCAATGAGAACTAACGTCAATGTAGATCAGACGTAGGTTTTTAAATAATGGATGCCGATACAGGAAAAAAGAGCAAATATCAGCTAAAAATATATCGGCCCGGCGATGTATCCGTCGATCTCTAGATCTGACCTTTCACCCGCAATAACTCCTTCCCTCCAAGGCTCTTTAAATTATCCATGACGGTCCTAAGATTATAGTAGCCAAACACCAAGTTATCCTTAATTGATTGTGTGGAACTGGTTTGATTGGTGAAATAAATCTTAATTTTGATAACTATCGACACTTTACTAGATTTTTAAAAAAGGTGTGATGAGATTATTCCCAGGGATTTGTTTAATAAGCAAATGTAAAAACTCGTCGTCTTTCACACAGCGAACTTGAGTTGCGTCCTAATCCTAATCTGCAGGGTTTAACATGGGATGATGAGCCATCCTCTGTGGCTACAACAGCTTCGGCTCTTCTAGGAAGGCTTTCCAGGAGGTTCAGAAGTGTATTTATGTTAATTTTTTATCATTTTTCCAAAAGTACATTTATGGGGTCAGACACTGCTGCTGGATGAGAAGGCCTGCTGTAATTCACCCCACCTAACTAACTCGCCCAAGGCACAGGCGATTTTAGCCGGCCTTGATTGCCCTCGGAGGAGTGATCATCCTTTGGCTCCCAAGAGCCAAATGTAAAACATATACCTTTCCTTTATAACTTTTACTAATTTTATTGATGGTTACTGTTGTATTTGTAGGTTGTCCTACAATATGAAACGAATTTCCTCCCTGAGGGACAATAAAAAGACTTTATGGACAGTCAACTGTTCCCATGTTGGGAATATGAAATTGTTCAAGGAGCTGAGTCTAAATCCTGAAAAACAGAACCCCGCCGTAATCCACTGAGGACCAAACCTTATACCGGACAGAGTCAGACAAGCGCCGACCGCATCCAACGCTTTGCATCGCCCCTGGTGATCTGAGGTGTGGAAAACCCATTCCACGAAACGCTACTCGCTATTCCGAAGACAACCTGAAGCCTGGAGGTCTGCAGCTACTGAGTCTATTGAAAGTTGGTGACAGGGGTGCACAATATTAGGAAAAGTTGCGATATGCGATAATATTAGTGATTGTTGCAATAACGATATAGCTTGCGATAAACACAGAAAACATTTGAGGTGTTAATGTCTTTCTGCTTTAGGGTTGTAGCAAACCTAGACCCCAGATAATTAGTAGTCTATCCAGCTATTAAAAAAACAAAAACTTTCATCATTTCCATCAAACACAAGCTTTAAATAAAAAGGTTGCCTCTCTCTTGTGATTTTTTGGCAATAAAATTACATAGCTGAGGTTTCTTATCAACTTTACCCCCTCTTTAACTTCTCAAACTTTTTTGTTGCATTAAACAGCAAATGTCACCAAACATATTAGGGGCACAGAGAGCCTGAATGCAGGGTGCTTAAATAATTAGCTAACACTTAATGCGCTTCAGGCGATTCTTTGCAATATGCATGTTGCGATGACAATAAATTTGTGATATATTGTGTAGCCCTAGTCGGTGACCTCTTTGGCTTCAGCCCTTTCCGATACCTGGCTTATCACTTTGTGACTGAGCTGCAGTTGCTGCCAATTGACTAATCGACTGTGGAGTTTTTAGTAGAAACTTATTGCACAGGTGGCATCCTATAACAGTATCAATATTCACTGAGCTCCCTGAGAGCCATCCTTCTTTGTAGCAGCAGCCTGAAGGCATGGATGCTGGATTTTACAGACCTCTGGCCGTAATAGTGACGGGGACTTAATGATTTTTAGGGAGATATTAAGACTTTTGGCAGTAAAGTGGATGTGATAAATTATGAGAATAAATGAAACTGATTACTAATGAGCAATAATATATTTCACCATGGTCTGTCCATCTGCAACATTCCCCTTACGCAGCATAAAAGCATTTTAGCGTATTGAACTGAACTACATGTTTTAGTTCTGCAGCAACTGTTTACGTTCACCTTCTGGCAGTCTGAGAGTGTCGTGATGTTGTGAGGTAGGGGACAAGGGATGGACCATTTCTTCACCACAACCTAGAAACCAGACAACAATGGAGCGAGTCAGCATCGCGAAAAATAAAAAAACAAACTACAGTCAGCAGATGTCTGAAGGTTTAGGTCAGAGCTCACCACAACTGTAAAATACAGCAAGAAGATGAAGGCAAGGCTGCTGGTGTAACCCAGGAATCCTGTGGAGCGCGGGAGACAGCGTGATTGAAACCAGTCAGAAAAAAAAACAACCAAAAAAATATATAATTTCTTTGTTTGGAAACTTACCGATTTTGGGCAACATAGCTAAAGGCACAATGACACAAACTGTGACGATGATGAGAAGTACCCTGCCATCCTCATACCAGGCGTTCCTGATAAACACAAGACATAAAGTATCCAAAGTCAAGGCTGAGTTAGAGCGGATCTTCTGACATGTCAGGGCGACAGCCGCAGACCAATCTGCCATGTTTTAAGGTGAACCAGCTCTGGAAATTTGTCTCCATTTTGTGCTCAAATAGAGAGCGACAGACTCGTCATGTGGAACGAATTAAAGGCTTTAGCTCTTCCAAACCATAACAGTCATGTAGTTCACATGCTAACGTTGCGTCGCTCCATCAGATGAGGCCACATTTCTCTTGCCGGTTTTCAGAGAGCGGAATAATATTTTCTTTTGCAGAAGGAGAGCCTTGGCGGTTTACTTGGGATTGTGGAGGAGGGGGGTCGGGTGTGCGCTGTAGTGACACATGTGGAAGGCATGCTGGCTCCGCTGGGGTCGAGGGTCCTGGCTGTCGCCGCCCTGTGCCGCGCCGCAGCGCAGGGTCACACAGGGACCGGCTCCACGGCCGTCTGCTGGGCTCCCAGCGCCAGCAGCACCTGCTCCGACCACGTCAACACCGGCTGACCCCCGTTTGGCAGCTTCACAGCTGCGGCGTTACCGTCGGCGCTGCTGGATGCGTCCCCGCGTCTGCGAGGTTCCTGTCCCAGAACGGGAGCGCCAGGTGGGACGTCCGCGGTGACCCCAACAACCTTCAATCACTGCCCCTTCAACGGCTGAATGAAGCACTTTAAAAACTACTTAGGAGATCAATCTTCAACTTAATTTAGTGTTTCTCATAGACATCATTTACAGCATTTGTTTTTCTACGACTAATAATCTAAATCTTTACTTACATTTTATTTAAAGTATGAAACATGAAAGGAGTCGGACATCCCGTTCAGCTCGTTATTAACCAGAGGGTGGTAGTAACTAGTTACATTTACTTTAGTAACTTTTTGAACAAGATATAACTCTGGGAGTAGTTTTACTGCACCGTACTTCTTACTTTTACATTAGTATCGCTACTCTTACTTGAGTAAAATGTCTGGCTACTCTGTCCACTCTGAGTAACTTTACTGAATAAAGAACAAACTTTTTTCAACAAAAAATGCACCAGAGACACGTCTACAGTTTATATTAAGGTGAGACTTCTTGTTTGTACACAAGCTTTGTTATTTTAATGGTATTTTCTACCTGCTGAGCTCCTCCAGCCATTTACAGGTCAACAACAGAAAACTGTAGATATTGTCATTGGAAGTACTTTGCACTGTCCTAACTTACTATACGTACATTAACTTCTTGGTTTCCAAAGTTTTATGTTGAAAACATTGTTTAGAAAAGTGTTTCCTCTGCCTGAATGTTACTTTGTAACTGTTATTGTTTGTAAATGTTTTATGTTAGCCGTTAAAATACCATAATTTGTACATCATTTCATTATTTTGCCTGACTGATTGCATAATTTTTAAATATTAAATCAGTTGTTATAAATATTTACTCAGTACTTGAGTAGCCTTCTTACCAAATACTTTTTTACTCTTACTTGAGTAATTTCCTGGTTGGGTACTTTTTACTTTGACTTGTGTTAAAAAATACGTTGAAGTAGTGCTGCTCTTACTTGAGTAACATTTCTGACTACTCTACCCACCTCTGATGTCTAATTTTATCCTTTAATTCATTGATTTTATCGCATGTGAACAACACAAATGGGTTTTCTAACCGAGAAAGAAGTTAAACCTAATGGTTGAAGTTTTCCCTTTTGGTCTAAATAATCTCCACGGGAGGCGTGTCTCTAACGTCGGTTTGAGGAACACGTTCCAGGATTTTACTTCGATTGGAATTTTTGAGACTTCGTTTAGCGTCTTGCGCTCTAATTTCATGGTGGACTTGCTCAGACGGCGAGACCTGAGCATGTTGGTGGGCGTTTTGAATGTTTTCCATTTTTCCACATGGTTGAATGAGAGATTTAAAATTAATCTGAAGGTCTCCTACAGCTCTTTAGCTCTCACCACGTTCTTCACTCTCACTTCAACAGTCAGGAGTTCTGCTGAGGTGCTCAGGAAGCCCAGATTGCTTTGGCAGTAGCCTTCAGGTCGTCTGCATCATTGAGTCTCTCCTCTTCCTCTTCACAGTCCTCCATAGATTCTCTCCGGCGCTCTGGTCAGGCCAGTTTTCTGCCGTATGAAGCACCATAACTATGATCACTGGACCAGCTTTTGGTACATTGGACAGCGTAGGCTCGTACCAAGTCCTGCTGGAAAATGAAATCTGCATCTCCTCAAAGCTTGTCAGCAGAAGGAAGCATGAAGTGCTCTAAAAATTTCATGCTGGTTTGCTGCATTGACTGTGGAAAACCCAGTGGACCAACACCAGCAGACACACGGCACCCCGAACCATCACTGACTGTGGAAACTTCAAACCGGACCTCAAGCAACGTGGATTCATTTCCTTTCCACTCGTCCTCCAAACTCTGGGAGCTTAACTTCCAAGTAAGATACAGACTTTACTTTCACCTGACTTCTTCCTTCCACTCAACTTTCCATGAATACAATTGGAGACACCACTCTTAAAAGAAGCAGCTTCTTCTGCAATGGCATTTTGTGGTTTACCCTCCTACTGGGAGTCAATGACCGTCTTCTGGACATGTGTCCAGTCAGCAGTCTTCCCCTTCATTATGTCCCCTACTGATCCGGACTGAGACCATTTAAAGAGCAGGAAACCTTTGCAGGAGTTTTGAGCGAGTTAGCTGATTTGATTCTGACACCACGAGTGTCCCAAATGTCACTTTTTCCACAATATTCAAATTTTCATTTTCAGGATCTAATTCTCTGTAAGCCACAATGATTGCAATTATACAAAAGACATAAAAGCTTGAAATATTAATCTTTGTGTAATGAATCTATATAACGTATCTATTTCACTTTGTGGAATGTTCATAAAATGATGTGCTGGCTTAAAATATTGATGCTGACAGCTCATTACGGCGGCTACACAGCAGAGGCCTCCACACTAAGCTGAAGGGCAAAAACACTTCATGAGACGAACTTCTACCACAAACAAACAAAAACCAAACAGCTTTCATTTAGCTCCATTATGACTAACGACTCGACATGTTCACTCGAGCTTTGACGGAAGCGAAACGCGCTCCTGTTAACGTCCCGAAGCCGCCCAATTAACAGGAGCGTTTCGCTCCCCTCCACGGCGAGCCGTAATTAGAATGGCAAAACTGATATCCCCCTGTATCAGTCTGATTCTGGGAACATGTGTGAGAGATTTGGGGGTGGAGGGAGTGAAAGCGGCGTGCTAATACGGAGCAGCTGTGTGCGGAAGAGTCAGATGTTGACGGATGGGGGGCTGAGAGCTGCTACAAGTCCTGCTTAAACCGGCGTGGCCAATAATAAAGAGATATACGTTACATTCTTGGCCATGGGACCGCGCTCTGCGAGGATGGGGAGCTGCAGGGTCATCCATAAAGCCCGATGAAGGATGCAGGCTGCAGACAGGCGATGGATGGATTGCAAAGTATTCAAACCTCGGGAAATTAGGATTTTCTGTAACTGAACGAACACAATGCGGTGAATAGTTGTGTTATGAAATTTAAAGTGTGGTGTCTCCCCTCACCATTGTAGCGCGACCCTTCACTGGCATCAACTGGACTGAACGTACCAAGATACTCTCAGCAGAACATGCAGAGACTGGGACATTTAGCCATTCCTCTTTGCTGAGGAGCTCAAACTCAGTCAGGATGGAAAGTTTCTCTGAATGCCTTGCCACAGATTCTCAGCTGGCTCTAGATGGGGAGATTGGCCCCACAGCATGATGCTTCCACTACCATGTTTCATGGCACAGACGGTGTATTCAGGTTGTTGTGCAACGTTAGTTGTTTTTTCCAGCCACACATAGCATTCAGCGTGTAGGCTAAAAAGTTCAACTTTGCATGCATTTAACCCTTCTTCCATTTAAATTAAGTTCTTATGACTTTCTCTTTGCAACTCTTCCAGATTCTCTGTAGCCCCTCCAGTCTTTCCATGGAGCTCTTCTCTACTTGATGATCACGTTGCCCGGCGTGTCAGCTTAGATGGACGGTTATGTCATGGCAGGATTTCGGCTTCGCAAAGAACTCTGTAAGATGTTTAAAGCTTAGATATTGTTTTCTAACTCTAATCCTGCATTTAGCTTCTCCACAATGTTCTCCCTGACCTGTTCTTTGGTCTTCATGATGCCATTTCTTCACTAATGTTCTCTAAAGAACCTCTGAGGCCTTTGCAGACCAGCTGGATCATCATAAGACACTGAATTAGTATTATGCCTTTAGTACAGGGCCAATAACAGGGGCCAGGACCAGGTATACGGGGACACTGGCCCCTGTCTAGAACCGCCCATGCTGCAAAGCATGAGATCCGACAACACACTGGTACCTTGGTCCCTTTGAGCAGACCAGATTTCCCAAGAGCTGCATTTGTGTGGTGCATTCAAGTACATCACGGACACTGGGATGTCTAAACATCAAAACAACTCCAAAGTGATTTAAGCCTTTTGTTTGTCATATGTCTGCACATTCTTATTAAAAAATTACCCGAACTACAACATCGAAGGCCTTTCATCCATCCATTGGCTATACCCCTTTATCATTTAAAGAAATTAAACCATATGTCCAGTCAGTGCTATAGTGGCCACTTTTTATGTTTCTCTGGACCGAAGCGAACTGAAATCATACCGATCTGAAATTTTTATGTACCTTCCCAGCCCTGCTATTTACTAATTAGGTGAATTCAGAAGGTACTTGGCTACACAAGATTTTATTTAAAGGAATTGGAGCGAAGGGGGCTAAATACATTTGCACACCGCAGTGCTCTTATTTTTGCTGGTAAAAATGATCAAATGCATTGAACTTTGTGGTTGGAAGGTGCCAAAATGTGGAAATGTTCAAAGGGTATGAGTAGTTTTAACATGGCACAAGATTTAATAACAGGTTTAAATTTAATGCCAGATGTTGCTCAGCAGACAGAGAGCTTTGCAAAAATGTCAAATCTTATCTATTCGACGGACAACAAAACTGGACTGATCCATTTGCTGCTAATAGCATTAAGTTCTTCAGTCATTCACTTTGTGACACTTTGAAAATATGTTCATTTTGAGGAGAATGCATGGACCCACCCCGTGTTCTCTGCATTGAGGAGGCTGGTGATGGCTGCAGGAAGCTCCGACTTCAGGATGAACAAGTAGGACGACATAGCTGAGGAGAGGGGAAAGAAAATGAAAGTTACATCATAAAAACAAGACATGCAGATTAACTGTTAAACAAGATCACGGCAGGCGGCTGAATGGAGCCACAGGCACTTCTCAGCTGTTGTGGGAGGGTGGGGTGTGTTTAAAGGAGAGTGTGGGGGCTACAACAGCATGGGTGGGTAGCTCTGGGAGAGTAAAGTCCTCGGTTTGAAGGAGCAGACACAACGCAGGGCTTCAAATTGCTGTAGAGCAGCCAGAATGGGAAATCAGGGGTGAGGAAGGAGGAATGCTAACAGTAATGATCTCTGACGTTAATCCAGGTACTTCCAACCTTTCTCCACCTTGCTAGGAAACGGGATACTTCCATTTTCCTCAGCAAGGATCGAGGAAAGAGGATTGGTTCACTTCCTCTAAGAAAGCTCCTAAAAACTCCTTCAGGACAGCAGGGAACGGGATAAAGAGCTCCCAAAGAAAAGCACACATTTGGTCTGAAGAAGCGCTTCACATGCTGCTTGTGAATTTAAGGGATTTATGATTGGGAGAGCCAGGCAAATGCAGGGCTGGCTGGGACCTTCCTGCCCTGGGGCGGGTCTTTGACTCTCCTTTACATAATCCCAGCCATAATCCCGTAGATCCTGCATTTGTTTAAATAAGAAAATTCCTCCAATAAAGCTCTCGCCCACACAGACACCAGCACATGCTCTCCCTGAACAACAGCTGCCACGTCCGAGCGCTAAAATCTGGCCGTCAGGGATCCTGCACTCCTTTACGAAATGTTTCAGAACTTCATTTGTGGGCATAAAAGTATTGATATGGCAGCTAGACCTGGTGGGAAAGTATGTGCTACAATCTTTTCTACAACAGGCATTTTTGATCCGCCACCCGGTCCAGTGGATTTATGGATGTGCTTATTGTTAATATTTGCCGGGTTCCTGCACATTTTCCATGTCAGAACTCCACACGTGTCCAGACTCCACGGTTGTCTCTCCTTTTATCTACGCAAAACGGTGCAATGATGGTGGCAAGACTTTAAATAATAGAGCTTCAGAAACAAAGGATTGAAATATGGACGGACAGAGGCGATGTCACTCTGATGGACGGATTGATGAACACAGCGATTGGTCAGCAAGATAAGGAGTAAAGTTCGGGAAACAAACGTTTTTCCACACTTATCCAGATCTGGAAAATACATAAATCAGATCCCAGACTTTCCAGACTGTGAAGGAACCCTGCATATCAGACCTGCTTTGGTGTGTTAGCCAAAAGGTTTCACATTTAAAAAAAAACACGCATCAATGTTAACAAATCAAAATGACAATAAAATAAAGACACACTGACGGGAACACACGACAGGCAGTCAGGATGCAGCGGTTTAGTTTCATGCAACTGGTTACGCTGAGCACAACAAGCACTTCTATGGGGATCAGAGGTGAAGTAATACTTACACGACTACACAAAAGGGCCCTTGAGTGAACAAAGAGGACGGTTATCGGCCAAGTGGTAAGAAAACAGACACTGATAATCAACATGCGTGTAACGTTAAAGGAGCATCGAGGCGAGCCTTCTGTGTGTGGTCAGCAAATGGCTGCGGAGCGTAGCCAACATGAGACAGAGCAAGTTTCATTTCATTAAGAGCCAGGAGAGAGGCAGGCTGCGAGAGCCACGGGGCGGTCGGTAATTAAGGTCAATTGGACGCTCAGCCTTTGGCAGCGCCGATGAATGTTTACCCAGAGTGAGGCTAATTGCACTCTTATAACAGGAGCTGGGGGTATGGACAGATGCACTCTGGAGTGCTGGCTCTCCTGCACACAGAGCCCCGTGCGTGGAGAACACCAACACATCGGAGGACGCAGCGGTAATTTACTCAGAAGCACCGTCTGTGTGTACAGGGAGGGATCCCAGTGAGCTACTTTCCACACACAGGGTGGGGAGTGGGCTTTACCGCCAGCGATCAATTAGGGGAGAAGTCATGTTTCAGGTCCGGGGGAGGGGGGGGGGGGGGGGGAGGATGGCAGTTACAGGGTCAGAGGTTATCAGGGGATCTAGATAATGGCCTCACAGGGGGAGCGATGAGGAGAGAGGCTCAGCACAGGATGCTCTGTTCACCAGCAGGAGGCGCCGTCTGCCTCCAAAATAAACAAACTGCCCCTGCAGCAATCCCCAGCCCAGTCACAGCTCTGCTTCTCATTAAAAAAAACAAACCTCCACATAATCAGTTTGTGTCCAGCACGTCAGAAATAACGTCTTATTACTTCACGCTGAAATAAAAAAAAAAAAAAGGCCGACTTACCACCGATATTTTGGATGAGAATAGCTAATCCGACCAAAACCTGGAGAGAATAAAAACGAGGAGGAGAAGAATAAACGTCCCGGTGAAACTGAACGCAGCAGAAGCTCACAGTCAAATCCCAATGGCAGCTCTTACTTTTCCTGGTTTTTTCAATGCTCGTTCTCCAAGTTCTTCATACGAGTTGATACCTGCAGCAGATGACCATTATTTAAAGGGAAAACAGATAAAACGCGAGTAGTTTAACACGTTAAGTCTGGAAGTTTAATCGAGGCTCTGACAGTTTGGTCGCAATTTTCCAGGTTCTGTTTAAACACACACAGCTGAAACCAGATATTTCCATTAGAGATGCACCGATCCTGTTTTTTCTGATCCAATCCGATACATGGGCTGAGCATATCGGTCGATACTCAATACCGAGCCGATACTACTCTTGAATGAACGAACCGTATTGCCACGTTTGTGGTATTGAATTTACCATCTTTACTAGAGAAGGGCCAGACGCACCTCCACTGATCCCACCCAATACGCTGTTTGCCCCTCTCCCATCAGGTAAACGCTTCAGAAGCATCAAATCCAGAACTAATAAACTTAGGATCAGCTTCTTTCCAAGTGCTGTGAGGGCTATCGCCCCCTGCTGAGATGTTTGTGGTCCATCATGTTACAATCACACAACCGTTATTGCCTATTTGGCACACTCTTATTCTCAGGAACATGAAATTGCACTTTTCCATAAATGAAGCCTCAAGAACACAGCACAAGTATTACCTCATTACCTGAGATTCATGAAGGACGGACTAATCCATGTAACAAGGCTCATATCCCTCGCTAAGGGACTAATATCAGAACTCTCGGACTCTGCTACGTACTTTTTATTTTTTGCATGCTCTAATGTGTGAAATTTTTTTTTTAAAAATAATACATATATTGTGCTTGCGTGTTATGTTACCTGTTTAATTTTATTGCTGTTTGCTTTTATTCTGTTTTATTTTCCTATATTTTAATCATGTAAAGCACTTTGCATTGTCTCTGTACTGAAATGTGCTATATAAATAAATTTGCCTTGCCTTAATTTGTTTCTGCACATGTCTGCCTCAAAGGTAATCTCACATGGTGACAATAACAGATTCTTGATTCTTTATCACCACTCCATCTAGCAGTCGGACTTGTTGGCGTATCAAGTTGTAAATGTTTCATAGACGTAACACGCAGACGTGGCTCGCTCCGGCGCTTGCGCCATGTTGCTCTGTGTTTGCTCATCACTAGCTGCTCCGTGTGACGAAGCAATCCTCCGTTGCAAACATAGAATTGAATGAATAGATCGCTGTGACTTTATTGCTGTGTATGATATTAATTTAAAATAAATAAATAACTGGATCGGAATGCTGGATCAGCGTCATTCATCCGATATCCGGTCCAGCTGATAAGTCAATATCGGAGCCGATATCCGATCCGGGTATCAAATCGGTGCGTCTCTAACTAAACTTTAACTCTAACACTTCAAAACACTGACTTTATTGTCCTTAGGCCTCTTTGTAACTCATTTGTATGTTTAAGGTCATTGGAAGCCACATTTAGGCCCCAGCTTCAACTTTCAGGTTGGATAACGGAGAGCGGCTACAGCCAGCATTTTCACAAGGTCTTCTACTTTTGTTCTTGGGTCCATTTGCAGATTTTGCACCAAAAAATATGACAGCTGGACGTACCAATCGTGTTTTATACACAGCCTGTCCAAAGAAAAGACACCATCTGGGTAATATCCTCCTACTAGATCTTTATTGCATGGATGATTGTGTTTTATTCATCCGTGCAATGATATTTAACCCCAACCTGTGCAGTGAGCTGCTTTTCTTAAACATCCATGTTTTCTGAGACAACAAACGATGTCAAATGTGGAGAAATATTGTTATGAATTTGGTTGGTCACTTGTTTGGTGAAATCAAATAAAAGAAAAAAACAGTAGAAGCCACATCTATGTTTAATAGTGAAAGTCAGAGCATTTTCACATGTACCAGGACTGGGACTAAACATCCGTGTAGCCTTAAGAAAACAACTGATCAGAGACGCTAAATGAAAAAAAGATTGGACTCTGGAGATATAAATGATGAAGGTCATGTGGGCTGACGAGTCCAGATTGGCCCTGTTCCAGAGTAATGGCCACATCAGGGGTAAGAAGAGAGGTGCATGAAATGATGCACCTCTCATGCCTGTGGGGGCAGGGCTATGATCTGCGGTTGCTGCACTTATTTCACTCCAGGTTCAGCAATGTTGAGCCCAGAATATGAGGTCAACTGACTACCTGAATATACTGGATGGTTATTCCACAAGTAAGTTTCTTCTTCCCTGATGGCACAGGCATATACCAAGAGGACGACACCAGCATTCATTGGTCTCAAATTGTACAAGAGTGGTTCAAAGAGCAGGAGGCATCCTTTTCACACATGGTTTGGCCACAGAGTCCGGACCGCAATCTCACTAAGAGTGTTTGGGAGGTGCTGGACAAGAATTTGAGCAGTAGCCCGGCCCTCCCATCAGCTCCACAAGATCGTGGCAAAAAATAAATAAATAAATCGAAGCACCTCTGGACGGAAATAAGTGTGACGTTGCAGAAGCTTAATGAAATGATGCCACAGCAAAGGTGTGACTTCGTTTTGGGAAGAGGATTTTATTTTTATTTCTGTAATCTATGTTTGAACAGATGAAAGTAGCTTCTCGGGCATCGCTCCCTGATATCTAACCTGATCACTTGATCTTTCTATGATGTCGCACAACAAAGCGTTTGAGATGCTTCCTTAAAATATGTCCACACGCACCAATTAATTTCTGAATTAATCTATAAGAAGCATAAAAAGCTATGACATCATTCAGTTCAATTATATTTATATAGCACCAATTCACAACATTTCATCTCAAGGCACTTTACAAAAACAAATTCAATCAAATCCTCCAGACATATTGGTCAGAAAGTTTCCTCTCTAAGGAAACCCAGCAGGTTGCATCAAGTCTCTCCAAGCAGCATTCACTCCTCCTGAAAGAGCGTAGAGCCACAGTGGACAGTCGTCTGCATTGCTGATGGCTTTGCAGCAATCCCTCATACTGAGCATGCATGAAGAGACAGTGGAGAGGAAAACTCCCCTTTAACAGGAAGGAAAAACCTCCAGCAGAACCAGAACCAGGCTCAGTGTGAACGCTCATCTGCCTCGACTAACCGCCTATCTGGGCTTTCCCAAATAGTTTTAAGGCATAATAATCATGTTTGTAAACTTCTGATATCTCTCAAAACTACCCTTACGTTTATTCTGGCAACTAGAGATAACTGTATTAATGTGAACTGACCTAAAACAGGAAATGTTTGGTTTAATGTTAGATAGAGGGCAAAAAGCAACAACTAAAGTGTGTTTTTATACATTGCAAATAAATGTCTGATGTCAACTGTGAGCCTGGATTAAACATCTTAACATATAAAACAAAAGGAAGTGGGTGGGAAAGGGGCAAACTGTGCGCATTTGAAGCCTCTGTTGACCAGAACATCAACACGGACTTTAAGTCAATTTAGTGGTAATCAACAACCTGAACGTCCCACTATTGTCTGTCCTTTTTATCTTCTCTTCAGGCTCCTTTGACCCTTTTTTTAATCATTGGTCAAGCATCACCTGATCAGGTCACAATCAGGACTTGAGTAAGGACTAAATACAAACGACAGACTGCTATCACAGAGTTTGGCAACAAACCGATTAAATCTGGAGTTGAGGAAGAGCGGTTCATGGCGTGACGTCTTCACCAATCAGTGAGGTAAAACCTGGAGGGAATTAGCTGAGGTGAGACGGTTTCATTGACTCACCTGTTTGGTCACAAAGCTTCAGAAGCAGATGGATGGAGTACGATGCAAGGCTAGACACCAGCACCAACAGGATGCTGGCAGGAAAGGGAGAGCAAAAACGAATAAAGTATTAACTATGTTTTCAGAAAAAAGAAGACTGGTGCAAGTAGCATACTCTTACCAAAACCCAACTATTCCTGTGCTGGCCATTGCATAAGCCAAACCCAGTATCCCACTGCCCATGATTGCATTCATCAGGTTGAACACAGAGGAGACCAAGGAGGCTCCAGTGGCTCTGGTCTGCACCGATCCCTGTGCACACAGAAGAATAACAACACATAAAGCTGTAGGAATATAGACAAACCGCTGAGAAAGAAACCTGCTCAGAGGGTTCCTCCTGACAGTACGCGGAACAACTGGCCTGGCCTGATGAAGGATGGGATAAAACAACACTGCAGGGGCATGCGGGATCAGGGCATGGAAATGGGAATGGATGGGGTGGGATTTTAACTGCTGGCTGCAGGACAGCTGCCTGAGCTCCGGATAAGGGGAGCTGCCCAAACCGCTTGACCTCTCTAATGGGGGATATCCTGGACAGAACAAGTGGCAACTCTGGTGTCAGTGTCACAACAAGCTCGGATTGACCTGCAGGCCGCTCGGTCGGATTCACCCCGTTACAGTACCGAAAGACAGGAAGTGTACTGCAGCGACCACATGGAGGCGAATAAAGATAATATATATGAGATATATGAGATTCAGTGGGGAAATTCACAGTATGTCAGCAGCATAGCACACAGAAACACACATTATACACAATAAATAATAATAATAATAATAATACTAACTCTACAGTAGGAAAAACACAACATGTAAATGAAACCTGTAAAGTAACAACCAAAGAGAAAAAAAGAAAAAAATCAATTCAATTCAATTTTATTTATATAGCGCCAATTCATGAAACATGTCATCTCAAGGCACTTTACAAAGTTAAGTTCAATCATATTATACAGATTGGGTCAGATTATACAGATTGGTCAAAAATGTTCCTATGCTCGGCCCATTCTAGAGTGGCAATTTTGTGGAACACCTAAAACTTTGAGGCAAGAAGAGTTTTTTCTGTTATTTTTAAATGGGTCAGTATTTATTTATTTATTTATTTATATCTTTTGCTGGTAATATAAACTAACAATATCAGCCATGTAATAAAAGACGTAAAGGTAACGGCTTTGATTTGAATCGGTTTTTCACGGACAAGCTAAAAGTCAAGTGGTGGGTTTAAAATATTTATCAGGAGCTCAGATGTGGGTGGTTAACTCGTGTACACATTTGTTTGAAATAGAGTTATAAAGTGTGGAATGTGTACTAATTTGCCTCTGTGGCTTTAATCAACGGTAATGTAAATACATGGAATACTTTTCAATTATTTAAAAGAAAAAAACATGACTGGCTCAGATTAATTTCTTAAATCTAAAAAGTGTATAAGCTGGTATCCATTTCCAAAATAACCGATGTCGCTGTCAGAGACAATGAAAAGTTCTAAAACAAAAACAAGTCCCTTATTTTAAACCCTGTTGATATCTACAGGGAAAACCAACCCTGGACAAAACTGGTCATTAATGGTTAATTACTCCCTACAATTAATGGAAAAAGGAACTGGCCAACCATTCTCAGCCAGCAATATAGGCTTTGATTAAAATGAAAGAACTGTTACTGTATGTTTCAATGGGGGAAATTTTTTATGTAAGACAATAATCGTGTAACAACCAACCCTGCTTACACCTTCCAAGCTGAGATCTCTTTTTAATGATTAGGAGTTATATGGAAAACCATAAAGTAAGTTAGATCAAACTGTTTAAAATGCTGCAGTGCAAATTGAAGTTAAAAGAAATATGAAATTAGGCTTAGTCTTGTTTTTGCAACAACAACAAAAAAGACAAAACAGAAGTAAGTTTATTTGTTTTGTCCTGTTTTAATTACTTTGCTTGTATTGTACTCACTACTTATACTCGTGTATTTTATCTGCAGTTTATTGTCCCTGATTTTATTACATTGATTGTTTTACTGATGCCAGCCCTTTTTAAAAATGTAAAGTGTGTTACAAATAAAGAAAATGATCATTACTGTTGTTATTTAGAGTTGCAGTGTGAGGGTGGACTATGGCTGGATGGTGCTGACACAAGCAGAAAACTCGAAGGAAACTGAAAACGAGAAGTTCAGCTCATGTGATGGAGACCATAAACGTTAAAACTCCTTCTTTTACCGGTGGAAACCGGCGGCAGACAGCAGACGCGTTAGTTTTATACTCACATTTCCTAGCAGAGGAGTCCTCTCGCTGACAGCTGCGCCTCTTTCGGGGAGTTTAGAGTAAACATCCGCCTGCTCGCTGCTGTTGATGCTCATTCTGACCAGATAAAAGCACACAAACAGCTTCGCTCCCTGACTTTATGAGCCCATCTTCTCCTGGAGCCTCTTATCTGCCGCTCAGCTTCTTCTTCTTGTGATGTTATGGCGGCTGGGAAGCAGCTTTAAGGTGCATTACCCCCACCTTCTAGTACGGATCAGTCGCTATCTTCGGCCAGTCAGCTGATTAATGCCACTGTTGATAATGAAGCTCCCCCTCATCTCTGGTTCCGTCGCACGTTTCATACCGCATCCGCTCTGACCAATCACGAGACGAGTTTTTAAATTCTCGACCAATCACCAGGCGGCTCCCGTCAACTGCGGATGATGTAATTGAAGCGTGCTTGTGGACAGAGGGATGTTAAGGTTAGAGCTATATTTCTACTCATTTTTTTTTAACTTTGTACGATAAATATCTTTATTTATTGCATTAAAACGGTGATATTATGATAACCGCCATCATGATTGCTCGTTTAGACACCCGCGGCCTGTCAGAAGCGGCGTTAAAGCGCGATTTAAACAGGATTTACTCAGGATCTTAAACTTTTTTTTAAATTCATGTTGCCTCTTTATCAGAATTACAACAGAATAACATTATACTTCATGATGGAAGCTTTCAGACACCTCAAATAGTAAATTACTAAAAAAAAATGGGGACTTAATTTAAATCGTCTCGGTGAAATCATTGCATTCTGTAATTTGGTATTTTGGCTACATTTCTAGATTAATAAATGGAGGTTTTGCAGGCTAATAAGAACTGTCATCTTTAATAACATCCAGGCTTTGTGTCTTAGTATTTTCCTACATGGGGAAAATTAAATGTTTTGTTCTCCGAATTCATATAATTCATTTATTCTTTCTGTTGTTATAGTTTCTACTTTTGTGTCTAGCTGCACGCTTTCATTTGCCTTTCACTTTGCTGCTGGTACACCTGAATTTCCTCACAGTAGGACAATAAAGGTTATTTCTATTGATCTTTTCTTTAAAAACCAGATAATAATCTCCCATGATTAATTAAAATAGTGTGGAAGACATTGGGGCGAATTACAAAGCTAAAATTTAGTGCATAATTGAAGTAAATCCATCCACTCCTCAATCATGTTCCACTTATCCGTAAACTCTTATGAAAGATTCAGTCAGTTTTCTTTTTCTTTTTTTGCAACGTCTCATTTTCAGTTTTATTTCAGTTGACTACTTTTTGTAATTTCAGTAGTTTTAGTTAACAATAACAACTTTGCCTCCGACATCAATTAAACAATTTCTAAGTATGTATGTTTTTATGCAGGTGTTACATTTTTTAAATCTTTTATATATGCATGGTCAGTATGAGGGATTGCTGCAAAGCCATCAACAATGCAGACGACTGTCCGCTGTGGCTCTAGACTTGTCAAAACTGCAATCTGCTGGGTTTCCTTAGAGAGGAACCTTTTTGACCAATCTGTATAATCTGATCCAATCTGTATAATATGATTGAATTTGACTTTGGAAAGTGCCTTGAGATGACATGTGTTGTGAATTGGCGCTATGTAAATGAAATTGAATTGAACTGAATAAAATAAATGCTCAGTTTTTTAGTACATTTTTGTGATAATGGCAGGTGACCTTTTTGCATAGTTGCATTTTTAAAGTGCCATTTCAGAAATCAGCATCTGATTTTTCACCTCTTTGCTTTAACAGGTTCGTCTCCAGAACCTTTGCTTCCCTTCAAACTCAAACAAAGCTAGATTCTGCTGCTGTGCTCCAGAGTGTCCTTTTTTCAGACTCAGTCAGTTCTGGGTTCATCGGGGCGACCAGAATGGAGCCCAAACTGTACCGACCCCCTCCCCAGGTCCGGGGCATGACCTCTCTGGACAAAGACGCCTTCACGCAGGCTATTACAGTTCCAGCTCTACTGGTACCAACGGGGGTCTTAAACAAAGTCATGAAGAGTCTGAAGAAGTCCGCTATCCAGCGTCCCGGTGTGCATCGAGTGGTTCAAGACGGAGAGGAGGGCAGCGGTTTTCGGTTAGTCCTTTTGGACCCCCACAAAGTGTCGTCGGCGAGCTCTTTCAGTGAGGCTGAAGCAGAGGCCCTCCGTTCGTTTGGTGTCTCTGATGAGCTGCAACAATACGAGCTGAAGCTGACCTACGACAACCTGAAGACGGAGGAGGTGCTGGAGGCGGTGCTCCCTCAGGGTCAAGATGTGACCTCATCATTCAGCCGGGTGGGACACATCGCCCACATGAACCTGAGAGACCACCAGCTGCCATACAAGAACCTCATAGGTAAGAGGCTGAGAGAAACTGGCTCCGGAACAGTAGGGGGCGATGTTTAACCCAATTGGAAAGTTGAAACTATTCATAGGCAACAAACATTTTATTTCTAAATAAAACCCCAAAAACCAATTTAAACGTGATTTTTGACTTAACATGCTCAACAGTAAATTAAATGTTTTTTTAATGAAACAAATGACACAAAATAGTCAGATTTTGTAGAGAATTTATCCGTAATTCATGTTGGATCGGAAATGTGAAAAAGGTCAGATGTCAAAGTCTATTCTCAGCAACGAGAAGAGAATGCAAGTCACTCTTTCCTCAAAAATGCCTGTTGCAACTTATGCCTGCACTGTTTGGTTATACTTATAAATTTGTTTTTAAACTGCCATAGGGGGCCGCATAAAATGATTCCGAAGGGCCACAAATGGCCCCCAAACCGCACTTTGGACACCCCTTCTCTAGAGTCTGTTGCCTGTGGATATATGCACCCTTTGTGTTTGTGGTCTATTCTGTTAAAGATGTGTAAACATCCTGAAAATAAGTCCCAGTTTTATTGCTGCAGAGAACAAGAAGCCGTCATTTAATCTGGTTACATTTGTTTTCTGCAACAAAATGTAACTAAAACATTTACTTAAAGTTAATCCAACCTTCTAGGAATATGCATCCATCTGTTTACCCTGCGGTAGTCAATTAGCCACTACTCAAAATAGGAAAGATGAGAGAACATAGTATTTTAGTGAAGACGTGTGTGTGTTAATCTTAATACGTTGGAAAAATGCAACGAGCAAACAGCTGCTGGCATAAATCTGCCAATTTCGCCTGTCAGAGCTGTAATTAAAAAAATTTAAGACAACTAGAAGTGTGAGAAACAAGGCTGGCCATTTTTCTTTCCACCATGCACAGTCAGCAGTTTCTAATTTGTAGGATTTTTTTTTTTACTGTTTTTGCCAGTAGGTATGGATGTTTTCTGTGTTTGATGTTAAAAATATCAAGGTTATTTGCTCTCTCTTCTGTAGGTCAGGTAATTATGGACAAAAACCCTGGAGTCACATGTGTGGTCAATAAGACAAACATGATCGACTCCACTTACAGGAACTTCAAGATGGAGGTTCTGGCCGGAGAGGAAAACATGGTCGCCAAGGTAGGTTCAATTGTTTTATAGTAATATAACATTTAATTTATAACACACCTTACATTTTATAGAAAATCTCAAATAGTCAATACAACAACATAATATAAACAGGGACATTAAAATACACATGTAAAAGTAGTGCGTGCAATAAATACAAGACAGTCAAAGAGTGTTCATATTTACATTAATGATGCCCACATAGAGCAATAAGCCATTAGTCTGGTTCTTTATTTATATAGCACCAATTTACAATTTACAGGACAAATGCTTCCAGTTTATCTCGAGTTAAAAATAATTAAATTTATTCCAATTCAATCAGGCCAGATTCAGATCCAGTTTCATGCAGAAGTATTTCTAATACAGTACAGCCGAATTCAGTCGACTAGATACAAGTTCTGCCCTCTTACAGGTTTCTTCTGTTTTTGCCCTTTGTTACAATTAAATGTATCAGACAATCAAACACATTTTAATATACAAAGAAGTAAAGTAAAACAACCTGGTCCAATGTGAAAAAGTAATAAACCCCTTGTTTAATCATGAACAAATTAAATTCCACCAGACTTGAACAAAGAAATTACTTTCAGGCAACAGGAAGTAGAGTAAAAAACTACAAACAAGCAAGTCATCAAGCCCTGATGTAAAGAAATTTAACAACAGATGAGAAATAAAGTCACTGACATCTTTCAGTCTGGAAGGAATCACAAAGTAATTTCTAAGGTGTGGGGACTCCAGCGAACCGCGGAGTAAACCTGGACACCGAGGACAACCTTCCCAGGAGTGGCCAGCCGACCAAACCCACTCCAGGAGAGCATCGACGACTCATCCAGAAGGACACAAAAGAACCAGATCTAAAACACTGCCGGCTTCACTTGCCTGTTAAGGTCAAAGTTCATGATTTAACCATTAAAGAAGAAAGCCTGGGCAAAAATGGCCTCCATGAGAGCGTTCTGGGGCCAGGACCACTGCTGAGGATCCACAAGACTTTTAGGGTAACTTTCTGTGGATGGATGAGACCAAGCTGGGTCTTTAGTGCAAACGAGCGCAGCGTTTTAGAAAAATAACGTCAAACCATTATGGTGATGGTCGTAGATTCCTTTGCTGCTTCAGGGCTTGGACTCCTTGCTTTAACAATAGAAATAGGAATTCTGCTTAGGTCACACTGTCACACAGCAACATGCTGGTTTGGATTAGTTTTTTCAAATCCGCAGAAAATAATGCTTATAATGAGTTGATGCGACCCCTGACCAACCCTGTAGACGACTTCTGACTCCTCATCATCTGTCCTCGCAGGTGAAGGAAAACGGCGTGACGTACGAGTTCGACTTCTCCCGCGTCTACTGGAACCCCCGGCTGAGCACGGAGCACCAGCGAGTGGTGCAGCTCGTTAAACGCGGCGACTCCGTGTTCGACGTGTTCGCTGGGGTCGGACCCTTTGCCGTCCCAGCTGCCCGCCTCGGTGCCAGGGTTCTGGCCAACGATCTCAACCCGGAGTCGTACAGGTGGCTGCAGCACAACTGCAAACTCAACAAGGTGGAGAGCAAAGTCCAAACCTTCAATCTGGACGGCAGAGACTTCATCCGCGGGCCTTTAAAGCAGGAGCTGCCTGCTCTGCTGAAGGGGGACTCTGCGGTTCACGTGGTCATGAACCTGCCTGCGCTGGCTTTGGAGTTTCTGGACGCTTTCCGGGGCCTCCTGCAGCTGGAGCCTCCCTGTGAGCAGAACCTCCCCATGGTGCACTGCTATGGCTTCTCTAAAGACGACAACCCGGAGGCGGACGTGGTGGAGAGGGCTTCCCGCAGCCTCGGATTCTCACTGGAGAACAAGTGCTCCGTGCACTTTGTGCGCAACGTCGCCCCCAACAAGGACATGATGTGTGTAAGGTTCACGGTGCCTAAAGAGGTCCTCTTCTGCAGCGAAGAAGCAAAAACAGGTGAGAAACTCACCTGAATACACCAAATACCTGAAGGTTTCAGCTGAATCCTGGAAAAAGCAACAAATGTTATCTTTTGAAAAATTTCCTTTAATTTTTTTATTTTTTCTAGATAGATGGATAGGCAAATAAGATGAAGCTAAATAAATAAAAGGAAATGCACAAATCTATACATATCTAGCAGTAATTAATACTATATAACCAGTTACTGGGTGTTCTTAGATGGTGCTGGTGGCCGGCTACATTATTCACGTCTTTCCAAGTTTAAAAGTCACAGTTAAGCAGCAGGTTGTTGTTTTCGTATCACTGCCCAACAAAATACATGACTAGGTTAAAACTATTTCATATCATCTGACTAAGAGTGAGCCAATGATTACCATCATCCCTTCCTCTACATATAAAATATAAAACACAACCATTAAAGGGCATTAAAAATGTAATTCTTCCTCTTATTTCCATGACCTCCACAATTATCATCCCTGATAGATTTATATATAATCCTTGAAATAAGTCATTGTTGCGCCGTAGTGACACCAAGATGACCCCTTTGCCCTAAGCTGCGATCTTTACTGCTTCCTCATAACTCTGCACGTTGGTAAGAGAACCTTGGGCTCTCATCCAGGCTGGGTTCTCAATTCCAGTTGTTTTAAAGGCAAGTTTAGATAATCACTTACCGTATTTTTGGGACTATAAATCGTACCAGTCAAAAAAATGGATAATTTAATCTGGTAAACCAATTTATTAAAATACACAGCTGCATCCACAACAGACTGAATAATATGGAACATACCTGGGAGGATGAATGGGGTAAATTAGCAACTCCAACCAACAAGGTTTTATTCAGCTTAACGGCCCGTTACGCTGAAAGTTGTCAAAATTTTGGCTAAATTAGACAGTCAGCGTAGCGGTGCTACGTGCTAAGCTAACAGTACAACACGGATGCTTCAGTCCTCACGTCCATCAGAGAAGTTGTAACCTGACCTGTAAGGTAGCGCTAGAAGCTATTAGCTTCACAGACAACCCAGTAATGGGGTTCTGTTGCGGTCTGGGTCCTTTCGAGCTGCATCACTCAACACTCCGCTACCTGAATGCAGACCGAAACAGACAAACAACATACAAACATGTGTTTGGTCTTTGTTGTCTATAAGTTAATGTTTCAATTATTTTTCAAGTGGTACAGGAGCAGGATAGTTTTCACAAGCAGAGCGAGCAATCTTGCGGCTATAGACGGTAACGTTTACTCCTTGGCTCATGCTGGTTAATATGAATTACCATTTAAATTTGATATAGAAGTCACAGGATCGGCCAAACTATAAAGAAAAGTGTGACTTGTAGTCCGAAAAATACAGTGTTACCTGTGGCTATATCCTGACCTTGTTAAGTTCATTGACATGTTCTGTTGTCTTTCCCATTTTGAAGAGTGTTGCATCATATTTGTACCCCAGAAATAAATTAAATTTTTTTTTTATTAATAACAATTACGGGGTGGGTAATTTTTATTTAAAAAATGTTCCATAGGTTGCATGTGAATATATTTCAAGGGTTTTTATTCTTATGCGTTTGTAAACCATGGGGCCAATAAATGTGGAGGCTGTATGTTAATAGTTGTATTTTTTCTGAGTCTCCATGTAATTTAAGATAAACGATGAACTATGTTTTATCTGTTGACAGAACCGACTGAGGAACCAGCGCCAAAGAGACAAAAGTGTGAAGAAGCTCCAAATTTTACATGATTTTACAATCAGCTTGTCTCGGTTTTTTCTTAAGTTTTCTTTCTCTGTTGTTGCATCATTTTAAGACTTTAAGTTCAGGTTTAAACTCCTAAATCATATTTGAATAATTTTGAGTTTCATGGGCTGTACATGAACACGTTTGCTCTTCAAATAAAGCCACATAACCCAAAGAATGTTTTTCTTATTTTATTCAAAACAACATTAATAGTAAACTAATAAATGTGCAGAAATCTTGACCAAAAGCAAGTCGGCGCTGACAACACAGTGATGGTAAAGTCTTATTTGAGGAGACCATTCAGGCAGGAGGAGGGGGGCCTCAGTCTTTCAGAGGGAACAGACCACTGAAAGCGTCCTGGATGGCTCGATAACACGCCAGAGCGGAGCTGTATCCTCCGGCTGTGTCCTGCGGCATGGCGGCCCGGACGTGGTTCAGGTACCTGAGAAGACAGAAGGCGTTACTCAGTACCAGCAGCAGGATATTCTAATTTACCTTAGTGACATGTTGCTTTTTGGTATCTGCTATCTACCCTCTTTGGGGCATTTTTGTTGATCTTTTGGACATTTTTAGGCCACCAAAGGCAGTAACAGTTGAACCCTTGTGACTAAAAGCTTCACCAACACAGCTCCATCAAAGCCCGAGTAATGATCATGAAAACATCAGATCTGATGTCTCTCCACAGTAACTGCTCCTCTCCAAGTATCTAAAAAAAGGTCCCCATAACCTATAAAATGCATCTTAATGACCCTGGAGTGCTGTGCTCAGATGACGTCTTGTCTGAAAGTCAAGACTTTAAACAGTGGCTACATGTTGGAAACCTTGAACATGGAAAGCAGTTTTAGCCAGGATAGTTGTATCTACAACGGAACATTACACCTTAGTATACAGCAATTATTTCCAGTTCTTTCATGGCTTGTCACTTGTACAAGCCCGTCCGTTTTCTTCCGCTTATCCGGGGTCGGGTCGCGGGGGTAGCAGCTTCAGTAGGGAGGCCCAGACGTCCCTCTCCCCAGCCACTTGGGCCAGCTCCTCCGGGGGAATCCCAAGGCGTTCCCAGGCCAGCAGAGAGACATAGTCCCTCCAGCGTGTCCTGGGTCTTCCCCTGGGCCTCCTCCCGGTGGGACGTGCCCGGAACCCCTCACCAGGGAGGTGTCCAGGAGGCATCCTAACCAGATGCCCGAGCCACCTCAACTGGCTCCTCTCGATGTGGAGGAGCAGCGGCTCTACTCTGAGTCCTCCCCGGATGACTGAGCTCCTCACCCTATCTCTAAGGGAGAGCCCAGACACTACGGAGAAAACTCATTTCAGCCGCTTGTATCCGGGATCTCGTTCTTTCGGTCACGACCCAAAGCTCGTGACCATAGATGAGGGTAGGAACGTAGATCGACCGGTAAATCGAGAGCTTCGCCTTTTGGCTCAGCTCTCTCTTCACCACAACGGATCGGTACAGCGCCCGCTTCACAGCAGACGCTGCACCAATCCGCCTGTCGATCTCCCGCTCCATCTTCCCCTCACTCGTGAACAAGACCCCAAGATACTTGAACTCCTCCACTAGGGGCAGCACATCCTCCCTAACCCGGAGAAGGCACTCTACCCTTTTCCGGTTCAAGACCATGGTCTCGGATTTGGAGGCACTGATTTTCATCCCGGCCGCTTCGCACTCGGCTGCGAACCGCTCCAGTGAGAGCTGTAGATCACGCCCTGATGAAACCAACAGGACCACGTCATCCACGAATAGCAGAGACGCAATCCCAAGGCCACCAAAATGGATCCCCTCAACACCTTGGCTGCGCCTAGAAATTCTGTCCATAAAAGTTATGAACAGAATCGGTGACAAAGGGCAACCTTGGTGGAGTCCAACTCTCACCGGAAACGAGTCCGACTTACTGCCGGCAATGCGGACCAGACTCTGACACCGGTCGTACAGAGACCTGACAGCCCTTATTAAAGGGTCCGGTACTCCATACTGGAGTACCCCCCACAGGATCCCTCGAGGGACACGGTCAAATGCCTTCTCCAGATCCACAAAGCACATGTAGACTGGTTGGGCAAACTCCCATGCCCCCTCCAGGATCCTGCTGAGGGTGTAGAGCTGGTCCAGTGTTCCACGGCCAGGACGAAAACCACACTGCTCTTCCTGAATCCGAGATTCGACTATCCGACGGACCCTCCTTTCCAGAACCCCTGAATAGACCTTACCAGGGAGGCTTAAGAGTGTGATTCCTCTGTAGTTGGAACACACCCTCCGGTCCCCCTTTTTAAATAGGGGGACCACCACCCCAGTCTGCCAATCCAGGGGAACTGCCCCCGATGTCCACGCAATGCTGCAGAGCCGCGTTAACCAACACAGCCCCACAACTTGTACAAGCCATGAAAAATAATTTGAAAAATGCATTTTGTGTTTGGTTATCTTTATATGGAGAGGTGGGTAGAGTAGCCAAACATTGTACTCAAGTAAAAGTAGCACTACTTCAACATATTTTTACTCAAATAAAAGTAAAAGGTAGTCAGCCAAGAAGTTACCCAAGAGTAAAAAAGTATTCAGTAAGAAGGCTACTCAAGTACTGAGTAAGTAATAAAAGCAGGTGATTTAACATTTAAAAATTATGCATTCGGACAAACAAAAATATAAGGTTATGTGCAAATTCTGGCATTTTAAAGTGAAAATGAGCAAAAATAAACAAAGAATAACAATTGCAAAATAACAAATTCAAACAGAAGAAACTTTTCGAAATCATTTTTTCCGACACTAAACTTGAAAACAATACTTACAACAGTTAATGTATATACAGTACCTATGTTAGAAGAGTGCAAAGTACTTCCAATAAAATTATCTACTCTTTACGTTCATTTGACCTCCAAATGGCTCAAAGAATTCAGCAGATAGGAAATAACATTAAAATAACAAAGCTTGTCTACAAATAAGAATCTTTACTTTAACATAAACTTCAGGTTTTTGTCTCTGGTGCAGCTTTGGTTAAAACAAGTATGTTCTTTATTCATGAAGTTACTCACAGCAGGTAGAGTAGCCAATTGCTACCCTTGAGTAGACATTTTACTCAAGGGTGGCAATACTTGAGTAATAATATCACTGAAGTAAGAGTAAAAAGTACAGTGCAGTTAAACTACTCCTAAAAGTACATTTTGCTCAAAAAGTTACTCAAGTAAATGAGTAAACTGAGTAAATTTAAGTAGTTACTACCCACCTCTGTTTATATCCAACATAGTTTGCCAAAAATGGAAATCAGGAAGGGTTTACACACTGTTTTACACCATAAACTGTATCTCCTGTTTAAGAAAAGCAGTAGAATAAAACCTAGAATCCATTTTTCAGATGGTCCGTTCAGCGCTTTTCAAAGTCTATTTCCTGATTGGTTGATTGTGATAACTCCACCAGGAAGCTGCCAGAGTTTGGTTTGAGAGTGATCCAAAGTGAAGAACCCAGGAAGCCAGACCCTCTGACAGAGCTGAACAGATCTAATTAGTCTGCAGAATCATATTTGGAAATTATTTAATTTATATGCATTTCTTTTTTACTTAAATACATAATTAAGATGAAGTGTCTGGCTCAAAACCCAAGATCGTTCCCAGGGATGTGTAAGGGATTCATTCTTGATAGATTCATCAATAAATTATGAGACGGAATATATGTCTTAATCTAGTGTGACATAGCCTATCATCCGCCACATCGTTTCAACATCTTTTGTTTTCTAAGTGATCACAGATGTACCCAGCCAAAGCAGCTGTTCTGAATTCAAAGCAAAGCCAAAAGTCGGTCTTGGAGCAGAAAAACTGCTGAGTTGTTAATAACCTCAACATCATATTCCTCAGCTTCCCTGCATGCACCCAATCTAATCCTCTTTCTGCACAACCCTTGTACAACAGAGCTGAAACGGTGACATCCTAAAGCAACTCAGACAACATGTAGACCCTCTCCTTAATGCCGCCACCCCCATCTGAACCCCCAGTCTGGCGTTTCCCTGGTGGATAGCTCTAAAGTCCTCACACGAGTCTGGCTCTGAGGGCCCCGCTTCCCGTGAGCTGAAGGAGACTTCAAAGTGATGCGAGTAGCAGGAGCACAGACAGCACTCTGTGATTTCTGGACCCATTCAAGCTGCTTTAACAGGGTAACCCAACACCTGCGGGGAGGCTCGCGTAGACCGACAGAGTGGAGGTGGACGCGGGACGAGGAGAGGCGTTGCTCAGTCTGGATGAAGCCGGAAAATGATCGACACTGGGCCGATCCGACATAAAGTCAAAATCAGAGCGCGACCAGAGAGCGAAAGTCGGACAAACGGCACCGAATACCAATCAGATCAGTCCACTCATCACCCACTAGAGAAACAACGCAGTCGCCCCAGTGATTAATAATAACTTCATTAGACCCACGCTGCTGTAGCCTGTCCTTCAGAGCACTTGAGGGAGGTCTTCTCATATGGCTTCCTGCATCAGATGAGTGCTATCTATTGATTATATTGTACCGGGCCTTTTTAATGGTGAAAAAAGTGGGCTATTTACGGCCCGCCTAAGTCTGCTCTTCCTGCTAATCTAATCCCCAAGCTACTCATGTGGTCATTCCTTCCAAGAAAGCTGAGAGCTCTGTGTAACTTTATACCTGCAAGCCCCTGAGGAGGAGAGGGAGAGCGTGAAGGAGAGGAAGAGTGCTGTCGATGCGGGGGCCGGGGAGTGGGAAGATGATGAAGAGTATGAGGTGAAATCATCTTTATAAACCGACCCTGTCCGACCTGCTCTCACCCAGAACGGCAGAGTTTAGCTTTGGTTCTGCTCCATTAGCTCAGCGCCTCCATCTGCATCGTCCTGTAAAAGGAGACACAGACCAGTTCTGGATGTAGGCGAAGCGGAGCAATAAACCCAACTTTTTTTTCTGTTTTATTTAATGCCTGACTGCACTCTGCAGCGGTGATAAAACGATGCGTATTAGAGAGTCAGCTACAGCGAAGTGGCGATCGCAGTGAGCTACAAAACCGTTCTGTCAACAGAAAATAACACATTCGCGCCAAAGACATAACCCTGTGAAACAGCAGCATCCCTCCCCTGTGTGCTCTGAGCCTTTCCCTGCCCACCGACCTGATCCCCCTCCTCCCCCTCCCTCTCCCTCATCCACCGGACTGCCTTTTGTTCATGAGGCACTGAAACCCAAGACGTTTGGGCCGGTAACATCTTTCACTCTCCAGGCCCCACTGGAGCATTAGCTGCAACCTGATACGGGTCTTTTCAAAGCTTTGTATTATTGGGTAAATATGGGTCACTTTGCAGCGGCCCGTCACGTCGCTTCGGGGGAGCTGGAAAAGACGAGCGCAGGCGATGAAGACAGCCGAAGGACTCGCTACGCGTTTGTGCATAAGGCAGGCGCAAGGGAGTTAGAGGACAAAAAACATCCCCTTGTTTCTGGAAATCAACAGCAGCATAAATGTATCCTCTAATTCCACCGTTTTAAGCTAAATTACATAGATAACCATTTTTTTTATTTCACTTTCTGACATCAAATCGGTGAAACTGTCAGGTACAGTTAAAGAAATTTGTTTCATTTGTTAAATCCCAGAATGATAAATAGTTTTTTAGATTTTTTTATGTTAGTCCTCCAGTGTAGAAGCTTTCATGCGCAAAGATTACTTTGCCTATAGACCAGGGGTCTGCAACCTGCACTATCCAAGGAACCGTTTTTATCCTCGGTCCAGCTCAATAAAACTCGTTTAGAGCCACAGGTGTTACATGACCTTTGGAAAAAAGATAACTTACTTACTTAATGTTTCATAATTATTTTTATCAAATTTTAATTTTATTTCTATTTCTGCTGTTAAAATAAAGAAAATAAAACTTTTACAAATAGAGGATGGACATGATTTCATCAACGGGTTATTTAGGGAAAATTCTGTTAAAAAAAAAAAAAAGAAACAATTTTGAATATAATGTCAAAATAAATTAGAAAAAATGCTATGCAATTATTCCATTAAGAAAAACAGCATTTTATCTATATGTAAAAACATTAGTTGGTTCTTCATCATCTTTAGCCAAAGTTAGAAAAAGGGCCACAGGTTGCAGACATTTTGGAAAAGCCCAGCTCCTGTGGACGTTTCTCACGGCTACACCTCAAACGCGCTTCTTCCTTGTGTGGCATCATAGTTTTGGTGTGAAACGTATGAATCACCCCCAGAACAAAAAGCAAAATACTTGGTGAAGAAGCGGGCTGAAGCTGAAAAGAGACAACGTGTCGTTGTTCGATACAATGAAATTAGTCGTGTAGAGAGACGTGCGCCGAAAGGCCCCTCGGAGAATTAGAAGCAATGACTCAAAAGCAACATAAACTGTTGAGTGTTTCCAAATTCACCTTCAATTATGGAAACATGTCGTGAGTTCTGATGAAACCAAAACTGACGTGTTTGGCTTTAATGACCACCTTAACATTTGGAGTAAAAAGGGTTAAGCTTTGCAGGCCTTAAAATACCATCCCAACTGTGAGGTATGGTGGTGGCAGCGTCATGTTGTGTGGGTGTTTTTGCTGCAGGGGGAACTAGTGCACTTCACAAAATCATATGGAAAAAAACATTATGTGGAACATACAACAAGCCATAAGTTAAAGAGTGGGGCACAAATGGGTCTTACCATTTCCAAATGAATGACAACCTGAAACAACAGGAAATTATTTACAACGCGGCTTAAAGACAACAAAATCGCTGGTTTGGAAAGTAACCATGTGAAAGCCCTGATTTCAGGCTCTATGCAAACAACAACGATGCATTAAATACAGGATTTATGTTAACACATCTACATGACTACATATAAAACAATAAAAACTGCGTAATTTCACTGCCACACCACTAGCAGGCGGCATATTTCTTCGAAAGTAAACAACATGCGCATAAACACTCCCTGCTTAATTTCTACTGATTGCAGTCATACAGCTCATGTGGCAGAGCTTCCCCACTCAGGCAGCCTCCATTTTTCTCTGTCTACATGACAACGGAGACCGGGATGTATGTGAATCCTACGCACACGTAGTTCTGGACAATATAGAAAAAAAAGCATATCGATAAAATAGAAATCCTTTTGATCGATATCGATAATTCTCAAAAAATTTCAGAGCATATATTTTAAGTACAGCCCTGGTAATTTAATGCTGTTGCTTAGCGACCTATTTTTAGGTAGGGTTAGGATTTAAACTCAACACTTTATTCAACCAACTTTTTACCAAAACTGCAAGTTTTTAAAAAAGACAAAAGAACGCGTCTTCTTTGAACTCTTTGATGGGGGCGGAGCTTGGTTCCAGGGTCTGTGTTGTGATTGGTTGGGAGGATGTAATGACTGTAATATTAACGTCTCCATGGCTAGAATGCAAAAGGAAGGAAAACTGTTATTCCAGCCCTACGCACACGCTTGTGGTGTAAAAAAAAACACCAAAAAATATCTCTGTTTAGTTACAAAAAGAAACTTTTATGTGTGGACAGGCTGTCATTCTCAAGGAAAATGTGTGGGCGGAGCTCAAAAGGTGTGTGTGAGCAAACCTGACTCAGTTTCACCAGCTCTGACAGGAGAAATGGGCCCAAAACCAAAATATCTGACTCAAGTCATTCAGCTTAAAACACAATTCTAAAAAAAACGACAGAACTTAAGGAAAAAAGGGGGCAAGTTTTTCTATAATGTATTAAAATATTTGGCTTTAACTGTATTCCTACCAGGCTTCCTTACTCAACACTGAATATCAGGGCAGTATCTCCTGCTAATGCTAATAACGGCCCCAGATTTTCCTGCTGGGTTTTCATCGCTCCCACTGCCTGGGAAAAAAAACAGAGCATCATCTCTAATTCGAAGTGAAAGGATAAGTGGCAAAATGTTCCGGCGGGTTCAGCATGACTTCCAGCTGAGAACGCGTGGCTCCTCTTTGTGTTTGTGCTCAGTGGCGCTGCAGTGGGACAGAAAGTGTTTGGGTTTTCTGATGATGAGCAGCAGCGAGCCTCCAGAGGGGACCCAGCAGATACGGTATGGAGAGGCAGGCGAGCAGCGTGGGACCCTTCTGTCTAGACCCCATGTGTTGGCTGTAATTAAATTAAGAATAACTGTGGAAGTCAAAGTGAGATGGCAAGAAAATAGGCCTGTAATGCTATTTCAACAAGTAGAAAATCAACGTACAAACCGCAGAAAAGGCACACTCGGAGCAATCGGACTGACTTTGAAACAGAACCCGTTGAAGAATCAGTGCCTGTGGTTTCGCCTGTTTTTATGCTTTAAGGTTTTACACTGTCGTTCACAATGAAGCAACTTTAAAGAAGCTGAATTAGCTTTTCATCATGGAAATAATACAAACCCAGTTCTTTTTGGAATCAAAAGATCTATAATATTCGCACAAAAGTGCTACATTGAGTCCCTTGCAAAAGCATTCATGATCCTTGTAACTTTCTCACTTTATGTCAGGTTACAACCACAAACTCTAACATACTTTTATTTTACTACACTTTATGCAATAGACCAGGGCTCACCAACCTTTTTGAAACTGAGAGCTACTTTATTGGTGTTGTGTCATAAGAAGGGCTACCTGTACTGACCTTTGAACTAGAACAGCCAGAGTTCATCTTAACTTTATGTAAAATAAACATATTTTACATGCTTTATTAAAGATATTGTTGTGTGTGAAAGAAGGAAGAGTAACGGAGAATAAAATAAAGTTTTAGATGCAGCTCACTGGTGGGTTGTGCTGTTTTTAGAACAGGCTCGTTGGCGCCACATGTGGTCCTCGGGGGGGGGTACTTGGTGCCCGCGGCACTGGGCACCATGTTGGTGACCTCTGCAACTGACCAACACAAAGTAGCACAAAGGAAAATCACCGTAGAAGTCACCAAATTAGTAAATACAATCTCTAATCAGAGAAGCAGCCAAGAGGCCCATGGAAGCTGAGGAGGAGCTGCAGAGAACCACAGCTCAGGGAGGAGAAACTGTTGACAAAACAACTATTAGTCCACAAGTCTGGCCTTTATGCAAGTTTGGCAATAAGAGACCAAATGTTGCTGGAAAGAGATAAAAGCCCCTAAGCCATGTAGAGCAGGGGTTTCCAAACTTTTCAGCTGTGACCCCCAAAATAACAGCGCCAGAGACTGGAGACCCCCTTTTTGCAGGGGGGAAATTGTGAGAATAAAGTCATAATATTCTGAAAATAAAGTTGTAAAAATACGAGAATAAAGTCATATTTTTATAAGAAATTAAAAAAAAAGTGCAGGAAATACTAAATCTTTTTAGCACATCAGGATCAAATCATCTCGCAACCCCCAGGGCGGGGGGGGGGGGGGGGGGGGGGTCCCAAACCCCTACCTTAGGAACCCCTGATGTAGGGGATATGGCAAAACTTAGGAGAAAGGTGATCGGATGAGGCGAAACTAAAGTTTTGGCATATATTGAAAAGCTAAGTGTGGGGGAAAGGCACCCTGGACTTGCCATCCCCACAGGTGGTACTTCACAGTTTAGGTGGTGTTCTCAGGATTGCAAGCTTCCTCCTGTTTCCTCCAAATAGAACGATGATCATTATGGTCTACAGGACAGGTCTTTGTCATAAAGTGCATTTGCAAACTGTAGTCTGGCTTTTTGTGTTGTATTTTGGCCTAATGGCTTCATCCTCAATGAGTGGCCTTTCAGCCCAAGTCAATACGGGACTTGTTTCACTGCGGATTATACCACATAGCATCTTTACAGGGTCTTTTCCTTTTGTTCTGGGGCTGATGCGCCGATTTCCTCCCAAAACATGTTAATCTCTGGGACGCAGAACCATCACGATGGATGTACGTTCTCCTGCTGCTTATACTTGCGTAAAATTGTTTGACCGGATAAACGTGGCACCTTCAGGCTTCTGGACATTGTAACCAGGGGTGAACCAGTCTTGCAGAGGTTCACAAAGCTCCTCGTCATATTTTTGTGTGATGTTTGGTTGAGGTGTTGCCTTAAAATGCATGCACTATTGAGCCCTCACCTCAAATAACTAATAATATGTTTATAAAGCAGCGAGTTTCCAATATGTATAAAGGTAAGATAATAATCTCACACTATGTAAATTAAAAAAAAGTAATAAGAAATACCAAAAGAGTCAGGTAGAGTCAGAATCAGGTAGAAATAATGTTGGTATTCTCAACTGACCTAAAACAGGAAAGTGTTTCGTCTGATTTAATGTCAGACAGTGAGGTACAGTGATTATATATATATGATGTATGTAAGCTTCCAGTTTTAAATGTACATATATAAAAGGCTAAATGCACAGCCGGAGTGAGTGACGGGCACAGGACATGGTAAATCTGTGTGATAAATGCTGCATCTGTTTGAAAGCCCAGTCATAACCCTGCTGGATGACTGTACAAATGCCCGGAAATCTTCCTTTAGCGCTGTATGTTCCAGCACCAACTGAGGATTCCTGGCCTGGGAAGGATAGGAGCTGGAGGGAGGTGGGAGCCACACACCTGCCAGATGATTTGTCATTATAGCGGGGTCAGCACTCAGCTGTCACCCCCTAATCACCCATCCTACCCCGTAAGTCACCCCCTCCTGCACCCACCAAACTCCACTCCGGTCCTCCAAAAACACCCCCTGCATTCCTGAGGCAGCTCCGGTTTCACCCCATCTGCCCCTCCTTTGCTAAACTCCAGCCCTGAGAGAAAATGTACCCCTGTGAGAGAGACAGCCAACCGAGTTCACTGTTTGGATGTGCAATGCGGGCTTGGGCTCCCCGTGTGCAAATCTGCGCCTCTTGGTTGTTTATCTAAAGGCAGAGCTGTTCATATCGATACCCGAAGTGTGGTGGTGACGCATAATTTTACAAGGATTGCAATCCAGACATACCCCCCCCTTCTGTGGACAAGCCAAACACAGATAACTCTCACAGGTATACTATATCCTTCAACAGCAGTCCTTCAGCACGGCGGGTCACAGGTCACACTCTTTCCCCCTGAACTCCGCTTCCTCTGGGACGTGAAGTGTGTGAGACGGATCCTCAGCCCACTGTCCAGCAGATTATCTCAAGTTGTTCCCTGTGAGTGTGCTTGAGAGGGGGCCTCAGTGCCGCTTACATCACATCCTCACGTCTCCTTCTCCGTTATCGGGTTTCTTCTCATCACCGCCAACAATCTGGCGCTCTGCAGCCCAGCGGAGGGCTGCGAAGGCGCACCGACATTGCTGACTGAAGGAGAGAACATGTCCAGAGTGTTAACAGAAGTGAGGTGAGACTTGACATTAACGTCAGGGAAATACTCTCACCGAGAGAGCGACAAGGTATCTATAAGGAGGCGGCTTGTTGGTATCGCAGATAAATAAGAGGCCAGCCTGTGCTGTTTATGATCGTCATGGCCGCAGACAAGCGATCCAGTTCACTTCCTGGTCCAAGTGTCACCTGTCAGCACTCATTCACGGCTATTGTGTCCTGGAGCTGCACCTCGCTTGTGTCGCCTGATGGGGGCAGTAGAGGCTGGCCGTAATGCAGCAGCCGCGGCCTAAGGAGAGGCGTCAGGCAAGCCTCTAACCTCCTGACAGGCAGAGCTTCCTTCTTTCATCTGCTGGGCTGCGTCTCGATAACGCAGGGAGGGAAGACGACTGCATGACATCAGCGCCCTCGTCAACCAACTGGGGCTGCAGACAATAGGCGGACAGATGCTGACCGCCGAGACACACCCCATGCACGCATTGGGTCTAGATGGGTTGGTACCATTCAGGGAACAGAGCGGTTCCTCCAAGAGGGGAATTCACCTTTGCAGGCATCAGTTACTGAAGCATCTCTGGGAAGAGAGATTTTCACTCAGGGGGGAGACAGGAAAAAGGGGCAATAAGCAAACGGTACCGAAAGTTACAGCAATGGCTAGGGCCACTATTCATGCATTAAATAATTTAAGTACTCCCCTCGGCTAGGCCCCCCTGACGGCAGTTTGTTTTGTTTCTGCAGCTCTTAAGAGGGAAAATGAGCCAACTAATCCCCCCCCCCCCGAACATAACTGAGCCCTTGGCCCACAGGGGCGAAGAGCGGCGCAGATGCATGGAGTTCCAGGCTGTTTACGTTTGTGGCTACAACACTCACACAGAGTAGAAGATGTGCTTGGACTCTGTGTATGCATAGTTTTGCACACCCACAAGCGTACAATCAAGGCATGAGAGTCTGCATGGTATTCCTGTGCAAACCTCTCCGCATACGTGAGTGTTAAAATAGTCCGAAGGCATCAGCTCATGCCTGCAGGACGGTGATGCAAATAAATCAGGACACAGGGCGGCGAGTTATCCTCGGTCCTCCCTGCCACCTGCCCTCTCTGTCACCGGGTTTGGCCTGGGAAGCTACTGGTCGGTGTGGCGAGACCCGGTTCCGAGACTCCAAATGTATCGGTCCTTCAGTCCGTCTATCCCTCTCTCCCTGCCGCTCGCTCTTTAGGTAAAAAAATAAATAAAAAAAGACTCGCCCACAAGTAAAAAGCTTCCAGTCGACAACAGAGAGAGCTTATTTTGACTCATGCTTCAAGAGAAAATCAATATTTGCACAGAACTATGGGAGGGGAAACAATAGTGATGTGGCCTCCACCAGCCTGGTCTGTTAATGGTCTGTTTACTGAGACAGACGGGATAATGGGTTGGGTGTTGGCTGGTGGAGAATCAGAAGATGGCCGATGCAGTTTCTGCTGAAGAAGCTGACAGGAGCTGGCTGTAAGGTGGTGGCTTACGCCGTGGATGAAGACGTGCGATCATCCTGTTGACACAGACAGGTTTGCAAGTCAAATAGCTGCCCTCATGCCTCCACACTTATACAGAGCCTGCGCTCTCTTTTGGCTATGCAAATTATAAATCTGTGCGCCCCAGGACTGCAGTCAAACCTTCAGACGGAAGCGATGGAAACACTTAAATGGTCGATGATGCTTACTGGCCGTGGACTGAACACCAGACTCTGTAGGCACAGGTTGGTTCCTGGTACCAAGGCGTAGCAAGGTTTTAAAATCTTTTAATAGTGTCCGTCAGACCCTTCCAAACTTTTAACAAGATGCCAAAGGAACACATAGCGCGACCCGCATTTTCTCTGGGCTCATGCAGCGCTGTATCACAGTGTTGCCCCTCCCCTACGTGTTGCTGCACACTGCCAATCAGTCGGGAAAAAGACCGCTCTTTGCTTTTTTACAACAACAAAGAAAAAAAAAAGCAAGGAGCTTACATGAAAGGGAAGTTTGGGATGTTGAGGAAAAAAATCCAGCCAGTCAAAGAAAACTAAAGCAAAGGACTCGTACCTCTTATTAAGGCCGTGATTCTTAAACAGTGTGATGTCACGGAAAGGGGGACGTGACAAGAGTCTTGCCCTTTTTTTAAAGATCAGTTAAAAGGGTATGTTGGGGCATTACAAATAAATCCTGCTAAATTGCACAACAGCACCACCTGCTGTTTGGTCTGGACCTGCAGTCAGTATTATGGCGCCATATTATTAAGCCGTCATTCATCCGATATCCAATCCAGCTAATTACTCAATATCCGATCTGGGTATTGGATTGGTGCATCATTTCTCTACATAGATAATTAAAATACTTAGATATAATGAAAAAGATTGGTTTAATTACATGGGTCCAGAATATTTTGTTTACGGGCCCAAAATGGAAGTAGCACAGGACGAGTTGGCAAAACAAGGCACGACACTGGAATATGAGCTGGCAAACGGACTAGGAGACAAAACTGTGCGTCTTATCAGTCGGACTAATTTAAGAGGTCATACAACATTAGCGTTTGAACCTGGAGACATTATCTGGTAGGTTTTTTAAAACAGGTCTAGATCAAATACCACTGCCGACAAGGTTCAGGAGAGGTCTTGCTAACCAGCGCCGTGTTCAGCAGCTCTTAACTTCAGCATCAAAGGGACGTTTATGCCTGAAAGAGTGTCAAAATGGACAACCCTTCATGGCCCACAAAACGACACCGGTCTCTCCAAGGTGCCATCAGTCTGCCTCTGTCAGCCCCGGCACTCTGACTTCCTGCTCCCTCTTGGTCAGTGACCCTTGACCCGCCCCCGGTCCCTCCACGCCCATCAGGGCCTTCAGATGGATGTGTGCCTCGCTGGGATCAGAGAAAATGGGAGTACATGGAAAACCCATTCAAAGCAGTTCCTAGAGATTCCTGCTGCTGGTTGTCCTCTGCATAATAATCCAAGAAAAAAAAAGTGGAATGTCATGACTGACTTTTTTTTTTTTTCACAGAGAGAGCTGAGGCAGGAAAAAATGACTTGTATGCTATTTAAACGTCTGCAATGACATGACTGTTCAGCGGTCCTACAGAATCCCGAGAGCCAGAACCAGAATCCCTGGGCCAAATGATTTCAAAGGACGGTTCAGACTAGGAGGAAGGCCAAGCAGGCAGGAAGAGGTTAGTAAAGCTAGCTGCCAGGAACTCATGGCAGTGACAGCATCGCTGACTACCCCGGCTAAACTCCCTCCCACCAAAGCACTTAACAATGCAACATGAACCAACACACAAACAAAGACATGCATGCAGAGTTCAAATAAACACGCAGGCCTGGAGAGATGCAGAGGTAGCTAAAGAAGAGCCAGGAGGAGAGCATCACTCAGAGACCCATTAACCTCTGGCTGCCAACCAGAACAGTGAGCAGGCGTCGATTCAAGCACATGTTAAAGATAGCGGGTCTACGCGTGTGTGCACACGAGTGATTTATGCCCATGAACATATCGATTCAGTTTCAAATGAAGACGTGGGGGTTGTTTTAAGGGTAGAAAATTATTGCTTATGATCTACGTTTATGAATGTAGGTCACAGAAACAACTTGTGGCTATTTAACCCCTCAGACAGGGAGAAAGTGCTCCGACGACTACTTCCTTAAGCACCGAGGGGCATCCCCGGGAGGAAAGCTCCAGACTAAACACCCATTCATTCAGCTGCTCCCCTTCACCCCAGCCGACAAGAGACGGATCCCTGACAAGCACCCCCTCACCCCCACCCCCAAAAAAGAAAAAAAAAAACTCACTTTTTCCACCAATTAAGGATTCAGAGTGGGGGGGAGGCAAGACTTCAAAATATCATACCCACTGGCATTTGGCGAAGCACATTGAGCAACTTCTGTCAGAGGGAGAGAGAGAGATGGGCTAATTTCAGGGCAACTCACGCCAACACAAACAACTGTTCTGGCTAGCTTTCATTGTCAGCACTTGAGGTTTGAGTCAAATTTTTCAACGCTCCACAGCCAATTTCTTTCCCTTACTTTTTTCCCCCCGCTATATGATTTGTCTTTTTCCAGAATCCCAGTCGGTCTTTCATCCCCTATGCAGTCAGAGCCTCAAAAGTATTCTGGTAAAAACTCAGATCCAGATGCTAATCCACATTGCATAAACAAAAATAGATTTTTTTTTTTTTTTTTTTATTCTTTCACAGGACTCTTCCACGTTAACAGATTTACTACCTTACTTTGAAGTAGAGCTGCACAATATGTCAGACTGTCATCAGTATCAAGGTGTTCAATGTCGCAAAAAGACAAACTGGCGTTAATTACTTTCAAGGGACATGCATTTATGCTCTGCATGTAAATAACACGCGGCCGTGGAGAAGCATTAGCCTCCGCCCCAACAGAGTTTAGCATTTTTGTCATACCTAATTGTTTCAGATCGTTAAAAACTGTGTTTCAAAGATACCCCGAATAAACACAGAAATCTCCAATCCCTCTGAGCAGTACGAAGAGTTTTTTACATCACAGTGGATTCATTTTGGCCCACTCTTCTTTGTTGGATTGGTTTAATACAACAACATTGGCGGGTGTTGAGCCCAGATTACCTCATTCAAGTCTGACCTTTAGGCCCCTCAAAAAGCGTAATTTTGCTTTTTTAAATTTTTATTATCATTTGAGCCAATGAGATTTAAATTTGCTTTCTTTGAATCACTGTCATGCTGCATAACCCTTGTACACTATCAGCTTAAGGTTACAAACCGATGGGCAGACTTTCCAATTCAGGGTCTTCTGCTAGTGAGCAGAATTCATTGGTCCAAATACTGCAAGTCATCGAGGCCCGAAATTAGCAAAGCAGCCCCAAAGCATCACACTAACACCACCATGATATACTGTAGGTAAAAAGTTAGTTTTCTAAAATGCTGTGTTGGTTTTGTGCCAGATGTAACAGCACGCATACCTTCCAAAAGATAAATTTTTATTTTAAACTGCCTATTTTTCCAAAGACATCAACATGATTTAGTTTGGCAAATGTGAGACAGATTCAAAAGTGGGCATAGACCCGCTAATCTGCAAACAGCTAACTGCGGAACCAACTTTTCATTCGCCGCATTAGTATTCTCGCTAAACTGTAAGCAGACCGGTTAGCTTCCACTAATTATAAGTCCGCTAACAACACTTCAGCAGCAGCTAGATGAAGGTGTGTTACTGGCTTACTATGCGTGCACAAATGTCACCACATCATTGTCGATGTCGTCGTCACTATAAAAACAGAAGAAGAAGACGAAGTCGCTTGGCACAGAATGATAGAATATTCTCAAATGCTTCCACTGCTGTGTAAATGTTAAATTTTTAAGTAATTTATGTTGAACTATGCCCTGCGATAGACTGGCGGCCTGTCCAGGGTGTACCCCGCCTCTCGCCCACTGACAGCTGGAGATAGATACCAGCACCCCTCGCGACCCCAGATAGGCGTGTTAAAAAATGGATGGATGGATAGATGCTGAACTAAAACAACCATTTCCTCAAACATACATCGCTGCATGTGTTAGTCATGCACCTTTTGTTTGGGTGCAGCATCTTTTGTGTGAGGATGTGCGAACCATACCCAGTGATGTCAGTTAGCAGTTAGCGTTAGCTTCCGCTAATTGCCTTATTTATTCAGCGGTAGTGAAGCAAATTTTTTTTGTGACGTTTGAGTTAGTGAAACTAACTCTTTGGTTAGCTACGCCCACCACTGGACAGATCTATGTGTTCTTTTGGGTCAGCAGTGCTTTTGGCCTTTCTTTCTCAAGGAGGCCCTCTTTGCCCAGTTTCTCTCTTCCTTACAGCTGCATCATGAACTCTAACCTTAACTGAGGCAATTGAGACCTGCAGAGCTTTAGCTGTTCAGTTATTTTTTGACTTCTTGGATGACTTACCAATGTACTATTGGAATAATTATGGTATGCCAACCACTCATGGGAAGGTTCACCATTGTTACATGTTTTCTCCATTTGTATATAATGGCTCTCACTGTAGTTCGCTGGAATCTCAAAGCCTTAGAAATATAATTGTACCCTTCAGGAATATCATTAGATCATATTATTAGAGTATTTTTTAGGTCTGCTTTGCTTCCTTGTCAAAGGTTCTAATTAAACGATTTCTTAATTCTACAGGTCTGGCAGTAATCAAGGATTGTGGTTAATTACAATTAATTAGTTAATTAACAACAGGAAGGTTTACTCATTTAAGAACTGTTATTGAATTTGTTTAGATTGCCTTTTCCAATATTAAAAGGTTGTTGGATGATGTACATAATTTAAATGTGATAATAAAAGAAACAAATAATATATTTAGTGAAGTATATGGGGTCAGATACTTTTTCATAGTACTGTATATATGGCCAGCCAGATGGATTTTGGTGGCAGAAGCAGCAAAGTCCTGGCGATGAAAAACAAAGACAAAAGTGATGACAATTTTTCTCATTTGTGACCGATATCATCATGGCAATATTCAAAAAACAACATTGCCATTGCATGTTTTTCTAATAGTGTGCAGCCCTACGTGGAAGTGTTGAGCACTTTTGATGTGTGCAGGTTATGATGTGGGTTTGGGGCGAGGCGCCAGCAGTTACACAGCTACTGCTACAGTCCTGTAGGTGCAACGTGCTGGGATCCATACAACAGCCATGTGAACATAAACATCATATGTTTCTGTTTGGGTCTTCGAAGAACTATTTACTTCTGCTTTGATTTTGTTTATTAAAGGCTTTTACTGTTCAACATGAAAGCACGGAGCCATCGAGGGACATTTGGAGCACAGGCTGCAGTGTTGCATTCGCAATCTGCTGATAATTCTCACGGCTCACGCATACTTCTGGGTACCTGCCAGTCAATGAGATGGGCAGCGCTGTAAAGCCATTATTGAAACCTCAAACAGCCGGGGTCATATCCTCTGTAGTGAGTCATACACACCTTCGCACATCAGGAGAGCCCGGGCAGGGGCTATAGATGCTGGAAGCCGAACGGGCGCTTTCAGAGGCCCCCTGAAGCCTGAACATGCAGCCTTTGCTCCACTGTGGAGGCAGCTGTCTTTAATATATGATGTCGGCTCAGCCCATGTTTATTCAGGTACAGACAGCAAAAGAGGTGTGGCCTTTCTTATTCCTGGCAGCCGAGTGGAGCTCCTGCGGTTTTCCGGGGGGCAAAGGGACACGGCAAAAAAGACACAAGGGGAAGGATGCAGAAAAATGAGCAAAAAAAAAAAAAAAACTGGCTCCAGTCAGCCCTGTGTTGACTGGACGTCCTGTGCAACAGACAGGCCCCACAGGGCCGGGGGGCCACCGGGGAGGGGGGAGTATGAGCTCAATGCTCCGGTCTCTTGACGGCTGTGTCCAAGACAAATCACCAGTGGAGCTGCTGTCACAGTGGGCCGTGACCAAGACAAACAGCCGTGTTTTAAAATAAGTACTTGGCCCCCCAACAGCCCCTTCCACCTCATCTACATCCATATCTCCACCCGATGCAAGCGTTTTCCCTTCACAGGTCACAGGAGCGGGGCTGGTGTTACTTTTCACGCGCCGAGCGCCGTCAGCGTCGTCACTCATCTGCGCTGATGAATATTTACGGTGTTACCGTTTGTTGCATTGCATCAGAAAGGCGGTAACTGTGGGAGGAAAATCTTAGCATGACTGCATTTGACGCAACAACACGCCAGATTAAATAAACACCATGTGCAGATCTACATGCTCACTTATCTATGCATCTAACAAAAAGTCAGACTTGGCTGAATCAAAAGCTGCAGCCTGAGCAGAAATGTCAGCACTATTCCTTGCTCTTACTTAACAGAACAGTGCATCGTGGGACTTGTGGTTTGTCTGAACTGGCCTGTCTGTGTGTTCCTGCACCAAAGGGATTGGTGTTCCTCACTGAACAGAGTCTCATTTATCTCTGTAGCCTGTAGTCCTTCCTCACCAGCAGTGGTCCTTCTGGACTCTTGAACTGCTGACAAGTGGGCCCCCCCTCCTCTTCCTCCCTTCTTTGAGCTTTGGCATGCAGCAAAATTGCAAAATGTGTTTCATCTGCATATTGATTAGCCAGGTCAAAAGAAGCGACACCTCAGCACTTCTCTGAATACATCATGTAAATAAGACCCAGAAATTCAACTTAAACGCTCCTTTTGTAGGTAAACCTGATGACATAAAACGCACTAAAACCTTTATCTGAATAGCCAACGCAGACGTGACGTTCAAATAAGCACATCTGAACTTAAACCTGTCAGAGTGGAGCAGCGATCGGAGTCGGTGAGCGTGCCCAGAAAGAAAGAGTCCCCGTTTTGTCTCAGTCACCCAATAAAAGCCGCTCACTCCCTGTGTACGGGCAAACTGTAGAGCCAGGTAACAGAACTGCAGACGGTTCGGCGCTGGAGTGTCTGGTGGACAGCGTTCACTCAGAGAGCAGAGGACCAATGGCGTCCTGGATTGATTGGCCCAAAGGGGCTGTCGGGGAAAGCGTTTCCTGTGTGTGTTAATGGACTATGCTCTAGATGCGCGTGGCGGCTTGTGGCGAGGGGTGATGGTTCTTACTCCCTCTCTACCTCCCAGGCCTCCTCCCCCACATTTTTCTCTCTCAGTTAATCAGAGGAGAGTCCGTGAAATGAACCAGGCCTAACGAGTTGCACAGATCCCAGAAGATCTCCGATAAAATACCAGCAAACTTCACAATTTCAGGGTTCATTAATAGCCAGTTTGTTTGCTTCCTTCATTTCTAATCTATTAGACTTAAAATATGTAAAACGGCTGAGCTGATATAACCTTTTCACCTAAATTGATACTTTGTTTAAGCAGCTTCTGATTTGTTTATAGCGTCCAATCTTCAATGATAGTAGTCACTTTTTGACCTGGCAATATTTGCTGACTTATCTTTAAGAGTTTGAAACCCTTTTCAGTTCAGCTTATACATGTTCAGGTAGATTTAGTTCTGGATGTCAGCTACGCTCTTCCAAACCTTAAATTTTGTAGATGTGAAGCCATTTTTTTGTTGATTTGGATGTATGCATGGACTCACTGTTATGCTACATCTTTGGCTTTCTAGCAGCCGCTTCGTTATTTTGGATGCAAAATAACTTTTTCTGAGCTCTTTTTAATTTTATTAACCTTAAAAAAACACCGGTTGCATCTAAAGAAAAGCCTGTAATGGTACAGCAACTGAGTTTTTTTCTGGTATGGTGTTCGTTTGGTGATATGCAATACGGCATTTTAAAAACCTCTGTAAACTCAGGTTTCATCAGACTAAAGCATATTCTCCCAGAAGGTTTTGGGTGATTTTAGCTAATCCTAGGTGCTTACTTTGGAGGAAAAGTCCGGTCAACAAGGAAAAATCAGTGGATCATTAGCTATACCTAAAACTAATACATTCGTGGTGATTTAAGGAATTTAGCGTTAATCAATAAGAAAATAAAAGCATAAATTGTCGTCTCAATCACTGTGTATGGGGGCGGCCATTATTGCCCATATTTGTGCAATAATGGCCGCCCGACATCACATCCTGTGACGTAATGTCGCGGTAAGGCACTGCTACTACAAGCTAATTCAATAGGAGCTGTTGGACACAGCTGCGATCAACAGCAATTATTTCGGATTTCCAGAGGACTTGACCATTGAAATTTGCGAGAGCCATTGTTGAAGCAACAATGCCCACGTGCATGGCAGTTGGATGTTCCAATACATCGGGTAAAAGTGAGAAAAACATTAGTTTTTTCACCTTTCGGGTTCTTTTGTTGGATTACCCACTTGAAGAGGGAGGATTTGCTATTGAACTTCTGGCCAGAGAGAAAACACGTCGTCTGTAGCCAACATTTTAAAGAACAATGTCTTCAAGATGACATGAGAGCGAGACTTTTCGGTAGGTTTTTCTTTTTTAATAATGTAGAATTTGCCGGGACCTTTGTTTACCCGATCAGAGCGGCGGAGGGATACGACACACTTAGAAAGTATGCTCACTGTTGTGAAGCCCACTTATTTTATGCGACTTTGGTCTTCTTTTTTCTAAAGTCGCTTGTAAATTTCATGAGTTGTGGGGTTGCAGTTTTTTTTGGGCTTGTTTCTGAAAGTGAAGTCGCTTGTTTGGGCTCTAAACTAAGTGACGCTGAAATATCCCTCCGCCTCATAACGCGCTGCAGGAGCAGAGAGTAAACTCAGAAAGAGCAGCTCTGCCCGTATTTTCTGCAGTTTACAGCAACAATAACTGATGATAACTACTGAAAGTAGATTAGGCGGTGCAGATCACCATTTTGAGCAGAGATTGGTTCTAAAGATCAGTTTTATACTCATCTTATAACATTGCAGAACCCAACCCATAAACCATACTTTAATGCTTATTTGTTGTCTTTTTATGTCTCTAAAATGTAAAATTAGTATTAATTTAAATTTAAATGCTTAATACCATGTCTATCTTTGTTTAAGAGGTTAAAAAAATATTTCGGCATGAAAACGGGTATTTATTTACAAGGGACAGATAGGGCATTGGGACTTGCTCGACAGCCGATCCCGCGACATGACGTTACAAACTGGGAGGTGGCAGTACTGTTTTTCACCAAGATGGCTGCCCCCACTAAAGGACCTTCAAATGAAAATTACTCTTAATCAAAAAAGCTTATCATTTATTGAACAGTATGTAATAATTTTATATTTAAAGCACTTTCAGCAGTTTGAATTCTGATTTTGACCGGACTTCTCCTTTAATCAGGTTATACAGACACAGCGTAATTAATGGCAGGTATGAACTCAGGAAGAAAAAAAAGTATTAGTTCAATTTAGGTCTAGGCGATTAAAAGATTTTCTTGAATAATTCGAATTTGCAATACATGAACCCACTCTGAACCACCTGGATTCTGAAAAAATTAATTGATTGAAGTACTCAAAGTTCTCTAAGAACTCCATCTGCAGACAGATATTTAAAATTTTGGCGAAAAAGACCAGGTGGTGAGAATTTGCATTCGCATCTGCTTCCCACTGGGACACCACAAGGCTGTGTCCTCAGCCCCCTCCTGTCCTCGCTGTTCACTCAAGATTGTCCCACCGGGCATAGCTCAAACTCCTCCAGGAAGTTTGCTGATGAGACAACTGTGGTAGACTTCAGTATGACTTGGGATGAGACTGCCTTTAGGTGGAAACAATAGCAGGCAATAGCCTTTCTCAGAGCATCACCAATACCAAAGCCCTCTTGTCTGTCATATTTACCGATATATCTGTAAATCTTGTTAATATTTACATTCTTATTTTTAACTCTGAACCTTGCATACGACTTCCTGAAACCTTGAACTGAGTCATTTCAAAAAGGGAACAGCAAATAACCAAAGTGCGTGTTTAAAAGGCTATGGTTCAATACTCATATTTAATTGAATGCCCTAAGCAACTAGCCTGAAGCTGAACAAGCTGGTTGTTTTCACACACTTTGCTTTTACAGCAAAATCACAACCTTGCATTGAGAAACTGTAATTTTACTATATAAAAAAATCAGAAAAACTGTATTAGGACCAAAGAATGCTTCTAAAGATTTGTATCTATTTTGCCATTTAGCAAACTTGCGTTAGGCACAATTGACATTAAATAAAAATGCAAATGTTTAAAAGTTGTTCTCTTAGGCGCTCCACAAATGTGTTTTAATTTTAAAACAAAAAACAAACTCAGGTAAAACGCACTTTTTCTACATAAAAGCTAGGGTATGAACCCAAAAGAAAAGGAGGAATATAAAACTAAAAGCACAGAGCAGCAATAAACAGAACCTGCTTTATTGCCCATGTCACAATCTCTGCTTTTAGGAGACCTTCAACATGTTCTAATCCTCCGTGATCTAAAGTCATCGAATCGTTCACCCCTAGAGCAGTAAGTCTAACTGGCCTAGTCGCTGGGTCTGCACCAAGACTGGGAAGATAAATTCATACCCAAATCTGCTGAGCTGCTCCAGGTCCGGTGCTGGGGGTCCGTAGGTCTCGATCTGAAGAGGTTTATACTGGTACAGAACTTCCTGTATTCTGGGCAAAGGCTGGAGAGAGACAGTCTGGCCCTGAAAGAAAAGAAAAAAAGATATCTCAGCAGATGCAAAGTAATCTTTATTGTTTCTGATAACTACACTGCAAAAAAGGGAACTAAAATTAAGTAAGTAACATTTTCTCGAAATGAGACTATTTGTCCTTGATTTGAGCAGGTAAATAAGATTATCTTCTTTTTTTTATTATTATTTTTTTTATATTATTCCTCTTTTATTTTTCTTCCCAGTGTCCTGTCTAGCAATGTGGCAATAGGAATTGATGTCTCAATGCCAGATAGAGCTCGACAGATTTTGCTTTTACAAGTGGAGCGAACAGAATAAGATTATCTTCTAATGGAATAAGATTTTTGCACTTAAAATAGGAGCAACTCATCTCCATCATCTTATTTCAAGTGCAGTATATCTAATTATCTTATTTTAGGGGTCAAAAATACTCATTTCATTGGCAGATCATCTTGTTTACCTGCTCAAATCAAGGACAAATACATTCATTTCAAGAAAGCTTAACTTATATTTTTGCAGTGCATACTGGAAATGAAAAGCAAAAGTTTAAATAAAACACCCAAACTGGTATGGATATAGGTGCCCTAATTTATCCTCCCAATGGCGCAATGCTTTTGTGGATAAACTGAAATAGGATGACAGTATGTGTTAGCAACTAAACAACTCTGGAAACTTTAGCAGTAAAGGGGGAATGCAAACATGATCCGGGCTCCTGAACTTGGATGAATCTGAATGGCACCATCATTAGGCAAATCCTCAGCTCCGCCTGGCTCATAAATGCTGCCCAGATGCACAAAAGCAGCAAGTCAGAGATCCAGACGCCATGATATGAGGGCTGCTGTAATGATCCCTAATGCTGTTGATCAAGGCGATCAGCAGGAAAACTGTTCGATTTGGGGCTGCGCCCTTAAAAAAAAAAAGAAAAAAAAAGGGAATTTCCACCCAGCGCCGGAGCGCCGCGGTCCTTCAGCTTTACTGAACGAGCCTCAGAAGACAAAACCAGAGTGTGGAAACAAACCTGGAATTAAAAGAGATGCTGTTTAAACACGCACCAACTACTTTAGAGTTCAGCAAAGGCACACAGAGACAAAGGGGAGATAAAAAGATAAGAGAGAAAGCAAAGGGAAAAAAAAAAAGAAGCGGGGGAGAATAAACAACAGAACACAGAGGGGAGCTGATGAAAACCAAACTAAACAAGTAACATGTGCCCCGCGGCCGCAGACTGCCCTGCCCGCCTGTCACACATGCTTTGGCTTAGGGAACACACACACACACACACACACACACACACACACACACACACACACAGACACGGAAATAAAGCAAGCAAAGCCAAGCTGGAGCTTTCAAAGCGGTGCACAAAGACAAAGAAGAAGATGTAAAGTTTTCTTGGTCAATAAGAACCGAACAATGAGCGCCATTGTCCTGTTGAGCGTAGGCAGAAAGCAGCACAATACACTGACATCATCAGTATGCTTCCACAGGCAACATTTTCACGTAGGTTAATATACCAATCTGTCTGCAATCTAATGATTTTAGCTGTTGACAATTATGTTTTGCTAAATAACTGAGGCTAGCTGCCAGGAGCCGTGGTGTCACGTAGGAGTTCAGGTGTTGGTTTTCCCCACAGGGTTCTCCATCATACCTGCTGGAAGGAAATGTCTCCCTGCTAATGGGACTTTTTACAGGCAATTTATTCACACACCACTGCTCTTTTTTCTTCTTCTCAGAATGACTTTCAGCTATTTTACCAGGACAAGTCTGGGCCTGCATCTTAGTGCCGCAGCTTTTAGTTTGTGCAGGTGAGGTGGTGCTGAGGGGAGGGCTACAGATAGTGACAGTGGCAGCACATTAACTGCAATCCAGTGGGTTTTTTCCACTGAACGAGTGGTGAAAGCCAAATATTTGTTTCCCTGCATAACTCCACTTGATGATGCTGTATTAGTAGAGCAGCAGGTTTGGTTCTGTCACATGAATCAGATCACCGTGGTCAAAGAAAACCTGCACAGGTGCATGTAAGAAATTTAAATAAAGGGAAATAACATTGTCTTAGTACGGTAATTTCAGTCAAACACTAAATATATATACATTTATTGTGCACAGAGTGATGCATTCCAAGCATCTATTTCTTCAGGTCATGATGACTATAACTCACAGCTAATGAAAACCCACAATTCATTTTTGTACAGAACCAGAATGCTAAATAAGACAGACAATAAAAAGGATTTTTTTATACAGGGATGTCAGACTGCTGACTTGACTTTTCGTTTACTTCCTCCACAAGCTACAAAAGCTCATTGCTAAACAGATCAGCTGGTCACAGATGGGCTGTATCCAAGCATGCTTAGGAAAAGTTGAGTGGAAGGAAAAAGTGTGCTGGCAAAAGGTGCTCAAGGACCAGGGGTGAACACGGCCTGGAGACGACTGAAGTGGAATCCAGTCAAGAGTTTGGGAGACAAACCAGGCGTGAGCTGCAGCTGGAGTCAGAGCTTCAAGACCTGATCTCCTCCATGCCCAACCGCATTGACGCAACGATTCATGCAAAATGGAAAATGCATTGAATGCATGTACTGGACAGTAAACATAAAGTAAGATTCAAATTTTCTGGTTAACAAAAAATAAGGAGACGAGGGGGGGGGGGGTCATTTGCTGTGAGCCATAATCATCAAAACTAACAAACATTTTCATGAACCTTTGCTCAATGAATTACCTTTTCACGGATATCCTATTAAAATGTGATGCACGTTATTCCATGATATAAGAAATATAAGAGCAGAATCAAATTTAAATCGCCAAATTTCTAAGTTTAAAGTCTAATTTCAGATGTAGAATAGTAGTTTTCATTCCGCCTTTAACCCAAAAGGTGCTGAACCTGAACATCCCAGGCATGCTAATGAAACTCGGACCTGCTAACCCGATCCCTGTCACTTTCCCCTTCCTTCACACTCCTGCAGCCTCTCCATCCGTCTTCCTTCAGGCCTTCAGCACCCCCCCCCCCCCCACCCTACGGCCACAGAGGTGCAGCTGCAGAGGGAGCTGGTGACAAACTGGGAGCGGCATACAGCTGAAGTTCAGTACCTCAGATTTTTTAGTGACAGCAGAACAGACCCAGCCAACCGTGCCGAGATATTTCTGATGCATTCCTCTCTTAGAGCACCTTGAAAACTGCCGTGACCAGGTACCAGGGCATAAATCATGCCGCTAAACATGATGCCACATAAAACAGACCTGATTCTTTGCGGTGCGTCTTTGATTATAGACCCTCACCCTTTCATATGGTCCAAAAACCCAGAGACGGGCTCTCGGAGGAGTCCCCTTCAGAACACCTCTCTCAATCACAAACTCGTCACCTCCTATTAAAAGCCTGTGTGGATTACAACACACGAACGCTGCTTTCAAAACGCTCCTGAGCAGGAAGAGCAACGGAGTGGGTGGGGGACAGAGACCCCCAGCCACGTCCGGCGCGGCAGAAATGGCAACAGGACCGGTGGGCCTTTTGGATCAACAGAACTGAGAGCCAACATGAACATCTGCTTTCATCATCACAGAGGCCCACCCGACTACCTATGCAACTTTGCGTGCATTGTAAGTTTGTGTATGTAACTGGTTTTTAAACTCTTATGACACCCCTGTGGCGCTGAAGTGGGAGCTGTGGGGGCAATCAATCCTAATAAAGCCACGGGGAAGGATGATTTGAAGAAATCACTGCCGAGCCAGAGGGAGTACTTCTGCATCCTCAGCATCTGGACCACTAAGTCACAAATAAAGCTTCTGTGTTGTGATGTAGCCTAAAAATGGACAGCGTTAGAACAAAAGGTCAAATGGAACCGTCTCTTCTATGTAACAGGGGTATTATATCACATTACTCTTTCTTAATAATGTTCTCTAGTAGCAAATACATTCTTAGCTTAGGATGGCTAATAGCTGTTAGTCTGGTCCCAGACTGGGCTTCTGAATTCAGAGGTAAATGAAACACATTACGACTAGACACATTTGCTTCCCCTTAGTTCACAGTTAGTTTGTAAACTGCAGATGAAACTCATATTTCTCCCTATAATTATTAGTAAAAATGTCCTACTTACAGGTTTCTTTTTTTGCATTATTTTGTAACACTTCAATGTTTATAATCATCACAAATCAGACAAAGACAACGTTGAATTACTCGAAACCGGCCTGGCCCAGCGTGAAAAAGCGTTTTCCCCTGCCGAACCAAACCTAATTCCTGCCATAAGAGTCAGAATCAAAACATGCATTAGACAAATAGAACTCATCTGACAACATGAAACAGGTTAAAACATCTCAAAATGTAACACATCGCCATCTAGAGAAATTCAAGAACAGATGAGAAACAAAATCACTGACATCCATCAGTCTGGAAAGGGTTACGAAGACATTTCTAGAACCACATGGAGAATAGATGGAACAGCGGTGGAACTTCCTGTCATTTCATGGCCAACAAAAATGACTCCAAGAGTGTCTACAATTCATCCAGGAGGTCACAAAAGAACCCAGAAAGACATCTAAAGCAGAAGTGGTGGGCGCCCTCGATGCATTTGGTCTGCAACAGACACAGCATTTCAGAAAAACCTCAACATACCTGCAGACAAACATGGCAGTGGCGGTATCATGGTCTGGGGACGCTCAGAGCCAGACTGGTTTAGATAAATTAGCTTAATTAAGAAACAATTTTTAATTTACTCTGTGTCTTTGTAGGCTAGTCCCTCTGTGGTGTATTTAAGTCTATGACTTTAACTCTTGGACACGGGTTCGAATCCTGGTCGCATCAGGAAAGGTATCCGGCGTAAAAAAAAAAGACGCTGCCAAGTTGTAGCGGCCTGCGGCGGGAACCCCTGAATGACGGAGCTGCTGAATCTTTGTCTGATATTAAAATTTGTTTGATGATGTAAAACAAAAAAGGAAAAAGAAACGTTCGCCAGGGGGGAAACATACTTATTATTCACAGCAGTTTCCCCAGCATTAGCTCCTGGTCCGTGGTTCATTTTCTTGGTTCTGCGTTGGAAATATTTAAATGCATAATTTCTAATGAGACCCAGTGAAGGCAGCCCAAGTACCACCACTTAATTATGAAGCATTGCTTCATTGTTTCATCCGATCAACCAATCGTGGGCCATCACTCAAAATAAACAGGAAAAACTTGCACCCATGTTGCAAATATCAGCACCCCCCCCCCCCCCCCCCCCCACCCCCAGTCTCTGGCCTTACTCTGCAGCTCAGCAGGACGCGTCAAGGTTGCAGAGACTAACCTCTCCATCAGCACCTCCCCACCACATCTGCAGGGACACCCACAGAACCACATGAACTAACTTGGTCCCCAGAGGCTTTGGGAGCCGGTGGGGCCCTCCTCACTAATGCTTGGAGTGATGATGGGAACAATGGAGAGGGAACCGTGGAGCATAGCTTGTTAGGAGCTATGCTAACAGCTTCCCATTCTCAGCCCTCGTTTCCTTCTCCTGCCCCGGAGCTGCCGGTGCTTCTGTATGGATAAAGGGCTTTGGGTTGCTCACTGGCATGCCGAGCAGCAAGTAGCAAGTGTAAAAACTGCTGGCTCCCTGTGCCTTACCAGTTTAAATATATCTCCCTGATCAGCGGCAGCTGCTCCGGCGCAAAGCCCCTAAAGCTGACAACTCCTCTTTCCGCCAAGCGGGGCCGGCCGGCCTGCAGGCTGGGCTTGACGGGGCCCACCGAAGCGAGGCCAGGACAGCGGAGGGGGCCGAGGTGCGAATGCACATGTGCCGGTGCCAATCAGGGCTTCCGGCTCTCCAAACTCCCCTCCTCTTCACCAGGGCCCCTGCATGCTCTAACCTGCATGGCAGTAATTAAACAAAAAAACGAAAATGTCAAACCGTCATGATCTAGTTTACCTGTGTTTTTTTTTTTTATTACAACAATGTAATAAAGATCTCTTTCAGGTTTTTGTTCCCCCTCTGGAGAGTGAAGAGGAAAAGGAAGATAAAGTGCAAACGTCAGTGGGGGTTGCGGTGCGTATACAGCAACAACTCAGACAGAACAGGTTGAGCCAGTCTGCAGAGCGGCCTGCGTCGACAAATGCATCTCCTGAGCAGAGGTCACGGTAGAGGACTCAGCCAGGGGAGCAAACACGCTCTCAGCGTCTCTTTCTCTGTGTGAATGCGTTGTGTTTTCTATGGCAGGCAAATTCCGGCGTCCAAAGTGTGGAACGGGCTAAAGCCTGAGAGAGCCCGGGTTATTTCAGCCAGCCACACACCAGTGTTTGGGGACAAACTTTCCACCCACATTCGCTCCACCATATGCGTGTTGCTGTTGCTATTTGTTTATGTGCCTCCTGTTTCATTAGGTGCCCACGCCGGCCCCATCAGGTATGTCAGCTGCTCTGCTGCCTGTCGGGCGGAGGGCGCGGGCCCCCGGCGGAGCAGGAACCGGGGGCCTTTCATCTAAGATGGCGCTGAAAGCCGCTCCAAGGTGGAAAGATTCCCCATGGGTCAGCTGCTTTCCGGAATGGGACACTACAGCAGCTGAGAACAATCTTCCCCCCCCCCCCTTCATCGGTACAAAAACACATTCAGACGATGAAGTTTTCTACCTTCACTGCCACAAAAAACACAGACGTCTGAGAATCGGATTGCATGTTAATGTGTTTTTTTTTTTTACTCGTTTAAAATCTTTGTTCCACTCAAAGCAAATGCCAAGTAGGCTGCTCCATGGCACGACGAGTCTTGGCGTCGTGCTCGGCTGCGAGGTCGGTCCTGTGTCAGACAACAACAAGCCTGTTTAAACAGCGAATCCTCCCACACGGAGCGTGTCTTTTGATTTCAGAGGACATCTATTTTAGAAAGGCACTTCAAACGCTGTGTGCTCAAACTTGGGGGAGGGGCCTCGGGTGTATTTATCTGCATGCACCCGCACATGGCCGTTTGTGTGTCTCCTGGTTCAATGGAGCACCTATAAAGTGAAGGGATTAGTGAACATTTCCAGACCATTCCTGAGGCAAGACCGGGCCCATCCCACCGCATATCACACCTGGACTAATACGACTTTCCCCCAGGATTGGCCAACTTCCTCATCAGGCCACTCAACCGTGACGTTAACACTCTGCCGGCAAAGGAACATCGGTTTTTAGCCAGGACACCCCCCACCAGTTCTAAGAAAATCCATCCTGATGATGAGCTGTGCCAGCCCTGATGAAAATACCCAAGATTCAACAGAAGGTCCGGATTTAAATACGGTCTGAAATGAAAGGGAGGCTGAGGAAGAACTTGCATCTTCAAGCACAATGGAGATGGTGATGAGAAGTGAGATGATTAAAGCAGCTTGGCCAATGCTGGAGCCGCCGTGATGAGAAGGGGGAGGGGGGGGGAGACTGCAGGGGAGGAACTGAGGCACCCACATGTGTTTGGACTTTTAAACAAGAAGTAGGTTTAAAAAATCTAAACCATTTAGCTGTAGCTCTGCCTGAATGCTTTTGCTCGTTGTTCTGCTGGAAGGCGAACCTTCGCCACACGCCGATGAAGTCCGATGAACCCTCTAATGGGTTTCCTTCCAGGCTTATCCTGCTCACTCTATCTTGTCATAAAATCTGACCAGCTTCTCTCTCCATGCTGAAATAAAAGCTTCTCTACAGCGGGAACCTGCCACTACCATGTTCGGGGTGACGTACAGTGATATGTTTGCATATAGGCCATGCTCCGGTCTCGTCTGGCCAGGACATTTTGTTCAACATGTTTGCTTATGTGGCTTGTGGCAAACTGCAAGCATTGACTTCTTATGTCTTTCTTTAAAAAAAAAAAAAAAAAACACATTTTATCTTGCAGATTCTCCCACCTGAGGTGTGGATCTCTGAAGCTCCTCCAGAGCCACCGGGGGCCTCTTGGCTGCTTCTATGATTAACGCTCTCCTTTCCCAGCCTGTCAAGTCTAGCTGCACGGCCGTACCCTGGCAGGTTGTTTTAGAACCTAACCCCGCTTTAAACAGAACCAGAACTTTCTCCCTGACCCGTCCCCGCTGGGTTCCTTGCTCTACATTAACTTGTTTGTTCTCTAAATGTTCTGCAAAGAACTTTTAAGGCCAGAAACAGAACAGCTAGATTTAAATTGAGATTAAATCATGCAGAGTTTGACTCCGTTTACTAATTAAGATGAAAGCTCTCTGTAACAGAGGATTTTATTCAGGGGTATCAGAGTAAATGTAGCTGAATTAAAATCTACGGCACACTTCAGATATTTATGTGTAAAAAAAGAAAATCCTGAAAAGCATGCAACATTTTCATTCGACTGCACCTTTACAAGGATTTGTGTTGATCTACCAGAAAAAAAATCCCAATTAAATAATAATAATAATAATAATAATAGATTTTAATTGTAATGCACTTTACATTTCCAAGAAATCTCAAAGTGCTACAGTTAATAGAAAACAGACAATAAAATAAGAAGAAGGACATTAAAATGTGATTAAAATCCACAAGTAAGCTTGTGGATGAAACATGACAAAATATTCAAAAATCCAGGTTCGTCCATACTTTTGTAAAGAACATGAGGGATAATGGGCAATAGTGATCTTATCACATAGAGACGCGGCGGATTGCATTCCAGCAATCCGCCCATATTGTTTATTTTTTTGTCACAGACAATAATGCTACAGGTATAACAAATCACCCTTTGCAATAAAACATTTACATATTTCAGATCTTCTCTACCCTAATTTTCTGCCCAGACCGCGCTCGCAGCCACCGTAGCGCTCGCAGATACATGCATTCCAGCAATCCGCAGGAAGCCACAGTTCTTCGCTGAAAACCTACCAAGTCAAACACAACTCATTCCTCTGGACTCTGAGGCGGAGGGAAATCCAAACCAACACTTTCCCCCCGCCTCGCGTCTCTCAGTCCCACCGAGAAGATGCGTGGCGAGAGCTCCGTTCAAATAACAGCAGCTCGAACGAGAAGAAGCAGCGAAATTAAGGCCTGGAAAAACAGCCAGAAAAGACGCCAAGAGCAACACAATTGCGCCGTGTTTATATTAAAGCGCGGGATATTCAGAGCCCTACATTGCAACATGCTTAAGAAACTGTGTACAAGGCAGAGAAAAGTGAGAGTTTACGTATAACGAAGCGTGTCAAAATCGAGTTTCCAGCTGTAGGTGAGAACAAAGCAGATATCTGCGCCATGCATCACTTAACTGTGAGAAGACAACCGTATCTCATGAGGGCTGCTGAGGAGGGAGAAGTGGGGATGATGACACAGCTTATCTCATCCCGTTAAAATGAAAACAAACGACCGAAAACATGAACGACAGCCAAGAATGAAGGTCTCTCCACGCAACGTGTGCATAAACTGCAGCGCCGCTAAAGCCCGGAGCCCACATGCTCGGCCCTCGCGGGACCCGCCGCTCTCGCGGAGGAATGTGGGGATATGAGCGAAGAAGGTCAGGGCCCGTTCCCACACTGAAGATGCGCCAGACGAGAACAAAGACTTAAATATCTTAACACCGAGGCTCATTAGCTGATTGGTGCATCTCTAACTTTTATTTCTGACCTGCAGGTGGGAAGCCACGGCCCTGAGGTATACCGGTCCTGACGCATGCACCGACCTCTGACCTTAGCCGTTACACATGTTACCAAGGGTAGCGCAAAATGAGACACAATTAAATTATGGACTTACTGGACATCGTTTATGAGCCACAACACTATGCTTAACGTTCTGTCCTTTTAGAAAAAGCCAACACCCAGATAAATGCCAGCAGTGTGTTTGTTTTGGTACAGACAGGGAGCTGCCCGGCTAGGATGGGGGCAGAAGTGTTTTGGACAAAAAGGTTTCAGAGTTCTGCACAAGTTGAGCCGTAGCAGAGTTAAAAGCATTGTAAATTATAATGGGGATGGTTAATGTCCACTCAGTTCTCAGTCATAAAACTTTTCTATGAATAGATAAACTAATGTCTCACTTAATACAAGGTCCTGACACATTTTAACAAGAAAGAAAATTAGAATTTTTCCAGACTGAACGTTTCCAAGTTTCCAATTATTTTAGGCTAATTTCTAATCCAAAAAGTTCACTATGAATGGGTGAAAGGAAGGAAAATACGGAGGATGAAGAATGAATGGAGGGACAAAGGGAGAGAGGAAGGGAAGTAGGAAGGAAGAGAGGGAGGGAGAAATTTATGAAGGATGGGGGAGGCAACAAGGAATGAAGGAAGGAATGAAGCAAGGAAGGAAATTGAGACAGGGAGGACATTACTGAGGACAAAGGAAGGAACGGAGGGAGGGTGGGAAGAAGGAAGGATGGATGGATGAAAGGAAGGAAGGAAGGAAAGGAGGAAGGAAGGGAGGGAGGATGGAAGGGAAGGAGGCAGAAACTGAGCATGAAGGAAGGAAGGAAGGAAGGAAGGAAGGAAGGAAGGAAGGAAGGAAGGAAGGAAGGAAGGAAGGAAGGAAGGAAGGAAGGAAGGAAGGAAGGAAGGAAGGAAGGAAGGAAGGAAATTGAGACAGGGAGGACATTACTGAGGACAAAGGAAGGAACGGAGGGAGGGTGGGAAGAAGGAAGGATGGATGGATGAAAGGAAGGAAGGAAGGAAAGGAGGAAGGAAGGGAGGGAGGATGGAAGGGAAGGAGGCAGAAACTGAGCATGAAGGAAGGAAGGAAGGAAGGAAGGAAGGAAGGAAGGAAGGAAGGAAGGAAGGAAGGAAGGAAGGAAGGAAGGAAGGAAGGAAGGAAATTGAGACAGGGAGGACATTACTGAGGACAAAGGAAGGAACGGAGGGAGGGTGGGAAGAAGGAAGGATGGATGGATGAAAGGAAGGAAGGAAGGAAAGGAGGAAGGGAGGGAGGATGGAAGGAAGGAAGGAATGAAGGAAGGAATGAAGCAAGGAAGGAAATTGAGACAGGGAGGACATTACTGAGGACAAAGGAAGGAACGGAGGGAGGGTGGGAAGAAGGAAGGATGGATGGATGAAAGGAAGGAAGGAAGGAAAGGAGGAAGGAAGGGAGGGAGGATGGAAGGGAAGGAAGCAGAAACTGAGCATGAAGGAAGGAAGGAAGGAAGGAAGGAAGGAAGGAAGGAAGGAAGGAAGGAAGGAAGGAAGGAAGGAAGGAAGGAAGGAAGGAAGGAAGGAAGGAAGGAAGGAAGGAAGGAAGGAAGGAAGGAAATTACTAAGGACAAAGGAAAGAATGAAAAAAGAAAAGAAATGAAAAAGGAAGACAAAATAAAGCAAGAGTTAGAGCAGAATAAGAAAGAAAAGAAGGACAGATACAAGGGAGGAACGAGGAAGGACTTAAAAGCAGGAAAGACATGGAGGGATAGAACACAACGAAGAAAAGAACAACAAGGACTAAAAAGAAAGACTGGATGACATAAGAGAATGGAGGAAGAATGAATAGAGGATGAAAACCAGGAAGTAAAGAAGGAAGGACAACATTTAGACGAGACGGAGGGGAAATAAAGCCTGGAGACACCAAACCCGTACTTTCCCAGACTTTTCGGTGTTGATATCAAAAACGTCCAAAGCCGTTTACTTACTATCTGGATTCCAGTTGAGAACAAACTGGTCGGCTTCACGTTCTGCTTCTGCTGCTCGATCTCAGTCTCCAGCTGGGCGGCGCGGACTTTGTGCTGAGCGAGTAAGATGGTGGCAGGAAGCTGAGACTTCTCCTGGAGAAACACAAGCGGTGCGGGGAGAATTCAGCGGCTGTCATTAGCGCGTTTCATTAAGAGCCGACACAGACGGCAGCCCCTCTCCATCCTTCATCACTGCAGCGAGATAACCATCAGAAAATGGTGCTTTCGGGCAGGCCGTCACTGAACTGGAGGCAGCGATATTAAAAAGTTGCGAGCGTGCAGGAGACTCCGTCTTACAAACACAACCTCCAATTAAATACAAGGTCAGAGTGCCGTCAGGCATGTGCGTCTAAGAACGCCGATTACTAGAGCAGAGACCACGAAGCGGTTCTCATGCAACAGGCAGGGTAAGAGCTTTTGTAAAACCAAACTGACCTAATCCCTTTTATTTAACACACAACTGCTTAAAATAAATAATCATATCAGGTTAATTTCTCCATTGTGAGATCAATAAAGTTAAATTAAAATAATTGTTACCGTTATGATGATACTGACTTTAATTCTGAAAGAATAAAGAGTAAACACTCATTAAATTTGGTAACAGTTTTCAAATAAATCTGATATTGAGCAGAATATTATCCCTTTTTTATTGTATTAGACTTTTTTTGGGTAACACAAGTGTAAGAAGCTGCTATTGGCAGGTTAAATAGTCAGGTTAGGAAGGTAAAAGTCTAGCTGCCTTATTTCAGCCAGCTGACAGGCAGAGTGCAGCAACACTGACTGCTTATTGAAACTTATTTGATAACTGTAGAAATGGAGTCACAGTTTTTTAGAGCTTTTCTGTATCTATTCAAAACCTCTGGTACCACGGTACCGACGACTGACCTTAACCCAGCAGAGCTTTTAACATTCATTTGCGCACCAGAAACAACATAACAGCTTAATTCACTGACATTTTTTTGGTTTGATCGTTTGGAACGACCAAACGATGTTCCTAAATTCAAAAAGTTCAAGAAATGTGTCAAGAAATCCAATTTGAAGCATTAAATTAATTAAGTTAATGTACTTACTGACAGGAATAAAGCATATTTGGAAAATAAGTGCTAAGCACTTATCCTCCTAAGTCCTCCTGGCATTTTTTTTTAGCTTTTGTTGCCTCATAACCTGGGATTAAAATAGATGGTTTAAGGCTTTGCAGCTACAGTTTTGAGGATGTATTATTTTTATTTCGAAGCAAACAACAAATTAGACAAAATTGCTGAAAATGTCAGTGTGCATAACTGTCAGTCAGGACTTTGTAAAGTGGCTTTGGATCCGCCTCTATGAGCTCACCACGTCTGACCTGCTCCAGCTCCTCCATGCTGGATGGTTTTCACTTCTGAACCGTGATCTTCTAGTCTAACCACAGAATCTCAATAAGATTGAGGTCAGGACTTTGACTAGACCATTCCAACACATTTCCACTTAACCCGCCCGAGTGTTGCTTTAGCAGGATGCGCCGGGTCATTGTCCTGCTGGAAGGTGGACCTCCGTCCCAGTCTCACATCACAGGAAGACTCACAGGTTCTGCTCCGAAACCTCCCTGCATTTAACACCAATCCATATTTCTCTTGACTGGAACCAGTTTCCCAGTCGCTGGTGATGAAAAACGTCCCCACAGCATGATGCTGCCACCACCATGTTTCACTGTAGAGGATGGGGTTTTTGGGGTGATGGGACGTGTTGGGTTTGCGGAAGACGGCGTTTTCCTTGGTGGCCGAAAAGTTACATTTTAGTCTCATCTGACCAGAGCACCTTCCTCCATACTCAAAAGATGCCTTCTTATTTTTTAACACTAAATAATAGTTTTTTTCTGGCCACTCTTCCAAGAAGCTCAGCTCTATTGAACGTATAGCTGATTATGGTCCTAAGGGCAGATCCTCCATCTCTGCAGCTCCTTCAGGATGACCTTTGGTCTCTGTGCTGCCTCTATGATATATAACCCTCCAGGCCCGGTCTGTGGGTTCTGGTGGGCAGCACCTTGGCGGGTTGGTTGTGGTACCATGTGGTTTCCATTTGAAGATGATGGATCTGATGATGCTCCGGGGAAACATCGACATTTTTTATATTCTCTAAAACCCCACCCTGACTTGTTTGGAGCGCTCCTTAGTCTTCATGGTGTGATGCCTCTGGCTTAGTGGTGCTGCAGCCTCTGGGGCCTTTCACACTTAGATTGCACACAGGTAGGTAGGAAGGTAAAAACACTTAAGTTACAGGTTGGAATGTAACACAATAGGTAAAAAGCCAAAGGTGGGGGAATATTTTTGCAAGGCACTGTAGTTTCATTCTGTGTGCAAATGGCCACAGAGAGGTAGAGATGCACGAGCTCTGGAGAGCTCCCCTCGGAGGGGGGTCTGCGCTGATCTCATCTGCCTACAGTCAACAGCCACTGGGCCTCAAACAAACAAGCACACAGCTTAACCTGCTATCTGTGATGCTCCTTCTGCAGGCGGCTCTGCAGGAACAATAACTTCCAAAGCCCTCAACTCAAAACAACGGAGCCGAAAGGCTTTGGGATCACAGAATGGGAGCAACGCAAGCTGCAGTGCAATGACTTGTAATAAGCTCTTAATGGTGTCACAGCCGTCAACCCTCAGGGTGACTGTGTGTGAGTGTGTGGTAAAGAATGTGCATCAGCCACGCTTGTCACTTTCCCAACACCGGGTTTGTCGGTTTTAGTAAATACGGACATGCAACACGTGGGTTCCTCACCAGTTCATCCAGCAGAGCCTGTTTGCTCTTCCTCTTGGCCTGCAGCTGCCTCTGCTCCTCCTGCAGCACATCCAGCCTCCGCTGCTCGTTGCTCTGCTGCTCCAGGAGCAGCAGCTCCTCCAGCTCTTCCTGCTCCCGCGTCTGAGGGAGGAGAGGGAAACGGGATCTTCAAAACAACCTGCGACATCACTGACCACAAATCTGAAGTCATGGCCGTGTCTAAGAGAGGGCAGCGGAGGCGGTGCATACAAGCTTCGCCTTATTTCTCTGGATGACGTCTTTGTTTTCCCTCTGGTACTGCTCCATCCTCAGCTTGGTGTTCTCCACATCAATGTTGTTTGTCAGGTTGTAAACTGCATGCAAAAGGTAAAAAAATAAAATAAAATATGCATAAATGTCTTCAACTCTAAAGTTACAACGTTGTGTAGCTCTAATGTTGCAAAATATCTTTAAAAGGCAAAAGGGTGTCCAACCCGGTACTAGGAATGTGTGCCTAATAAAGTGGCTGGTGAGTACATATATAGTTCCAAAATATCTTTAAAAAGTGCAAAATCTGTTTAGAATTTGATTAATTTTAAATGAAAATAGAAAATAATAGTATCTGATTACTTGTTACATTGTCAAACATCAAATGTTTCTGCACCCATCACTGATCATGTGCTGGTTAATGTTAACATTCAGAGATTTCTGCTAAACAGAACCAAACACCTATTAAAAAACTCGTTGCAGGTATTTTCATTAATTTAATAAATCTATACACTTTCATTCTTCTCCTCTGGGTGTAGTAAGTTGTATTCATTTCCACTTTATTTGGGTGTTTCTCATTAATTTCTTTCCTACTTGCAGTGTTTACGGCTGCAGCAAACCGTCTGAGCTGCACAGGGGAGCCCAGCTGGATCCTTTTACGACATAAAGCACACGGAAGCTGTTCATGAGGATCATTTGGATCCATAAAAATTAAACCTGTACAGTTTGATTGCTGATTTAACAGACATGCACCTTAGTAGCAAGAGGCTTTTTATTTGTTTATTTAACGGATCCCTGTTAGTTTTTTACCAAAGTGGTTACTAATCTTCCTGGGGTCCAATTGAAACAATACAAAATTGTTCATACACATATAGGACATTAGTCTGACATCACATTTTATAAATTACATTAATAGACTTCAATTTAAACTTAACTTTAAAATGTTAGATTTCAGAGCTCTTTTAAAAGAAAGTGTGCTTTTTAGATCTTTAATGTTTTTAGGTAACTTATTCCATTCCTGAATTGCTCTATAAACAACAGATTTGATGAGTATCTGGTATTATGTATCTGATCAGAATAAATAAGCTTTTCATAAAATGATTCAGGTCTCCCTGTTAGTATGACTTTGTTTAAAAAAATTAATAAATTATACTGCAACAATAAAGGTCACAAAGAAGTGCGGTACATATCAATAATACTTGTAGAAAAAGGACATCTTAACACTAAGCGAGCAGCCTTATTTTGGACTACCTGCAGTCGACCATATAAAGGCTGTTGATCCTGAGATGAGGTTTTAAGGTTTTTGGAGACTTCTTTTAGCATCTTTGTCTGCTTTCAGGGTGAATTGCTTGGATGGCCAGACCTGGGTATGTTGGGAGCCCCTTCGAAGGTCCCACAACTGTAGACTTCTCTCCCCATACAGTGAAGTGGGTGATTTCTTTAGAAACCTCTTCAAATCATTTAACAAATTCAGAAACTGCAACCATGTTCTTCCTGAAGGCCTCGACAGACCTTTGGATCTCAGAGTGGTGTTCGCTGTCACGTTTACAGCCAGGAGCACCAAACTAAATGTATGAGCTTGCAGGGCAGCAATGCTCCAATCGTGAGCAACTCATGTGTGGGATGTCAGCAATTTTACGTTATTCCCACCCAGAAAATATCATTTTTATTGCACTTTATAGAACATTTTGAAATGCATTTTCTTCAGTTTTGCTGTTTATTCAAATTATTTGGACGCTTCAGTATTGTTAAAGCTGATATTAAATATCAATATGTACAAAAATGTTGGAAGAACAAAGGTAGGGTACAGTTTATATTTTCACAACTTTATTTTTAATCCTTTATCCCTAGGGAAAATGTGTTTAGGTTTCCATTTTTTTACTCCTTTAGAAATAGTAGCAAAGGTACTAATTGGACCCATCCTAGAAATATTCTCACATCCATTGCACCGTTTGGCAGCAGTGCTTAGTAAGAGGCCCAGAGCCAATGAGAAAACATTAAAGTTAGTCCAGACTGAGGCCGTGCTCCTACCCATGTCCTCCACCTGCTCCAGATAGTCGTTATAGTCTCTCAGGGTAGAGAAGTCGAATTCTCTCATGTTATAGCTGCAGAGAAACAAGAGGAGCAATCAGGCAGCGTGCACCGGCAACAGCGTCCATTAAATCAACCATTTTATAAACCATCTCTGCATTCTGCCCAATATACACATGCATTAGATCTCAATTAAGGGGCTATTAAAGGACACTGATAAGATGGAGTGAAAGAGGGCAGGGAGGGGCTGCAGAGTAAAAAATCTGACAGAGAAAGAGCCTCTGCCCCCACCCCCCCTGGGAGACTCATTGTCTACAAAACAAACAGTGTAATGAGAAAGACAATGGCGGCTTAAAAAGTGGGAGGAGGCCTGGAGTAACATATAAACACACAGAACCACACCCCTAATGCTTCACCCCCCCGCCCCCCCCAACCCAACCCAACTCACATTTTCATCACCTTCTTACGGATCTCTACCTCCTTGTCCACGGATGCATCTTCAAAGAGCTGCACGCGAAAGTTGCTCTTCCTCAGAGGCGTGTCGCACTGCACGCAGTTCCCCGAGCCGCGCACAAACAGCATCTCCACACAGTTCTCGCATCTGCAAGAGAGACATGAAAACAAGAAGCAGAACTCTTTGAGTGGCCGCATGTACAAATACAGCTTTCTACACATTTCTCTACGAGGCATGGCTGAAGCAGTGGATGATAATGGGGGGGGGGGGGGGGGCTGAATATTTCTTGTAAGTGCTCAAAGATGGCTGGGATTGCAACAGAAATGTCGATTAGGCCGCCACGCACTCTCAGACCAGAGGAAATTAGTCCGACACCGCATCAGTGGAGCGTCTGTCAACGCATAAAAAACGTCTGCTTCACTGTCATTTCAGCAGACCTCCGTCATGTTAGGTAACATGAGGAAAATCCAGCTCTGAAACAACTTCAGGAAAGAGGAAAGCTTTTGTGTTTTCCATCACTGTCTGATAAAAATTAAACATTCTCACCTGAATCTGTTGTGACTGTGAAGTTAAAACAGTGAGTTCATAATATATTCCATCATGTTATATCCATCCATCTCTTATCTTTTGATGGATATATAGCCCCTCAATCGAGTTGTGGGTCTTCCCCGGTGTCTCCTTCCAGTGGGAAGTGTTCGGAAAACCCCCAAAGGGAGGCATCCGGGAAGTATCCTGATGAAATACCAGAACCGACTCCTTTCAATGCGGAGAAGCAGCGGCTCTACTTTGAGCTTCCCCTAGATAAGAACTCCTCACCTTATCTCTAAGGCTGAGCCCAGCCGCCCTCAGGAGGAAGCCCATTTTGGCCCCTTGTATCCAGGATCTCATTCTTTCGGTCATGATCCACACCTCATGACCTTAGGTAGGGGTCAGAACGTAAACCTATAGGTAAACCGAGAGCTTTGCTTTTAGCGCAGCTCTTTTTTTTTCAGCACGACCTGAGCAGCGGTCGCATTAGTGCAGAGGAAGCCCCGAAACGTTTGTCCATCTCCCGTTCCATCCTACCATCACTGCTGCACAAGACACCAAGATACTAAACCCTCCACTTGAGGGAGAGACTGACCATCTGACCCAGAATGGTTGTGGGTCAACCACACAATAAATTATAATATATGTATAAATAATAATGTTTTTAGTCCCTATCAGGAAGGGCATCCGGCGTCAAACTTTTGACAAATTTACCATGAAAATTAATAACATGACTCACTGTGGCGACCCCTGAAAGGGAAAAGCCAGAGGAAGTTTAAGACCTACAAAATTGCAAACTGAAGTGGCACAATCTAATAACAATTCAAAAACAGATGAGAAGCAAAACCACAATAGTTTACAAAGCCATTTCTCAGACTCCATTATCCACAAATGGAGAAAACATGGAGCCGTGGTAAACATTTCCAGAAAAGGTTGGCCTACCAAAATTACTCCAAGAGAGCATCAAAAACTCATCCAGGAGGTCACAGAAAAACCCAGACCAGCACCAAAGGTTTTGCAGACCTCACTTACTTCATTTAAAGGAGCATAGAGTAAGTTCCAGAGTTTTTGCAGATGTCTGCCCCCTCTGGTGACAAGTTGAAATGACACCAGGGTTGTGCACCTACATGGCAGAAGAGGAAAACGCATCTGCCGCTGTGACTGCACCGCTTTTGTTTAGAGGCGTGACGTCTTCTGAGGAAAGAAAGCTATAAATATTGAAGTTATGCATCGATTATTGCGGAGACTCAAGAAAGTGGCCAGGTAAACGCACAGCGAGTCGACACCAACACACACGGCCATCCCTCTCTCATGAACTGAATATCCAGCCTAGGAGGGCAACTGTGGTAAATAGAGCATAACTCATTTTACACATCGGCCGATTACAAGGGCATGTATGGGAAAGAAAATAAATAATATTTAACTTCAAAACATGCACTATGCACCTTTAAAAGGTCAGAGATCAAAATTTAACGATAATGAGACTGAGATCAACAGAAAATTGCATCCGTTGGAAAAATTACACGAATAATGACCTTTTGTTTACCAGGAAAGTTCCTGAAAAGAACAAACCAACAGACAAACATGATGGTGGTAGTTTGATTGGGCAGCTTTGCTGCTTCGGGACCAGGACCACTTTCTGTAATTGATGGACCGATGATTTTGGCTCCATCAGGAAATCCTGAAGGAGAATGTCCAGCAATCAGTTTGTGACCTTACGTTAAAACACTGTTGGGTAATGCAGCAGGAAAATGATCCACACAACACTAACAGGTCCTACTTCTAACAGCTCAAAAATCTAACATGAAGGTTTTGGAGTGGCCTAGTCAAAGACCAGCCTTAAATATGATTAATATGTTGTAGCAGGGACGTAAACCAGCCTTTCAGGCTACGATGAAGGTAAATTAAAACAATTCTGGAAGGAATAGTGGGCCAAATTTCTACTACAGCGTGATTGTTAATTGTTTCTGTCTGCGGTAACAGAACCAGGTTTTAGGTTTAAGGGGGCAGACACTACAGGGCCAGCTTGGTTTGGAAGGTGCTTTTCCTTCAATAAATGAAATCGTTATTTGAAAACTGCTCTTTGTATTTACTCAGGTTATCTTTGTCTTTTATTCAAATTTATTTGATGCTTGGAAACATTTAGGTATTAAAAAAGAAAGTAAAACAGAAGAAATCTGTTGAGGGAGGAAATACGTTTTCATGGCACCATAAATATGTTTAATGGACCAGGTATGAAACAGAATAGCAGAGTCATGATGAGTTTCTCAGCTGTACTCCTAATCATTGACGAGTCCCAGCCAAAAATAACAGAGTTTTTTTTCCTTCAGTTAGGCCCCAGTTTAATCTGTATTGTTCATGCATCATCTCAACAATGTCCGCCGCAGTCTGAGCAGCAGGCACACCTGAGGGCACAGTCCCGAGTTTAACCATCAATCACACCTTTATGCAGGTAGGTGTTTACCTATCAGTCACACGCCGGTGGAGAATGGACACCAAAGACAATGGAAATGTCCCTTTGTGTCCCCCTGACAGGCAGGAGAGGCTGGATAAACGTTTGCACAGTCGCTCTTTTAATTAAGTCTCCGTGGAGCTCTATTGCCACAGGAATTCAACCTCCAGCTCATGACCATCCTCACAAAAATGGACATCTGGTTTCCTAACAGCGGAGTCAGCTTTGGAGCACAGGCGTTATCCAGAATTATAGAGCAAAGTTGAGAGGAGAGGCATGCTTTTCGGGAGTCCCTCACTGACGGCATGGTTGAGTCACGTCAATGCAGCCGAGTCGAGTCCAAACTTCCACGGGGGCAGAGCCTTCCAGGACGGCCATGACAGAGTCGTCCTGCAGGACGTTTCACCTCATCAGCACGACACAAAGCAGAAAACACAGCTAAGGAGGAAAGTGCAGAGACACGGGGTTTCTCTGTTTACACCCAACGCTTCCAATAAGGGTCGAACAAGCCCAACCTGCCACGTCTGAAAGCACTAATGCTATCGTGTGTCAGTTTGGCTTGGCGGCAGCCAAGCTGAAATGTTGAAAATGAAAGCAGAGCGGCAGTGGGAAACATGTGCGGCGTCCGGTCGGTGCCTCGGAGTTCGGAGTGCGCCCTGGAAGAGGCAGATGTTCGTTGTGGCCTCGGGCTACAGCAGATCTATAGGCCTCGCCATATGGAGGTGGATGGAGGGATTCAGCTTGTTTCCACAGGCCCACAAAGAGCCCATTCATCAACACGGGGCAAGGAGTAGGGCGTAGCTTGCCCCCTGCCCCATAAATGGACCACACAACAGAACCCTCTAAAGGGGAAATCCTGTGTAACTCTAGAGCTGAGAGGTGACCCCTTAAAACAAGGGAGGAGACTTTCCATCTTCTGCTTTGTGCCAGCTTTCATGGTCAGAGACGTCTTGCCACTGCGACCCTGCTCACACAGAAAGACGGTTCAGAAGTAACAGCTTGCCATCTCTGTGTCCCAGGGCTGTTGTTGCTGACAGAGTGCTTTGGACTCCTCCCTCTCTCACCTGTCCTGCTCAGTGCTCCAGGCTCCTATCTCTTCATCTGCAGCTGTCAGCAGGTCACAGAGGGGGGGGTGGTAATAGGAAAGTAAACAGGGTCCTCCTGGCTCAGCAAAGAGACTCCACCACCAACACATCCCAACTCTACCACCCCGTTGTCACACAGAAAGGGCCTGAGCAAAACAGGCCTGCGGAGCTCTTGACCTTCCCAGACTCAGTCCTCGTAGACCTCCAGCCGCCACACCGCCGACGACTGCAGCATCAGGGTCCAAAGTTACCAAAAATCTACAAATGATCTTCTGAACATTAAGACTCCCAAAGACTTGGGTCGTCCAGTCATCGCAACACAAGATGTTTTCCTAATAACGACAGCCCAATATGAAGTGAGGAGATGCCAGGTTTTAACTAGGGCTGCACAATTAATCGCATTTGCAATATAATCGCAATTTAAAAAAACGCATTTTCCAAATCGCAGAGGTCTGCAGTTTTGGGCTATGTAACAATTAGTGAATGAGACGCATCCGTTGGTAAAATGTTTAATGTGGGTTTGCCTCCACATGGAAGTGAGATAATCTAATTTTATTACTTGTTTTAGAGTTTATATAATCATACTGTTTTACCAGAAACTTTCAGTAATCTCACCATAGCATTAAGTACCGATCAAACTGTCCAAATCAATTAAAAGCTGTTCTCTTGAATAATATTCTGAATAATAAAAACATTAAAAGTTCTTGTTTTAAATAGTCCTTGTTTACAAACATCTTTATCTAGAGGCCATTTTTGTTTCTTGTGGTTAATGCAGAGAAAAGTCAAAATCAAATCACAATTTTGGTTGAAATATATCGTAGGCAGAACACAATCATTTCTGCTCTGAGTTGAGACGCAGTGGCTCTTTTAGCACCTAATCTGCACAGCGATGAAACAGATTGATTTGTTGTTTGTATATGTTTAAAAAGACATAAATTAAACTGAAAAAATAACCGCATTAAATCGCAATATTAAGATAAAAAAAATCGCAATTTGATTATTTTCCAAAATCGTTTAGCCCTAGTTTTAACAATATAAACGTCTGAAAAAGTAAAAAAAAAATCTATTAATAATTAGGTAAATGAATAAGACATAAAACCTCTTTTCATGAGATATAAAACAGAAAAACCTAAGATTAAGGTTCTTAAAATCAAATAAAAAGTGCAGTAACCTAAAAACATTAAGTACAAAACTTCAAATTTGACGTAAAGACACAGAAGCAAAGTATGAATGAAAATAAGACAAAAGTAAACAAATAAAATCCAAGCAAAAAGACGTATTTTTAATTTGCTTTTAAAACACAAGGAAGGCTGCTGAAATGAGATTTAGTTTTTACTTTCATTTTTATTAAGAGCCCGTTCCTTGACAACCTGACGGGTTGTCATGGAGTTGATTTCTGGTCCCTGTCAGCATTCCTGCAGCTGAATTTTGTAGCATCTGTAGTGAAGTTAAGCTCTCCCTGGGAAGACCAGAAAGCAGTGCATTACAGTAGTCGATGCTGTTTGTTATAAAAGCGAGTATCGTGTCTCTGCGTTGGACTGAGAGAGAAACTGATGAAATAACAAAATCTGTAAGTTTCTTTTCTGAACGTCTGAGTCAAGAACTTAACCCGAGTTCCGTCCTATAAATGAGCTGAAGAATATTCTCTAGCATTTATTGCTTCATTTTTTACACAGCAAAAAGGAGCATCATCAGTCATCAGGATGTGCAGCGATAGAGTCCTTTGTCACCAACATATACCGTATTTTTTGGACTATAAGGCACAGTTAGAATCCTTAAATTTTATCAAAAAATGATGGTGCGCCTTATATATGATTACCGTTGTGCTCACTGACTGATTTTATGTGGTACAATGTGCTCGAAAATCAGTTAAAATGTTTAAGTACGACTTTGGTTAGCAACAAAATCGTTCCGCTCAATGGATATTCGGAGCATTACGGTACACCGTGTCACTACCTGATAGGACCCCTGAGCTGTCTACAAGACTGCCTGACTGTAATGTCTAAACTAGAAGTACATTGATGTAAGGCAGCCCGGAGTACACGGTAGCAACAATAAACCTAGTAAGTTAGTTCAATATAAAAGTTAAGTTTATTTTGTCCTTATGTTAGAAACAGGGCGGTGTAGTCCAGCTACTCTGTCCTCCAGACAGAGACAGATAGAGAGCTGTGGACGTGGAGGAGTGATATTACACACTTAGGAAGAATATTTAAAGTGTCCTATAATCCGGTGCTCCTTATGGTCTGAAAAATAGGGTATATAAAAATGAATGCAATGTCTCTGGATGACGGTACTCAATAAAATATAAAACAATATGGGAACTAACATTGAACTTGTACTTGGAACTGTGTATTGCACAGCTGTGACCATAACTGGGTGGAATTTGGGGGCATTTTTCAGAAAATATGAATAAATACAAAGCGAACAAACAAACCTGTCACCAACCACATGGTTAGTAGTTCGATGAAGCCATCTACTAGCAAACAAATCATAATGAACACAAAAAACTACCCAGATGACCCTCATCAAAAGTAACATAAACTGGAAGGGTTGGCCTGATTACCTACACCAGAGTTGAAACACATGACTTTACCCGGCTACTAAAGGTAACCACCCTCACCGATGCAGTGCTGCACCCACATTTGCATGCATAGCCATCGGGAACACAAATGAATCGTCAAAGGATCTGATAGAGAGCATAGCTGAACTTCACAAAAACAGGGAAAGGATGTCTAAAGATATCTAAGGATTGCAGAATGCTAATCAGAAGTGTTCAAACTCACGTTAAGACGTGAGAAATTAGGGATTCTGGTACACCAGCAGAAATTTCAGCCCCGACTGCCAGAAAATGGTTTGTAAAGAAAGACCCCACAAAAAAGAGAAAAATAGGGCAGCTGTTAAACAACAAGGGGGAACTTGAAGAAAAATGGACTGCGTGGTCAAGCTGCCAGAAGAAATCCATTACTACACCAAACACAAAGGCAAGCCTCAAAACCTCTGGAACAAAGGACCATCTTGGGTTCATCTCAAACATGCAGTTCATGCAAGACAGCCCAAAGAATTTTTGGAACAAGTGACTTTAAAACAACCTGCCTGAGAAACTGAACGGCCTCTTCCACAACGACCAGCCAGGACCTCAAGCTGGGTTAGGGGGAAAGACATGGTGTTGAGGACTAGATCACGGAAACTTTGGATCAGGGTCAATAAGGTAGTTTCTGGCGTCATCAGAATTTAAAAGGAGCAAATAAGACTGTTTGATAACAAGTTTAGTTTCACCAAACTACTAACAATGAGGGAAAATGAAAGTTTTTTAATATATTATAGTTCAGATTAGGGCTGGACGATAATTGAATAACAATATATATCGAATGATGAACGTATATCGATGATAGAAAAAAAGAGTCAATAAGAAGTTCAATATGATACGTTAGGCATTCTAGCCTATCATGTAGGTTAATATTACAGTCATTACATCCTCTCAACCAATCACAACACAGACTGTCACCAAGCTCCGCCCCCTTCAAAGAGTTCAGAGAGCATGCGTTCTTTTTAATTTTTAAAAACTTGTACTTTTGGTAAAAAGTTGGTTGAATAAAGGGTTGAGTTTGAACTCAGTGTCTTTATCTGAAAATAGGTCGTAAGCAACAGCATAAAATGGCCAATTTGTTGATAATTATCTATATCGATCAACATGAGTTCTATTTCATCTATATGCTTTTTTTTCCTATATCGTCCAACCCTAGTTCAGATTCTATGAAATATTACCCAAAAAAATCAATTTCTATCAAGATATTAAAATATTTGAGCACAACTGTAAATTTCAGTCATTTCAATGGAGCGTCACTGTTCGCAAAGGTAGTCTAGTATTTGTCCAGAATCAAAGGCTGCATATAGATCTATAAAAACAATCATTGACGTCTGTTCTAGAGGTCGACCGATATTTTGGGCAGATATTTGCGTGTTTTTTTACTGCATCGGCCGATAGGTGCATGCGTTTGCCGATCCATTAGTGCATTCAGCAGCCGTGCCTTGAGATCGCATGAAGCGTCTTTATTGTCACTCCATCCCTGGGAAAGAGTGGCTGGTAATCTTGTAAGACTGGGTGCCAAAAATACGTTTTCAATTTTTAATGTAGTTTTAATTGATTGATTGATTGATTGATTAATTGATTATAGCTGAATCTGTCATTTGAAAGCCCGTCTCTGTCTCACTGTGAGCAGGAGGGAACAGCTGTGTGTCTGTTTCTGTCTAAAAACCCACGTCTGATCTCCAGCTGAGGAGCTGGTGGAGAATCATGTAGCACAAGAACACAATCACCAATCACTACGTATACCGCATCTAACTTTACATAAAATAACGTCCCTACACTGCAGTTGTGCTCAGTGTTTCTACGCCTCCTTCGCCACACTGAACTTAAGAAGCTCTTTTTCTCGCTGTGACATTAAGGACGAGCAAAGTGCTGACCCACGTTTTTTCAGTGTACCTTTCAAACTGCGGTCTGAAGCTGAATGTTAATATTAGCTGACTTAAACACACGTTTTGAGACTTGTGTAACATTTGTTATCACTGCATCATTTCTATTGTGTAAATGGAGGAAGAAAAAAACAATATCAGCTTCAAGAATCGGCAGCATATATCAGGTTTCGCTTAGACTAATGTCAAAATAATCGGTATCAGCATTGGCCTTAAAAAACGTGTATCGGTTGATCTTTAGTCTGTTCTGATCTATATTTCCTCTTTTGGCTATAACTAGCTATAATTGTCATAATCGTAATTCGTTTTTTAATAACAGCTTCGCATTTTCCCACCTTTGATTGGCTCCAGTACGTTTGCACGGTCGAATGCCAAAGGACATTCAGCAAACGTAATAAATAACGCACATCAAGTTTCCCCGGTGACAGTGTTCTCAAACACGCTCTGGGAGGAGTTTTAAATTTAGACGAATGTGGCAGAATAAGGCGATGTGAGGCGAAATGATGCGACTGGAATCACCAAGACTTGTTCAGCTCAACCAACAGCTCAAAAGCAAAACACTTGCATTTTATAGCCACGTCAATATGACCAGGTTTTAATTTACAAACTTATTCATTTCAGGTTTTCTGTTTCTAAATTCTATTTTTCTGAAAAGTTAAATTCAGCTTATTTTTTTCTTTTTCTTTTTTACATCAGATTCATACAGAATCCACATTCAGTTTAGATCAATTCAGTTCATAATAATCCAATCTTATAGTTTTATTCAGATCAAGTTACAGAAAAATCAATTTGATCCCAATTAAAACAGAATAATCAGTCTTTTGATCAGATAATTGGTTAAAACTTATCTACAAGCGGACGTGATTTATATATTTTACCAAACAAGTCTCCAAAGCTCTACCAAACAATATCAGGGATGGCATAAATAAAATAAAACAACATAAACATTCTGTTGCACCAGCTCTCAGCGGGAGCAAAGCCAAGGTGACCTGAGCCAGGACACCACTTGAAATTGCTTCATTTGCAGAAATCGTTTTAATTTTCTGCGTGTAGCGCTCCATCCAGACCGAAGCGGGAGGAGTTATGAGCCCCGCTGACCTGATGACGAAGCACGACCACATCCAAAATGGTCCGCTCAATAAGCAGAAGACAGGGTCGGAAAAGTCATGCTCTTCAGGCCGCTGCGGCACGACATCCGCTGAGAGCACCGCTTCTCCGGTGGTCATGTCTTTGCTGCTATCAACAGGGGACGGACACGAAACTAAAGCCTGAGACCCTAGATTAAAGTCCATCAGTGCAAAAAAAACAACTGATTCTCTTTATCTGTGATGAAACATTTCTATTCTGCTTAGATATATGTCCAGAATTGTTTCTTTTTTCAGGAATGTTTCATTCTTTTGTCACATATATGAGGAGAAACATAGTTTGTTTTGACTCCGTTGGATAATTTAAGCATTATTAGAAAAAGATTTATGAGTAACAAGTTTGAACCTGTAAATTTAGCAGATTTTCAGCATGAAGTCATGTGGAAGACGCTCAATCGGAACCAGTTTAACGAGCCTGATTGGGCAAAAAGAGAAAAGAATAAAGCGGATACGACACTAAGCTTTGGTTAGAACCTGAGTAGCTAAAATATATAGAAAATAAATCTACGGCTTGAAGTGTCCATCCATTCATCCTTTAGCCAAATGTTATATTATCTATAGTCTTAAGGATTTATTTGAGCCGGTCTTTTTCCAGGGTGGAAAGATTAAACAACAAATAGCTGCAATGGCCTTTTGCACCCAACTGGGTGCAAAGTTTTTCTCGTCCACACAATACAGACTGAAATATCTACAAACTCCCTCCCTACTACGTAGCCGTCACCGAGCTTCTGGCATCACTCTGGCTAGATCTTTAACCACCGTTCTGGGACAGACCCGGTTTCTAAACAATCCAGAAATGTTCAACAGGGTTGAGAAGGAGCTGTGGAAAGACCATTCCAGAAAATTAATGTTAGCTTGCTTTGCCCGTCCCCAAACCAGTTGGAGATCATTGTCCTACTGGAACACTAACCGTACCCAGGTGTCAACCATCTGACCCAAAGGTTTGCCTTCAAATTAAAGGAAACTCATTAAGATGTTGAGTGACCACCAAGACACAAGCCTGCCATAAACTGGACACCGTCGGATAATCACTGTGATGGTCCAGCCGCTTGTTTCCAAATCAACGTCGTCAGGCTGGACTTGATTCTGCAGCGCCACGCATGGACAAACCACTTTTCTGGAGAAATGTTTAAGGGTCAGACGAGACATGGAATGAACTGTCCGGCCACAACTAGAAAGCATGTCTGGAGGAGTCGAGGTGAGGCTTTCGAATCTAAGAACATGCCAAGCATGGCGGTGGCAGCATCATGCTGTGGGGCTGTTCTGCTGCCAATGGTACTTCAGCTCTGCACAAGCGGCCAGATTCCTCAATTTGTGCCATTCTTTTTTCCCTCTGTGTTGGACTACGATGAGCTTATTTACATGCATGCTTCATCCATTCTATGTTTAATAATGACTGCAGCCTCGGGGACCCCCGTCCATCCAGCCATGCATTGTCTTCCACTTTTTTCGAGGTCTTGTAATGGGGTAACAGACATCCCCTTCCCCATCGACGTCTTCCAGCTCATTCTGGGGGACCCCAAGGTGTTCCCAGGCCAGACCGGGTACATGGTCCCTCCAGCGAGTTCTGGGTCTGCCCCGGGGTCTCCTTCCACACTCCCCATTCTCCATATGTCTGTAGGATGGATCTCTTTTAATCGGAGAAGACTAGTGCACGTGTGACTTTTTATTGCAAAAGCTTTGTCTGGTAATTTAGCTTCTTTTTATATTTCAAACCTATCATCATATACAACTACTGCTTATGCTAAGAATTCAATTCAAACTGGTAATTATTCCCAGTTGTAAAGGAAATATGGTAAAACAGCCATTTTCTCTCTTTTTTTGCTCATCTTCTTTGCAATATGTTAGAAAAAAAATCAAGCTTGAGACAATCTTTACAATATTGTTACCATAGTTAACGATTATGTTGAAGTAAATTCACTTTAGTTTATTTATATAGCCTGGATTCACAGCTAACATCATTTCAAGGAGCTTTACAAGACAAATAAGTACATTGTTGTAAGTTGTATTGTTTCAAACGTTTACCATCTTTCTACTTCTTATTTTACATTAACTTCTGCATTGGCTTCAGAATATGCTTTCTACTCAGACTATTTTATCTTATGTGTTATGCTCTAAGCTTGACCAGGATTCAATGGAAGAAGCGACGCTGCTTCTCAATGCCACGTTTCAGACTAAATCAGGGATGTCCAAACGTTTGTCATGTGGGCCAAATTCATCATGTCAAAAAAAAAAAAAAAATCACAAAAAAGGATATAGTTATTTTTTTAACTGCTCAACAATACATTAAGCATGCAAAATTGTAATTAAACAAAAAAAGTAGTTTTTAGGAAATCAATTTGTAAATCACAATGGATGGATAAATTATGTCTATTCTCAGCAATCAGAACTGGATTTGGGTCACTCTTTGAAAATAGTTTAGTTGTTTAGTTGATTAATTAAAAGATTTTGTTACACCAAAATCTGCTTTTTGAGTAAAAATCACTGGGCAGACATGCTCTTTTTTTCTTAAAAAATGCAAAGATAATGCAGAACGGCATAGTTATTAAATAACAACTACTTTGTTTTCAACATCTTGTCATTGTTAGAAGATTTTGCTGGTTATAAATTTTCCTAATTTAGCCACAAAAGACCCCTGAGCCAGTTAGGAGGCGCCAGGACAGAATGGAAGTTTGCATTCCTCACATATTATTATTATTTACATTTTGAAAGTTAAAGCAGTATGTTTGCGACGCTTCATGATTTTCCATGTAATGATCTAAATAAATTATTTTTACAGACGTGGATCGGCCATAAATGTCTGAAAGGAGCAGAAACTCAAACGCCAGCCGGTCAGCTCACAGCTTTGACGTTAAACCCAAAGAAAAGCATCTAAACATTCAGATTTCCTGAGGATTAATCCCTAAAGTCGACCCGGCTTCAGAGAGATGCTGCTGCTCTGCGGTTCGGTTCGGACGGGTTTTGGACTCACAGCGTGTGACCGCAGACGTTGACCATCAGCTTCAGGGACGGGTTCCGGTACTTGGTGGTTTTGCACCTCGGGCAGCCCTGGTCGTCCATCTTTTTCTGTTATGTTTCTCCTTCTGTCTGCAACACGCTTCAAAGAAATGTCAACATCCGTCAGCTTCCACTGAAGGCGAGCTGAAGCGTCACACGGAGAACGCTCCGACTGGAAACGCCTTCAGTAACATTAGTTCCTATTCCGCGGACAGCCGGAATATATATATATATATATATATATATATATATATATATATATATATATATATATATATATATATATATATATATATATATATATATATATATATATATATATATATATATATATATATACTGAGGTACACATAATAATCCAAACTTCATATCTACATACAATCTTCCGTAGTAGCTGTGGCCCCAAACCATTTTAACACAGATCATAGCTCTAAATTGTTTAAATTTGCTTATTGAAAATGAGAATACTATTAAAATTAATTTGATTCAAATTAATTAATTGAAATAAATTTGATTTGACCGCTTCAGTAAAATTCAAATAATAGATTTTAATGGAACATTTAAAGGAATTGGACAGTTTATTTTGTAAAACTGCTAAGAATAATCTTCATCGTTTCATTGTTGTGTTAACATGGCTTTAATCTGATACTTGAGGTTGAGCTCAGCTTGTTCACAAATAACCAATCATTCATGACTGCTTTTAAACTCAGCCAATTCAATTTGACCCCCTCTCCCAGATTCCACCAAATATGTGATGAAGCATTGTTGTTGGTGGTGAGGGTCTTACCAGGAAATCAAATTCTTAAATGGACTTCATATAGCGCCAGTCATATTGACCACTCAAAGCACTTTACACTAGAGCGTCATCCACCCCATTGCACTCACAAACATGCACAGATTCAGACTCAATAAGCAGATCAGTAGACAGTGCCTTACCCAGGAGGACGTCGAGATGTGACAGGAGGAAGCTGGAATCGAACCAACAACTTTTGGTTGCAAGGGGGCTATACTCTTGCCACTGAGCCAAAGTCACTTAAAGGGGACATATCATGCAAAATCCACTTTTTTGAGTCCTTAAATACATGTTGTGTACTTGGAATCTGTAGGAATGCAGAAAATGTCAATGTTGACTCTCCAGGTGCTGCGTAGGTATCTTTTTATTCTTTTAAGATATTTTTTTCCAAGCCACCCAGATTTCTTTTTTTATTTTTTTTTATTACGTTCTCTAAACTATTACATCACAGTGTAATGTAATAGGTCCATGACCTCTAAACGAGGTCATGGACCTCTTACCACTCTTCCATTTTACCAGTCTTGCAAATCCACCTTTTTTTTTTCTCAGAGCAATTTTGTAGTCCAAGCTGAAGGATGCCGAATCTACAAGTGGAGAAGTGTTCGTTTGTTCATTACACCGTCCCCCAGCATACTAGAAAAATGCCCAAACGGAGTGGAGTTGAACGCTCTGCAACCTGGAGGGGAGCAGGGTGTGAAGTGCGACCTTGAGATTTAAAGAGACAGCACTAAAACGAGTTGCTCTCAGACGCACCTCAGAACAGGGGAGGAAATGGGGGTGCATATGGAGGTAAACTAATGAGGATTTCAGGCCTAGACATTGTAGTTCCACTTTATATAGACCACAAAAAAAAAATTTTCAATGTGAAAAGGAGGAACTGAGAAGCACGATATGTCCCCTTTAAGGCTCCGTACAATCTTGGACTAGTTCTGCACTCTACCTTTTGAAATTTGTCATTTTTTTTGGAGCTTAAGAAGGCATCTCTTGTCCACAGCCCCCTTTAGATGGCCTCACAGACTTTCTGGCAGATAAATCCATCCACCTCATCAACAATCGCAGTTCCATTTTGGAAAAAAGCCATCCTGCAGCATGATGCCGCCACCACCATCTTTCATGGGGAGTTAATTTGTTGCTGTTGTGTGTTGTCTTTGTGCCAGATATATATCTTGCAATTAAGTACAAAAGTTCCAGTTTGGCTTCATCGGGCTATAATTTATTATGGCCCAATACATATGCAGATTTCAGGAGATTGCCAAGCCTGGAAGTTTTCTTTGATAGACAAAAAAACAGTTCTGCTTTGTATTTTTCAGATGTATTGTACGGAAACTACACAAGGCTGTTGTTTCATGTAGAACCAGGATTGGCTGGAAATACCTGCGGTTGAGTCAACGTTTCTGTCGGCCTCTTGGATGCTTACCAAACCAGTTTCTGGCTCATGTTTTTATCAATTTTGGACAAAAGCCCAATTTTTGTGTTGTTCCTGATCTCCCACATTTTTTAAAATTGTTGATTACTGGGTTTACTTTTCTTTAAAGCATATTTAAAGAGTACAGGTCTGTCTTGGAAATGACACACTGTGTCTCAAGGGACTAACCTGTATAAATAAATGCCATCCATCCATCCATTGTCTCCCGCTTATCCGGGGTCGGGTCGCGGCGGTAGCAGCTTCAGTAGGGAGGCCCAGGCTCATTTATAAATAAATTATTAATTTAAAAAAAATAGCCTTTTGTACTTTTCTCCTGACTGTCCAATGACTTCCTTTGAGACCTCACTGGAAAACATGACTTTAGCTAAATGACGACATGGAAAAGTCATAATTTTCCAACCCCATTGGGTCAGCTGGTCATTATCTCAGGTTCATCAGCTTTACTATCATTGATGGAGTGAACTCAAAGAGATTGAATGCAGAGAGAAAATAAAAAAAATAAAAAATTTGGAAAAATTTGGGAGCAGACAGATTATTGCATCTTTTTATACTTTGATTTTTTTTTTTTTACTCTGCTAAATGTTTAGGTTTTCCAGTTGAACTGTACAGAATTGGGTTAAATATTGTCAAAATGTTGCAATTATTCATCAAAGTCTCTTTTTACCACCTGTCGTTATAACATGGGCGTGTAAACTCTTTAGAGGCACTCTGCTTATGTAAATACGGTTGGAATAATCTTGTTTTCAGAGACATTTTTCTTTTTATTTTGGTCAAACTGTGACCAGTTTGGAAAATCTCAATCAATAAAGTTTTGTAAAGATATACATTTTACATGGCCAGAGTAAATCACATTCTCAAAAGCAATGATAATTTGACTGTCGCAGGAAAAAATAAAAAAAATGTCCTAAGTTTATATGGCATATTCCATGTTTATTCATGTATATATGGTTATAGATATAACATTAATTTTAAGTTCTATGTTAAAGATAAGCGGGTATAGACAATGGATAGATGGGTGGATAGTTGGTAAATGGTCCCATTAAACCATCTTAAACTTATTTGATTTAAGGGAATAAAAGGTCATTGTGATAAAACTGTGTCATTGTTGCCCTAGATTTCTGCACAACAGTATAAATAGGATGAAAGCAGAGAGTTGCAGAGAATATTGAGGATATATTTAATGAGATATTTAGTGCAGCAAGGCTTCTTCATAGTTGAGAAAAAATATATCTAACATACTCTTTCCAACAATGTTTGCCATGTTTTTATCCAAATAATCTGTTTTGATTAACTCCCTCAGTGTCATATTTCTAAAAGTATAGGTGCAGTATGTTGGGTTGTGAGAACTGCAAAAGAGCACAAATAAAATCTAAAAGATTAATTAATTGAACTGTTGTGGATTACATTTTTTAAAGATTGTTTCTCCAAAGTCTGCAACAGGTGACAGAAATGTAACAGTTTTGTGAATTGTCTCCAGTTTATTACCAGTATAAACATATCACAACCAGTTTACTACCATTTAATTCAAGGTTTATGTTACACACTAAACATTTAGAATTATACATACACGTGAAAAAACCTAGATTTTCATTGTAAAAAAAAGTGTCACATTAGATTATATCAATATTTAATATAAATTTTAAAGTATAGTTGTTAATTCTAAACAGGTCAATAAAGCTGTAAGAACCTGTAGATTTGTCATTTTGATGCTTGCCTTTAAATAAAGTGCTACATTCTGAAGATTTGGGGTGTTCCTTTCTAAAGCCTGACCATTAAATTTTACCTGAAGTCTAACTCTGGAAGTACTTTGTCAGTTTGAACATAAATATGAGGGTGGTGCTTTTGCAGGAACCGTAAGGTGCTGGGAGAATCTTGATCTGCTTGTAACAATTAGTAAGTTTTTTCACATTTAAATTCGTTCCCTGTTGAGGCCAGCAACAGAAAAAAAAATAAAACGGCAATGTGCACATGTGGAGTAAGATTGAAATCAGTCCGGATTTCTTTGTGATGTTTTGTTTGCGTTTTCTTTAGAGAAACTTAATAAGAGCACTCCCATATTTCCCCCTGGGTTTCCCTGCCTTGATGTGGGAATAAAAACACTTTTGTGCATACCTTCATGCAATGCAGCTACTGAGAACAGAGGCAACAAGAACTTCCCGTTCCCACGATCCCAGGAGCACTCACCTTGCACAGGTGAGCACCGGGAATAAAGCCGTGCTGGAAGCTCCGTGACTGACAGCTGAAAGCCAAACATTCGCGCATGAATCGCGCTTGCTCCTCCCTCGTGGGGCCCTCAGCGGCCAATGGCGTGGCTCTCCTTCAGATAGACCCCAGCGTATCTCCCTCCAGCCCCAGTCCCCGCAGAGTAAAAGTCACGTTGGAAGGAAGAGGGGAGAGAGATATCTGCTTACAGCTGCTGTCAGATATCCGATCGGGTTCGCATGGCGAGGAGGTAACCTGATCGAGCGGGGAGGAGTGACTTTGCCAGGGAAGGCTCGAACAAAAAAAATGTCTTCTTCTTCTGCCGGAGAGGTCACGGCAGTGAATGACATTAAGAGGGAAAATGTGAAGGAGGTGGATACGCGGGAGAGCATCAAGCTGGTGGCGCTGGACGCGGCGGAGTTGTCCATGGAGCGCACGGCTCCCAACGCCGACGCGGTGCGCACGGAGCTGCTGGTGAGCGCCGCTTCCTCCCTGGCTTTCTCGCCGGAGCAAGTGGCGTGCGTGTGCGAGGCACTGCAGCAGGGGGGAAACGTGGAGCGGCTGGCGAGGTTCCTGTGGTCCTTACCCCAGAGCGATCTGCTCCGCGGCAACGAAAGCATCCTAAAAGCCCAAGCCCTCGTTGCCTTCCACCAGGCTCGCTACCAGGAGCTCTACAGTATTTTGGAGAACCACAGTTTTAGCCCGTCCAACCACACCTTTCTACAGGAACTGTGGTACAAGGCCCGGTACACGGAGGCGGAGAAGGCGCGGGGGAGACCCCTGGGCGCCGTGGATAAGTACCGGATCCGGAGAAAATACCCTCTCCCCAGGACTATCTGGGACGGCGAGGAGACGGTTTATTGTTTCAAGGAGAGGTCGCGGAACGCGCTGAAGGATCTCTATAACCAGAACAGGTACCCTTCTCCAGCCGAGAAACGGAATCTGGCCAAGATAACCGGACTCTCTCTGACCCAGGTCAGCAACTGGTTCAAAAACAGGCGGCAGAGAGACAGAAACCCATCGGAAGCGCAGTCCAAAAGGTGAGGGAACAAAGGAAAACACGATGCACACTTTTCGTTCTTCATCTCAGACTTTTTTTTTTACCGGCCAAAAAGATCTGTGCGTAAAAGGCGCATCAGAACAATACATTTTATTAAATTCAACTTCACACTTCTCTTTGTAAAATTACGCAACATAACTTTCTGCACAGAAAGAGCATTTTAAGCTCCTTATCCCTGACTGGTGCGTAAAAACATAATAATTCTTCCATTTAATCGTTTAATGGCTGCGAATGTCGCTTCAGGCGCCGTATAAGAGTGGACGTGTGAATTATTAACAGGTGATAGTTAAGGAACAGAAAAAGCTTTAGCAGCACGCTTTTAATGTTTTGAAATATGAAGCTGTTGCCGTTCAGATCCGGTTTCAAGCGAAGCCGAGAGTCATGGAAACCAGAGGCAACAGAATATCTTCAAGCCTCAGAGTTCCGACTGACTGACAGCCAGGCGGGAGGAAAAGGTAACTTTGAACAAAGAGTTCAAAAGGCGACTCTGGATGAGCCTGTGCGTGAACACACAAAGATCAGAACATAAATTATTTTCATGATGCCTTTTTCCCCCTCCCCTCTCCTGGACTAAAAGGATCTCGGAGCTTCCATCAGCTCCGCTTCATCTTATAATCCCGCAGACACACACACTGAGATGTGAGGGTTGGTCTTTTATGTTTTTCCCTGTGTGAACAAAGATGACGCACACCTGGTGGAGCTGACCCCTCCTGGCCCCCCTCGCTCTCCCTCACTCATACACAGGCACAAACAAACGTCTTTATATCACTACAACGATTAATATTCATGGGAAAATGTTTAGAACCTGTGGATTCCTTAAGGGGCCCACATGTTGTTTTTTTATATCTACAGTGGGGGTTTGGTTGTGCGTGCGCGCGCCTGTGTTGGAGGGAGGGGGGGGGGTAATGGGGTGAGAAAGCAGCTGTTTTTATCAGTCTTTATAAAAGGAGACTGTTGAGTTCTTTTGGTTTTAAAGACGATATCTGCTTAAAACTGAAAATGTGGATTTAAGTTTAGCTTCTAACCGGGTGAGGCCGTTTGCTGTTGACTTTTGTCCCCAGAATTTATTGCGCCAAATGGTTGCAGGGTTGTTGCTTCTGTCAGAGCAGCTCTCCATGAGGTAAAAGGGGGCTCCACATTCACAAACAGGCAGCTCTTTAACTGTGTAGTAATACAGAGCTGCAAAAGTTCAGTCTTTCATCTCTACAAGCTTTTATTCTCTACCAGAAAGAGAAAAAAAACCTTCATGTCAGAAATGACGTTTTCTTCCTTCAGTCGTACAAAATGTAGCGACTTAGCTTTTGTTCTCTGTTTTCTGACCCGTCTTTTTTTGTTTGCTTTCACCCTGCAGTGAGTCTGACGGAAACCACAGCACAGAGGATGAGTCCAGTAAGGGACAGGAGGAGCTGTCCCCTCGTCCTCTCTCTAACTCTTCAGACGGAGTGATAACCCACGGCAGCCTCCCAGCTCAGACAGGACCTCTGGACGGCGGGGTCGTCATCCAGCAGATTGGTGACATCAAGATGTCCACAGGATCCAGCGGTGGCGGCGTCTACAACGGCAGCCTGGCAGCCACTAATACCTCCTCCGCCATGTTTCACAATGGCGGCTCGTCCTACCTTCACTCACCTGGAAACATCCTCTTCAACGGGCTCAATCTGGGCATCCAGCCTCTGGCGTTCAACCCTCTGAGGCCGCCAGGCGGGGTCCTGCTGGGGGGCTCTGGGGGGGACATGCACATGCAGACAGGCCAGGAGAAGGGACTGGGCGGTGCCGAGGAGTCCATCTTGCAGTACTCCTCCTACTCAGGCTGTGTGAACGGGTCGGAGGTGAAGCTGGAGGGGGTTCACACCATGGCGGCCCAGAATGGAGGCTCATCAGTTCTCACCTTCAGCTCGCCGTCTGGAGCTCTGCAGCTCGGCGGCTACAGTCTGGTCCAGGTACCGAGTGGAGTCCCCGACAACGATGGCAGCTCGTTGCTTAACAGCGACGTCGGTCTTCCTCCTCTACAGCTGCCGTCTGCTTCATCTTCCTCAACAATCACACAACAGGGTGAGCGCCTGACCAATAATATTATGTTTGAAGACATTTGTTTAAGTTGTTTTTAAATTATGAATAAGATGCAGAGTTGTAACGTGGTCTGTGACACAAATAAATGTATTTTTTTCAATATTCTAACTAATTTGGGGAAATGTTTTCATAATATTCTTTATAAATTGATGCTTTTAGCTTAAAATGTACATAAAATTTGCTCCAAGGAAAATTATTTTCCATTTTTATAAGGTTAAAACAACAAAACTAGCTTTTTTCGCTCTTATTTGATAAGGCGGGAGTGTAGTAATTATCAGTCTAAATGCCTTTAAGGGCCATAAACCAACCAGTCCCACTTGTTATTAAAATCAAACCACTTTCATTATTCATCATAGGGCTGGGCAATATGGAACAAAAATAATATCTCTATATTTTTAGCCTGAATACCAATACACAATATTTATCTTGATATGTTTTCTTTTCATAAAGTAATTATAAAAAGGCATCTCTGATTCAAAGCTTTATCCCAAATGTCTCACAGGCACTTTTTTTAAGAAACAGCTGTAAATAAGTATGAGAAACAGCTGAAAAATAACCTACTGGAATACATAAAAGTATAACTATAACGCAACAGAGACCATTTTGGTATAAATGGTATAGTAGTCTCATCTTAGATCTCTTTTTAAAATATCTAGATATTTTAATAATCTCGATATATTGCTCAGCCCTCACTCATCAGTGAAGTAAATGAATCTAAAACATGAATTACGCAATTCCTGAAAGTTTTAATCAGTGCTTAAAGCTGCAGTTATATCTAAGAACAAACCGATAATGGGTCAGTTTAGCATTTTATCCCCCTATAAACCTTTCTCCGCTTTCTCCATCTCAGCTGTTACCTACCAACACATCAGAACAGCTTCATTAGCCTCTCTGGGTTTAGGCCGCAGCAAAACATGACGCACAGAAGACGGACAAACGCACATCACATGCATCTTTCTAGAAGCGACGATCTGTTTAGATGAGTAAAAAGGAGCTCCGAAGTCACGTTTATTATGGCGTTGTTCTCCAGCGCAGGCAGTGAAGGTGTGTTCAGCAGCAATGAAATGCATGATCAGGGGAAGAAGAAATTACAGCACTTAATGTGACATAAAGCAGAGAATGGAGAGCAGAAACCCCCACCAGACAAGCAGAAAATTACAGCTTCCCTTTGAGTCCTGGCAGACTGGAGCATTTGTTCTGCGGGGCACAGCGGGGTCGGGCTGAAAAAGCACAAAGTGTGTGGGACATGCAGCAGTAATTCTGAGGAAAAGCTCTGTGCAGACCGTGGCGCTGGTATATTTTCATTCACAAATCGATCACTGTGTTACTAGTTCATCTACCGTGCCATACTCCAGATGAGCAACTACAGCCTCTGCTCACAGACTTTTATTACGCTTTTTTTTTCTTCATTTACACATCTTGGGAAAAAAATCCTATTATTTTCTTTTTTGGATTGCTTAATTCAACTGAAGGATTTTTACGTGCATCTGTGAGAGCATCAGTTTCTGTTTATTCCTGTTTGTTTATAAGGTTTCATTCATTGCTGGTGTCTCCTGCTTGTTGTTTGAATTATGTTGGTTGTTTCCGGTTTTACACAATGTTGTTTTCTTGCACGTTACTTTTAATAAAAAAATAAAAATCTGACCCTGGGTCTCGATAAGATTTACCTGTTGAATTAAAGGTAATTAAAGGAAAAAATAAAATATGGTGTGAAACAAAAACAAATCAGTGAGATTTAAACAAGAGCTGCTGCTCAGACAGAACCGTTGAAACTAAATATCTGCATAAACTGCATTAAAAGGCTTTTTTCTGTCTTCATTGTCTGATAATAAACCAGATCAAACAGTTTTAGGGCAGTTAGGTTTACTAAAATCATTCTGATTTACTCCATATCAGATTAATTACAGAGACACATTGTTAGAAATGTTTTTAGTATTATATTTTCTTTATTTAGAAGTTTACCTAACCAAAAGTAACTATCCCCTCTCACATTTGATATGACCTTGTAAGCTTCTGACAGGGTAATTCTAGGGGTGGGGCACGATTAACAAGCAATATTTGACTCAGTAATGATAACTTTTGACAACTAAATCAATAAATAGATACAAATCATCAAATCGGAGGTAGACTTACTTATTTTGACTTTGACCTTGTACCAGGACCGCTGTAGCTAACATTAGCTTTGGAATCTGAGGCGTTTTGTATCGGTGGTAATAATGCAGGCTTGAAGTGCTGAACATCCTCTGCATCTTCTTTGTGGCTGAGAAACGAACTTTAGCGGCATTCCTGTCCTCTACCGGGCTGGAGTTTGGGCATTAGCCTCGAAAACATCATCTAAAAAAAAAAAAATCTGAAGAAATCAGTAGAGATATGAGGAAGAAAACTCTGGACCTCTATGGCTCCCATTCTTCCTTGGGGTATAATTTCCAGATGTCTGAAGGTGACCAATCCGTCTGGTCGAACATTCATGCACAAGTAGAAACATCAGGGAACTGTTTGGCTTTTAAATCTGAGCTCAACTGTGAGGTGCGGTGGTGGCAGCATCATGTTCTGTGGGTGTTTTGCTGCCAGGGGGACTGGTGCACTTTACAGAATTGATTGCACCATGAGGAAAGGACATTGTAAGGAAATACTAAAGCAACATTGCCATTTTGATGGACTGGCGACTGGTCTAGGATGCCCCCCTGTCTCTCAACCAACGACTGCTGGAGATAAAGTAGCAGCAGCCCCACTCCCAACCACACCCCCAATTTATGACAAAGAAATTGGTCTTCCAAATGGACAATGGCCCTAATTGTACCACCAGATTAGTTGCAACGTGCCTTAAGGACAACAAATTCAACGTTCCCAAGATCACAAAGCCCTGATCTGAGTCCCATAGAAAATATGTGGCCAGAGGTGAAAAGGTGTGTGTAAAGGAGGCGTCCCACAAACCTGACCCAGTTCCACCAGTTTTCTCAGGAGAAATGGGCAAACTTCCAGCAAACTACTGTGAAAACCTGAGGAAGGACACACAAACATTTGTTCTTTTTCTTTTGCTAAATCCACACAGTCTAAAAGAAAATTCTGTCAACTGCCAACAAAATGCATCAGAAGAACGTTTTTAGTCAAATTTTACAAACAATTAGTGATTATTTTTGGTACTATATAACAGAAAAATGTACCATAATCAGACCGTTAAAAGAACGGCTGAGAAATTTTGTACCTTGTACGTAAATATTTGGTTTTAACTGTATTTACTGTTCTGTTTTCTCGTTTTTTTACAGGCAACATGTCTCTGACCAACGCAGCAGTGAGCTCCTCGAGTGAAGAGTCATTCCAGGCCCAGGACAAGCTGACCATGACATCTCTGCACCACAACACCGTCCTCTACAGCATGAGCAGCCAGGCAGCCATCAAGAAGGAGCCTCTGGATGGGGGCATCTACTCCTCGTACCACGCCGGGCTCCACCTGGACGCCAGCGGTCAGATCAGCTACTCTGGCGCCGACTCAGGGCGGATCTCCTCCAGCCACGGCGCCACCTCCACCACCGACGCCACCGCCGTCAGCTCGTCCAGCTCCGAGGCGGAGGTCTACACCACCCTCACCAATAGCACGCCTCTGATTGCGCAGACGGAGCCGGACAGCCATCATCACCTCCAGCCGGCGGAGTACCTCGGCGCCCACGAGGTGCACCGAGGCACCCCGTCCTCGCACCTGATGGGCCCCGGCATGAACACGGACTACATGAACCTTTCAGAGAGCAAGGCGGACGGCTCAGGGCCCGGGGGGATGAACGAGATGGTGCGGGCCATGTGCGGGGAGCTGGAGGCTGCAGAGGGGAAGGAGCTAGCCAAACTACAGACTGTGCAGATGGACGAGGACATGTCCGACCTTTAACCTCAGACTTTGAAGCACTCACACCCACCTGAGCAGTCCTATGATGAATCTTTTTACTCTTCGGCGTGTCTGTGTGCGTGTGTGTGTGTGTGTGTGAGTTTTTAAGCATTGATTTCCTTTAAATTATTTGCTTTTATTTGACTTTTAAGGTGCACTCTAGTCAGAAAGGAGCCGTGTAGATGGTCTGCTTCGGGTCGTTGTGAAAATTTAAAAACAAAAAGAGCCTGTGACGGGTTTAGAAGAACCCCCCCCACCCCCGTTCATGAGAAGAAGCATCGGGACTACTCTAAGCGACAAGAAGTAGTCGCTGCACGAGTTCGAGCCTCGTTTAAATGAGCATTTTTATAGACAGCACCTGCTGCTTCCCGTTGAGTAGATGTGATCTGCAGAAGCAGGTGCTGGAATGCCTCGGGTCACGTGACCGGGATGTTCCTCCAAACCTAATGCGTCATGTGGGTCGAACCAAAAAGGTCACTCTGGAGGGGGAAGAGGGAGAAAGTTATGAGTTGAACCGCTTCACTGAAGGACTGGAAGGGGTGGGTTGACAAACACAGAAAGGTTGCTGATTTAGGAAGAAGTGTCCTTCAGGAAGCACTTTAATTTAACCTAAAAGCTTCTAAAGTCAATGCAAAATGCTGCTTTTGTGCTTTTTAACACATCGGAAACCTTGACTGTGGAAGAGTGAAGACAAGCGTGCCTTTCTGTGACTAAAAATACTCGACTTCGTGGCTCTGTTTTTGGCATTTGCACTACCGCCATGACATTACGGTGTTTGAAACAACCGCTGTGCTGGACTGTTTGTCATGTGTGACACATCCAGAAGAAATGCCCACTATTGCAGCCCTGGCTCCGGTTTCATGTCCCCTCATCGGCTCATGACACAGACAGAAATGATGACGTCTTTCATTCTGAGCTGTTTATAACGCCACAGCTCGTAGTATCAGGGTTCCTACGAACCGAAGTCTGGAAAAGGATTGGAATTTGATTTCAGCGTTTTCCAGGTTTTCATGAGTGTGAGAAAAGGAGATGAGTTTGGAGGAATATCTGTATTTCTAGACTTTTTTCGTATCATATTGTCTAAACGTACTATCTTTCCTTCCTTTCTTTCTTGTGTTCTTTCCTTCTCCCCTTCTTCCTTTCCTCCTTTCCTCCCTTCCTTCCCTCTGTTTCCTCACTTGTTTCCTTTCTCAATTCCTTCCCCTTCATTCCTTGTTTCTTTCCCTGCTTTTTTTTATTCACTTTGTCCATGCCTTTTCTAATGTCTTTATTTCCTTCCTTTCTTTAGTTTCATGTTATTGGTGTCTTTCTTTCTATTATTTGTGTCTTTCCTTCTTTGTGCCCTTCCTTTGTTCCTTTCTTTCCTTGATTGTGTCCTACCTCACATCCTCCTTTGGGTCCTTCCGTACTTCCTTATGTCCTTCTTTGGTGTCTTTTATTATCTTTTTTTTCCTTTCTTGTGTCCTTGCTTCCTTGTATCCTACCTCATTACTCTGCTCTGTTCTTTACTTTCTTGCATCCTTCATTTGTGTCTTTCCTTCCTCCCTTCTTTCTTGCATTGTGTCCTTCCTTCTGTTCTCTACCTGCCCTTCCTTTCTCTCCTTTTATCCCCTCATGTCCTTTGTCCCGTTCTTCCTGTTTCTGGTTTTTCGAGTTTCCATACTTAAAGGTTAACCACTGTAGAAGATAAATTCATAGCAACCTTTTGTGTTTTATATTTTGAAATGAACATAAAAAAACTGAAAACTCTGCAAGGATGAGTCTGGAAAGCTCCTGAATTTCTTTATAAAAATGTGTAAAAAGCCAGACTGAAACAGCACCAGGGTGAGTGCGTTTCAGACAAAAGGATTGTCTGTTGCTCCAAACTTAAAACAGAGAGATTGTAATCATTTGTCTTTGCACAGCATCAAACCATTTCATTAATACGAGTGCCTTTTACATTTGCTGTGGGTGATTCAGTTAACGTGGCGTCGGGGGTCAGAAGGTCTAGCATCGGACAGAAGGAGGCCATTTGTCCAGCGACTCTGAGTTTTCCAGACAGGACCTGAGGTTCTAACAGTCATAGGTGAGCATGTTTCCTCCTTACAGCCAACTCATCTCATGTTTTCATGCCAGAGACGCTTCCCGTCTTCAGGACGTCTGAGTGGACCTTTCAGTGAAAGTTTCCTCAGTGATTTAACGGTACAAACCAAAAATTATGAGCAAAAAGTCTTTTTTGTTGTTGTTGTTTTTGTTTGTTTTTTATCTTAGTTTGAATTATATGTTTGTTATCTGAAATTATGTGAATGTATTTTTCTAAATCTATGTACTGCAATAAAAGTTTATATTTATAAAAATGTAAAAGAGGCCGTTTTATTCCTGTTGCGTATGTGATTCACCGATGACCACTAACAATGTGAGATTATGGAGATTTTAGCGACACAGTAAGACTGTAAGGAATGCCAGTTTACAACAAAAAGCACATGTCCTCCCAATATTTAAAAGTCCAGTGTTGCCAGATTGAAAGGACGGGGAGGGGGAGGCTGCGCGCAGTAATCCAGCAGACCTTCTGCAGCTTTCTGCAGACCTGCAGTGATCGTTTGCACATGCTTGGCAACCTGGACTTCATTAGGCCTCCTTTTCTCATCTCGGCCTCTGTAATTCAAATAAACAGCAATGAGATTTCCAGAAGTAAAGCTCCTCTTGGGTGGGGGGTCCGAAGCGTTCCTCAACTCGGTCCAAACCAAAAGCTTTTCCAAGCCAAACCCCACCAGCCCTGGTATCTCCAACATATGGAGACACAAATGTGAGCTGCTGTCACTCACTCAGCTCCCAGTGCAGATTTGGGTATGGATTTATTGCCCATTTGTATTTTCCGTACCCAAATATGTATACGAATATGTATCAAATGTGGGCAGGGAGATAAGATTGAGGCAAAAAAGTTGAAGAAAAGGATATGCTTCAGCAAATGAATTTGTTTGTAGAAGTGTCTTCACGGTGGATTGACTGGATATGAGCTCACCGATGACCTGAATAAACAGAAGCTGTTTGTCTGTGCTCACTGTTGAGGAGATGGAGGGAGGGGGGGAAATGGTAGCAACTATAGCGGGAAAAAGGGAGGGAGAGGCAGGCACCCAGGATAAGGTTACCTGTGCACAGGTGACCTCGTCGCCATGGGCAGTGGATTAGCTGATTGTTGGGTATCAGGTAACTCCTCCTGTAATATTGAAGAGGGTGAAAACAGCTTTGTTGGAGCCCTGAACAATATCCCATTTGCAGCAAGAGCCCACAGTCTGCAGCTCTCACGGGGAGGGGGCCAGAGGACAAACTCCAAATTCAACCTTTTGTGTTCAGAGAACAAAGATGAAGCTGACTTAAACATAAAGTAAAAAAATAAAATAAAAATCCTTTTTTTTTTTTTTTTACTGCAGAAAATCCAAGATAACCTCATATCGCTGACTCATTTTTTTTGCTCCACAATTTAAATCGAAAAACCTAAAACCTGCTCGTCTGAGCTGTAAAAGGGAGGGAACTAATCCCAGAACTTTGGCCTTATTAAAAACAACGACCCCTGATCTTTCAGATGGTTTCAAAGTTGACATTTAATGCGGCGCAGCAGACTGCAAGCCACATGTAACATGACCTGGGGAGCGAGGCACTCCACCACTCTGCGTCCCACTAATGAGAGGGCAAGGGGTCAGCGGGTACCAGCCGGCTGCAGACCCACCACTTTTAACCGAGCCGGTTCTGACAGAAACGTCGCCTGGTTGCTCCATAAATGAGCTGTGGGAAAGTCACTCGGCAATTTTATTTCAACCATAAGACAGCAGTTGGGACTTTTCTCGACTCCTGCGGTGGATACGTGCAGCTATCTGCTGTCGCCCATCACTCAGCTGAAAGCATGCAAGCAGCGCATGATTCACAGATTCGTCCTGGATGGCAGGGACAGAGAGCATAACTCATGAGGACAGTTTTAAGCGCGCATGTGTGAAGGAGGGGGCAGCAGCTGTGAGGCAGCATCAGGTCCGGTCAGAGGTGTTTCCCAAAGAGAAACCAGCAGGCTGTAACAGGAGCAGGAGCCTGGATGGCCGGAGAAGACCACAGCTGCTGCATGACTCCTGAACCACCACCAACAACAACCCATCCTGGCCTGTGTGACTGCACAGCGCCCCCTCCCTGCCAGAAACTACATGGGAGCTGCGTTGAAATCCTTCTTTGTGTCTGTTTGTGTTTGTCTGCCTGCCTCGTTTGTTTATTTACCAGCCCTGCAGCCAGAAAGGGGAGCCTCTTTAAAACAAATGTCCTCATCTGCACACCCGGGGTGTGTTTACCGAGGCAGAGCTCTGTAAAAGCCGCCTCTTAATTGCATATTTGTGGAGGTGGGTCCTCTGAGGAAATGCGTAATGATTTTGATGGCGGTGGGGGTTTGGGGGGCTAACCCCAGCGCACTTGTACCAGGTCTAATTTTCCAACATGACAGGAAACTCTGTTAAGCTGATAATTGCAGCTCCAATTTCATTTAACTCACTCATGTCAACAGTTGTGTTTTGTTTTTGATGGAAAGGAGCGGCGCCTTTTCTTCTTTTTCTGAGGATTTACTGAATGTCTCCAGCTTAATAAATGCTCCAAGATTTCAAAGAATATTTAAAGCATTTCTTGGAGAGAAAAAAGATGCATTGTTTACAAATGACACATTTATATTGAATCTGTTAGATTATAATTAGGTAAACAAATGCGAGAATGCATTTTATGTTTAAAGACATCACTGTGAGGCCTGTTTTGAGTTTAAACCTTATAGAGATCAAAAAAAATTATTATAATAATAACTTCTCTGTTCCTGTAAAAACAGCTGAAATCTCACATTGGTTTCAGATAGAGTGAGAACAGCATCTGTTCATTAAGGCAGAGGTCCATTCATAGAAAGAGAGAAAAAATAACCCCACCATGCGGGAAACTGACTTTGTTTTTCATGGTGACATTTTTATTATACAGCTTTTTATGGCCCTTCATGTGTAAATCCCATTTTTTGTTGTAAAAATGTGACTCCGTCGACATAATTTCTGTAACATCTCCTAAGTGAGTCTCCCTGCAGTTTAAATGTGTGAAAACCACTTTGAAACAAACGGAGGAATGCCAGGGCTGATTTCTTTCTTTCTCCTTTTTCTCTTCTTTTTTTTTAATGATGAAAATGTTCTGAGTCACTAAAATCTGAACATCTAAGATTTCAGCAGCCCCGAGCGCACAAAAGATGCCTTTGTGTTCGTTTTTTAAAGTTAATAAAGAGTCCAGAGGGGGGAAAAATGGATCCTTTCTGCCTGTAAGCCCCTTTCTGAGAGGAGTTCCGAGTGATCGACTACCTAAGGATTGCTTTACTTGTCCGGGTTGTGAGAAGGCAGCGCTGGCCGCGGAGGTGGAGGAGGCGGAGAGTCCACATCTTGAAATAATCTGGCCCCCCGGGCTGCGGGGTTAAAGGAGGAGGCGCGGCGCAATGTGGTAGAGATATTAGAGAAACCCGAGAGCCGCTCATCAGACAGCTCATTTACGGAAGCACTGAGGTTTTACACAACCCAAGACCCAGCCTGAGCCCACTTCAGAGTCCACATTCCGCACAATATCTCCTGCACAAATACGCGCACTTGACACCTATTTTTACGCACCCAAAAATATGAAAAAATTATATATATATATATATATATACTATACTAACAACATCTGAGCTTCAATTGGGGTCAAATTTGTGTTGTTTTTTTCTTATGCACTTCACTTCAGGGGTTTGTTTATTTATTTGTCTCAAAAATAAATCTGAAACAAATACTAATTTAAGTGTGTGTTACGGGATATTAAAAAAAATGTAATTTTCTTGTGACGTAAAGCTTCAACACCAAGAGAAACCTGACGCATTCAAGAGGAAAACAGCTTCATCTGGATCACTAAAAGTAAAATATTGCTGTTGTTTATCCCTCCTTCAATCATTGGCATGGAAAGAAAAAAATATAAGTGGGACTAACAAAAATAATCAATTTAGGTTATTTCCATCATCTGAGCAGCACTGTGTTCTTCACGTGTCATATTTCATTTCATTCAGATTGTTCTTTAATTATTTTTCCATCAATTGCCAAGAAAAATAACTAATAACCACAAGATCACCCGTTACACACATTTGAGATCTACATTTAATCTTAACACTGCTTCATCCTTACATAAATTACGATTTCTTGGGGGGTGGGTTGGGGTTGGGGTTGGGGGATAAAATTATAAAACTCTTAATAAAGCTAAAAAGTTATGCGGGATGAATGCTGAAGGGAAGCTCTGTTTCAGACTTTTGGTGCAGATAAAGAAACGTGATCTGTGAGGCTCAAACCAACAACTGCACCACCAAGAAGCAGTGTGGCTTAGAACTCATTTACTAATGGATTGGTTTAATGTTTCAGCCCACAGAAAACACTGGAGCCAGTGTGGTGCCCGTCTAATCTCTGAAATATAAATGCGCACAGCAGGAGAAAGGGGGGGGGGGGGGGGGGGGCATGTGGTGATGTAGAAATGTCTCCCTTTTTCTCAGTCTGACATTAGGACATTTTACATTTGAGATGGCCTTTGGCCCAATAAGCAGTGAGTGTTTTAAATTCTTCCCTCTTCAAATCTCACGCTGAGTTGGATTTTATTTTTTATTTCAGTAAAAATGTCCTGAATTTTCAGAGCTGAGGGTATTAGCCCATTCTTCTCTCCAAATCTCGCAGCCTTAAAACATGTGGCGTTTTACGCCAGTCACACTCACACATGCGCACAGACACACTTTAAGTGGCTGATTTCCTTCTGGTGGTCTATGGCCCATAACTCCTTTGGCAGGTAGTCTAGGTTGCTCATAAATAAGCGCGTAATGGACCCACCTATCATAGTCATAGGAACTTATTAAGTTATACCGCCCCATAAAATAAACAGCTCCTGCGATTTATCGAAGAACGAGGAAACAACAAAATGCTCCGTTTGCTTGTGTTTATGGCGGTTTGGACCACATGCCGCAGTAAAAGGGTCAGAACTAGAACTTCAGAAAGAACTCAAAAACAATCAGCTGTCTCTAATGGCTCATTTCTAACCGTGTCTCCATTGAGATCGGGTATTTAAGATTAATATCGTTGTCGATGTATATGTGTGCATCCACGCTTAAAGCCGTAGACGTCATAAATCCAAAGGCGTCCTTTTGTGGTCTGTGTTAAGAGGACTTTTGCTCTCACCTCTGGCATGCATAATTATTTTCAGGAGTTATAATCTAGAGTGTGTTTTAAGAGCTCTGTAATAATTGATTTGTGTTTAGGTGCTGCTCTGCTCCCTTAGGCTGCAGCGGCAGAGGGACTGTGGGGGCGGGAGGTGGGCTGCGCTCCTATTTCAGCCCCTGACGCACTGCCTCTGGGGAGGAAACGGAGCTGCAAACTCAGTCCTGCTCTGCTGTACAGGGTGCAGGGCAGAGGGAGAGCCAATCATCGAGACGCACAGGCTCCCTTTAAGCCTGACATATCTCCAACAGGAACAAATTGTCCCAACAATCAACATCCCGATCTGCTGCGCGCATCAGGGGTTGCAGAAGAGCGGATTGCCCGCACAGGCCTGCGCAGCGTGGACGGACTGCGTGGATTTCACCCCGAGAAGAAGCCGCGGGACGATCCGAAACGTTACTAACCGCTTTGGATACCAGGGATTTTCGGCGGAGGTGTGAGCTCGGACATCATGTCGATATTACCGTCTTTTGGGTTTACGCAGGAGCAAGTGGCGTGCGTCTGCGAGGTGCTGCAGCAGGGAGGAAACCTGGAGAGGCTCGGCCGCTTCCTGTGGTCTCTGCCCGCCTGTGATCACCTCCACAAGAACGAAAGCGTCCTGAAAGCCAAGGCGGTGGTGGCCTTTCACCGGGGGAACTTCAGAGAGCTTTACAAAATCCTGGAGAGCCACCAGTTCTCTCCGCACAACCACCCGAAGCTGCAGCAGCTCTGGCTCAAGGCGCACTACGTGGAGGCGGAGAAGCTGCGCGGCCGGCCGCTCGGAGCCGTGGGGAAGTACCGGGTTCGGAGGAAATTCCCGCTGCCCCGCACGATCTGGGACGGCGAGGAGACCAGCTACTGCTTCAAAGAGAAGTCCAGGGGAGTACTGAGGGAGTGGTACACGCACAACCCGTATCCATCTCCGCGGGAAAAGAGGGAGCTGGCCGAGGCCACGGGACTGACCACCACTCAGGTCAGCAACTGGTTCAAAAACAGACGGCAGAGGGACAGAGCCGCCGAGGCCAAGGAGAGGTGCGTTCAGCTGTCACAGACACGGAGCTTCCTCCAGCATCCAGAATGTTACCCAGAATTTCATTCATTTCTAAAACAAATTCATGCTCTAGGCGCAAAGAGTTAGACGTGGAAAATTACATTTAAAAGCGACTTTTTTCTGACAAAATTTGGAGCAAAGCAGCCACTCTCTTAATAACAGAGTTATGTGTACGCACTTGGATTTATTCCGGTTTATAGCTAGAAAACGGTGCAATGAGTGAGGTTTTTTTTTTTTTTTTTTTACAATTTTTCCAAAGACTTCTTCAGCTTTCAGTATCATCGCGCTTTTGACTCTGCAACATAAGATTAAAGGGCAAAACAAAAGAAAAGAAGCCCCAAGGAGGTGTTTATAAGAGAGTTAATAGAATATTATGTCTAATTGCTTTAATTTATGTCTAAATTTTAGTCATTTGGACATTTTAGTGCAATTTCAGATAAATTAAAACCAGTACTGGTCATGTGATTGCTGAGTGCGAAGCTGAGTAAATATTGTTGTCAACCGATTGAGTCCCTTCAGATAGATTTGTTTGGGCCTGAAGGGGTTTTATAATTATAGGGCTGAAATTTAACTTCACGGTTTTCCATATTATCTAGATTAGCTATATTCTTTTTTCTAAAAGAGTGTCGGTTTAATATATCAGAATAAAAATATTATAATAAAGTTTGTTTTTAATTGGTTGGATCAAGTGGATTCATCAGAACGTAACAAGTGAAAACAGTTTTATCCTAAAAGAAAGTTTTGTTCTGCACACTAGATAGAAAGTAAAGTGTCTTTTCTCTTCACACGCAGTGAGCATTTTTCCCCCCTTGTTGTGATTTGCAGAGAGAACAGCGAGAACAGCAACGCAGGCGGCAACAAACAGAACCAGCTGTCCCCTCTGGACGGAGGAAAGTCTCTCATGTCCAGCTCGGAGGACGAGTTTTCTCCGCCCCAGAGCCCCGACCAGAACTCTGCGCTCTTGCTCCAGGGCAACATGAGCCACCCCGGGGCCTCCGCTTACCCCATGTCCGGGCTGGGGGCCCCGCAGCCGGTGCACGGCATGCACGGACACCCGCACCAGCTGCAGGACTCCTTGTTGGGACCTCTAACCTCCAGTCTTGTGGATTTGGGCTCTTAAAGAGACCATCAGAAATAGAAGAACAACAACAATCAGGAAAACCAAAAAAAAAAAAAAAAAAAAAAAAAAACAACCGGAGAGAACTGATGCGTGAATCAGATTGTATGAAATAACACTATTGTAGCCAACCTCAAGATATAGACTGACGGCCTGTCGTTAAATTTTGGTTAGAGCAAAACTCCTTAATGCGCTTATTCTTCATCCACTGAATGGATGTTTGATTTTTTTTTGTTTTTTGTTTCCTGAAAACTCCCTCTTAACTGATGAAACACTTAACAGGATCAACCACCTGCTTAATTTATGATATTTTGTTAAAAGAACAAAACAAGTATAGCAGCCTCTTGCGACGGAAACTAAAGGAGGTAACGTTTTCATTAGAGCCATGGTGATTAGTTTCCAATAAAACAAAATCAATGGATCTGTCTCTGTGTTATTTGTGAATTTAGAGGAAGAAGAAGTAAAAAAAAAACAGGAAATAAAAAAAAACTAAAAGAAAATTAATAGCTGGAATAATTATTTATAAAATGTGTGAACTAAAAAAAATGTTAACAGCATCAGGTGGGAATTTAAATATTTTTGAGTTTTTTTTCTGGGCAGATTAAATGCTGAGCTGCGGGTTATTTGCTTTTTAAACAGTAAATTAGGAAGGAGGCGAATTTAGACAACATATAAAAGGGAGTCAAGAGCAGCAGCTGTCGGTCTGTGTACACAAGAACCAGCTCGTTTTTTTATTGAAAATCCAGCCTCCTCCATAACGCATGCTTGACTACAGGAGTTTTTTTTATTCTGTGTCCCTCTCGTCATTTTCAGCTGCGGATCGTTGGCTTTTTTGTTTTCTTTCGTCTCTCCCAGAGTTTGTTCTGTCGGTTCCGGGCCATGGGAAAGAGCCACTCAGCTCCTCAGATATTTCAGGGAAAAATACAAACAAACATGTTAAAAAAATTTAAACAATGAAGTTCATAATATTAGAGAATAATACTAATAATTATTATTATTATAATTTCAGGAGTGGACAGGTCTGTAGTTCCCCCACCCCCCACGGTGCTCCCCTCTCAGCTCATGTCAGAGTAAATTGTTTTGAGCAGAGAGCACCGAGGATTTCCTGAGCATAATCTGAAACAGTCGCTGCTTGCCTCACTGGCTGATTGCAAAGATTGCAGGAGCTGCAGGGGCTGCAGCACCCACAGCATCAGCAGACGGGACCTGGGGGTGTTCTCTGCATCCCAGAGGCCTCACTCTTTTACCAGCCTTCCCCATTTCTCCTGCATGCTGTTGGTGTTCCTGCAGCAGCAAACTGCGGCTGTGTTTCACTGTGTGTGTGTGTGTCAGACTCTGCTCAGAGTTAAATGTGATTTTCTTTAAAAACAGAAAACTAAAATCATTGTTTAACAACATGCATTTTTACATCTTACAGTAGGGACAACTATACCTGCAAGTAGGACCTCCTATAATGTCTACATTTTATAGATGCTGCAACGCTGTATTCATCATTAGCTCAAATTAATATTTTTTAACTCATCCAACTGATGTAAAATCTTGCAAAACAAAACAAGGCTACCAGTAATGCAGAATGCAGTGTAACAGAGTTGCAGCAAAGCAAACAGTACAGAAAACAACAACGTGAGAAAGGCTTCTCTGTGAAGACGGATTTTCTTTTTGTCTCTACATCTTGATTCCTGCAACATCCAAAAGCTGAAGCCACAATGAAGAAGGCGAGGAAGAAAAAGTATTTATTGATGTATTTAACATGCAAGAAAAGTTTTTATTTAATTAACCTTCTGGTTGAATCCACATTTAGATTGTTTTTAACCATAATTGGCAAAGCCTTTTTATTTAATGAGTATCATTTTTTCCCTAAATTATACTGTTACCCTTGCCATTAAGTTACGAAACAAAAGGCTAAATCACTGAGTAAAAAAAATATATATGTAAGACTTTGCAACACAAAGGAACTATTTTAGAAAATATAAAATATGAGATTAAAAGGATTTAGCCAGGTTTTCTCCTTCGGGTCACTAGAGGCCAGAGGTTTGGAAGAAAAATCTAATTTGTGCAAAAAGATTAAAGCTTAATTGATATATTTTGCAACCAAATAAACATGAGTATTATCCAAAGAGTCACTTATCAGAATGCATTTTATTATAAATATCAGGCATTGGATGGTTTCTTGGTTAGACTGTGTTCTAGTTTCTCCTCTTCCTTTAACAGCAGCATGTCTTATTCGTGTAAACTGTAATTATATATATATTTAAAATTTTACACAGAAGTCCTGACTTGTGTGACTCCACAGCCCTAAAGCTAAGACCTCCCCTTCTTTTCGTTTCTTTTAATATTTATTCTGGTCTTTAAAGGGTAAATGCAGTAAATGTACGCCAAGATCCACATAGTTCAGTTTGTTTTTTAGGAAAGGCATTGTGAACCATACAACGCGCAGACCGTTAATCTGTAGAGGAATTAACTTTCAAACTGTGACATGTGGAATAAAAGATATATGTTTGTTATATTGGTATATACTGTTCATCAGTATCCAAATCCTTCCTCGGATGCAGACGTTGTGCGGAAGCTCTGCGTGTTCCTTTGATTGTAACAGATTAAAAACCAGGTGATGAGAAAAGCCACAGAGCAGATTCCTCATACCTGCTAATGTAATGACAACATGGCCGGCAGAGCTACAGACGCTGTGAGGATTAAACAGGCTCTGTGCCTGCATGACAGGCAGAAGTTACCAGAGTCTCCTCCAGGAAGTCCAGGAGACTGAAATCAATCTCTCACGGAAACTCTTTTAATCAAGCCCAGATCCTCTGCTTCCGAATCAGCATCTATCTGCTGTGTCCTCCACGTTGTGTTTTTTATCTCACCAGAGGAGCAACAAGTGCAAGAGGAGGGCGTGCTCCACGCAGTCCACAGAGGAAGAAGACAAAAGCTGGAGGCAAACGTCATCCTGAAGCGGGCCGGGGCCAGCAACAACAGCTGCTGATGGCAAACAGACGGAGAGTCATCAAAAGGGTATTTCGGCATAAGTGGCAGTGGCTCTAAATCAGCAGCAGGAAGGACCCTGACGTGTGCAAATAAACATGGAGAGTGGGTGCGTGAGCACGACCCTGCGCCATCTACCTCAGTCCAGGTCAGTGTTTCCTCTGGAGCATCCAGCACAACTCCAAAGCTGAGGGGATTTGCGTACGTATTTGTTTTTTTGGGGGGTTGAACTGCTTGTCTGCGCGGTCCTGTGCCTGCAGGTAGCTTTAAGTGCACATGGGAGCCCAGTGGAAGAGTGTCCCAGGTATCTATAACCAGAGACGGCATCAGGGCTGTGTGTGTGAGTCAGAGGAGATGGGTGGGGGTGCTGGGGAGGGGTTGGCCGGGCGATGAGGGACAAAAGGATCTTTTCAGGTCTGCCTCAGAGGGGTGGAGGTGGTGGTGTGGAAGGTAGGGGGGGCAGAGAGATTTTCTTACCAATGATGCATGGATCTGACAATGCTCCTGGCTGTGTGTGTGTGTGTGTGTGTGTGTGTGTGGGTGTGTGTGCATGTTCCCGAATGTTTCTTAAGAAAACAGAACTGATCAAAGTAAAATCTCACACGGTAACTAAACAGTTTCCTTTCTATACCATAAATCTCAAAGTTTTGCACAGCTCTCCCCAGGAAAATGTTAATTGCGCTGATACAAGGGCTCCGAGCCAAAGACAGCATCCACACTGGAGAGCAGGAAGCCATTCAGGAAGCTTCTATGTGACACAGCTGAAAGAAATATTTATCTCTTTCTTCCACTCCTCTGAGTGATGGGTGACCTGGAGTTCAGAAGTAAAGAGGAGGAGGAGGAGGACTCGCTGTAGAAAACCCCCAAATATGAGGGCATATTATAACAGCATGTTACGAATCAAATGAAAACCAGAGTTATAAATGTTCTCCAACGATGGGACAAATGTATTACAGGGAGGAAGAAAACCATAAAACAAGATAAGACGTGCATTAACTGTCAATAAGAAATGTGTCCAGGAGGCAGAGGATCACATGACCAACCGTCACCGGCACAAAGCTCCTCTCTGGTTGCTGAGAATCAGATATCTATATTTTTGGAGCCTCAACAGTAAGATGATATTCGTTAGCGTCATGAAGTCAGACAAAAGAGTGACTTTAGCCGGAGGATGCTTTTGAATAACCTTTATAAAAAAAGTAAATGTCACTTTCGTGACCCGTGATAAATGAGCTGAGTGAAGTACGGATGCTTTGCCGATAAAGGGATATGACAATAAGGATTCAGAAAAACTACAGAAACACATTGGCAAAATGTATTATATGTGCACAGGTTCACAGAAAAAAACGGAAAAGTATTGATATTTAAAACTGAAAATAGATCAACTGATTAAATTATGGAAAACTTGAGTTTTTCACTTATTTAGAAATTCAAATAACTTTTAAAAGCTTCTTAATTTATAAAACTGACATTAAAAACACATCAAAAACTAGGGGAAAAATTTGAAACAGTCACAAAAGGAAAGTTCATCCACCTTCGATTCTTCGGTTTTTACAAATGAGCTCAAGGTAAAAATAAACATCAATAATGATCAGTTGATGTTCATTGGGTTCTAAAATTATTCACATCTCACCCGGAGTGACAGAATGAACGTGAAATGTAAAAACTGACAACCTGCTGCTGCTATGGGATTTTAGAGTGAAAGCAGCTGCAGGTGCTGCTGATCTAATGCTTTGAGTAACTAATAATCAGTCGTTTGAGCGCCTCCTTAAAAGCCTTGTCAGTTGTTCTGTGAAGCACACAGGAGAGTGTTAGCACGATGCCAAGAAGGAAAGACGTCAGCAATGACCTTAGAGATGAAACTGCTGCTGTCAATCAATATTTAAGGGGTCTAGAGGGATTTCAGAAACATTTGAAGTCATGAGACTCCATCTCAGACTCTACAAGCCGTCCAGAAAGCACATTGGATATTAAAGCTTATGATAGGACTCTTAGAAAAACAGTCAAAGAATAGGGCTTCTTTGGAAGGACTGAAGGAAACAAAGAGCAGAAACACCTCAAATCATCCGTCTGGCACGGTGGTGGAGTGGTGATGATGCGGGCTTGATTTGCAACCACTGGACCTCCATGATTTCCTCCGTGTATTAATCTAGAGTTACATTAATATATAACAGCACAAGTACAGGTTGTGTGTGTTTTCTTTTGTTTAGGGGGAAAAAAGTAACTTCAAAAATCTGAAAAACACCAAACCGAGTAAACCTTTGCAACAGCAACATATAATGTTTTATATGAGGCAGGACACTGCTCAGCGCTCCTCTCAAAGCAGAAGTGGATCAAGCAAAGAAACGTTCCTCCTAAAACCATCCTTTTATTTCCTGAGGCTGTTCATGCAGAAGGCATCTCATGAGGTGAAGAAAATCCAACGACACTGACAAAAAAAAAAAAAACATGCTTCCTGATATGTTTCTTCCCGGCAGACTGAATGGATTTTAGGGAGAAATGCCAAAGTATTTCTTCACATATGTCCACAAGTCCCTTCCACCCAGGAAATTCAACCCTCAACCCAGATTACCTGCTGGAGCCGCGAACAACCGAGACTCACCGCCGGAGGTCGTTCCGTAAAACGGAGTCAAGTTGTACAAAATGTGATATACTTTATTTAATTTGCTGATAATTTCCAAAACCCTGTTTGTTTTCAGTAAGATTATGAGTCGTCACAATCTGGATGCATGTTTCCTGTTGGGTTGATGCCTTATTTCTGAATAAATGATCGGACCGGTGATTTATTTAGCGTGTCTGGATTAATGTCGCTCTGAGATGGATAAACCACTGATGTCTTGGATTTAAAAATGATATTCTCATGTACTTCCACCTGCTCTGCTTTGAACCAACCTCAAATATTATGATTAATCTGTGTTTTTCACCCCGTAATAAACCATAATATCTGATTTTAGATCAATCCCCATTTCACCTGACAGAACAGCTTTCCTCGTTTTATTTTATGATTTGTTTGGAACCATTAAAAAACAGTTTATCTTTAATATCTTTACTTTCAAAGAGGAAGTGCTTTGTGTTTATTGGCTGTCTTACTTTTTAGAGTAAGATTAATCATTCCAACAGCATCTGTAAATTAATTGCATACTTTACATCCCTTTAATATTCATACTGTACATCTAACTTTATTTTTGTGCTAATAAGCTAATAAGATTTTGTTCTGCAAGATAATATTGAATGTTGAGTTGGGGCTACATGGGATGCCAATGGTTCCAATCCGGGCCTGGGGTCTCTCCGCATGGACTGTGCATATCCTCCCTGTGCGTGTGTGGGTTTTCTCTGGGTACTCCAACTTCCTCCCGTGGTCCAAAGAATATGACCAATAGGATACCAGATCTCTCTATGGGCTAACTGCGTCCCGCCTCTTGCCAAATGAACACGGGAGTCCAGGTTGGATGTTCAAAAGGGAAACATAAGAATTGAATGCTTTTCAAATACAGCAGAAATCACATGTCTACTTAGACGTTTAAAGAAAAAGAGATGTGACGTTTTATACGCTGTTTGACAATAAATTCCTGTTTGTGGACTGTTAGGATTACCACATTTATATAGATTTGCCAAATGCCACAATAATAATGCAGAGCATAGTACTTTAGGTTTTTGGATTATTTTCTTTAAAGTCAAAGTTTTACATGCAATACATGTACAAACGATGCCTTGAAGCAATGTGGGAATGCCCATAAATTGATGGTTTGTGAGCTTCTTTCAGCATCATGCTGTGTTGGTGTTTTGTTGATGAAGAAAGATGAATGTGTGGAAATATTTCAGCAGCGTCTCAAAATAGCAGCCAGGAAGGGTCTCACAAATACACGACGATCCTAAACAAGCAACAAATCTGTTACAAGGACGACAAAGTCAACGAGTTGGAGCAGCCTGTTAGAAAGTTTGGAGCCAGAACTAAAGAAAGGTGTGTGTGAGCAAGGCGGCCCACAAACCTGACCCAGTTACGTCGCCTCTGTCAGGAGAAATGGGTCGAAACTCCTGGAAACTTGTTGAAGGAAACCCGAAACTGGTGACTAAAGTTCTACAATTTGAAAACATTGCTACCAAATACAAGGGAGATGATAATTAAACTTCTGAATTTGAAGAAAACAATAATTCATTATTCTGGGGTTTAGCAAATAGAAATTATTTTGGCAACCCCGGCTGACTCAAACAGGAAAAGTGTCGCCTGATTTAATGTCAGACAGAGAGAAACAAAGCTAGGTCTCGTTTTCTACAGTGTAAAACAGCAAAATATTATGACTACTTTCTTAAAATGCTAAACAAAACATATCATCTGACATATCATCACTAGTCCTTAGGTTGTTAAGATAATTCATCATGATGATGATGTACAAGTGTATATATATCACAATTGTTAAAAGTTTAATGTTCATAGCATTTAATTGTTTTATTATAAAGTGAGAGGAATTGAACATTTTAATATTATACTAATATCTCATAGAAGAATGTAATGAATGTTGTGAAATATATCTTTCAGAGGTAAAGTTCCACATTAAATAACATATTTTTAAGTGTTTTTCATTTCCTGTAACGATTGCTTCTTAATGTACAATTACTGAGAGAAAAAAACAGTAAAAAAGTTAAAAAGACTTAAATCTAAAATGAAGGAACGACTCTGTTGAACTTTTTGTGTTTTCTTATTATTATTAAGAAATATTCTTTGGAATAATAATAATAATAATAATAATAATAATAATAATAATAATAATAATAATAATAATAATAATAATAATAATAATAGAAAGTCAAGAAATACTCCCTTTAATCCCATCTTTTCTCAATTAGCCAACAATTATCTTATTGAATTCAGCATAAAATAATATCTCAGTGATGGAAATATTCACATTTCCGCTTCTGTTATTTTTAATAAAAATATTTCTCCCCGTTTTGATTAGATTGATGTTTCATTTTTGCTTGAGCTCCACGCTCAAACGTTTCCACAGTTTAACTCCACTCACAGAAACATTAAAAAAAGTTCTCTAATTGTTGCAAACGCCTCCTGGATTTAACCTCCTTTCCTTTTTACAGAATCGTGTCTGAAAATCAGCCAAAACAGTCTAGAATGATCGCAGAAAAGTTATGTTTAGTTGTTCTTTTTGCTTTTAACATGGTTTATTTAATAATATCTTGAACAGAGGCTGTATTTTTTTTTGTCTTTTTCATAACAATATATGATCACGACTATAAGAGGAGCCAGACATGTCTTTGTGCAGACACAACAAAAGGGAGCGGTACGGTGGATAGGATTATGAAATCTATCCCACACTCCTAAGGGGCATCGCATCATCTGTGCTGCAGGCTCACAAACAGCTCAAGTAACGTTCCCCCCCTCCAACATGATCCAAACCCCCTCGGTGCCCAAACCACAGCTACCCTTCACAAGGACCCCGCAGCTACTTGAAGTTTGGACTTTGTTTGTTTGACGATGCAAGAGTGACATCAGCCCGAATCTGAGCTGCCCTCGTCCCCTTCCCTTGTTATTCATCCTCATACTGCAGGGTGGGATAAAATACCCTGCTTGGTTTCCCCAGAAAAAAAAAGAGAATTTTTTTTTTTTTTTCAGGAAATGAAAGTTGTAACACGATCCTCTGTGTGCCAAAAACGTCTCCCTGAGCGGGGACAAAAGGTCCAGCAGAGAAAAGCTGCTGGGCCAATTTTAGCCCGTAGATGACAGAGGATGAGAGAGGCTGAAAACACAGACGGATCAGGGCAGAAAGGAGGAAAGAGACAATGAAGTTAGGAGGAGAAATCAAGAGGACGCCCAGGATATGATGAACTCCTCCCTGAGCCCCTCATCCAAGTGAAATATATGAAACAAGCAAAATAAACTCCCCATTCCGGCCCTGCAGTGTGTTTTCTCCAGGGTTTATCCGGAGATGAAAGTCTTTCTTGTCTCCACATTCGAGGCTTCTGGCCCAGCTGAATGTTTTTGAGATGATGCCAGACAGGCAAGTAAGAGAACTAAAGTGGGGGGGAAAAAGTACAAGTTCAGACATTTAATACAGAAGGCATGTAAGCAGAAAACACGCAGCGGTGAGAGTGAAGCTATTTCCTATTTCTCAGTCTCCAGAGTTGGGACAGAAATAAACGCAGGGGCATCGTGGAGGATAGCTGGGGTCCAAACGTCCTGCTGGTCCTCCCCCAGCTGAGCGGGGCATTTGCAGCATGGTGTCAGCGGGTGCTGGTAATTACCAGGCTCTACACCGACGTACCGTGGGCTCTGGTATGCCGGCTAAGCTCTGTTCTTAGGCTCAGAGCTGCCACCGGACAGATGGGCCTTCCTCAGCAGATCCAGAGTCAAATCTACCGACATCATCGTTCTTCTACTGAAACATTACAGGCTGACAGGTAACTTGGAAACAAGGTTATGGTATGGATTACTTTTAATTTTTACACTGAAAATTCATCATTACACGCAGCAGGAGCGACCAATGAGGTGAATTTGGGACAGTTTGAAAAGTTTTGGTCACAGTTCTCTGAAAATAAGATGACCAACAATCCTCCCATCGTTGACCTGGAGATGAGACAAGTCAGGAAATCTATAATTTTCAGACATTTTTACAACCTTTTCTTAACATTTTAAAGTTATATTAACATCTCCAGCAAAAGGTGTAAGAACAAACTGTTTAGACTGATAAATAAGATGTGAGATTAAAATTCATTTTCATGCAGAACTCACTGGACGTTTTAGAGAACACTTAATTTTCCCACTACAAAAACTGATGTCTTTGACTTTGTTTTCTATTTTATTTGTAGATTTCAAGAAATGCACATGAAAACAAAATGTGTGCAAGAGCACGAATTAAAGAATATCTTTGATTCTTTTATATCTGAAGTACAGATTTTTTGTAAACTGGCAACAGAATCCATGCAATGACGTGAAAAACATGTAAAATCATTTTTAAAAAAAATAATTTCTTTAGCTGCTGTGCTGTTCTCTTTGCATTGATTTCAAATAAACAGGTTTGCAGCAATATCCGGCAGGGTTCTCATTAATATTTCTCCACTGAAGTGATAGCAGTTCATAGTGCCGTGCTTCAGTCATTCTAGTGATGTTTAAGCTTTGAAAGTTTAGGATAAACTGTTTTCTTTATTATTATTATAGATCTGTAAACCTCTATTCATAGTAATATCCACCTGTATATTATATTCGGCACATATCCAGCTGTAAATTTAGTTCACAATATTAGTTATCTATATATTATACTCATAGGACAAATCTATCAGTAAAATTCTGTTTATAATAGTATCCATCTCTATATTTATTCAGTAAAAACCCATGTCCTATACTTATGGAACCATTGTTCATCCTGCACTTGCTGCTATTGCACTTCTGGTTAGACCTAAACTGCATTTCGTTGCCTTGTACCTGTACCTGTGTAATGACAATAAAGTTGAATCTAATCTAATCTAATCTAATCTAATCTAATCTAATCTAATCTAATAAACTGGTCAAATTTTTTGTCAAGACAGCAGAAAAATGAAAAATATAGATTCAGTGTGCTAAAACCTTACATATAGGTCTACATTCGTTTTTTAATAAATGCAATATCATATATCTCATGACACCACAGCAGTTTGATGCTTTGTGAGCCAAAAGTAACACAGGAGACTGACCTACAGTCCCTCTCTCTGCACCTTAGAGTTTGGCAGGTTTATGTGAGCTATGTGAACCAGGAACACCACTGAACTTAAACTTGGCAACAGCTGCAGAAACTGGAGACCAGATCGTTTAAATATAGACCTTTAAAATCCCAACTGGTGCCGTTACTCCGCCTCGACACTTCTTTACACATGTACATTCACACCCGCCTCTCAGTCATGCTGTACTCTCATTTACACGTAGTGGTAAAACTCTTGAAGCTGCAGCTGGTTTGTTTGGATGCCCAGAGCTGGAAGGAGATGCGAAAACAAACCATAGTTTTACAATTTTTGCTTTGTTTGTTTGGTTTTCTTTGTTCTTGATTAGATTCACTTGTAATTGGTGACTGAAAGTAAGACGATGTTGAAAATAAAAACTAGAAATCCCCAAGTGAAACATTATTATTATTATTATTATTATTATTATTATTATTATTATTTACACCCAAGCAAGACGTCTATCCTGCTATACTATTTATCTATCGCAGCTCATGTGCGCCATCTTGCGGTAATTTTGCATTACCACAAGTAAAGGCATCATTGGTTGGTAGACTGGGAAAAAAAACATGATTTACCATCAAAATAATTTACGGGAAGAATCTTTGATAGGTGTAATTTAAATTAGTTCCATGCTAACAAGTGCTTTTAAAAGAAAACGTCTGTTCACTGATTTCAGGAATTTCAATCATAAAGCAGATAAAAAAAATAAATTCAGTTTCTTTAATATATATATATATATATATATATATATATATATATATATATATATATATATATATATATATATATATATATATATATATATATATATATATAAGCACTTACTTGGTTGGGGCTCGTTCTGCGTGTCTAACAGCATCATTGCATAGAAGGGATTGGCCTCTGGTTCTAATAAGGTGTCCAGGAAGCCCACCTTGGTTTAATTGTAGTCCTCGGCTTGTTTGAATTATTGGGTCTGGTGTCTCTCATCTTTCTCTTGACAATACGCCCCATAGATGGTCTGAGGGGTTCAGGTCAGGCCAGTTTGCTGGCCAGTCAAGCACAGTAACACCATGGTCACTGGACCTGCTTTATGTATGTTTTGCTATCAGGGCCGGTGCCAATTCCTGCTGAAAAAAGAAAATAATAATAATAAAACAGCACAAACATCATCAGCAGAAGCAAGCATGAAGAACTCTAAAATTTCCTGGAGCTCAACCAGCTTCCATTCTGTCTCTCTCCGCTCTTCCTCCAGAATTTGGGACCTTGATTTTCAAGTGAAATGAAAAAATAATTTTCATCTGAAAAGAGGACTTTGGACCACTGAGCAATGGTCAAGTTTTTTTTCTCCTTAGCCCAGGTAAGACGCTTTTGGCACTGTACTTTGTTCAGAGGTGTCTGAAAACAAGAAAGGTGACAGTTGTAGTAGTAGTTTCCAATAATATGCTTGGATACACAGATCCTTAAACAGCCAGCTTCTTTAGCAGTGCCCATAACTGACTGTCTACTTAACATTTGTCAAGCCAGTAGATTGTGTAGGGCATAACATTGTCATACTTTAGCAATTCTGGTGTTAAACAACTTTTTATTTATAGGTCTGATGTAAAATTCTAACTCTGAGAGACTAAAATGTGGGAAAGATGTAATCATCAATGATTGAAATATGTCACTCTATGTGTAATAATGTATATGAGTTTTTCAGGTTGAATTGAGTTATTGAAATTGTTTGATTATTTTCCAATTTACAGAGACACAATTAGCACAAATTACACTTTAACTTTTATTTATGTGTTCCAGGGGCCCGTTCTTCATACGTCGCTAACTCAGTTAGCTGGATTTGATTGTTGACGATTTGGCATGATCTTGGATTGTTTGGTTCTTCGAAACTCATCCTGGACTTGTTGTCATAGCAACATGTGCGCCAGTTTAAACCTGGTCGCGAGCAGGCTTATTTCATGTAAACAGGATTAGATCCCAGGTTTATAAGCGGAGGAGTTATGGCAAGTCTGCCGTAGCCATGTCCATTTTTACGACAGCAACCTGTTGCGGAAGGTGCAAGGATAATTTCAGAGGTTTTCGAATTAATCGCGTATTGCGCAATAGACAGGATCCTTTAGCGCAGCACGACAGTGTAATTGTAGAGAGATTTTTCTTGGTGGCTGTTATGAACAGACAAACATCATTTAACGGTGGTTTTTAAAGAGGAAAAAGTGGTGTTAGAGACATAAATAGAAAATATTTAAGTTATTTATATGATGTTTGCTTTTTATTTTTATCATATTCAGTAAGAAGATTTGTTCGGGCCATTTTATTGTGAAGTTTAGTTTACTTTGAAAGGCTTGCTTCCTGTTGAGCCGTATATTGTATTAGAAAAAACTATGGACGGATTATCTAGACACGGAGTAATATAGTTTTTGACCGTGTAAACTGTGGATGACTTGGAAAAGGGAAAACTTATTAAATTCACGTTTTGCACGCGTCCTTTACTTCCAGTGTCTAAGGAATGACACCGATATTGGATTTGTTGCCATAACAAGTGACTTTTTAAAATACAGTATAATAATTAAAGGCTACCATTTTGTAGAATATTCTTGTATTTCACTTTTACTTGTCCCCATGTTCTAGTGGGTCCCGTGGAGGCTCTGACATAAAAGAACAAAGTAAATATGAAATTATTAAAAAGCAAAAATACATACTGTAGAAAGTGATAGAAACATCTACCATGGATAGTACTTATGCATGTAATTTGTCTGCTGCTTTTTGCCAGCCCTCTCTCCTGGCTTTAGCAGACTTCGAGGTGTTCCCTGTCGTTTTAATTAATGACTCAAATTCGGCATAACCTTCCATTAAAAGCTCTTGTTCTGCTTGTGAGAAAAACTGTGCGAGCTCTTTGGCCATGCTGAACAGCCAATAGCAGCGTTGCTGATCATTGTTTCTACTATCGACACATTTCCCCTTTTAAACCGACGCATGAACGCGCAGTTATCTCAGATAACTCAATCCAGCGATACTAAACATGATTAGCCGGATGAAATCATCTTGGATGTCTCATTTGATCTCGGATGTTTTAAGCAACGTACGAAGAACGGACCCCAGGGGTCCGTTCTTCGTACGTTGAGACATGAGACATCCAAGATGATTTCATCCGGCTAATCATGATCCGGCTAATTGGGTTCTTCGAACACACCTGTTGTTTATGATTAGTATCGCTGGATTGAGTTATCTGAGATAACTGCGCGTTCATGTGTTTGTTTAAAAGGGGAAATGTATCGATAGTAGAAACAATGATCAGCAGCGCTGCTATTGGCTGTTCAGCATGGCCAAAGAACGCCCACAGTTTTTCTCCCAAGCAGAACAAGAGCTTTTAATGGAAGGTTATGCCGAATTTGAGTCATTAATTAAAACAACAGGTAACACCTCAAAGTCTGCTAAAGCCATGAGAGAGGGCTGGCAAAAAGCAGCAGACAAATTAAATGTGTAAGTGCTGTCCATGGTAGATGTTTCTATCACTTTCTACAGTATGTATTTTTGCATTTTAATAATTTCATATTTACTTTGTTCTTTTATGTCAGAGCCTCCACGGGACCCACTAACATGGGGACAAGTAAAAGTGAAATACAAGAATATTCTACAAAATGGTAGCCTTTAATTATTATACTATATTTTAAAAAGCCACTTTTTCCTCTTTTTAAAGGCCACTGTTAAATGATGTGTTTGTCTGTTTATAACAGCCACCAAGAAAAAGACTGAAAAAAAAACAGGTTCTTTTTACTTTTGTTGCATGAGGCATGTTTCACCTTTTCTTTTTCTTTCACAAAATGACACAGGGTGCCATCCGTTCCCTATATAAACGGCATCTTCAACAAAAAAAATTGTATTTTGACCTGAAAAAACACAAATTAAGAGGAGAAATTGAACTCCACAACTTGAAAAAGAGAAAACTTGCACTAGAGATCGAGTTGCTTCAAAAGTACCTTCAGAGTAAGTTCTAATACACCATTTGACAGTAGTATTGCTGACTTTACATAACTATCTCTTATTGCAGGCAAAAGATGACTTGCTGGCTTTTCTCTATAAACAATTGTTTAAATAAAACGAGAGGAACTAAGCATTATTTGTTTGTCTTTTATTAAACATTAAAAAATGGTGTTCCACAATTCTGTCCCGTCCTCTGCCACTAGGTGGTCCATGTGCACTGGCTGGACAGACTTCTCTATCTCCTCAGTTTATAAAGCTGGGATCTAATCCTGTTTACATGAAATAAGCCTGCTCGCGAGCAAAACAAACAAACAAGCAAAAAAAAAAACAATACAGTTATTACAAATAGAAAATAAATGCCAAATATGTAGCAGATTAAACCCAGATAAACATCTGAGGACATCTGTAAATTAATTTCTAACAACTGGTACACAAAAATGAGGCAAGCCCGCCTCTTTCCTTAGACACTGTTTCCATCTAGTGGGGACCGCCTGTAATTAAGCTCCCAGTCATGAATCATCTCTTCAAGGGTTGAAGGCAAAACAAGGACAAGAGCAGGGGCGTGCATACATAGACACTAGGTGGTGCTAAAGCACTAGGAAGTTTGCCCTTTATCAACGAAAATGCCCTTTTGAAACTCGTTTTTTTTATTATTAATCTTCAGGGCAGTCAAAAGTAGCTGGTCAACGGCGGCAAATCGCCGTCTATAGCAGCTCTTGCCGCCGCCTACATTTCCCCGATTATATAATGGAGCGATATTTGTGCCTTCTGGTTGAGCGCGGAGCAGACCCTGGACTGGAAGCCGTCTTTTTTTTTTTTTTTTTTTTTTTTTATCTCGGAGTGGCCATCGTCCTTTTAGTACTATCTTTGATGTGTCAATCATACAATTTAACCAATCAAATCAACGACTGAAGGCAACATGCTAGCCAATCACAACTGGAGAGGGGCGGGACACCGAGTCATAGCCTTCAGTCGCCGCCGCAGTTCGGCTGTGGTCACCGTTGGTGTCGGTAGAGCGGGATGGAAATTTGGTCTGATTACCAAACAATTACAAGAAGTGACAACAAAGCAGAGAGCGAGCTGGAAGGAGCGTTATTAATTTATGTTTGAAATGTCAGCACTGAAGTCTAAACTGGAGTAAACATTAATGCTAGCAGGGTTAGCTAGGACAGCTAGCAGGGTTAGCTAGTAGCACAAGGAGCAGAACCAAGCACTAAAGCTGCCAAACTGAAGAGACTTGAGTTACTTGCAGGTAGAAGGGAACTCTGCTTTGTTCTGCTTCTTGTTCTCATAGCTGCTGTAATTACAGAACCTGTTCTAGTCAGAATTATTACTTCAGTCAGTGTTCAGCCTGACACCAGCGCTCATGTTTATTAGCGTGTAGCTTATGCTGGACTTTTGAGTTAAGACACAGCGCTACAGGTTACCTTATGTCACTGTTAGTCCAAAGGCCAAATCTCAAACTCTCTCATGTTAAAAGCACAGAACTATTAAACACATAAGAACATGCCATTAGCACACAACTGAGCTGAAGCAAAGAAAAAAAACTGCGCATATGGGCTCCAAACAAAATGTACAATCAGACAACCAAATAACACACAAGATCTCTTTAATAATCAGGATATTTCACCCAGAAAAAATAAATTATAAATAGCTTCCCAACATGAGTTGTAAATCTACCTTAATATAAACTTAATTTCTCTCAGTATAGCTCAATTAAACATTTCTCTTACACGCAGTCATGAAATATTTTTAAGTTGATAAGTAGAACTCAACCCCTCTTGGGCGTTTACACTGACCAAACACTTGATTAACCATTATTCTTTTCTTGTTTTACAATCAATATTATTTATTATAACTATTATTCATTGATGATGTCAGATCGACAGATTCAACTTATTTAAAAAATAAATAATGACTATTTTGATATATTTTGTTAGTAATTCTTTCTAAAAGCCCAACAAATGTTATGAAAAGCTTCGGAAATTTTTTACAATCTGCCCATAAGCTATTTTTTTCCAGCTCAATGTGTTCAAAAGCCTAATTGGTTGGAAACCTGCCTAATTTGGCAACACCAACTACGCTATTGCTATTTGTTTGTTCGTTACAGTAGTCACAGAGCCACTGTTCAGTCTGAAGTATATATATATATAGATATATATCTATATATAAGTGCACCCTCCTACCTGATAGTGTGTAGCCTGCTACTGTAAAAAAGTTTGACTGCCCTGAATATTATTAAGATTTTACTGAGGTCGGTTTTGAAATGATCTTTTGAAAACCTGAGCCATTAAAAACCACTGAAACAATGCCCCGAAATGAGCCACCTCCTTGCGCACGCTAAAAAGTGCCCTCCCACCCCCTCCTGAGCACCTGCCCCCTAAAATGTCTGTGCACGCCACAGGACAAGAGGTTTAACATTGATGTTAATGGAAATACAAAGTGTGTTCAGTGTGAAGGTTTGCTTATCTGAATAATGGATTAGCGTGTTGCACGTCCTTTTATTCCAGTGAGTCTGGTGTTTAATTTCATGGAAAGAGAAATACTTACAGATGCTACGGTGAATGTGAAAACAAAACCACTGGAAATTATGAAAATGATCAGTTCTTAAGCTGGTTCTCAACAGTAGTTGAACAGTATTTCCTCTATTATAAAACCAAAGAGAACACCTTTGGCTGAAAATAAATAAATGAACATTTCCCAAAACATCATAAAAGTGTTTTTTCTTGTGATCAGACCCATTACTAGTAACATTTTGTAGCATCCAGGTGCCCTAATAACCAAATAAATTAGATTTTCCATAGCTACCATTTGAATCCTTGTTTTTTGTCAGTTGTTGGAGTTTCTTTCTCTTCTATGTACAATTTATATACACCTGTCAGACATGAAAAAAATTTGATACCACTAAGGAGAATCCCCAAATATAAAATGAAAAACATGTAGGATAAACGTTTTCAATGATTAAAGGTTTCTTCTGGTGTAACTTCACAGATATGTTTAAGTAAAAAAATTTAAAAGTATATCAGTTTCTTACTATTATCAGTTGTACAGAGAGTTAAACGAACACGTGAAGAACGAGGAAACATCTCCCTCTTTGTTAACAGATATTTTTATACGTAGGTGCTGGTATACCTTGTTAAAATGTAACTACATCTGAACTGAAATATGTGTAGATGAATATGAATCTGTCCATGTGATTGGATGGATCTGGTTATACATTTCTACATACAAATGGGATATACTAGTATTTGTCTTGGAACATGTCTTGAGAGAATTGGATTGAATTAATGAACTGTTCTTTCAGAAAAGGTAACATAAATGACCAGGCTGGAAATAAATCATTGCAATCAGTACTGATGGTGAAATTGATATAATTTTACCAAAATATTGTGCTGATATAAGAAACTCCAAGAAGAGTATGAGACATCAGTTTATTACAGTACATGTCTGTGTTGTACCCCCCCCCCCTTCCCCTACACCACGATTGTTATGATATACAGTCATATTCAATAAATTAGTACATTATTGAAAAGTAAATTTATTTCAATAACTCCATTAACCAAGTGAAACACATTATGTTGATTAATTATGCACTATTTCCAAGCATTTATTTGTGTTAATTATGATGATTTTAAAAACAAGACATTTGAGATTAGAATATCACATCAAACCAATAAAACAATTTGAATGCAGAAATGTGGGATTAATGAAAAGTATGATTAAAGCCAGCTAAAGATTGTTATTTGAAAAGAAGGTGCCTTTAATCTGACAATTGAGTCTTATCGGAACACATATTTTAATTTATTGAATATGACTATAATTCACACCTTGTGTAAAAAAAATACCTCAATGCATGAGTTTTTTGCTGTACAGTAAAAAAATAAATGTTTCATCATGAAGACATTATTAGTGTTGATCATCATTCAGCAACACATCTCTCTCTCTCTCTCTCTCTCTCTTTCTTTCTCTAAATATATATTCTTCATGGTTATTGGTAATTTTTTATACTCTCTCCTCAATCCTCAGCCCCCCGTCTCTATGTGTTTGTTTCATGCGTTCTAGAATAAAATGTTTTTTTCTTCTCCATATATATCTATGTTTTTCACCAGTTATCAGTCTGACCAGATCGATAAATCTCAACATGCTTGACTGTAGAAATAATGAATATATGCTCCACATATCCAGCCTTATGAACAAATCATATTGCTCTTTTTATTGCAGTGCGCCGTGGCTGCATTGCTTTTGTGTGTGTTTTTTAGTATCTCTGCACAGTAATTCAAGTATGCAGGAGCATTGAGCACTCTAAAATCTGCTCAAATGTATTGGCAACGTGTTCAGGTCAAAACACAGTTTGAGGTTGTTGAGTTTTTTTCCTGTTTCTGATGGCCTCTAAAAGCTGCTGTAAACTCTCACTTGAGCCAAAGATACTGGTGTCACTACATTTAATAAAGGCAAACCAAGCAGCTATTTCTACTCGTGTAAATGGCTTATTACGCAATATATTTACAACAGTTAATCATAAATACATAGGGTACATCATAATTAACTCAAACTGGATTTCTTGTTCATTCATTAAAAAAAACCAGCAACACAAGACTCACATTATATGTCGTTATATGATGCCAGATTTTTCGTTTTAGTTTTAATTAACTCCAAGAAACTAAATCTGGCTATAATATTGTCTTAAATCAGCAGCATCGCCCTTTTTGTGTGGGGAAAAGCCGCCACCACCAGGGGGCGTCACTGATGTTTCCCTGCGCAGCTCCTGATGAAGCCCATTAATCTGCAGAGCCCTCAGGACCTGAGCATCCTCGCAGCACACATGCCATTGTCTCCCATTGTCTGAGCACAACGCCGGCGTGAGGAGAAAGATCAGCGAGATGCAAGCAAACACTCTGCTGAAGGTTGGAGACCGTGAGGCGAAGCCGAGGTTTAAATGAAGCATTTTGTTATGAATTCGTGACCTTTGCACAACAAGACGACAGAAAAACGCCCACTTCTGTCATCCCACTAAGATATTTTGATTGGATTTGTTTTTGGTTTTTTTTGTTGTTGTTTTTTTTCTCTCCCAAATATCATACTGTGGGATATGGTCCAACCTTGCAAAAAACAAGCGACCTGGGCTAGTTGTTGTGAGGAATGGATGTAGAGAAGAATATTGCAGGAAAACAAGGAAAGTGGAGGATACGGGTCCCCATGAAGGACACAGTTCTCCTCATGAGTGCCAGTCGAACCGATGAGAGAAAAATACCTACATTTAAGCAAAAAAAAAAAACCCAACAATGCTGCTTTTTTTCCTTCTTATTTTCCTCTCACACAAGAGCATCAATATAACAACAGAAAAACTCAAGTGACTCTCAAGCGCAAACCTATAATTATCCTTTGGGCTATAATATTCTTTACACAGAATGCATCCATAAGCAGTGAACCGTGCAGCTGCGAGACAATGTAGCCTGTAGTTTTCATTTTACACTCTGACCGCTGATCGTTGGTTGTTTGTTCCCTCTGTGGCTCTCAGATACAACAACACTTGTGTTTACCTCATCCATGAGGTCCGGCTCTGCGTGGATCTGTGAGTGTTTTACACCGAGACCTTCGTTTGTTGACGCAAACCCAGACATCTGCAATAGTTCGCGTCTAAATGCGTCAAATCCGGTCAGACTGATCATTAAAGCAGAATCTTTCAAGCTTTAGAGTCATTGCATATTCAGGTGCATCCAGCTCCAACAGTCGTTTTTCCCCACGGGTAATTTTAAATAAACCAGCCGTGAAGATGAAATAATGTGTTTAAGTAAAATAACTCTGAAAATAAATACAAAGCTACGGCAAGGTGCAGAGTATTGAAGACTCTAGTTATAAACCTATATTTGAGCAATTTTCTGAAATGCACAACAGAGATGGCAAAAGACTCATCTACGGTCTGAGAGCCATTGGGACAGGACTGGTAAATAAAATAAAATAAATAAATAAAATAATCAATAGAAATAAAAATCTAATTTCTAAAAAAAAAAAGCTAAACTTTTCTGGCTGTAATCACATACATGAAATAAAATAAAATAAAATAAAATAGAAACAGACCCATATGAGTAACAAAAGGGACTGTGAAGCAAATAACAAGTTTAACTGAATATCTGCGCCCTGACACAATCAGACAAATCAGATCTGGCTCTTTAACTTCATGAGATTTTAAGAATTTTTTTTTTTACTATTGAACTAATATTTACACATTTTATTTCAGTTCTATTTTGGTCTTTACAAATTTTCTCTTTTTTTAATGAGCAGCAGGATTCAGCAGGGAGAGAAACATCAGGAATGAAGTTACGTTCATTTTTGAGCCCAGAAGCGGCTGATGCGCAAAATTAAGTCGGCTCAGAAGCAAATGTTTCACTGAGAGAAACAGGAGTTGCCTTAGATATTATTATAATATTACTAAAGTTTCTCAATAAAAGGCACAAACAGAATGTCTTTAAAGAATCCGATTCTGTAACATGGATTCGGTTTGAGTCAAATGCATTGATATCAGGAGCCAAACCTGCTGCGCTTCTGAGTTTCTTTTAGCAAACTAAAAGACTCAAAGACAAGGTTGCAGCCTGTTGATCATAACACGTCACGCCATATCTGAAACGACCCATACAGCACTAATTACATATCGATAGAAACTATCTAAATATAGTTTGTTTTAATTGTTTTTAAAAATGTGCAGAAATGTTATTTTATTCCTGTTTTTGGGCCACTTTTTAAGCAGAATGTTAGGTGGGTCTGGTCAGTAGCCTGTTACAAAGTGAGAAGACAGTAATTAAATCCTTCAACGTGACAAGTGAGTTCACGTTGGGGCACCCACGCACATGCACACCCATACACGCCGGAGAAGTTGTGGTTTCCGTGCTCCAGACTGTCCTGTCTGCAGTCTTTTCTTTGGAGAGGGACCCGCGGTCGCTTCCCTGCACAAAACAGCGTCGGGGGCCCCTTTTGTCCGGACTGGGACCCCAGACCCCATCATTAGCACTGATTACCGCTGACCAGTTTGACAACCTTATTGACTGCTGGAAAGACTTTTTCATCTACTCTGCCTGTCGCCCTTACTCTCAATAGAAACGGAAATATTTAGCCTTTTTGTCCCAGTGAGTTTGAAAGAAAAGCAGAAAAAAAGGCCGGGAAACCCCCTTTAATTTCCCGTAGCTTGTTTCCTCCACCCATCTACTGATTTTTTTCTTCTCCTGTCGTGTCGAAAGGGTTTCATTTAATCTCAAACTAGGAAGAGACGTGGCTGCAAAAATAGACAGTATAAAAGATCAAATTTGAATTCTAACGTATCTGGGGATTTCTTTCCACGTTATAAATCCAGGCTTGTCTTTAAAAATGACACGAGAAAATATTGCAGATTCTCACGATGATAGTTGGACAAAAAATTGAATTAAAACAGCAAATAACTAATAGGTGCGCATCAGTTGTGCACGCGTTAGGGGAAGTATTACTGAAATGATCGTAAGAGGTGCTGCAGCCTTGTTGGCGTTAATTAAAAGATTCATTGCGGTCTGATTACTCTGATGTCTTGGGAAAATAGACACTTGCACATTTTAAGGAGGCAGACTTTTGTGCATGTGCAGAGCGTCGGGCCAGGTTTGCAATCTGCTGGGTTTTTTGATCTCTGTGATCTCTCCCGCGGATCATCCGGGTTAGTGAGCCGGCCTCTCGGTGACCTCTCCCTGTCACCCTGCATTACGGGACGCGGAGCATGTTGGCCAATTAGACCTCGCTCCGAAACGTGTCAGTGAACGCAGCACCGCGGCGTTACAATCTCCCCCTTCCGAAATGCTCCCCTCAACCAAAACAACTCACAGGATCCCTCAGCAGCATTTAAAAAAAAATAGAAATAAGTTGCAGATTTGTTACAAAAAAAACTCCTCAAAGAAGAGACTAAACGTACATCTTTCTTGGTCAACAGTTATTTTATTAAGTTATCTTTACTTTTTTTTCTTCTTTTTTTTTTTAAACTGAAACACAATGTCACCAAAAGCGCGCATGCTCAACAGGTTCACCTGTGTACAAGGTATGTATTAAAAACACCAAGCAAATGAATATGAAATTCGAAGAGACAATAGAGCAGATCATTTTAAATAAGCAAATAAACATTATTTATAAAACTTTAAAGTAAAAATATCACAGTTCTTCTTTTTCAACATGAAATACCCACAGAGAACAGCAGGTCAGGCTAGCTTGGACACCCTCATCCTTTATCCACCCCTCCTTTCTTTTTTAATATATATTTCTGTCCCTTTTTTAAAGGTTTCATATTCAAGCGCTATTAGTCCATGAAATGTCCTTTTTCAGCGTTTCCACGCGTGGGTCGAACGCAAACAGAAGTATATAGGCCTGAAAGGACACCCTATAAACACGGGTCCCCTCAAGTTTTGGCAGCCGTCAGATATCAGTGTGTGTATTTTTTTTATGTGTGTGTTTTTTTAACTCGACGCAGGCACTGTTACTTGTTTTATTAGATTGTCTCTTTCCCCCTTTAATTGGTCATTTCGCGCCGGTCCGCCCGTCAGATGTCACATTCACTGTCGCTGGAGGTGATGGAGATGGCCGAGGCGGCCGCTTTGCTGGACAGACTGGCCTCCGGGCTGGAGGAGTTTCCCAGGCGGTCCACGGTGCCGTCCTCGTCCGCCAAGGAGCGAACCGAGCCGCCGGACAGGACCTGCTGCTGTAGCCTGGGTGGAGGACGCACAGAGAGAGAGAGAGAGAGAGAGAGAGAGAGAGACGGACAGGGAGGTGTCAAACAGGCTGCCACGATGGGAGTCTCTCTGTTTATCCAGGAAAATTAAAATGAGAGGATTTTGTTTGGGATATTGTCCAAATAATGTCAACATGTGATCTGGTTATTTCCCCACGCTATTATTTAATCGATTTTTACTCTAATAAACAAATAAATCAGCTGTAACTGGAATATTTTACGAGCACAATTAAAAATAGCAGATGCTAGATTTAACAAAACTAGAATATTGCTTACTAATACAAGCATATTTATTATAATATTATGAATCACGGTTAAAACACAATTATCAGCAAAATATTTTCTGATTTCTAACAATGTTTTAAGATCTATTTTTAGCAAAACGTGGAAAACACAAAAATTAAAAATTAAAAACATTTCTATTTCTCATTTTTATTGATTATGCTGTTACGGACATTGACTTAATAAGAAAAATAAGTTACAATTTAAAAAAATTAGTGCAGCTCAACTAATAACGCTATTTTTGCATTCCTAATAGATGAAACGACCCCAAAAATATAAAATGTTCTAGAATAGCATCTCAGACAATTGCTGCAGTTTTTATTTACCACATGGCTGCCATATTAACTCATTTAACAATATCCTTAGAGCAGCATTTGTTGCAAAAATATATATACACACATTTTATTTAATAATCCATTGTGCAGATTATTGTTGGATCCAATGAGTGAATTTATGGTGAAGCTTGAAGGCTCTAATTAGGCCCGTTTGGCTAAATGACAAACCAGGCTCCACAAACACATAAATCTTTGTTTTTCCTCCCGTGGTTTGATCTTTAGCGCAGAGAAACATGGAGACGATGCTCCAGCTCACCTGTTCTTTGCAGCCGCCGCTCTGTCTCTTTGTCTCCGGTTTTTAAACCAGTTTCCCACTTGTGTGGGTGTGAGTCCAGTGGCCTGTGCAAGCTCCCTCTTTTTACTGGGATTCGGGTACGGATCCTGCAAATACCACTCTCTTAACAAGTGTCGGGTTCTCTCCTTGAAGCAGTGGGTCTTCTGCTCCCCATCCCAGATGGTTCTGGGCAGGGGGAACTTCTTCCGCACCCTGTATTTGTCCACTGGCCCCAGCGGGCGGCCCCGCAGCTTCTCAGCCTCCTGGTAGTGCGCTTCGAGCCACAGAGCCTGCAGCTTCGTGTGCGACTCTTTGGTGAACTTGTGGTTCTCCAGGATGTGGTAGAGTTCACGGAAATTGCCGGTGTGGAAGGCGACCACAGCCCGGGCCCTCAGCACCGACTCGTTCTTGTTGAGGACCTCGCAGGCCGCCGGAGCGACGGGCAGCGACCAGAGGAAGCGGCCGAGGCGCTCGACGTCCCCGCTCTCCTCCAGAGTCTCGCAGACCCCGGCGACCTGCTGGGGGCTGAAATTCAGGATGGGCAGCTGAAACATGGAGGCTTCTCCTGGGTTTCCACTCTCCCCCTCCTTTCTCCGCTCCTCTCTCTCTCTCTCTCTCCCTCTCCCCTCTGCACCTTCTCTCGGTGCGCCGAGGCAATCCAAGGCAGCCGGGGGAAGAAAAAAAAAAAACAAAAACAAAAAAACGCCAAGCCAAATCCCAAAGTTAGCGGACCAACCGTCTGAGCAGCCGAGGGGAAGCGCCGCTGATTGGGGACGATGCCGTGCGGGGGCCTCGGCTACCGCATCCTCAGCCGCGGCGAACTCGTCGGGCAGCAGCGGGCCGGAGACGCAGGAACCTTTAAAGCCCGAGCGGCGGTGTATTTTTCAAGGTAGCCTGGGACTGAATGCAGGAAAGAATTAAAGCCGGAGCTGAGATGTATTTTTAAGGGAGGGGGGAGAAAAAGCTAGTCAAACCCCCTCCGATGATCTCCTATTGGACTTGGCAGATTGGCTGCACGGTTGCCATGGATGCACGTCAATCACTGTCAAGTTCGGCCAATCAGGCGGAAAGCAGAGCTCAGCGCCTCCCTTTTCAAACACAATATCAACATTTTGACCTTTTTTTTTTTTTTGCTGCGCGTCCTGAAACGTTTCGATGCCCCAGCCGCGTTTCCTCCCCTACGCCTTTGTGTCGCACAAAGTGTGCGCAGCGGATATGTGCTGAAGTGCCCAAACAGACGCGCATCCCAGTCTCACGTTGGAGCGCGTTAAAGCATCTTTTACGCAGCAAAAAAAAAATTTGCACGAATGCGCCGAATACAAACGACCCTGCTGGCCCCAAGGTAAAAAATTAGCGGATAATATCAGACTGTAGAAGGAAACAGACAATGTCATGTTTAGCCAGAGCCCGCGGCTAAGCGGGGTGACCAGTGCGCCTTGCTGGGATTTGTAACACAGCCTTGCATATCAGTAAGCTTGCTATTTAATTGGTATTCTTTACGTGTCCGTTAGATTTATATTTTTAGCTCATTTTATAATATGTTTGCGGTGGAAAAGATCTGTTTCATAATCGCCCGTCACGAAACAGTCAAATTAATTTCCGCGCAAAGTCGGACATCCCTGAACTGAATCCTAACGTTTTGTCTTTCAGCCTCCCCCGCTTCATTTAAGATCACATCTTATGTTTTGTCAAATAAAAAAACGCAGTTCAGTTTTATAAGAAGAAAGCAGACTTGATTGATATAATTTGTCTTTTCTGGGAGTTCTGAAAGGCGCTTATTTTCTTCCTAATCCTGCGTCGCTCCATCAGTGCCGACAGCACATCAGCGCACATGCAGAGTTCAGATTCTGATGCGGATAAAACATAACAGGAGAGAAACTATGTGTGTATATGTGTGTGTGTGTGTGTGTGGGGGGGGGGGGGGGGGGGGGGGGATTATGACGGCCCGGCAGGCTCCTCGGGTTTTTTAGTGGGCTATCAGACACACTCCGTTTTGTGCGCAGGCTGATTTAGTAAATAAGAGGGCGGATAGATAGCGCAGATGGTTTGAAGTGTCGGGTCGGATTATTTCATGGCTGGATACAGTAGTAAAGTTCATTCTGACGGAAAGGCCTGATATTATTTTCACAGATATCCCTCCTCCTCCCCCTCCTACGCACGGTCACTCACGCGTGCGCTCTCCGTCTCCCTCTATCTCTGGCTTTCCGTCGCGCGCACACGCACGCGCACTCGCCACACACTCGCTCTAATTTCACCCCTTTAGGATTTTTTTTCATGAATACAGACTCTGGATGCGAGGTTATGAAATGCGTTTTTTTTTTTTTTTGCAATGAAAGCTGTGGTATCCAAAAAAACCCATTTCCATTCAATTTCAAACATAAAATCCAAAAATAACAACAGCTAAAAACGAGTAGCAACGCTTTAATGCTTTGAAAATATCAATTTACGGACTTAAAATTAGGACAATTAACTTCCCAGTTTTTTTTTTGCTCCATCATTCATCCGCATTTCAGCAACCACTTGTAAATAAAGGATACCCCCCCCCCCACACTCCATCAGACGAACCGGGGGGGCGTCTGACAAGGTGCCGTCCTGAAATATTTAGCTGCCTGTAAATCTTTCATGCCTGCAGGCATCCAGTCTCAAACAAAATTTACAAAGACTGCAAAGCTTATAGGGAGACACATCAATTAAATATTAGGGTGTTTTGAATCTCTTAAACAGAGGGCTGCAAATACCAAACGCAGACCATGCTTTGTAAGTAACACAACCACATATAGGACCGATTTAAACATTTATAAAACAACAAAAGACGCTCTGTATATAGTTTTTTTTTTCCACCTCAAAGTGAATTTCTGCTTTTAGAATCCAACGCTCATCAACTTTATGCACAGGAAACCTTGTACATCAACCCTTTCTATTCATTAAAGGCTCACATTCATGGTAGCCTTTCTATTGCATTTACTATGTTTCATGCAACCTTTTATTTCTGTGAAGATTAATCTGCGGCTCAAGTGATGCGGGGCTCGTTGTGTGTGTCCAGGCCTGTGTCACCGTGTCAGCAAGAGATAGGCCTCCTGACACCAATATCTCCGCACATTCAGTGCGGAAACACAGTGGATCTCATTCAAAGACCACACTTTTTTTTTCTTGGCCGTTTACTCCATGAATCATAGAGCCATTGCTGCAGTCCTCAGACAAAACCCCGAGTTGTTTCTGCATTTGGTTTTTATTATATCTCGTTTAGTCGTTGGTGCAACAAAGCAGGAACATGGTGATTTTACAAAGAATATCAATCAAACCAACATATTCTGTGATGGAAAAGATTTTACTTTCTTGTGCACGAACCTTGGCAACAACTTTCATTATTTGTGGAAAGATAAAATATAAAACTTGACGAACACTCAGAAATTGACCGAGTCGTTAAGGAGAAAAGCATTTTGTTTTTAAAAGAAGAATCAAAATTCAGAGACACCATAAGAACTTTTTAAGTGTTTATATTTTTTGCTCTTCATATTTTTTCGCAACAAAGTTTTCTTTAAAGCTCTCCCCAAGTTGAAGAAGAATCGCTGCCTTCATATTGGAACAAATGTAATAGAGAAAATAGATGTTTTCAAATTAAATCTTCCTCCAACAACTCCGGCAGAAAGTTTGGCCAGCTGTTTTTACAAAATATTAAAAATGAACAGATAAATAAATGACACAAAGTAGAGTAAAAACATGTGGAATTCGCCTGTAATTTGCATTTACCTGCACAAGATTAATTCTGCAAACGAAATCTGCTGTTAAACCAGACTTCTTTCAACAAGCTGCCAGGAAACATGGCATGAAAGACACACTTTCAAACTTAATTAAGTCAGCAGTGTGGAGAAAGATGCTGGTTGTTCCCAGTCAGCTGGGTCCAGACATAATGTTCAGGTTGTAAGAGTTAAGATATCAAGGCATCAGGACAGAAATCTTGAAGCAACATCCTTTGAAAGAAAAGAGAAATGAATACGAAACAGGCAGAAATTGGAGTAAAGATGAACAGGAACTGCTTCATCACATGATGATTCATTTGAGAACCCTGCCAAGGGTTCCTCAACTATTCCTCAGTAAAAAAATAAATAAAAGATTCAGTCAGGGACAACAGTCCAGGTTGCAATGATGGTGTGTGACTGGGCTCCATCCTGCAGGATCATGATGAAGAATATTATTTTTATAATTAAAGTCCTCAAAGATTTCCACCAATCAGAAAACACGAGAAGCTGCAACAAATGACTGACTGGGAATATTTGGGTCATAGTTCCATAATTCTGTCATCTACTTGGTTTGAAAAACAGACGTGCTGTCAAATGAAACAAAACAATAACATTTTACCTTATAAAGTGGACGTACAGAAAGCAGCTAATGTGCATCTTCAGCTTATTTAGCTATACTGTGCAGACTGCGGCGAAGAGCTTGAACTGAAGGTGTGCAGCAGCTTAGAGACAAACATCGGCACAGAGGTGTGTTGCACACTTCTGAAGTTGACTGCACAGTTTTGTTTTGCTATAAAAGCACATTTACTTTCTGTCATCATTAGCATGTAGCTGGGTCGCAGCTCGCCCTGGGCGGAGAGGGGGGAGGTGGTGGTGGGGGGGCTGGGGGAACGGAGGGAGGGAGGGAGGGAGGGGGAAGGAGCGGGAACAGTTACGAACTGGCTGGAAATGACCCAGATTCCCTGGGATCACTGGAGCAGACGAGACGCTACAAGAGCCTGTCACCAACGGCCCTCCTGCTACCATCCCACACAGACCCACTGCACCTTTCTCTAAACCCATCTGCTGCCTCTCCTTCTGCTCCTCATATCTGTGAGCGCGCTGAGACGTACGCGAACACGTGCACAGCGCACAGCTCTGCTAAACGCCACTTTATCTCCGCAACACATCTTAACACTGCTGTGTTAACCCGCTCCGAGTTTACCACGAGCACTGTGTCTTCCTGCGGAATAAAAGCAGACAGGCGGTGTATTCAAACAGCCACACAATGCTGGTGTGTACTGTACGTTTCCTGAGGCATGCAGAGGATGCTGATTTTCCTGCATGCTCCCTGGTTTCTCTCTGCACTGTTCAAACATGGTGTCAGCTGCCTCGGCCCAGGATTAACTTTCCAATTAAGATATCAAGCCAGCAATGGTACCCATGACCCCCGAATGACCCGGACACATTTACAAAAGCCTGCATCAGGACTTAAAGACGGGCCACTCCACTCATATGTTGCCACGTGGCTCCACAGTGACACATAAGTTAAGCCAAATCTCTCCCAGAGTTGTGTTTCGGACCCATTTGCCCCCGGGGCAGCCCTCGCTCTCGACGCTACGTTTAATCTGTGGATTTGCGGTAACAGAGAAGACTTCTTATCCACTGACCCATTGGCCCCCAGTGTACATAATCCACTGCCTTTCAGTCACACAGCACAGCTGACATGGATAGAGGAGAGCCAGAACACGGCAGCAGTGAGGCCGGAGAGGAGGCCAGGCGTCGCACGTCCGTCCAGTCAAACCTCCAACTCAAGCTCTTGCTCTGCAGGGCCGCTCAGCCAGACCACAGTTACAAAAATAATCAGAGGACAAGCAATCTGACTTCAGCCAAGCTAATTCCCTGTTGCATGGTTTAAACGGTTTGTAACAATTATTGTCCCTGTGCTGTGATTCTTGGAAAAGCAGCGCATTCATGCTGAAGCGTTTGCAAAGCTCATGTCAGAATGGGTATGTTTTGGTTAGATCACACAAAAACACAGGACCTAGGTCAAAGAGATTTTCTCTTGTGTAAATCTCTGCAGGGTCCCTGCATATTACAAAAGGTTTTACCAACCATCTGTTGCCCGTAAATGTAACTTCACTGAATTCTCCTATTGTGCCGCCGTTAAAAATTGAAATGCCAGATTGAGCGTTTTTTTTTTTTTTTTTTTTCCAGAATCTTCCTCGCCAGTTGCAAATATGACAGTGGGAGTCTGCGTTTGACTGCTGCAAACAAACAATACGGTGAGAAAGAGCCTCGAATCCTTGGCAGAAAGCCATTAGAATACCTTGAAACCTACCCTTTTTTCCTTCAAAAACACATTTGTAGAGCATGTTACAGAGCGCCTGCAATTATTACATCCATTCCACTCTTGAATGCAGTCAATTTCTGGCCAGATAAAGGGCTAAATGAAACTAGGGGGAGTACATAGTGCACGGTGCAGCACTTTATCCAAGCCTGTATTTGTTACTGTTTGTGTGAGAGGCAAAAAGCAACAGAGGGAGCAGAAATTGCAAATGAACAAATGTATAACCTCACCCAGGCCTGTATTGACAACATTTTGTTTGCCAGAGCCAACATGGCAAGCTGGTAAACAGGGACGGTTGACCACAGCAGCAATGGGCTTTTAATTCTAGTCATTCCCTTCATTTCAACACTATATATACTGCTAAAAAAAAACTAAGGGGAACACTTAAACAACACAGTGTAACTACAAATGTGCCCTTTATTTTTTTGAGCAGTATATATATATATATATATATATATATATATATATATATATATATATATATACATATATACATACATCTGTGTGTGTGTGCGTTGTGATCAGGCTCCTTTATTAGATTAAAAGTGCCTTTTGAAAAAAAACAACCTTTAAGCAGATTTTGGACATATTTTTAATTAACTCCATATTTGCTTGGATGTAATATCCCAATCCCTAATGTCATGTTTTCATCAGCTGTCAATGGAGAATCATCATAATTAGCGGCAATAAAGTGTTAAATCATCTAACAAATTAATCTATATAAAGTTTTCATTTTGTGAATTCAGTTATTGAAATAAATGAACATATATATATATATATATATATATATATATATATATATATATATATATATATATATATATATATATATATGTTCATTCATGTATAACAGAATAATGTTTTTGGATGGTTTGCAGATCTTATGTGACACTGGGAGGAATAAATGGGAGCAGCCACCCACACGCCACTAAACACTGACACAATTTAGCACCGATCAGGATAGCGCTAGGAAAATAAAGTAATATAAAAACTAAAGCACAGCGGCAGGAAATGTTGTCATTTATTCAACTATCTGACGCCTGTAAAATTGTTTTTTTGTTGTTGTTGTTTTTTTTTTTTTTTTACTGTAGCACCAGCTTTGTCAGGGAGAGAGGAGGCACAGGGACCAAGGATTTAAGCATGAAGGCTTTTGTGATCGAACACTAAGCAGCAAAGCTCTCCCCTCTTTTGTGGCGCCTCAATTCCGCTTGGAAAGTCTCCTTCAGCGTCATTTCTTTGCTTTACTTTCTAATTGAGGACATCGGGGACCCTCTCCATTAACAATAATAAAAAAAAAAAACATAATTGGTATAAATGAATAACTAAATAAATAAATAAATAAATAAAGAGCGGCCCTTGTGATCAGATCTTGACGACACTGAAAGGTGACAGAAGTCAGACCCCATCATGGTCAGAGCTCTTTTGCTGCCAGGCGGCCACAGGATGTATGAGCCGGGGCACAGGTCGCAACGCCACAACCCCGGCGCCTGGGCCTCACCTCCACTTCACATTGTCTAAGAGCCCCTTTGCCTCAAAGTCAAGACACACACGCTCACAGATATACGCACACACACACACAGTCCTCCATAAATGTCTTCTAGCGACACAATTTGCTCTTTTGTCTGCACTATCACAGCTTCTTCCAACAGTGACATTTACACGTTTTTCTTTAGGACGTGTGCGACTTAACACGCTGTATGTGAGGAGAGGTCCTTTCTCCTCTTCCTCCCCCCACAGCACGTTGGATTTACTTCACATATCTTCTTAGTTATTTCCAGCATCACTCACATAAATTCAGGAAATGTGACAGAGATTTAAAAAGAATCTATATAAGAACATCTCAAGTGTCCATTATCTGAGAGAGAGAGACTCAGACTGAGAGTGCACTGACATCACCTTGAAGAAAGAATCAGTTTATAGTAAATGCTTCACTCCTGTGCGGATGCTACAGCGATCCAAAGGACTTCAGTAAGCTGATTAGTTTCTACTAAATGCTCGAATATTGGTGTTTACCAGCTCATTTCAGAGAAGACTGCACAATGACACTCGCCGCCTTTTTTTGAAAACGGATTTGTTTTATTGAATAAACGTGCAGGATAGGGCTTGCAATCATCATGTTTGTATCAAACTGGTGAAGCTTGACACCTACGAGCACGCGGCTTGATTGCAAAATCTGCAAAACAAGCGCGCTGAAGTAAAAACAGCAGAAATGTTCTTTACGGTGAAGAAATGTGTTTGCGACTGATATCCCCTCTGATGTGTTTCCTTAACTGCAAAAGGAGTCCCGACTCCGACGTGGGAGTCGCCTTCACTGTGAAGGGCAGGGGGATAGCCTGGGTTTTTTTGGACTCCTTATGGCTGTCGTCTGTGCTTTATTGATGGCTTATGTCAAATGCCATCCTGACAGAGCTCATTAGGATGAAGGCAATCGTCTAGGTAGAGGCAGGGGAAGGCAGAGCCGGCTGGCTGCTGGATCTCTGTGTGCATAATGCTCACCACTGTACCTAGAGGGTGATGCCTCTGACAGGAGCGAGCTGAGAGGGCTTTGTGTGAGCCGGCTCCACGGTTTGCACGGGTGGTGGAGAAAATGAGCATACGTGTTGGTGTCGTCGCTTGAGCTTAACGGGTGACATCAAGCAGGTCCCCGCTCGATGTCGGGACTCCAAACACAACTGACAGGCTGACAGTCGTCTCTCTTTCGCCACTCGCACATGCTCAAATATTTATCCGTGCGCAGCCCCTCTCAGCGCGCCACGTGGCATCAGCACTATTGTGCCGCAAGGACAAGGCCCCGTGGAGCCGTCGCAGACCTTGAGAGGATGAGTCAAATAATTCCCTCGCTGGTTCCTGTGCAACATCCTATATGACGTCCTGCAAGAGCTTTCGAAAAGACGCGGCGGCGTCATTTTGCATGCAGCTGAAGTTTCCCCTCTCCGTTTCTCATACGGTAGGAACACACATCATCATTCAGTGATTATCCTCTGATAGCTGGCAGGCTGTGGTCTGATACTACTCGGAATAGCTGAATCCATATTCGCTTTAGCCGATGGCATCGCTGATGAGCTCAGACTGTTATGTGACATCTTAATATACTGATTAAAAATGCATGTTTGGAGGGTAAGCAGAGGGGTGCTCGGGGTGCTCCTGCCAGGGAAGATTAAATCAGTCTATTTAACAGGCGTGCTGGGGATCGGGGTCAGTGTAAATGAGAAAGCTGCAAGAAAACCACAGAACAAGGCAAAAATCATATCTGAGAAAGGAATATACGATCAACCAAAGGGTGTGAGGTTGTTGAAATCCCGGCTAAATTAGAGGGACAGTTTTTAGCCGAGCAGCAGCGCACAAATCCGTCTGATCCAGAGGATGGAGTCGGTTGTGAATGGGAGATAAGTGCATCACAAACCCATAAAGAATTAGATTCAAGGCCGTCAGCATCCAGTTTTATCAACGCGCTGCCAAACAGTTTGGCAGAGCACAATCCATCAGCAGCAGCAGCAGCAGCAGGGAGGCTGATTAGGTGACAGTCACAAAAACGGTGGGTGCGTTGGGATCCGCGAGGTAGCGTGGTGCCGTTCCAAAGAGACGCAGCTGTTAATCCAATCATCCCAAAACCAAAGTCCACGCAGGGCCCGGGCTGAGCTAATTAAGGATGCTGCTTTGTCTGTGCCAGACGAGCACTCACACACCTTCACGTTCACAGGTGGATGGAGACAAACAGCAGGAAAACCTCCCAGAAACATCCTCTTTTCAACCTGCTGCTATCCGGTAAATTAAAACGAAATGAACGAAACACTAAAGTGAAAAAAACAAAAAACAAAAACTGATACAGTAAAACACTCTTAAATTAAATCCTAAAATAGTTCCGATATATCAAATATTTTAGTTTTGTTGATTTATTTTGTATTTAGACGGTTGAAACTTTACGGGAGCACGCCAGAGTTGCCTCAGTTGCAAAACATCAGGCTGCATTACGTATAAAACACAACCCCGCTGGAGCCCATCAAGTCAGTGACGCAATAATGTTTGCTCGCAATCAGCAGAACTGCAGCGGCCTTCAAAAGTTTACACACCCGGTTAAATGCCAGGCATGTTTGCTTTCCACCTTTAACGTGAAATTCTGTTCTGTTTAACAGAAAAACAAACTGATTTGTTCAGGGAAAACACGTGAAACACAACAAAAGCTGCAATGAGAGTGCACACCCTTGAGCTAACACTTTGCTGAACCATATTTTGATTCAAAAACAGATTTCATTCTTCTCTGGTTGAAGTCTAGCAGCACTTTTTGATCATTTCTGTCCAGTACAGCTTGCAAAAGTTTCCAAATCTACCCATTGTGAGCATATGTCCTTTCTAGAGCCCTCTTCACATGATTCCACCAATTTTTTAAATCAGCTTTACTACATAATTTCTCCAGATACGAACAACTTTCATCACAGTACAAATGCTCTATACAGCGGGTAACATGAGTAGTGAACATTTTCATCTGTTTGGACTTTTCTAAAGGGACATCTGACATAAAATTCACACCAGATGTCCGCAACAACCTAATAATCCACACAAATAAAGAAATCAAACCACATTCGTCCACAAATAAAGATGTGATAAAAGAAAGGAATGACACAAGGAATACGTATTGAAAGCACGAAGAAAAGGATGTGAAAAAAGGCACAGGAAGCAAAGAAACCAACTGGATTCTGGGTGTATTTAGAAAGATTTCCTGGTGCTCTGAGCAAATCATCATCAGCTTGTTGAAAATAAAGTCATTGTTGCTGATTCAACAATAAGAAAGAGAGTGGGGAAAAATGGCATCAAGCCCCAAAAGAAAAACACAAAGGCCTGTTTCACGGCAGCCAATCAAAATCTTGATGATCCTGAAGACTTTTAGGAAAACAAACTGATGACACTAAAGTGGAACTTTCTGGAAGCGGGCATTTCCGTTACATCCGTCAAACTGGTCGAGTGGCCATGGAAGTGGGACCCGAACGGCAGTAAAAAAAAAAAAACAAAGCAAGAAGTGACATCTGTGGAAACTTCTTAATTTATTTATTTATTTTATTATTTTGTAGCCAGCAGTGTAACAAAACAGAACCACCAACAACGAACAACAAATGACAAACAGCTTAAATACAAATGAACCTAAATTGGGAAAAACTATTATTGGGATTGCCTCAAATGAAAATGAAAAAATACAACACTATTCTCACTAGACAAAGAGCGGACAAAACAATACATTCACAAACTAATACAAACTGAAAATATCTTAAACACATTCCAATAATTACTCGAAAGTCTGTAACAACGGAAAAATCCGCTCTGGCCATCATCAACCCTCTTTAAGTCGCCTCTTAGTTTGAGCCATACTGGGAACCAATAAATTGTGTGCAAACCCCTGGGGAAGGTTTTGTCTGCGCACCTGAGAGTGACAGACCAGAAAACGAAGACAAAATCCAACCAAACAATTTAACTGTTTTCTGTTAATGCATTTTCAAAACAAAAATATGCAATCTGACGTGTAACGTTGGCTCATTGTTACAATCCGGCATAAAGCACACAAAAAAAACCACCATCCTGGTAGTGGCCTAGTTAAAGTCTGTGTTTTTGCAGCATTAATTCAAACAGGCCATTCATGCTGGAAAACCCTCCAATGTGGCTGAAATGAAGCAACTCTGCAAAGAAGAGGGGAGCTGATTTCCTTCGCCGACGTAACGGTTGACGGCAGCTGTTGCCGCCGAGGGTCCCTTAATAGATAAAAGAATAATTCAAAAGCCGCATTTTGTATTTATCAAGGTTATCGTTGTTGGATATTAACATTTGCTTGACGATGATCTAAAAACTGAGGCGAGACAAAGAAAAAGCAAAAACAGAGGAAACCTTCAGGGACAAATACTCATTGCCAACATATTCACCATTAATTCACTGAGTTAAAGCAGATACTTGGGAATGGAATCGAACCTGAGCAGGCCGAAAAGACTGAAATATGTTCAGATTCTAGATAAAATATTCATTTTCATTAAAGGTTATTGTCATGCTCTGATTGAACAACCATGGTCAAAAGATATAATTAAACAAACAGAAATTTTGCACAAAGCTCAGTGTGATCAAGTAATATCAGTATTTTTGACTCAGTTTTAGCTTCACATTCATGTAAAAAAAAAACAACTGTCTTATACATACACTGGCTCAGCTAAAAAGAAATATCTCAGCAGCTTCTGCATCCAGAGTATTTCCTTATTTTGAACATTGGTTGGTATAGCATCGCCGTTTGCAGCTTTCCAAATGCTTTCAGAAACACTGACGGTTGTGACCTTGTGCTAAATAATACAGCTTTACAGAGAGCAAGGGAATTTTCCTCAGAGCACAGGTGTGCTCCGATAGTCTCATAAGCCCGCCAGCGGCACAAAGAAAGAAAGATGCTTCCTTGGTGAAAAGGAATGGGGAGGCACAAAAGTGCAGATGAAGATCAACAATAGCTCCTTCGTTTCGGAGGATTCGGCTTTGACCTTCAGGCGCAGCTCCAACTGAACGCAACTCCCGAGCAGGAAATCAAAAATCCCGATGGCCCTGAATCCCTCCCCACCTCTGCAGGCTTTGAATGGATATGAGATGTTTGGAAAACCTGGAATGCATTTTCAGGCAAGCAGAGAGACAAAAAAAAGTGCGCCGGTGAGGCCTCTCAAGCACGGTCAGCACCAGCAGCAGCACTCACTTCTCCTTATGCATTCAGATATGTGAACACAGAGTGCTGTAAACATATGAAATAATGACAACAAACAGCATGGTGACTCAATATCGATGTGTTCAATGCATGAATGCTGCCCTGAGAAAGCGCTCCCACCGCAAAATGGTTTCACTCACTTCTCCACTGAAGTCTCACATCATTCTAAACCAATTTAGAAAAAATATTTTTTTATTCTGGTGGTTGTGCCCCCCCCCCCCCCCCCCCCCCAACCCAACCCAGACCTGGGCATCTGCCCATGTTGCCCATTAAAAAAAACACCACCAGCTGGGTTAAAGAATCTCATAAAGTGTGAAAACGAGGTCCAGGAGTATCAGTGCAACTAATCTCTGAGCTTTATTCCCTTTGCCTTCTTAGTCCGCTTCACTCCAGGGGTCAACGTGGCTGCTTGACATGCAGTGAAGGGGTTGACAAGGTAAGTGGCCAGGCTGCTTAGTCAGTCAGACGGGGCACTTAGTGTCCGAGGAGAGGAGCTGCAGGAACTGTTTGCTCAGTAAAGTTCACAGACTCTATGAGGAGAACTTGCCAAATCTCCCCACAGATGGACTGTATTGGCATTTTACATTGATGGTAATGAACATTTTGGCTTTCAGACATCTAAGGCTGCAAAACATCTCAAAGGGCAGAGCTCCCAAGCAGCGACGCTGCACTGACAGCTGGAGGCTGAGAAAAATCCTGCCTGTCCTTGTGTGTCACTTACCAGCCACGGGAAAAGATTTTTTTCCCCCATAATTTTGCTGATAGCGCAAAGTGTCTGCATGAGGCTAATGCTTTATGTCAGGTTGTATACAAACCGGCATATTAGAGCAAGTGAATCCACCTTTACTTTCCCCATGAAAGGGTTTCTCTTCCTGCTGCAACACTTAACAGCAGTGAGTTTTTTTTTTTTTTATTAAACCATCGGCGCGGTTGAAAAGCTGACGACTGGGATCTTGGCGGGTGCTGGAGGCGCAGAGCAGAAATCCTCCACAATTCTCCCTGTTTTTGTCTATTTTCTCCTCATTTTGTTATCAACACTTCATCGCTGAGGAGCGCAGGGGAGGCGGATTGATGAGAAGAGCGACGGAGGGAGGGTTACGCGGAGGAAAAACAACATAAAAACACACAAGGAGTGCCAGGCTCGGAAAACTGGCATGCTGCAGTTGTATGTCAGTCACCTAGCAACAAGTCCACCCCCCCCCTCCCATCGCCTTCCTCCCCCTCCACCAAATCACTTACCCCCCTGCTTTCCCCGTCTCCCGCTGAGCTCTCTAATTCAACAAATCTGCTCCAAATGTATGGCTGCGCCTCCAACAAAACGCATTCTGCGCTGGGGGCTGAGGATGTGGGCCTCCGCTGAACACGGCACTCAGCTGCCCATTGACCAGCAGGGCCTTTCTCTGCACACACTAAAGAGCGGGGGACAAAGACCCTGAAAGCAGGGGCAGCTCCACAGAGAAAACATTTGCTTGTAATTGTGTTTGACTGCATAATGAAAATGATGTTCTTTTTTAATTTGGGCTTGTTAAGGCCACACTATTTTCCTCTGGTCACCTGACTATTGTAAAGAAGCAGCCCCTCACTTGGCCTGCAGGCCGTGGAGGAGGACTGGGGGGGGGTATTGAAAATGCTCCAGAGACCTCCCCACTCTTTACTTTAACCCCTCTTGTGTTTCAAGAGTTCCCTGGTGAAAAAAAACATAAATATGTGGGCTCTGTTCATTACAGGATGGGAGAGTATGCAGGATAGAGTTCCCCCTCCTTTTATTTTCCAGAGAAAGATAATGACGACACACACACACACACACATGACAGACACACACGTATAGGCACAAATGGGAGCACAGACACGCTCACCCGGAGCTGTGAAGCACTGAGAAGGTTAGCATTCCTGCTCCTTCTTCAGTGAAACAGGCCATTAGTGGAAGCATCGGGCTCGCACCCAAAACACAGCCTCAATGGACACATTCACATCCAGCGATTATTTTTGCACTTTTTAGCCCCCGATTTCCTGTTATTTCATCAGCGTGTGTTTATCCACATTCACTGGAAAGGTCACAGCCTCCAGGTGAGCGTCTGACCCCGCAAGGCTACACTGTGCCATATTTTAAGGCTTGCACAGAGAGAAACCGGGTGGTCTTTGGTGTTTTTTTTTTCATGTCGCTCTCCTTTAATATTCCAATCCTGTAACATTTGATTCATGTCAGAAACCGATGCACCTCTGAACCGCCCCTGGTTTCCATTAATCTCCCTTATGGACATCTATTCAGTGATTTAATTGGTTTAAGTTTGGCTCCCGTTTTAGGAGCCATCCCCGGGAAATCCTTCGACAAAGCACAAGTCGTCTGAGAGGTTGCAGGTAAGGAGTAAAAGCTCCGACCCGCGTGCAGCGTGTGCATCCGGCAGGCCTGAATGAAAGGGTAAACTCGTGCAACCCCGACGGTGAACTGCAGCCTTTGAATCGAACCAAGGCACCTTCTCGTCTTGTCTTTTCTCTTTTCTTTCGGGAGAAAAGACATCGGAGTCGTTCGTCATAACGACTCACAGCAGTCACAGGACTGAGAGAGACGTATCGATCGAGGGAAATCAGGTGTTACCTGCCTTTTACTGCCCTGATCCTCTTCCTGAACTAAATCATTCATGGTGCACGTTTCATTTAAGCACAGCTGGCAATCTGAATTAAAACAACACATTTAGACTTTCTGAAAGTTAAAACAAATGTATTTTTTTACCAGTATGGACTCTACGTTTTGGGCTTTTCTTTTACTGTTATTCATTTTCAAATCTCTGATGATGGATCTGACATTTTCAGAGCAGAGAAATGAAAACAGGAATATTTGTCCTCCAGGATTGTTTATCAGATCAGTAACATGTGATCTTTACCAGCTGTGCACAAACAGAAGTCATACGCTTTTTGCAGTAAGTGCCAATAAATGTGTCTATTTATAATAAGTAATCAATTTTGCTTGCACATGTCCAAGTGAATATACGGTAATTCTCACACACCCATGAATCAATCTTTTCAAGCCAGTTTCAGCCTTAACTAAATCCACAGGGCGTCACTGCAGCCTCCACATATACCCACTCAATAAATAAGAATATTATTGAGAAGTTTGTTTATATCTGTAAGTCAGCTCACTGAATAAAACATTATACAGATAAATGACACAGAGGCAGACATTTAAAGCCTTTATTTCTGTTAATTATGATGATTCTCTGCTTGGTGCCAATGAAAACACGATATTTGAGATTAATATATTTCAACAGACCAATAATAACGCAGGCTTTACGAAAACTAGGGACCTGCTTAAAGGTTGTTAACAAACCTCGTGGGCACACTTATTCTAATTTGTTGAACATGAATGTTTTGTTACCCGTTTCATAAAGTGTGTAAAAAGCTCTCAAATAAAATCATATCTTGTTGCAGCAACGTAATCTGACTTTGAACTATTCTCTGCAGTGAGGGTCAGGGTCATCAGGGAACTTTGGAGATGCTTTAACATCCTTTACCATCCGGGTCCTCGTCCAGCAATTTTTAATCATTGTAGATTTGTAGATCCTTGTTGCATTTTACTGACATATAAAGATCAACAGACGCCTTACTTGAACGCTGTTTTGTAAACATAAAGCAGCCCGCGTCACAACATAGTTACACTTTGATTATTCATTAAAGTAAAAACAAAATGTGTCACACTTCCCTTTTACTTCATAGAAATAGCTTTCCAGTAGGAAATAATGCTGCTGCAAAAAGAACTAATTTAATTTGTGCATGTCTTTACTAGGAGATAAGACAAGGGTGGATAAGATAAGATTCAATTCAGTTCAATTCAATTTTATTTATATAGCGCCAATTCATGAAACATGTCATCTCAAGGCACTTTACAAAGTCAAATTCAATCATATTATACAGATTGGGTCAGATTATACAGATTGGTCAAAAATTTCCTATATAAGGAAACCCAGCAGATTGCATCAAAGTCCCGATAAGCAGCATTCACTCCTCCTGAAAGAGCGTAGAGCCACAGGGACAGTCGTCTGCATTGTTGATGGCTTTGCAGCAATCCCTCATATTGAGCAAGCATGAAGCGACAGTGGAAAGAAAAACTCCCCATTAACGAGAAGGAAAAACCTCCAGCAGAACCAGAACCAGGCTCAGTGTGAACGGTCATCTGCCTCAACCAACTGGGGGTTACAGAAGACAAGATAAGATAAGATAGACTTTATTGATCTCACAGAGGAGAAATTCACGTGTTAGGAGCTGTAGTTTCATTTGCACACTCTTGACAGTAAAAAAAAGTTAGAAAACACTAAAATCTTAAGCAAGCTGTGCAGTTTAGGACTTTAGGAATGCATATATATGCAGTTTAGGAATAATAATGAATGTGATTTTGACTTCATTAGCAGTTAGAAAAACAAACCTGAGGAGCTACTTTTTGCAGCAGAGGATTCTGCCCTGCGTCCTCTACTACAACTTGAATTATTACCATTTGTTTAGACAAGCAGCTATCGTCTTTTTACCATTCCTAGAATGTTGAAGATCAACACACATCTGCCTCAGCTGAAAAGCATGTTCTCTCATCTTTCCTATTTTGAACAGCGGTGAAAAGAGACAGATCTATGTGTTTATAGCCCCATTATAAAAAGAAGGCACAAATAAAGCATAACCAACTAAAATGCTTAGCAATTGTTAGCCTTGAAGAGCTTATTTTGTCAAGAACAATCATTTCTTATGATTTTTCCCCCACTGAATAAATGCACTAAAATTAAAGATTGGGTTTTTAAACAGAATGTGAGATTATGTTGCTGTAGTTTCTCAAATTATTTTAAGGCTTTCTACACATCTTTCATCACATCACCAGGGGGGCAGTAAGGGTGGAGGGAGCCAAATCTTCCTTTGAAAACTCATAACAATAAAAAACAAACAATAAAAAAACATGGTAAGAAATGTTGAATTCCTAAGAAAACTGCAGATTTTAAAGCAATATTAAGCGTGATTCCGGTTTCATTGGCAGTTAATCCAGTCAATAACAAATCTGAGGAACAATTTTTGTTTCTCAGATTTGTTGGAAACTGAAATATTTTGTGTTAAGACAACTAAACACCTGATAAAAATTGTAATCATTAATAGTTTTTGTATTTGGAAATGTTTGGGCCTGTTGCTATTCTCTTGTTGTCATTTCAGGACTTATAAAGTTCAACAAACGTCTGCCTTGTTAAAAATATCATGTTCTCTCATGCTTCCTGTTTTGAAGAGTGGCTAATTGAAGCAGGCCTCTGCATTTACTCTCCAGGGACGCAGGGATACTAAAATAAAGTAGAACTAACAAAACACTTCAGCAACTATCTGTAGGGATTGTAAATTTTGTTGTATTTTTGTTTTTATTTTTTACATTTTCCCTTTACAGATTAAGTGTTTTCAGTGTAAAATGATGCAACTGAACCAAGTTTTTTATACATGTTTACCGGGGGCCAGGGGGCAATTAATGTCAATTAGGGTGTTTTGACTTACAATCTAATAGCATTAAAGTTGCATGTTTAAAAAAAGCAGTATTATTTTCAGTTTTCCTTTTATTCTAATAATTCTTGTTTAAAATGACCAGGAAGTGTTTGTGGTTTTATTAACTGTTCATCAGACAAATGACACTCAGAGGAAATATTTTTTCCACCTGCAGATTTTGTTGGATGCACCAAAATATTTTGCACCTATTTGACCTTTAAAAATCATCAAAAGATCATATTTATGCCCCAGGGAAACCAGAAGTCCTAGATTACCAGCAAAAGTTCCTAGAAACTATGATCAATGTTCAAAAAATGCTTCCTTTGTATTTATTTTATAGTAAAATGTTAGAGGCTGTTAAAATTCCTGACTATATGGACTTTATTACTCAGCATTTTTCAGTATTAGATAATACTGCTGCAAGCGCAGATGTGTTTATTTTAAGGTTTCTACACATTTTTGCCCATGAGGGAAGTTTGTGTTTACTTTTGTAAAAATATGTCATTAAAAGTTGCTAAACTATTTAGAAAGCTGTTCAGTAAACGATTTAAAAATGATGTTTATTGTCAAAATTCTGGGTAAAGAAATATCTCTGCGTGCTTTTGGTTTAATTGGCAGTTAATTTGACAAATCAGATGAAATAGTTTGTAGCAGGTAAAGATTTTGTTGGAAGCACTGACATGTTTTGCACCCTGTAAAAAAGCAACGGAATGCAGAGTCACTGTGTCGCATCATGTTTATACCTGAAGGTAAGTGATGGATTACTAATTAAAAGTTTCCAGGTTTTAGGTATTTTATAGGCTTTGTCAAGCGTGCCGCAGGGATTCTGTTAGAATAACTGGATAAATATACTCTAAATTGAGGCTGGATTCCTACAACAGTTAGAGGCCTGGTGCTGCAGAGACAGATATCTTTCATGCAGTTCTACCTGAGGTGCTAATAGATGTGGAGGAGGCTGTATTCTGATACACTCATAAGAACCAAAGTGGGAAAAGAAGCCAAAAAGGAGATATTTCCTTCATAATTTCTGTCTGAAATATTATTAATTTTGTGGGATTATTTTCGACTTGTTAATGAAGAGATATGCAGCTTTTCTCCCTGTTCGTCTCACAACAGCTGAATAAACTTTTGACTATTGTCGGTCAGAACACAAGCAGAGCTCAGCAGAGCACGCCGTGTTTTCCAACCCTGACTCGGACCAGCGAAGTGCACGATTTCATGGCTCACGATGAGATGGATTTCCTCCTGAAAAACAAACCAACCGCCGTCATCCCAGCTTGTCGGTAAAGCGTGTTGGATTGCAGTAACGCTCGATGGTGTCAGACTGGTGAGGCCGGAGGGTCCGCAGTGACACCCTTCCTTCTGAAGATTAACAACTTTCAGCAGCACATCCATGGTGCCACTTGCTCCAACTGTTTTGAAGTGTCAACAAGTGGGGATGATTGCTTTCATGGCCACTTTTTTATTATTTTCATTTCACTTTGATGAACCGGGGATGCTTTCATCATGATAAGCCCTTAACTCTGACACCAGTAAAGCAGATTAAGTCTTTGGGAAGAGAAGAAAAACACAGCTTGCTGCCGTGGCTGCTGCTGACGAGGTCACAGCAGGTCGTGACCTCAGCACGGTTTAACTTTCTAAACTCTGAATGCTCAGCAAACAGACTCCTCAATTTGGAAATTAGCAGAAGGTTACAAACAACTATCCCACCACCAAAAATAAATCACTGGATTTCCCTTTTAAAACATCGCAACAGTTTCCCCTGATTCAGGAGCAACACCTACTAAAATGCTTTGAATAGGAGGATCAGCACTTTAATGCTAAATAAGCCAGGCAGCAGTTAGAATGATTTTAAAAGTGGATTTATGTCTGAAATATAATTTTTATGACATTTTGCATTATTTTACAAAAGAAGGGGCCTTGAAGTAGAGCACATCCAGTCAATAGGAATAATAGGTGGATTTAACTCATGTTTCTAAGAGGGAATAATATTCAGAATAAACGTATAAGTGGTAATAAAAACAAGTGTCCTAATAAAAAAAGATATTTTCAATCTTTAGCATAAAAAATCTAAATGCAGAGTTTTTGCCTCCTGCCAATTTCCAAATTTCAATGCTGTATCCAACTTTAGTTTGCAGTTTACCCGCTAACCCAATCCTGTCAATCGTTTCAATCAATTATTTATATGTTTAGCCCTTTCCAGATCCACAATAACGCTGACCACACAAACTAACATCATATGACCACAAAAACACACAGGGAGATAAAAGAAAACATAAAAAGAAGATTAAAAACAAGGCAGGTAAAACAAAGTAGATCAAACCAGAATTGCCGATTTTAAGTATTAAAAGCCTGTCTAAATAATTAAAAAAATACTTCAATCTTTGATTTTAAAAGGCCAAGTTCAATTGAGAACTTTAAAAACAAATAATAAAAGTTTTAAATCTATTCTAAAAGGGACAGGAAGTCAAAAGGTCACTGCGTGGTCACAAAGAGCCCTGCGGCACACGTTAGGCCCGTAAATCTGGAGTTTGTTCAGGTTCTGGTATCCTACCTTCATGTGACGGGCAGGTTCATCCAACTTCTTCAACCTTCTCCTCCCCCTCAGTGTTTCCCCTCTCCGCTGCGCCTTGTTGTGTGTTTTCATGATAATTGGCAGCAGTTGAACTGCGAGCCATAAATCAAGAAGTGCAGAGTGTATTAATGAGTCGGACCACCCAGGGTAACTATTTTCCCCGCACTTTCCCTGCAGACAATGCGGGGCTACTTGAGTGCGCCGCAGTCTGAAAACCGTGAATGAACATTCACAAGAGCAGCGCTCCCCTGCAGCCGCGTTTCCACCCGGCTAATGGCCACAATAAGGGCCGATTAAGTATTTATTCTGGAAAATGCTGAAGCAGTCTGGACAAAAAAACAGATCATTCTGTTCAAACATGTTTGGGTCACAAGAATGAAGCTGTTGTAGAAAAAGTTAAAAGCTTCATCCGGAGGCTAAAGAGAGGCAAAAACATGCGCCTGAAGCCAGCAATATATATATATATATATATATATATATATATATATATATATATATATATATATATATATATATATATGCATTGTTTAAAAAGAAGCGCAACCTCTTTCTACTCCCTGTTTGACATTTAATCAGAATAAGTCTTCTAGCTCGAGGTTAGCTCAGTTTACCTAAATTATTTATATTTGCTTAACACCAGAATACGGTTTTTAGAGATGTTTTTATCACTTTTTTTAAGTCGGAAGCCCCTGGTGGGTGAATTAACAGCATTTGTGTTAAAAGGAAGAACACCTGTGGATATATAAAAGCCAACACATCAAATAGACTCCTTCCTCGTGTGAAATCATGGAAAAATCAATCAAGATATCAGGAGGAGAACCATGGACCTCCAAAAAGTCTGGTTCCTCCCTGGGTACAGGAGGTGAAGGTGCCATGTCAGCTGTTGAAGCTATTCTAGTATAAAGCTGTACTCTGTCTCCCAGAGATTAAACAGTTTTGGTGCAAGATGTGTGAATCCACCCCACATCATCTTGAGAAGATGTTGGTATAAGATAGTAAACTTTAAACTCAATTCAACTTAATTTTATTTATATAGCGCCAATTCACTACACATGTCATCTCAAGGCGCTTTACAAAGTCAAATTCAATCAATTATTACAAAAATATGATATTTTAGGTGTGAGAACAAGAGCTGGTGTTAGTGGAAACCGTCCTGTCAAAAGGTGCAGAACAATTTTTGGTCAATCAGCATTTTCAGTCAAAGGATCACAGTTATGGAACGCTTTACCACAGAATCTGAAGTCGTTGTCAGACATTAAGGCTTTTCTCAACAAAACCGAAGCATTGGTTGAATGAATATCAACTCTGTGAACATTAATAATCTGATGGAGATGTGTTTTCTTTATGTATTTTACCTTTGCAATGTGATTTGTAATTTTATAGTACTTTTATATGGGTTTTTATCAAGTCTTGACAAGCAGCATTCACTCCTCCTGAAAGAGCGTAGAGCCACAGTGGACAGTCGTCTGCATTGTTGATGGCTTTGCAGCAATCCCTCATACTGAGCATGCATGAAGCGACGGTGGAGAGGAAAACTCCCCTTTAACAGGGAGGAAAAACCTCCAGCAGATCCAGAACCAGGCTCAATGTGAACGGTCATCTGCCTCGACCTACTGGGGGTTAGAGAAGACAGAGCAGAGACACAGAAAGCACAGAAGCTCACATTGATCGAGGAATCCTTTCTATTTTAGAGAATAATAGCAGAAGAAGAGATGGTGTCACAGCTAACAGAACACCAGACCAGGTGGCCTACTATGAAGGGAAAAAGGACAGAGAGAACAAAAAGTTAAAAGTTGAAATAACAACAAACAATGCAAATTGGAGAACAGTAGGAGAATTCAGCAGAGTGAGAGAAATAGACCCTGATGTCCTCCAGTAGCCTAAGCCTATAGCAGCATAACTACAGAGATAGCTCAGGGTAACCTAAGCCACTCTAACTATGAGCTTTGTCAAAAAGGAAAGTTTTAAGATTAGTCTTAAAAGTAGACAGGGTGTCTGCCTCACGGACCAAAACTGGGAGTTGGTTCCACAGGAGAGGAGCCTGATAGCTAAAGGATCTGCCTCCCATTCTACTTTTAGAGACTCTAGGAACCACCAGCAGACCTGCAGTCTGAGAGCGAAGTGCTCTGTTAGGAACATACGGGGTAATCAGAGCTCTGATATATGATGGAGCTTGATTATTAAGGGCTTTATACGTTAGAAGAAGAATTTTAAATTCTATTCTTTATTTAACAAGAAGCCAATGAAGGGAAGCTAAAATTGGAGAAATATGATCCCTCTTGTTGATTTTCATCAGAACTCTCGCTGCAGCATTTTGGATCAGCTGAAGGCTTTGAACTGCATTTTGTGGACTTCCTGATAGTAAAGAATTACAATAGTCCAGCCTTGAAGTAACAAATGCATGGACTAGTTTTTCAGCATCACTCCTGGACAGAATGTTTCTAATTTTGGTGATATTCCTGAGGTGAAAAAAGGAAACTCTGGAAACCTGTTTAATATGGGATTTAAATGACATGTCTTGGTCAAAAAAAAAAAAAAAAGGTTTTTACTTTATTACCAGATGCCAATTTAATGCCATTTAGATTAGGTGATTGATGAAGAAGTTTATTTTTTGAGTACTCTGGTCCAAGGATTACAACTTCTGTCTTGTCAGAATTTAAATGCAGAAAATTTAAAGTCATCCAGCTTTTGATGTCATTAAGACACGACTGCAGTTGAAGTAATTGATTGGATTCATCAGGATTTATGGAGTGTCATCTGCATAACAATAGAAATCGATCTTATGCTGTCTGAATTTTACCAATTGGAAGCATATATATAGTAAATAGAATTGGTCTAGAGTCAAGTACTGACATGGACTGAAAGGCCACTCAACGACGAAGAAACCATTACTCCAAAAGCATCGTAAAAGTCAGATTACAGCTTGTAGCTGTCCTCAAGGATAAATACCTTTGTTTTTGAAGAAACGTCCTGTGGTCTGATGAAACTAAACTTCAAGTGTTCGTCCCTTTATAATCATTCGTAGATCTGGAGTCAAAAAGAGAGAAAATAGGAAGCCTGAAATCACCATCCCCACTCTGACGTACAGGAGTGGCATCATGTTGTGGGGATATTTTTGCTGCAGGACGAACCGCTGCATCATCAAAAAAGAAGATTAAGTGGAAATATTGACGCAACACCTCAAGATATTACCCAGGAAATTAACCCTTGGTCTTCCAAAAGGGACAGTGATCCTCAGTGTACTGCCAAGTTAGTTACAAAATGGCTGGAAGATGACAAAGTCAATGTTTTTAGAGCCATCACAAAGCCCCAATCCAAGTCTAATAGAAAATTTGTAGACAGAGCTAAAAAATTGTGTGTAAGCAATGTTGTGTAAAAACCCAACCCGGCTACACTGGTTCTGTCAGGGTGAATGAAAACCCAAATATTTAACCCAAGTTATACAGTTATACAGGCAACTCTATGAAATACTAAGAACATTTGAATTTCATTTGAATAAAGTTTAAAACCATTCTCCAAATAAATTATCTCCTACTTCACCAGAAAAAGGAATAGTTTGATTTAACGTCAGAAAGTGAGGAAAAAAGAAATTACATGTCTTTTTACCCGGTGCATTTACATTTCTGGTGTCAGTTTTTTTTGCACATCTATTAGTTAACAATGTCCCTTGATTGCACATAACCCTGAAGGTTATTTGAAATCTAACAGGAATATAACAGCCCAGCTCTCAAAGGCACCCAAACTTGGAGGTAATTTTGGCTAACTTATAGCACAGCTCAGGATAAAAAGTAAAAAACAAAATCTATCCCAAAATCCTTTTAAAAATTCCATCCCAAAATGTCATGCTATAAATAAATGTTTTCCCTCCATTAAAGCAGACCCTGTGCACTGAAAGTAGGGCTATAATTGTCCTCCATTATGAAACCTCACAAAGCTAGACCATTGGCTACTAAAATACCAAGGTTAATCTTGATTAAATGTCTTCCCAGGGCACAAAAAGCATGTTTTACATAAAACATCCTTCGGGGGGATTGAAGTGTGATGTTAAAGAGATATATAAAATATTGCTGATGGCAAGGCCAAGCATCCCAACTCTCAAATGAAAGGTATCAAAGAGATTAAAGAAAAAACCATTACAAATCAACACGCCGCTAATATGCCCGCGCCTGCCCTATTATCTCCCCTCAATTCCAGTCACACCAGCAAGACAAAGCTGCAAGTTTAATATTTCCTTAAAGTACATTTTAAGATTCCACGTGAATACTTATCGGTGCATATGCAGTACTTTAGCATTTTTCCCTTTGTGAGGCGTGCTCATTGTAAAAGGCAAGTTGAGCCCTCCTTAAGAAGCAGCTCACAATGGGCAAAGTGCTGTTTAGAAAAGTCAAAATGGACCTGCTCTCTGTCTGTGGGTTTCTTACATAAAAAAAAAACAGGCTGCAAAGGTGAATGTCAAACAGGAACAAATTCACACTGGTCCTTTTCTTACGGGTGACTTTAAGCTTTGCTAATCATTTCTCGGTGGTTAAATGGGCTTTTGAAGGGCAGAGAAGTCCAATTAATGCAGCTGTAGAAATGCTTGCGCGCAACCAGCTGTGTCTCTGTCCTCTTCCCTCTGCGGGCCGTAGGAAATCCTCCTGCAGGCTGAATGCCTGCTGCCGCTGACCGTTGTTCTCTTACCCCACAAACCAAATGCAGCATCCTTCTGCAGAGAAGAGGAAAAAAAATATTTCCTCCCACACCTGTTGATGAATTGTGTTTGTGTACAAGCTACAGACCGGGTGATAACGCAAGTCTTTATTCAGCTGCACAACCGAAAAGAAACAGTGGTTTCCTTCACATTGGTGACACTGAATGGGGAACCCCTTTTCACAAAATCAGCAAAGAGGCTTGAGGCCGAATTAGCGTAATCATCACTTCCCAACAAAATAATTCCCCCTTTTGAGGAGGGAAAGTCGCAGGATGTTTTAATGTTTTCTTTTCTTCTGCACAAGAAAAGGGAAAGGGGTTGATTGTGCTTTAAGGGAAGTGTCTGAGTGTCGCCAAATAAACAATTTAACCCTATTAAGCCTAGAAACCCCAGTGAAAATGCCAGGTTTTTGTGCAGCATAAAAATGAGGCCATGATGAATCAATTTAACTTATTTAATAAAACCTAAATTCTGCACATTTCAACCTAACATTAAGAGGCAAGAATGTAAAATTTAAAAAGATGAAAGGACCTGCTTACATAAAAGAGTACACCCTTAGACAAAAACTTGGTTTTAATTCCCTTCAAAGTCAAAGTTAAGTCCAGTTTATTTGTATCGCACATTTCAGCAGCAAGGTGGTTCAAAGTGCTTTACATCACGAAAACATAAAAACATCATAAACACATCAAAACTGTCACTGGCTGTGAGACCAGTAACAAACACTAAATTGCATCAGGTGAAAAGATCAAATATATTGGTCAGTGTTCCGGTTATTATGGCTGAAAGCAACTTTAAACAGGTGGGTTTTTAGTCTTGATTTAATGGAACTCAGTGTTTCGGCTGATTTGCAGTTTTCTGGAAGTTTGTTCCAGATTTGTGGCGCATATAAGCTGAATGCTGCTTCTCCATGTCTGGTTCTGGTTCTGGGTATGCAAGGTAGACCAGAACCAGAGGATCTGAGTGGTCTGGAGGGTTGATGCAGCAACAACAGGTCTTTAATGTATTTTGGTGCTAAGCTGTTCAGTGATTTATAGACTAACATGGGTATATTAAAGTCTATTCTCTAAGCTACAGCGAACCAGTGTAAGGATTTTAGAACTGGAGGGATCTGATCTATCTCCCTGGTTTTAGTGAGAACACGAACAGCAGCATTCTGGATCAGCTGCAGCTGTCTGACTGATTTTTTTGGGCAGACCTGTGAAGACACCGTTGCAGTAATCAATGCGACTAAAGATAAATGCAAGGATGAGTTTCTCTGGATCTTGTTGGGACATCAGTCCTTTAATCCTGGAAATGTTCTTCAGGTGGTAGAACGCTGACTTTGTGACGGTCTCTATGTGTCCTTGAAGGTTCAGGTCTGAGTCCATCACTACATCCAGATTTCAGGCCTGATCACTTGTTTATAGTTGTAATAACTGAAGCTGCAAGCTGCATGCTGACCCTAGTTCGTTCCTATTTAGGTCCAAAGAACTTCAGTTTTGTTTCTGTTCAGCTGGAGAATGTTTTGGCATCTCCATGCATTGCTTTGTTCTAAGCATCCGTTCAGTGCATGGATGGGTTCAGAGTCACCTGGTGACATTGTAATGTAGAGCTAAGTATCATCTGCGTAGTTATGATAACTAATCTTCTTTCTTGTTATAACCTCAGCTAGTGGGAGCTTATTGATATTGAATAGATCGGGTCCCAGGATTGAACCCTGTGGAACCCCACATGTGACTTTTGTCCGCTCTGTTGAGAAGTTACCCATTAATACAAATAAATTCCTGTTCTTTAGGTAGGATTTCAACAAACTGAGTGCTGTACCAGAGAGTCTGACCCTGCTCTCTAGTCGGTTTAATAATATATCATGGTCATCAATGTCAAATGCTGCGCTGAGGTCCAACAGAACTAGCACTGTGGTTCTTTCACAGTCTGTATTTATGTGGATGTCATTGAACACTTTGTACTGTGGTGAGCACAGAAACCAGACTATAAAAACATCAAAGTGGTTGGTCATTGTAAGGAAAATATTTAACTGTTGAAATCGCTTTTTCAATAATTTTACTGATTAATGGCAGGTTGAATTTTACTTTAGTTCACACATCAAATAAAACTATAACATGTCTCATATTTATTCATTTGCATCCTGCTGCTAAAATCATAGTTTGCTAACAGGTTATCAAAAGAATGTTGGCAATATAAAGATATCAGGAGTGAAAACACTTATCAGTAATAAAATATGGGCCCGCAGAGACAAACATTTTATATTTGTCCAAAATGACAAAAGAAACCAAGGCTTAAAAGAGTCTCAAGGCACTTAATAGAAAAAAATCCATTCAATCAGACAGATTCCAGGTCAAGAACATACATTGTAATTGATTCTAGTTTTTAGAACACTGCAGTCAAGTTCAGTTTATTATTTAGATTGGTTAAAAGGTTTTCTATCTAAGGAAGCCCAGCAGGTTGTATCGAGTCTTTGACTTGCAGTATTCACTCCTCCTGGATGAGCATATAGAGTGGACAGTCGCTGGCATTGTGTTGTTAACTTTGCAGCAATCCCTCATACTGAGCATGTATGTAGTGACAGTGGAGAGGAAAACTCCCCTTTAACAGGAAGAAACCTGCAGCAGAACCAGAACAAGTGTGAATGGCCGTCTGCCACCACCGACCGGGGGTTTGAAACAGGGATAAACACTGAGAGACAGAGCCAACTGTATCTTCTATAGGATAACATAAATAGAAAAAACAGAGAGAGAATATAAAGTTAAATATTGAAAAAATAGTAAATAATGCAAAATTGGAGAGTAGTAGGAGATGAAAATTTATTGTCAGGGTTATAGTGAATCTAGACATATATCTAAAACTACAATAGAATAACCTAATGAAATTAAAGGATATTAATACTATGTTCTAATTATTATAAATGCAATGCATTTTATTGCACAAGTGCAAACATCTGCACAGACATTTACATTTATTGAAATTTTTGCATTTGTGTTTCATATTTATGGTTGTATCACTCTGCACCTCAAGAGCAACATCTGGTACATCATTGCATGGTGTGGGATGGCAATAAAGTCAATTCCAGTTTTGGAGTGGCATTTTTGCAGAGTCCAGGACAGAACATCTCTGAGGTCACCCAAAGAGGGCCGAGGACAAGTGTTGTCCTCACAGTCAGAGATTCTGAGAACCTTTTCTATTTTTCATCTATTTTTGACTGCAATGATGGTCTTCATTGCTTATGTTGAAACAAGTTCGTTTTGAATTTTCTATTAAAAGGGACATATCATGTGAAATCCAATTTTCAACCCTTACGTACTTTTTTTGTGTGTACTTGGAGTCTCTAGGAGTGCCGAAAATCTAAATGTTGTCTGTCCAGGTGCTGCGAAGGTATCTTTATGTGCTGCTTGGGTCATATTTTTCAAGCCTTTCTGTTTTATCTATTCTCTATTACGTTTTATTGAACAATTACATTACAGTATTTGCTGCAGAGCTGCTGCACTGCATAAACGGAAGTAAAAATAAGTAAAATTGTCTTAAAATTAGTGTATCTGTCCTTGATTTGAGCAGGTAAATAAGATGATCTGCCAATGGAATAAGATTTTTGCACTTAAAATAGGAACAACTCATCTCCATCATCTTATTTCAAGTGCATGGTGTCTAATTATCTTATTTTAGGGGTCAAAATATTCATTCCATTGGCAGATAATATCATTTACCTGCTCAAATCAAGGACAAAAATTTTTTTTGCAGTGTAAACAAGGTAATGAGTTTCAGGCTAACCAAATTTTGCAAATCCGCAATTTCTACTTTTTTTCTGTTTATGGAAAAGGTGCCATAGAACCCTTATCTCACATGGAAACAGACAAACATAAAGAATAAAGACTGCGTTTGTTGATACACGAGGTTTAGGGTCCACCAGTAGTGGACCAAATATTTTGAGGAGGCCAAAAGCATGACATATTACTCAGAATTACTGAAAATTGCACAGTTTGTCCTTGCACTTTCCTCACACGGGATAAATGTTAAGAGGGTTTACCAAGGCCAGGACAGGAACCAGCTTTCTGTTGAGTCACTATTGTTAATTGTTAAAAAAACATAAGTGACCTCAAGAAATGTGCATGTATGCATATTTAAACATGAAACACACCAGTAGACTACAAGAAAGAAAAAGACTGAACAAAGTAAGATGGTAAAATATGGATGAGAAGACAAGTAGGATGAAGAAAAAATGAAAATGAAGAAGAAACTAAAGACTCGAGTATACTGGTTTTTGTTTGTTGAATAATTGTTTTTGTGAGACTGCTGCTTTTTATTTTTATTAACATAGAACAGAATGCAATAGTTGTTTTCTCAGAATAATATTTCCGACTTCTTCCAGTATGACTCAAAAAGTGAGCTATTATTGTTACAGGTCAATACAGGAGTCATTATTTCTATCCATATTTATATCAAAAGATTTTAGAGTAATTTTTGTACTTGTCGGCTAATGAAAGCCTATCTGACGGTTGTTATTTAACTATTATTTCTAACAAAACAGACAAGGCATACTTTAAATATATTTCTAATCATAAGTATCATTAAAGTATTTCACAACTATGTCCTCTTAAATCAAAATATGTTCTCCCTGTTTGACACAATATTAAAGGTGAATAGTTTTGAAGTTATATATTATTTTCTTTCCCATACACTTCCTTACAATTGCCCAAAGTGTAAGATGAGTTACCCTCTATTAACCACAGTGGCATCTATAGGCTGGATTAGTCAGTTCATGATTTGGGTCGTATGAGTGTGACACGCTGTGCGCTCTCGTTCACTTGGCTACTTTGGAATCGACGCATTAGCGAGAGAACATGGGCTAACTTCAATATTTATAACTTTATTACCTCATAAAATGTTATGCCTCTAAACAAAAAACCTGAGCAGTTGTAGATGCTTTCCCTCTTCTCCCGTGCACGTACACAACACTGGTGTAATTCCAACTTGTCGCCCGAGGGGGCAGACGTCTGCAAAAATCCTGGAATTTGTGAGTTGCTCCTTTAAGAATCGGTTATCCAAAAGGTTCTCCATCTGTCAATCAGCTAATTATGAAACATTTTATTGAAGCATTGTTTTATTTTTCACTTCTTTGTACTGTGAAATGTTTGTTTGAACAATTAGGGAGCTTTTAGAGTTAATCTCACCTCATTTCAAACTCCTGAAAACAAATGTTCATATTCAGACTGATCTTTCATGTCACAGCATCGTTTTATCGGTTTAAATTTTATTCTTTTCCTTTTTTGTATATTATTAGTTTTCCTTATTCATTTAATGTTTTGTTGTAGTTCAGTTTAACTATTTTAGTTCTTTCTTCTCATGTCCAGTTTCCTGGCATGCACAACGGTGCTCTGGCTGCCGTAGTTACGCCAAACATTTTTACTTTACCAAGGGAGGCTTTGCACCTATAGATCCCCCCCTTGACGCTCAAGCTTTGGTGATTTATTTTACTGCTTTTAAGGTATTAAGTACAAACTAATGCCAAAAGGGGAAGATGAATGACAGTGAAAGAGAAAGCGAGAAAGGACAGAGACACAAAGAAAACATTTAAACAAGTTTTACACGACCAGATAATCATCTTTTGACCACCATTGGAAACCGGGTAAAGCTAACCAGGAACACCAGCAAAGAGATAAAACTAATGATATATAATACAGACAGCAACAACACCAGCTGTCATGTTTTTGTGATGAACCCGAACACAACCACACACAGAGTTCTGTTTAGTGAGTTTATTGAAGATGAAGACCAGAGTTCAGACCAGACGGAAGTAGGAGGCTGTTAGTGGCTGAGGCTGGCAAGCTGGACGGAGACAGAGCATGGAGGCAGCAGGACCAGCAACACAGCAGAGTGGAGACTTGAGAACCAGAACTTGACAGCAGCACGGCAGAGTGGAGACTTGGAACCAGAACTAGCAGAATTAAAGGCACACTATGCAACATTTTTCAGTTAATTAATGTGTTCCATACCGTTTTGGATGATTCAATGAGTCATTTCAGGTTGAACAAAGGTTTTCTTGGCCGCCCTGGTGGTCTGTGGGGGAAATACCGCACTTGCAACTGCAGGAGCCCTCGGCCCGCGCCCACAGACTCAGAATCTCGTGCAAGATCGCGAGAGTCGGTTTCCCTCACGCTACCGCCTCCCAACATTCAAAAAAAAAAAAAAAAAAACTAACTCATATGCGCGCAAAGCTTGTCTCCCCCGCTCTGCTGGTCGCTCGCTCCTCCGGCCGCTCAAAGCTTGTCTCTTTCCACCGCCCACCCGCCCGCTCGCTCCGCCGGCCGCTCAAAGCTTGTCTCTTTCCCCCGCCCACCCGCCCGCCGGCCGCTCAAAGCTTGTCTCTTTCCCCCGCCCACCCGCCCGCCGGCCGCTCAAAGCTTGTCTCTTTCCCCCGCCCGCCGGTCGCTCGCTCCTCCGGCCGCTCAAAGCTTGTCTCTTTCCCCCGCCCACCCGGCCGCTCGCTCCTCCGGCCGCTCAAAGCTTGTCTCTTTCCCCCGCCCACCCGCCCGCCGGCCGCTCGCTCCGCCGGCCGCTCGCTCCGCCGGCCGCTCAAAGCTTGTCTCTTTCCCCCGCCCGCCCGCCCGCCGGCCGCTCGCTCCGCCGGCCGCTCGCTCCGCCGGCCGCTCAAAGCTTGTCTCTTTCCCCCGCCCGCCGGTCGCTCGCTCCTCCGGCCGCTCAAAGCTTGTCTCTTTCCCCCGCCCACCCGCCCGCCGGCCGCTCGCTCCGCCGGCCGCTCAAAGCTTGTCTCTACACCCCCCCGCTCCGCCGGTCGTCCGGTAAGCAAATTCCTAGGGGAAACACTGCATTGGAATGGTTTCTCTCTCTCTGTGTGCATGTTCATACTTTCACTGTGTTAGTCATTGTTTGTACTGCCGTTTTTTCGACTTTTGTATTCGTTGCGTTCGCCTGTCTGCTAAGCTCAAAACAACCGCGCCTGGCTTGACGGATAAACCAGGAGAACAGCTGAGCATATTTACGACAGTGCACTTTTACTTTCGCCCTCTGGGGGGCGCCTCGCTGGAAAATCAATCCCAGTTGCATAGTATACCTTTAAGCAGCACGACTGGATGAATACTTGCTGGACCGGAGTGGGAGCTGAACCAGAACCACAGCAGGCGGACGGAGGTGAAGGGAACCCGGGCTGGTAATGAAAAGGTAAGGCGAGCAGTCATGAGCAGAGTTTAACAGAACCAACAGAAAGAACCGACAATAAAGGACTGACTACTGGGAGTTTATATAGTGAGGCTGACAGGTGTGCTGAATGCTGGCTGATGTTGACTGACAGGTGTGGATAATTACTGAAGTGGAGAGGAGACTGGAATGTATGGAGGGCGAAAAGTTACAAAACAAATGTGCATGTTGCAGCAGACAGGCTGCATCATGACACCAGCAGCAAGAATATAGAACAAAACTGTTAATACTGATTGAGGGAACACAGGCAACACAGCTTTTGTACTATGAGTGCATAAATGTGTGTGTGCACATGCAAAACATGTGGTATAGGCCTTACATGACGTGTGTTCAGTGATGGGTGGAGAGGGCCACTGCCACCCCACCTCCAGGGATCAGAGGCGAGCAGAGAGTACTCCAAGACCCAGGAAATCAGCAGCCCCACGGAGCACAGAGGCCAGCCTCGTTAAAGAGTTTCCCAACTGGCTCATTTTAGCTTGAACTTTAATTATTTTGTTCATAAATTCTAGTATTTTAGTGACTTCACTGCTTCCTCCATTGTTCTTTACACCACACCTTTCCTGGCAGGTTTTCATGAAACAATGACTGACAGAGACTAAGAGCAGTTTGGCTGTTATTTCCTGATAATCAGCTGGCACCCCAACTTAGTAAATTTGATCATAATTACTAAATTTGTTAATAATTGCCGTTGGTACTTATTCGTTTTTCAGAACCAACCCAAACCGGTTGTCCCACAACAATAGATGTACTTTTTTTTTTCTCGATAAAATACCAGCTTTAACGATCCACCTCTGGATAAACGCTGCTGCCAGTTCTAATGACAGATTATTTTCACAAGGTGAGAATAAACCCACACACAGGGCGAGACTGCAGCTCTGATGTAACTTTGCTATTCACACACTTCATACCTCTGCATGTACACTAACCGCACAGTTCTGCCACATCAAGAGGTTTTATTCCCGTCGTGTGGGCCGCAGCATTAACCCTGCTATTATACCACAAAGCTAGTTTTATTCAGCAAATTAAAAGAATTTTTCAATTTCTTCTATCAAAGGCTTTACTTTAGGGCAAGGCCTCACATTATGATCATATTTTCACAAAGCAAACGGCCGTTTTTAAATTTTTCTCCAACACATCTGAGGTTGACTCATACACAGGCTAAACTCGGCCCAACAGTTCGAGTCACAATTTGTTTTGGTATTTGCGTGATTGTATTAGAGAACCGTGTTTATATTTAACTTCTCTGTGTGCAATCTAGAGATACTAACATCAAGAAATGCAGAACTACGGTCTAGGACAGGGGTTCCCAAACTTCTCAGCCTGTATACCTAGAACCAGAACCAGACATGGAGAAGCAGCATTTAGTTCCTATGCTCCACTTATCTGGAACAAACTTCCAGAAAACTGTAAAAATGCTGAAAGCCTGAGTTCCTTTAAATCAAGATTAAAAGCACATTTGTTTAGGATTGCCTTCGACTGATCTAGTTAAACAGTTTTACTGAAACATTATTAGATTAACTTTGTAGTCCAACTGTTTTTAATATTTTGATTTTAGTTTCTATTTTTCCATGTTTTATTTCGTTTCTACATTTTATTCCAACTTGCTTTGATTCTGTTTTTATTTTTCTATATTTCAATCATGTAAAGCACTTTGCAATGTCTTTGTACTTAAATGTGCTATACAAATAAATTTGCCTTGCCTTGTAACCCCCAAAATAACAGCGCCAGAGACTAGTTATTTTTATTTATTTTTTTCTTTCTGGAAATAACAAGACTAAAGTTATAAAATTGCAAGGATGAAGTGCTAACTTTATGAGAACTCCTATAAAAAAGCACCATCTTCACCCTAAATGAGGAATGTCAAACATCTTTTAAAGTTATGTTTTGCTATCGAATTCACAAATAAGGATATACTAAATCTTTTTAGCACATCAGCATTAAATGTTATTATTCTCAGGATTTTCAAATGATTGTGAGACTTTATTCTTGTGATTTACAAAACGCTGAAAACTTGCACTGTGGCCATTGTAGATTAAAGAAAATAAATTATTTGCCACCGAGGAGTAAATTTTCACAAAAAAACTCAAGAATCTAGAGATTTTTATTTTGTCTGCACCATCAACACCAAGTCAAATTCCTTGTAGGTGCAAACCTACTTGGCATTAAATTTGATTCTGATTCTGATTAATTTCACATATTTGCGAGAAATTACTTGGATGTTTTCTGATGTCGGAAAGTTGTATATTGTAAATTATTTTTTTCCATAACTAAAGGCACAAATGTACTATATTAAACCAAAAATATCTTTGACCTTGTAAAGCCAGACATTTTGCATCATCATTTGGATCATCTCGCGACCCCCAGGGGGATCCTGACCCCCAAATTGGGAACCCCTGGTGTTTAGCAGGTTTTTGGATTTATTAAAATATTACTGGCTGCAGCAAACTAATATTATTAAATGAATCAGTGCTGTTTCCCAACAAACAGTGGATCAACTGCTCGGCTGTTGAGCTTTTAGTTCCTCATTTCTGCTTCATTCAGAGCGAGTAAATTACATTACATAAAACGAGGATGATCGTTGTTTTGTTAAGTCAGAGAACAGACACAGAGGCATATAATTGGACAGGTTTTAACCACTTTAACATGTGGTTAAGTGGTTGGAGCTTTTATTCTTGGAAACAAATTTCACACCAAACAAGGCCAGTCTTTTTTCTTGTTTTTTTTTGGCTCAAAGGTTGATCCTATTTAATCCCTTCGGGAACACAGATGTGGTCAGGAGATGGACAGCATGGTACAGTACAGTATTAAAACATGAAGTGCTGATCTGGGTAAAAACAAATGTGGTCAAATAACAGGAAAAAGAAGCACCTTTCTTTCTTCAAGGATGAAAACGATCTCACAGGTCTGTGAAGCACCAAAGAATCGTGGCATGGACCGATAAAAACTTAAACTGGACTCCCATCAAACTCCCTGGTAGCACGGCACATTTAAAGATTGGCTTGAGGTCTCCTCACATTTATAAACTCTTATAATTTAAGATAACAAACACAAGTTGGGAACACTGTAACAGAGGGAACAATTATGCTCTTAAAGTGGTCCAGTGGAAGACGGCTGGAAGGAATAAAAGTGCTGCTTTGCAGAATGCAGCCTTCCACTGCTACTGCTCACATCAGTGTTTCAAAATTCACAAAAAACTTTTAGCTTGTAGCATATAAGTCAAACCCAAGATGAAAATACTTACAGTTGTAACCAGATATTAAAGGTACATAACCTCTTTTATGTCTCTGTCTCACATAAATCCCACTACAATTTTCCTGTCAGTCTCAAACACGAAAATTACTTATATTTCCTAAATGACAGAATAATCATGGGGTCAAACTATTTAAAGAAAAAAAAAACTTACTTCAGAGTCAGACGTCCACACACTTCCTGTATTTAGTAAATCTGCCTTTTAAACTATATGACCCTGGTCAAATATTTTGGTTATCATTCCACAAGCTTCTCCTCTGACCACAAACTTTCAATGGGACTGAGTTTAGAGCTTTGATATCCTGAAGCCTTGTTATAACTGAAGCTGACGTCTTGAGATGCCCCTCTATATTTCCTTATGATGTCATTTTTAAAGTGCACCAGTCCATCCTGCAGCAAATTACTCCCACAACACGATGCTGCCACCTCTGTACTTACCAATAAAAATGCTACTCTCAGGATTGCAAATACACTTCAGTTTTAGTTTCATCAGACCACAGAATATGTCTCTAAAGATTAATGTCTTTGTCCCTAAAGGCGTTGGTAAACTGTAATCTGCCTTTTTATGCCGTTTTTGGAGTGATGGCTTCTTCCCTGCTGAGCGGCCCTTCAGCCCATGTCAGTACAAGACTTGTTTCCTCACCCTCAAACAACATTGTTACAAGTTTTTTTGCTTGTCTTCTGAGGTTGATTCATGTACCGTAGCAACAGAACTCGTTTATCTCTGGCACGCAGAACCCGCCTCCTTTCAGAACAGAATAATGGCGGGACTATCCCATGGTGTTGTTTGAACAGATGGGCCTGGCAGCTTCGGGTATCAGGAAATTATTTACCAAGGATGGACTAGATTTGTGCAGGTCCAAAATTCTCTTCCTGATGTCTCAACCCATTCTGTCACCCAATCGTTTAAAGACACTGTGATCTTAGTGTAAACATCCAAATTTAAAGAAAGTATAAAAAAATATCTCTGTTATTCTGTCATATAGCAAATAATAATCGTTTTTGATGAGCCTGATTGACCTAAAGCAGGAAACCTTCAGCCTTATTTAATGTCTGGCAGAAAACAATGTCATGTGTTTTAAACATTATATGTAAAAATCTGCTTTCAGTTGTAGTTCTAGCTTTAAGCTAACAAGAAACAACATTTGCAACAAAAGCAGCAAAAATAAACCGAAGGTTTGGCAAATTGATGATTATTTCATGTGCAATTGGGAATAAGAGGACACATTTTTTGCCCATGTCTAACTAAATCTTGGGCTTTCTTTATCTCATTTCCTTCATTCACCTTAATGATGAGTAGTTTGAACCTGCAAAATGGAAATAACAAATTTAAACTGATCATCTGCTTCTATCTGAGCCTACATGCCTCTCAGTGTCCTTTCCTTTCAGTGAATGATGTTTAACACCTCAACTCTTAAGTTTTAACTCTGCTTTGCAGAAAACGCTCCTGTTTGTTGACCAGAGCCGGTCAGGAAAACAATTTTAAACTGAACTAAGTGGCCAGCAAAAGTAAATTTCCTCAGTGTTGAAAGCCTGTTTCGGGCTTTCTTTATTGAAGTAAAGTGGCTTTGCCAGTTCCATCTTGCAGCTCCTCTTTTCTCAAATGCCCTTTTTAGATATCTTTTGCAGAAGTTCTTTCAGCTGAAACTCCCTAAAAACAATTAAACCCTGAAGCTATTGCTCCGAATAAAGTTAAGATGTTAAAAGTCCCATCGTAAAGGACGCATCTGAATGAAGTTAAATGTCCGGCTGCTAGTTTAGCCAATCAGATGTGTTTGTTGATACAGGAGACATACAGTGGATGATGCTATAAAGTGTAGTTATAGCCAGGGGTTTTCACACGCTCCTCATGGGCACGTAGGTCATTAATTTGGGGATTTTGATATTTATTCAAACCTTTTAGAAACAGAATGGAACAGTTGTATTTTTGAAAAGGGGAATCTTTTGCACAATCTACGAATTACTGTAAAGTTTCTCTAATGTACTGTGGCCTTGCAGCAAGAAGGTCCTGGATTCACCCAGAGGTCTTTCTGCATTGAGTTTGCATGTTCTCCCTGTGCATGCTTGGGTTCTCCAGGCACACCGGCTTCCTCCCACAGACCCAATAATGACTGTTAGGTTAATTTGTTACTTGGGTGTGAATGAGTTTGCATGGTTGTTTGTCCTGTTAGTCTCTGTGTTGCCCTGTGATGGACTGGTGGCTGCTGCTATCACATCTGTAAGAATCCACAATTTCTTCTTTGAAACAAGAACAGAAAGAAATGCTTTGACTAGCTTACCTTCTAGTGGTTTCTCATGACGTCTGCTGCTTACGTTTTAATTTTATACCGTGATTGGCTAAAACCAACCTTTGGTAGGCGGGCTCTAGGTGTCATTTCGCCCAATCAGCTACGAGAGTTCTGCTGAAGGTCCCGCCTTTCCCCGAATAAATTTGTTGGGAGCAGTCCCAGATTGAAAATGTGCCGAACGTAAAGTGCTACACATTATCAAGCTGGCTGGCCAGATTGATAACTCAAGTTTTGAAAAAGAAGAAAGTCCTTAATTCATATTTTATAAAGGAAGCAAATTACATTTTTACTGAGGGCCAGGCTGAGTAGAAATGGAATCATAATTTGAAAAGATGACTGTTTTTTCTTTCCAGGGTTGTGTTTGTCTGATATTAAAATGTGTTTGATGATCTGAACTAGGGGTGGGCGATATGAATAAAATCTAATATCCCGATATCTTTGGGCTATACCACGATACACGATATATATCGCGATATGTTCAAATAACCTTGAATAACAAATGTTTTTAGCCAAATAGTGCCTAAAGTTGCATTGGTATATCTCATATTAACGTGTCAATTTTTTTTTTGAAAAATTGATTGCAAAATAAAAATGAATTTGAAATGTTTCATTTTAGCCATTTTTTTTAACCAAAGCTGCACATAGAAGCTTTTCACAAATTACAATATTGTCACATTAAAGCTCTTTCATGGTCAACACTGGACCTTAAAAACAGAACATCCCAGCGGCCAAAAGGAACACTAAGGAAAAATCTGAATAAACCTGAATTAAAAGGTGCTCTTTTGTGCTTAAGACATAAAAATGTGTATAATAAAAACGTGACCATCCCAGAGCATCTCAAAAATATTTCCGTTGCTCTTTAGGTGCTGGGAAATTTTAAAAAAACATTTTTTTCTGTCATATGGGATTTAGCAAAAGAAGACGCCAGTTTCAACTGTTTTACGGCTGGTTTAAAGTTTCCTTCGGTGTGTGTGTGTGTGTGGGGGGGGGGGGGGGGGGAGGTTTACAAGAGTCTTCATTTTGCACTGGATGACTTTTTAGGTGGAACAAATTTGTGCTACTGCTACCTTTTGTGGCAATGGTGTTACGGCACGTTTTGCAAATTGCCGCATTTTGTTCGACCTCCTTCTTGTGAAATCCAAACCACTGCCTGAAACGCCCGCTGTCCATAGTTCTCGCTGTCTCGTCAACGTAAGTAAGCGCACGGGTTCGTTGTTGTTGTGTGTGCGCCAGAGCGCTTACTGGTTTGGAGGAGGAGCGAGTGATGCGTTCAGAGCATGTGGGAAAAACTAAACTCGCAGTGAATTAAATACAGCGGCTCAATCTTGCCATGAAAATGTACACTCGATGGTCGCGATAAAGCCATTTTAACTATCGCGCGGAGGAAAACTTGAGATACATCAAGTATACTCGATATATCGCCCACCCCTAATCTGAACTATCTGGATGTGAAAGGAAAGTAGAAATAGTAGAAACCTGTGAGGTGGCCCTTGTTTGGAGAGAGCACTATACCGTGTGTGGATTAGAGAAATTTCACAATAAATTCAAACTTGTGCACCCAACCCTTCAATGTGAAAATGATCAATTGATCAAATAAAAGTTAATTTAAAGGCCTAAATTTACACACCATTCATGCCCATGATGAGTGTCTGCAAAGTCCTGACCAGAACTGTGTGTAATTTTGGGAAAGCAACAAATGCTTGCTTGATATTTCGTCATTAGCTCCTGTTTTAGCTGAAACCACGGAAGAAGAGGATGCCAGGGTCCTGGGGGGAGAAGAGCAGGATGAAGATGAAGTGCATAGACACAGGTGGAGGAAAGGGACGGCATGCAGGAAGAATGATTCGATCACAAAGTGGCTGCATGCTGCGGGGCGCAGGCTGCATGCAAAGGAAATGAGCAGGATCAGTATGAACTAAAGAGCAACACCCTGAGATATCGTACATAAACGCTTTAAGGACCCCCAGAGTCCATGTCACAGCAGACCAAGCATGCTGGAAAAGGTTGTACAGGGAAAACCCTAAAGGATGAAGCTAAAATGACTTTCAGACAAAACCGATAACTGAAGAACAATTATGGATTGACAGAAGACAACAGTGAAAGTAAAGAGAAATGCACACGGGTTCACTCAGAGGTACCTGAACATGTAAAAGGAACACCTGAGGTCTAGTCTTGTGCTGGGATTCACTGCAATTAATCAGCAATGCAAGCAATGAAAACATACCGGATTTGCTTCAATATACAGGAATACAGGTGGTTTCATGGTGGTAAGTATAAGGAACAACTATAATGGCTGGACGATGGCTCTGTTCCTTGCAACAAGAAGGTCCTGGGTTTGAATCCCAGGCTGGGGTCTTGTTGCATGGAGTGTGCAGGTTCTCCCTCGGCATGCGTGGGTTCTCTCCAGGTACTCCAGCTTCCTCCAAATTTACCCTTAGGTGTGTGTGTCTGTGATGCCCTGCGGTGGACAGGTGACCTGTCCAGTGGGTTTTGCATTCTGCAAAATGAAGCATTTTGCAGAATGCTTCATTTTTTATTAAGAAACAACTCTGCAGCAAGCTCGGAAAATACCACAACTCCATGTGAATGATTTTTATTACCTTTTTACAGAAGATCGCATCTTACAGACCAGACTATAAAACAGAAAGTGATCAAAAGTACAGATGTCAAAGGCATTTAAAACCAAACAATGGTTTAACAAACACATTGAATGAGCCACTTCTCGTCTTCATGGCACCTCGTTGTTGCTGTGAAACTGGAAGCAGATGCATTATAGGGGTTTTCCTAGAACAATGCCAGAATTAAACCCATACTTCCCAAATACATCTGGAATCATTTATTTAAGTGATTGTATTAAAATTTGAAACTATTTTCCAGCAAATTAATGACTTTAAAAGCTGTCATCAAAAGGTGAATCATAAAACATTATCAGAAAGTTAATTTATTTCAGTGATTCAATTCAAAAAATTAAACTTGTGTTATTTATTTATTACATTTACTTAGATTCATTATACATAGTAATATATGGGTTATTTCACAAGCCTATACTGAGTTCTGGACGAACATAATAAGATCATTTACTTTAAAGGACACTGTGTGACCTGCATCTAAAAACAGTTTCTTGATCCTAACACCTCAGGGTCATTGCATGTTTTTCTAATCGCAGGAATATCACCTGCACGATAAAAGATGTTTTTCAGCTCAGTACACAGTGATAGGGAAGGATTGTTCAATAGCTTTAAAGAAATTAGTGAAATGTCGTCAATTGTCACGCAGAGCCAGTCAGATGTCCTCGACAAGGAGGGTAAAGCAATAAAAGGTCATTGCTGAAGAATCTGGCGGTTCACAAAGGGATGTTTCAGTGTGTTAATGGAAAGTAGACTGAAAGAAAAAATTAAAACTTCAGTAGAAAAAGTTGAACATGCAACTGCGGTTTTTAGAGGATCCATTCAAGCGTTTGGCTGAGATTTGAGCCAATGAGGAACCAGACCAGAGACATTGTCTTACCAGGGCTTAGAAGAAAAAAAGACGGGACTATCACACAGGTCCAAAGCTCTTTTTCCAAGATTTTAATTTGAAAATTAGGTTCCAGTGTCTGTGGGAAGAGTGGAGAGGCTCATATTTAGAGATGCTTGAGGTCCAGTGCAAAGTTTCAACAGTAAGTGTTGATTTGGGGAGCCATGTCGTCCGCTGGTGCTGGTCCGAAGTCAGTGCAGCCGAGCAACAGGAAAGATTCAAACACTTAAAGCTTCCCTGTGCTGATGAGCTTTAGGGAGATGCCAATTTCAGTTCCCAGCAGGACTTGGTGCCTTATTAAAGCAACCTGGGCTCCTTTAACACCTCAGTAGAACCACATGCTGATCGTCTCCGTGCAATGCTGACGGAGAAATCCATGCAAAATGAGCCCTGACCCAGGAATATTATACATATTCTGTACATTCCCCACAGACACTTTTCAGCAGGCTGAAATGCCTGTTTGGAAAATCCACATCATCAAAACAAACAGAAGTAAACCCCTGGCATAGACGACAGTCTGTGTGATAGATTTCAATAATACGTTTGTTATTTAAATGAAATAATTTCTCCTCTGACGCGCAGACAACCAGTCAGCCGCGAGTTATTCTGAGCCTGTTTCTTCTCCCCTTCCACACAATGAAATATGAAGGGGGGGAAAAAAGGAGCTGGGTATGGTGGGCAGCTGTCAACAACTTCCACAGCTTCCCGCCACAGCTGATCAATCAGCCCCATATCTGAACCTCAGCAGGGCTGACCCGCCGGCCACGGCTGACATTAATCCTAAATCTTTGAGTCAGTGCAGAGGAATGACGGGACGCGGCGCGGTTGGTGTGACTGAATGCTGATGCAGGCTCTAACAAGCGAAGGTGCTGATGCTAATGAGAGAATCTGTGGCCCTTTAACGAGCTTGCATCATTTGATGTCCTAATTTGCAACGAGCTGTGTCTCAGGCGTGCTGGATAATGAGCTGGACAGGGATTCCCAGGGCAGCAGCTTGTGTAACCCATCTCATGCCGGGGAGGGGCTCGGTGGCAGCCAGCGTCGGAGAGCAGGAGGGACGTGCTTCATATCTGTGGGAAGGGAGGTAGGGGGTGTAGAGGAGCGGTGGGTGCATGTCAGCGCTGCTTGATATGATTGTTTGTACACACCAATCATGGGATCGCTGCGTTCAAGTGAGAAAAGCTTGTGTTCTCTGTGACAAACTGACCTCAGGCAACAAGAGCACTCAGAGGAAGAGGAAATGGAGAAGGGGAGCACGGTGAGTGAGTGAGCAGGGGGCTCTAGATGAGAAACACGACAACTTGACCTGGATTTAGGGATTTGCAAAAAAGAAAGCACAGCTTAAAGACGGGCCTTTCTTTGCTTTTCCCAGCTTGACTCAGAATGAGCAAATCCATCTATTTCACTGCTCAGCCCTGAAGAGCAGGCTCCGTCTCCTGATGCACTCTGAGGCAAATTAAGGAACGCGGAGCTCAGTGACCTCAGTGTCGAGACTATGCACCCAGAGTGCAGCGACGCGCCCCGCCACCCCCCACCTCTTACTGCTGCGTCTGCACGGCTGCATTAGTCAGGCTCAGATGGGGAGTTTTTTTCCGCCATGAGTAGCCGAGCATGACATGCGCCCAACAAAGGCAGGCAGATGACGAGCCGTGGCCTCTGCCGGAGCGGCCTCTTGCTTGATGTGCAGGAACATGAGGGCAGCGTGAGTCATTATGGGTGCACAGGTGGCCCCGGATCTAATGAGTCGCATTCAGCTGCAGTTCTGCCATGCAGTCGCCTCTGAGTGGGATGCAAAGACTTCAAAAAGGGTTAGTTTCGGTGGACGTTGCAGCTGCTTCACCTTTGGACTCAGGAAGTAAGACGGATATGGCGAGACGCCGCAGTCAACACTATCAGAGGCCCAAAAGGAAGATGATGAATCTGTTAAAAGTTTTTCATCCACTCAACTTTTAGATATATATTAGTCACACTGAGTGATTCAGCTGTTTAAATTCACTCACAACTATTAACTATTAATATCGCCCCCCCCCCCCTCCGGCATATAGGCTGACACATAAAGCGCACACAGCTGCCTCTCAATATATTATAGAAATTTAATTCATTTGAGTAATTCACTATGCTGAAACCCATATACAGATCCATTACACACAGAATAATCTATTCAAACATTAATTTCTGTTCCTATTATTGATTATGCCTTACAGCAAATGGAGTCCTAAGATTCAATTCCTAAGAAATATGTATTTTTAATATTATATAGGACCATTAAGAGGGATTTTTATTACAGAAATGTTGTATTACACTGCAAAAAATAAGTAAAACGTTCTTAAAATTTGTGTTTCTGTCCTAGATTTGAGCAGATAAATAATATTTTCTGCCAATGGAATAAGTATTTTGACCCCTAAAATAATAATACATAATTAGACATCCTGCACTTGAAATAAGATGATGGAGATGAGTTTTCCTATTTTAAGTGCAAAACTCTTATTCCATTGGCAGATCATCTTATTTATCTGCTCAAATCAAGGATAGATACACTCATTTTAAGAATATTTTACTTATTTTTAGTTCCGTTTTTGCAGTAGGACCACTGTTTTTGAAGCTGGCTGATTAGAGGGACGTTGAGACATCCGGAAGCGAATTTTGGACCTACACAAATCTGGTCTATGCTTGGTTATATCCAAGCGTCTGATTTGGAAAGTTGAGAGGAAGGAAAAAGTGCGGTAGGAAAAAAGCCCACAGGCAACAGTGATAATGGCTTTGTTTTCTCTAATTCAAAGTCAACGCAGCCATCTGGCAGGAAATATCTAGGCACTTCATGATCCGTTGAACCAATTTGGTGAAGAGTGGCGTCATTCTGAGAGGAGCTTGTAGTGCAGCCCCCGCTTCTCCACATCGAAAGGGATCATTTGAAGTGTTTTGGTTTTCTGATCAGGATGCCTTCTGGAGGTTTTCCGGGTACATTGCACCCACAGCCCAATCATGGGGGAGGAATTTTCCAGCAGGACTTGGCAACCACCCCACTGCCAAAAGCAACAACACCTGCTTTAATGACCACGGCACCACTGTGTTTGACTGACCAGGAACCTGGCCTGACCTAAACCCCATGGAGAAACAGGTGAGAAGCACTGAAAACGACGAAGCAGACCAGCTGAAGGCCGGGATCAAAGCAACCCGGCCTCCTTTAACACCTTAGAAGAACCACAGACTGATCATGTCTATGTCTTTGCAATGCACCAATCTGTGTACAAAAATCTACAACCTGGCATCTACACCTATTGGATTACTGGAATAAATCAACTCTGATGATTTTCTAACTTGCTACTTTGCCCCTGTATATTTCTGTGAAATGATGCATCTGAATCTTACTGAGGAAAACAAATTTCCACCGAAACAAACGCTTTAAATGACAAAAAAATTAAAGATGTGTCCTGGCCCCGGCGCGTTTCTTCACCCGCACAAATATAACCCATGCCAATCAATTTATCACAGGAGGCACAACAATTCAAATTACACACGATCTATTAAGTGCCTGCTACTGAGCACTGTTTGAACATTTGACCTTCTGGCACGGCTCATGACATTATGTTGACATTTAAAGTAATCCCTCCCCCGGTTCTTAATCCCAGCGGCCGCAGACTACCCTGACCCTTCCCCGGCTCGCGCCACATCCATGCTCTCACCACGGCTCACCAGCAGGGAGGTCAAGGAGCCATACACAAAAAAAATTTAAATAATTTGCCCTCTCATGAATTTATTCTCCTTTCTATTTTGTCACCCAAAAGTATTTCAGATGGAACAACTTTTAACATCATAATATAACCAGATTTAATACAAAAAGCAGTTTTCAAATGATTACTTCATTTATTTTAGGGGGGGGGGGGAGCGACCTGGCCCTATGCTTAATTGATCCCTTGACCTAATAATTGATTGTGCCATCCTTAGTGCCAGCCACTGCCATCTAGAGTTTGGGATCAATGGCGATAAGTCCTTCACATCACTGTGGAGGCATCTTGGTTCTCTCTTCTCTGCCGATTTTGGAGCTTTTAAGCACAAAGAGCTTGTTTTAGGTCAGAGGTTCCCAAAATCCAATCCTCTAGAGCTCGATCGCAGCTGAATCCAAAGCATGATGGGTCGTTGTCAGGCCTCTGCAGAGCTGAAGGAGGTGCTGATGAAGGAATTCAGCCATGTGATTAAGGTGTGGCGGAGCAGGAATGCCTCTCAATGTTACAGGCTAGTAGCTCTCTTGCCACAGCATCTTGATGCAATATAAGACTTTGACTAGGCCACTTTAAACCTTCTATTTTTGAGCTATTTAGAGGTGAACTTGCTGGTGTTCTTGGGATCATCATCCTGCGGCATGAACCAAGAGCACCTAAGCTTAAAAACCGATGGTGAGACATTCTCCTTAAAGATTTTCTGCTCTAGATCAGAGTTCATCGTTCCATCGACTACCATCACACTTCAACCGTCAGGTTCAACTTTTCCTGAATCGCTGTTGGTGTTATAGCAAATGTAACCGGACACACACCTCTGAAAAGCTTCAACATTTATTGTTGGGTTTTTTTTTGGCAAATGTGGGATTGGGCTGTTTTTGGTCAGCAGTGGTTCTGGCCCTGGATTTATACCCATGGAGGGTATTTTTCTTCAAGACTCTCTTTCTTATTGCATCCTGAACTCTGACCTTTACTGAGTCGAGTGAGGCCTGCAGGGCCTTAGATGTTGTTCTGGTTTCTTTTCTGACCTCCTGGTTGAGTTGGCGATGGCTTCTTGGAGTAATTTTGGTAGGCTGGCCACAGTCTGTTCTGACTGTAGTTCTCAGGAGTCCCAAAGCCTTAGAAATGGCTTTGTAGCAATTTCCAGCCTATCAGATGTAAATTATTTATCTGTTCTTGAATTTCCTAATGACTTCATGTTGTCAGACAGGTTCTATAAAAAATATTTCTTGATTCTACATGTCTGGCAGTAATCAAACTGAAGGCATTAGTCCAACAAATGGGCAGGATTGGACTATTTTACTTTGGGCCTGGTTTGTTTTGAGTTATTTTTCAATTAAAAATAGCTTTTTGCATTTACTCAGGTTATTGTTGTGTGATACTGAAATTTCTGATGATCTGAAACATATGAGTGACGAAAGAAGCAAAAAAAAAAAAAAAAATATGTCCAAAGCACCAAGGACTTTCGCATATTTTCAATTTATAAAAATATGCCAATGAAAATTGAGCATGAAGACAAAATTTTGCCTTTAAATTTCCTTGGACCTCCCCCCCCCCAAAAAAACCCAAAAACAAAACATTGTGGGAATTCTTTGAAAATGACCGTGCTGCATTTTAAACAAGTAAACGTCTGAGTAAGAAATAATCTGTTTGGTTCACTGAATAATAAAACCTTTCTAATTTTCTTCCATGTAAGAGCGGCGCAAACAAAGTCCACACACCAACAGGCGTTCAGAAACTCGTTCCCTGACGTGTGCAGCGCCGGTTCTGGTCCCCCATTCATCTTTTCAGCTGGAGTATTATAATGCAGCTTTGTCTGTAACACTCATTTACCTGTCACACTAAAAAAAAAAAAGTCTTGCTTGAACAAAAGGAAGATATAAAGTGATGAAAAATGAGAGGTACAAGATGACAACCCATTTATTTAGTAATACATTCTGCAAACTAGAAATTTTATTCAAACTTCAATGGCTAAAAAAAATGAAAGAAAGGGAGGAAAAGAAGGAGAAAATTTAAGGAGCAGGGAGAAAAATGCATCTATTCACAAGCAAGGAATGCAATTTGTTCAATCGACAACACAAATAATACAATTTAGTTCAGGGAACAAAGCTTTTTTTTTAAACATTTTTTCTGTCATTCCTTTGGAGCTAGAACATAATACAAAATATACAGTTATTGAACTTTGTAAAATCACCCACAGAGGCCTCTGAGAAGCATTTGAATCAACACTGACAATATTTAACTACAGCACTCTAAAGCTATTCTTCTATGTGATCATAAATAGAGCAGGTACATTAATGTATGTATGCACATCTTGAATGCTGACGAGGTTACCATGTTCAAACACTTGCATTCGTTAAATGTATGACATCATGTGCATTGGAAATGAAACAAGCTTCTGACCCGGATCAGACGCGGCGACACGGCTAGAAAGTTGTACCTTGTGACAGCCAGGACAGATTCAGTACCTTAAACATAAGCAAAAACTAAGTCTCCAATCTGTAAGCTGTGATATCAACAGCAGTATTCATCCTCGTAGTGTTTTTTTTGTTTTTTGTTTTTTTGGAGTGGGACAACAACTTTAGTGGGGTGAAGGGAAGGGGGCAACATGAGTTTGGGTAAGGCAAATCGGTGAGCTTATTCATGAGCTGAAAAAGATCAGCGAAGTGAGGCTCGGGTCACCCAGCAAGAGGACGAATAAACCACCACTGCTAAGGGTCACACAGTAAACGCCACAATACAGGTACATCCATATGTACACGAGGGCGCGAGCATTTAAAATCTCTCTAGAGTCTGCTAGGTAGTCCTCCATACAAGAATATACAGGATGCAATCCAGGCAACCAAAGGTAACTCTGTCTGTAAATAGCTTTATAATCCTTTTTACACAACAAAATTAGATGATTAGACAGATGATCAGTGCATATGACTACTGTTCTTTATTCACACGCCGATCAGCAACAACGATGAACACGTCTCCTTACAACGCTCTGGTGATCTCTGGGTCAAACCCTGGGCCCGGATTTTGTGTGTGTGGGGGGGTCCACGGATGTTGCTTTGGCACGCTGCAGCAGACAGGACTCCCCTGCTGCAGAAAGGCGGTCCACTACGGGGTGCTCAGAGGAAAGTCTGACGACACGAGAAAAAAAAGAAGCCCAGGGCGTTGAAAGCTTCCAAGATCCCGATATAATTCACAGGATCCGAAGCGATCCTCTTCCAAGCACCAGGGACCGCTTCGCTCGTTGTGGCTGATCTGTCCCCCCCCCCCCCCCACACACAAACACACACACACACACACACACACATTTTTTAAACCCTGAAATCCCCCACACAATTACTTGACCCAAAGTGAGCAGGTTAGCAGGTAGAAAACTCAGGTGTGCACTGAAGGGGTTTCTCTGTGGTCAGAGGGGCAACTTTTAGGATTAAAAAAATAAAACAAAACAAAAATAAACGCTGCTGTTTGCATTAACTTCCCACGCCCACCTCTTATTTTATTAGAATAATTAAATTAGACCCTGAACAAGGCCATAACCTGACCCCAAAATCAACAACAAAAAAATCTGTCAAAGTCGACCAAAACCACCAGAAAGGTTTATGAGGTATTTCAGTTCATTGGAAACCATGTTTGGGATCATTCTTTGTTTATTTAAAAAAAAAACAAAAAAAAAAAAACAGGGGCGGCAAAAGGATGAACGGGAACTTTAACAAGCTCCATAACATAAATCTTTGCTAAAAAAAAAAAAAAAAAAAAAAAAAATCAGTTTTGCATTAGTTACTTAATCAACTGTCAATTTCCATTTGAACAAGAGAATAAAAAGCAGGACAGTGGCTGGGGCTCGATTTTCCTTTAAATCACACAAGCAAAGACGTTTGTTAGAAAACAACTGAAGAATGACGCAGAAATCATCGATAGCCTGAAACAAGCAGCTCGAAGGCTGGCGGGTGTTAGATAGGAGACGTCTACTGCACTTAAATACAAGCTGATGGGGAGCAAATTAAAGAGCTGCTCGAGTAAAAACAAACATAAAGAGCTTTTATATACAATAAAAAATGTTTTTGTTCAAATACACTGAATAAATCAAACTATTTTACAGAATGCAGGTACATTTCTACACAAGTGTGAAGGTATGGATCTAAACGCACTGCAGTTCAGTGGGTTTCAACTGGAGGGTTTACTGCTTTGATTCAGACGCAAGTTTTTATGAGATGGATTTTTAGTTTTTAAGCCGACCCGTAAAAGGTACCCTGTGGAGCTTTCACTGTGTTAATGTTCGACTTTTCTGCAATTTTGCTTGCAGCCCCATAGGACTCAAAGCACAATTTTGTTTTCCTTTTGCACCCAGTCCTGAAGTTCAAGCTGCTTCAGCCACATTAAACATACTTCTTATCCATACTAGCGCCCCCTGCAGCCAGATCACCCAATGCACGTCACTGATCCTCCCCACAACGCCTAACATTTTTCTCACGCCATAAACAATGGCCAAAAACACCAGAGAGTACCTTTAAAAGCCAACCAACACAAAGGTTGCATTTACAAATTTCAAATAAGTTGTTTTACTATATACTGCAGGGCTTCAGCTATTGTGTCTTTCACACCATCTTTGTCCAATCAGAAGGGTCTTTGGCGTTTTGCCACAAAAGCACATCAGGAAGCAGCTTTAAGATAAACCTAAGTCTATTTCTTAAGCTTTTACAACCTACCACAAATAGAAATGTGGGGAAGTAGTTAGGATTGTCGTATTTGATAAATTAAGGACTATAAATTTAGTACATTATTATTCTACTTTACATTATTGGTACTTTTACAAAATGATTAAAAGGAAAATAGTTTGCTTACACATTTGGGCTGAAGGGCATTAAAAATAAAAAACTCAGGAGAAATTATTTATTCCTCAAAAAATTAGACCAGAAATAATATATACATACAAAAATCTCCATAACAATGCAAGACTACCAAAAAAAGGCAGAAAATTAATCTGAAATAGAAGCATCGCTCTTCAAGAAATACATCTAATGAGTTTGTTAAATACACTTTCAGTCAGTGAGTTACTCTGGGGTTAATATATATATATATATATATATATATATATATATATATATATATATATATATATATATATATAATATATATATATAATATATATATATATATAATATATATATATATATATATATATATATATATATATATATATATAAAAATTAGCCCACATAAGGACAGATTTAAAAGAGGCAAATAACTTGTTGCATTAAGCATGTTTGTAGTGGACATTTGAACCAATATGCTCTTGGTTCAAATGTTCACATAATGACCAGGAGAAATAGTCTTATTAGTATAACAGCCAATAGTTACATTTTTTTCTCACTCTCTTCTTTTTTTTTATACAATGTTAATCCTAGAAAATCAGTGCTTAAAACAGTTCAAATCCAATCATCTGATGAGGAAACTAAAATGCATTTTTGAAATCACAACAAAAAAAATCCTATGAAAAAACAAATTGGCATCGGCTGTAATAAAGATGAAAATTTGATTAAATGAAAAAAAAAAAAATCACATGGCACCTATAGTGGTCTACTTGGATTTTTAGAAATTAGTTTTGTTTTTTTCTTCTAAATATGACACAATATATAGAATCTAGACCAGTCAAGACCTGACCAGCTGCACACCAGTATACACCATTTATAAGTTCAAGGTGAGCCAAATCAGCTTAATTTAATTTAGGGTCTAACAGAATAATACCATCTACATAGTTTACTATGCTAAGCTGTTCTGAGTTAGAGGTCAACCCTTTGCTGTTAAAGTGGGTGGGTGGGGGGGTCAGCACGGGGAGGGCACTTCCTTAGACTCCGCTCTGATAAGTTTCCTGAACAACCTGCATGGAAACTGAACCCAGATAGATCTGCCTTTCCTCTGACACATACACACACACACACACACACGCCTGCAGGCATCTATTCACACAGGCAAACATGTGACCATTCAGTAATTTTCTTTTTTTTCAATGGACAAAAAGAAAGATTTTTCCACTTCGTTCTGTCAAATTGCCATCATTATTATTATTAGAGTGTTTACAGAAAACCTGTTATGAAAGTAAAAGAGCACACTGCAATTAAAAACTGATCAGGACTTTAACTGATATAGAGAGCTTACTGTGCTGTCAATTATACAATTTACCCGTTTCTTAAGAGCATAGACTGAAGGAAAGCAAAGTGTTGCAGAGGGAAAGTATAAAGCAAAGACTTTGTGCCTGGCGGACGCTGCGGTAATATTCACTCAATAAACATTTGTTTGAATCCCAGAAGAGCAGAAAAAGGCAGATAGTGCATAAAAAGTTCTCTTTTTTTTCCATTTCTTTCATTTTTTCCCCCCCTCTTTTAAACTTAAAATCAAGCTGCATTAAATACAGGCTGTTTGTACAGGACAATTGCACTTCACAAAAACAGAAATATACAAACACACAAGGAAATGTGAATCAAATTAATTACAGCAAAAGAAACAAAATCTTACTATTCAGGCGGATTATTTAACAAAAACTCTTGGACTCACTTGTCGTGGATTACTTTAGAGCAGAATAATAAGGAGGGTGAACATAAAAAGGGAGACAAAACGGTGGGGATCCTGAACTCCAGAGTGGACTGGTGCTGCACTATTCCAGGTTTGTGTGCATGCAACTCCTCCTCTTCCTCCTCCCGCTTCTCCTCCTCCTCCTCCCATGTATTCCCTTCTTAGAAACCAAAAGCTCAGAGTGACGGAGAGACAGACTGCTGAGCTGAGCTGCTGTGGGTCTTGAGAGGATGGTGGTTTGTAAACTCTATGGTGCGTTAGTGGAAGGAGGGTGTGTTACCAGATGTCGTCTGTAGATGCCGAGTCCTTGATAAGAGAGGAGAGGAAGGAGAAACCCTTCAGACTTTGGCTGTACACCCACTGGATCTCCATCAAGAGCTGCACCGCTGTCAGCATCTACTGATGTGTAACAAACACCGCGCATGAGAGTGGCGGCAGTTTCCTCCGCTCACGTTTTAACCGTTTTTCACATTAATGTATATGATCTATGAGACTGAGAGATGAAGAAAGACAGCGTGATTACATCACAAGTCCTGCTTTTCGTAAACAACTTTAAACGCGTCGTGGCCAAAGACGACTCACTGCTTAATAACAGATTTTATTTTAACATATTTATAGGAAAAGCTCCTTCCCTGGGATTTTAACAACAATTTTACAATTTATTCAAACATGTAGAAAAATACAGCTGAAGTGATCAGATATGGGTCCCCCCCCCCCCCCAAATAGTTTACAGGCATTGCCTCTGAGCTTTCTGTAAAAGATAGTAACAGTAGTTATCTAAGCTGTTTGCAAATAAAAGTTAATCAGCATTAATGTTTTTTTTATTATTATTGTCACCCTGGTAAAGATGTGCACAAAAGCCCTAATGCCCCTTTTTGCCGCAGCTCTCTGAAAGTAGGCGTAGGAGATTTAGTTTAGTTTTTCCCTCTCCTCCCTGCTGTGCCTGGACCCAAGTTCAACTTAAGGTTCTGGTCCAGCCTCGCCTGTCAGTCCCCCCCCCTTGTTACTGTAACAATAGCTTCTATATTTCACTCATCTAGCTGCTCACACGTTACGTATTGTCACGGCTGTTTTGTTGTTGTCTGTCTGTCTTGTCCACAATGATGTTTGTTGCTGTTTTTCTTGATCATGTCACCATTGTGAAAGGAGTCTTGATCTTCATGGGTCTTTTATCTGGTTAAATAAAGGTTTATAATAATAATAATAATAATAATAATAATAATATACATGTTCCCGTTGGCTTAAACTTCTTCATTATTGTCCTGATTGTAGATTTCGGCCAGTTTAGCCCAGAGACTATTTCACTGTAGCCATTTCCAGACTCTTAGGGGCCTTGTCACGTTCTATGCCGGTAGCTCGCTCTGGTTGCATACAAAGGTTTTACAATAGACCAGTTCACGCGTGACGTCAGCGCTACATCCGGGTCCCGCGGGTAGGCAAAAGCAGAACTGTTCCCGTCTACTATCATTACAAAACGGGTGATTTAGAGCGTACTTTTAGTTAGTTTATTTTTGGAATCTAAACCATGTCTACGACTTGTTGTGCTCCCGGTTGCACACAGAGGCATTCCAAATCGTCGGATGTACGTTTCTGTCGTTTCCCGAACGACGAGGAAAGAAGAAAGAAATGGATAATTTCAATGAAAAGGATGCAGGCAGACAATCTCAGTGGACTGTGGGAGCCATCATACTACGACAGAATGTGCAGTCTACATTTCATCTCCGGTAAATATAACTTAATTTTGCACTGGTCATTGTTCTACTTAAATAGCGACGGAGGGGAGGTGGCGATCGCTAGACGGGGCCAGGAGAAGCAGAGTCGATGCGCTGCAGCAGCAGCACGCCGCATCATTTTAGTTTTCTTCGTGCAATCAGTGTACAATAATGTGCACAAGACAGCGGCTGCATTACACCCCTGTTTACGCTGCAACGTCGCCGACACCCCCACCAATTTTATTAAGACAAAAACACCAAAATAATCCGTAGTGAATAATGTTTTTTTAATCTACCGGGCGGGTCTTCCTCTCTGCTGAAGCGCTGTGTGTCCGACTCCGCTTCGTATGTTACACAAACATGTCTGAACATCCATCCATCCATTTTCTGACCCGCTTAATCCCTTATGGGGTTGCGGGGGCTGCTGTCTATGTCCCGATATGAAATAATTGTAGCCGTCCAGTGGTTTCATGGTTCCATGCTCTCTCGTCTGTACTGGCCTGCGTGTTTATAAGGTAGCTGTATATGTCGCGGTGCGGAACGCTTGGCAGCATTTCACAGACTCGCTCCGTCCCTTCAGGCTTTTGCTTTGTGGATCTGGCAATCTGATACCATCAACCATCAACTTACTCTTAAAACGATCTTGTGATACGTTATCTAAAGAAGAAAAATACGTCGAGAACTCGTCGTTTTCTCTGTTTGCGTCCGCCTTTGTGTTCGTCTTTTTCCTACCAGCCCGGCGCGCATGCGCGAAAACCCCGGATCAAAACAATAACAATGAACTGGTCTATAGAATTATCGCCCCCCCCTGTTGGCTTATATTTTATTGCCTAGTAAACGAAGCACTTTTGTGTATATTTACCATAACAGGACCACATGACCGAAGCAATGATACTGCACATGAGCGCAATGAGTAAACAAGGATAAGCAATACACAACGTCCAGCGGAGGTGCTTAAAGAAAGAGGTTAAGTAACCCCAACACTGTAGATCCGGCTGGTTTTCGGCCACACCGAACTGTCACTTCACTGCGAGGCAGTACAGGAAGGTTTATTGTTGTCATCTTGCTTTCCGACAGTTTTGCGGTAGTTCCAGTAGATGGCGCAACACTGTTTATATCTGCTGATCACACCCAGTGCAAAGTTCTTTTCAGGCTCCAAAAGGACTAAGTAAACATTATCAAAACAAACGCTTGGTGTATATCGTTTTATTTGAAGATTTTTTTTGTCATAGTATGTGACTAAGACCCTTTTAGATCAACACACATCTGCCTTCCCTAAATAGTATGTTCTCCTGTCTTTGCCATTTTGAAGAGTGGGTAAAAAAACTAGAAACCCTGAGCAGCTGGAATCCCTTGGTATTTTGTTTCAAATATTTTTTTAGCTTTTCTTCTCCATGGAATAAATGTACTACAAATTTAAGGTGGGACTTTTTTGCTCAAATTTTCTGGATTGCTTCTGGAATTAGTTTTAGGACTTTTACACTTCTTTACAATTTTTTTGCTAGTGGAGGCAAATAAGTCAGGACGCCGCTATATTTTGATTTGTTAAGTTATAACAATACAAGGCGGCTGGGTTTTGTCAACTACAATAATTGAAAAACATCCTTATTTTCCATCAACATAACTAATATGATTTGATCCCTTTTATGGTCTTAAACCTCTTAAAAGTTGCAAATGTTTTCCTCCAAATCGGGGCATGCGCAGAGAGTCCCTCCCTGCAGTCTACATCGGGTTCGCCTTCAATCATTGGCTGACTCCATCTGTGCTGCTATTCCAAAGCAAACATGGCGGATTACTGCCCAATGAGCCGGGTTCTAACGGGTTATCAAATGATTTCAAAGGTCGAAGCAGCACTTGAAGTTAAGAGACAATAAACGGACCTTTGGACGCTGTCTAAGCTCCCTTACAGCAGCTCCGCGGATGAGCAGCTGAGGAGGCAGACAGAGGGGCTGCTGAATGCTTTCTGGGGTTAAACAAGTCCTGCTACTTTTTCACATTTTTCCCCGAACGTTCAACAGGATAGCTGGTTGCGCATTATTGTGCAGACTCTGTGTAAAAGGCCAAACAATTTTTATTGTAACAATAGCAATTATGTAGAAAATGAAAATATTTTAAATGAACCAAACTAAAACAGGACAAATTCCTAAATTATTACATGCAGTGGATACAAACTAGTGGCTTTAACAATACAGTCTTTATTGTTATACTTTTAACTAAAAAGGTGCTTTTCCTTTGGATTTTCAACCAGGCTGAACTGAGACCCATTTCTGTATGCAGTCTCATAGATGACAAGGGCTTCATGTAATTTATGTTTGTCATGCTGTCGGTAGCACTTTATACATATAAATATTATAACTTTATACATATTTTCATAGGAAAAGATTATTAAAGATAAATAAATCTGTTCAGAGATTAGCCTACTAAAGAACTGTTAATGGCAGACCCTATAAGCGCAAGAAAAAACAGAAACAAAACAAAAATGCTAAATTCTTAAATAAATATTGAAGTTTCAACCCTTTGGTTGATAATATTTTGGATTTATTAGCAGGTAATCTAATCACTAACAAATCTGAAGAACCACTGTTAAACTCAAAGAAAGTTTAAGTGCTATTCTAGTTTAACTACACATAAGCCAGACATTTCCAGCAAAAAGACCAGATGTATTCCAATGGAGGGGATAATTAAGGATTACACACACAGAACAACTACAGCAGCAGTCAGCTACTATGTGTTGTCATATTTTTATAGGAGGGAGGGAGCAACAAAGATTTGTCTAAAAGCTGACAAGTCAAAGCAAGGACAAACCACAGCAATGTAAAGAAAACAGAAATAATAGAGTTTTAAGGGGGGGATAACATGTTAGACCATGGCAACAGGATTCAGAAAACAAGAAGCAATGATAGCAGATGGGAACTGAAAATTAAGATCCAATGGACAATAGCTTTATAAAAATAAAAAATAAAAACACATGAAAAAAACATTCTAGCATGATTCTTAATACAGATCTCTGATTTTATTTTTGTGCCTCAGCAGCTACTAGAAATCCATCATAACAGAGTGAATATTAACCACATTTTAACAAGAAAACGAAGAGAAAAAAAAAGACTAAATTACTTTTGAAGCAATTACTCAAAAATATCTTGAAACAGATCATCTTTTGAGGAAGAGGGAATAGATATCAAAATAGCCTTGAAATTAGTTTGCGGTTAAAATTATTTTATTTTTTTACATGTACAGAAAAGTTTTGTTTGAACGCCTGTCTGGACTGTGCTATTAATTTTAATTCAGCATATTTTACTCACTGTTATCTGAAGTTGTATCAATCCAGCAACCTTAGTTTGGATATATAAAATTTCCCCTTAATCAGCCAAGAACGATGATTCATTAAATAAAGGAGAACTCCACAAGTTTCTGGCACAACTTCAACTAATTCCCAGCTAAATAAAGTTGAGGCACAAAACTCTAGTGAAGAGGACTCCAGCAAACATTTACAGCATCCATAACGTCTTTAAGAGTTTTGTTACATGGTTGACCAGGGCACAATTGGGGTCTATGTGAAATTATTTCAATGTATATTAAACAAAGGTCAAGTAACAAATTACAAATACTTTGCTACCTTAAATAGAATTTTTTTTATCTATATTTTAAATTTTTACATTTTCACGCAATTATCTGTACTTTCTACTCACATTTTGATAATAGTCTCGTTACTTCTATTTCATTTCAGCTTGTTTTCGTTCCAGTTTATCAGTTAGAAAAAGAAAAAAAACTATCCAGGAAAAATAGCGCCACCCGGACAGTGAATTTAATTGTGGTTGGAGGCGGTACTGCACCAGGTTGTTGCCAAAAAAAACATTATGAATACGACGAAGAAGAAGAAGCTAGGAGCTACATGTAGCCTAGCATGACGTTGTCCGTAGCATAGCATGAGGGAAATGTGCTAACCAAGCTCCAATGAGAAAGTTAGCAGCTAAGAAGAGACTCCAACTAAGATGGTTGGATGCAAAGTTAAATTTGACATTGTTGTTATAAGCTATAGAACTGAGCAAACTACATATCAGGAAGTTATCATCCAGGTTAATTAGTTTTTGATCAATCACCTGGATTAATCATTGATTTTGACCGCACTGTCGGCTGTATACAGACAACCACAGTAATTGTTGCTAAGCCTGATCTGGATCCTGACCAATTTCCTCATCCAGTTTTAGCTTTACATCATTTGTTTTCACACTGCAGCCAAGCTAGTCCGTACTTGTACTTTCCAATAAAGGTTGTGAATAACATGATTCTGAAGTCTGACTTTTTGCAACACAATACTTGTTTTCTGCTCTACGAAACCCACGTTAATGCACAGTAGTTCATATATGGTTCTTTAAAATATTTGCATTACTGAAATGCATTCATTTTCAATGGGCATTTATGTGGGTGAAAGAGGTAGCCTAGTGGACCCGAAAATATTCTGCATCTTAATATAGCAATCTAGTCATTATGGCCTTAATAAAAATGTTTTTAGAGGTGGGTGGTAGTGCACTATAGGCCCCTGTGGTGCAGGCGGCCTAATCCTTTGTACTTAATCGTATTTTTAGGCTTACATTTCTTTTACTTTTATACTTTGACTAGTTTTGAAACCATTAATTTTTTATTTTTACCTACACATTAGTGTTTTTAAACCCTTGTATCTATACTTCTACCCAAGTTACATGTGAATACTACTGATACCTCTGGTATTAAGTTCATAGATGAATTAGGGCAGGGCAATATATCAAGATTTGTTTTTTTAAAGAGATAATTTATATCGAGATGGTCTATGTTGCGTTATAGTTATACTTTTATGTATTTCAGTAGGTTATTTTTCAGCTGTTTCTCATATTTATCTACAGCTGTTTGTTAAAAAATGTGCCTGTGAGACATTTGGGATAAAGGTTACAATTACCTTGTGAAAAAAAAAAACATATTGAGATAAATATTGTATATCTGAATTCAGCCTAAAAACAGAGATATTCATTTTGGTCCACATCGCTCAGTCCTAAGATGGATACCACAACCCAACCCAATTCCCAGAAGTTCTAAGAAAATGTAGATAAAAACAAAGCAAATGCCAAACAATCATAAAAACATAAAATCCACAGTGTTTGTTCATGCTGGTGTAACTAGTCTCTGATACAACCATGCTATAAACTCCACCCCTGAAGCGCCTATTTGTATTGATTTGTGGCATTAATCTTTTTCTGTTTTCCAATTCTTCAATTTTAAACACAAACTGATGTTTTATGACGACCCTTGCTGATGGCCAAGAGCCAAAACATTGTTCATACGGTTGGTTTCTTATTATTACTACGAGTGTTGCAGGAATCCTTAAAGCTAAGAACTCTTACTATTTTTAGTCTGTAAAGGAAACAACCAGCAGCTGCAACCTTGCACTTTTCTGTGTTTAATAAACAGAGTAAGATTATGCGTATTTACTTTAATTTAAATATGAGAATAACCTTATCATTCCTTGGTTTTCTGTTGGATTCAAAACTACCTTTAAGAAATTGCAGGACATTTTCTAATTATTTAATAGCCCTAAGAAGAAAAGTGGGAAAAGCTGGAAATCTATATCAACTGAGAATAGCCTGGTGGACTCATCTCAGCTTTAATCTCACTTATTTCAATTTGTTCACACAAGCAAAAAAAAAAAAAAAAAAATCTCCATGTACCAAAGTAGCACGGAGCTCAACACAGTTCTGTGCTTGGACCACTTTTTTAATTACTTCCATAAGGTAATATTTTCAAGCACCAAAATATAGCTTTTCATTTCTTAAAGAATATTTAACTGTACTCATTGATAAAGTCAGACAAAACTAGTGCTACACATTATGAAAAACATATGTTGTGAGCTAGGTAAATGTCATAACGATATGACATGCCATAAATAAGTAAACAGTGTTACTGTATTTCCGCTTTGGGTCTATAACAAACAGACCTCAGACAATGAAAGGTCTATCCAGCCTATTGGAAAACCCAGGATGTAATTTTCACGACAACAAAGTTCTACCCCAACAGTTTCTAGTAACACGGATATTGTGGATGACAATACATCTGCCATATACCGTGGAGCCATAGACGACACTAATCAAAGTCAAACTAGATGCATGTTTTTAAGACATACCAGCCTAAACAAACTAAACTAGTTGCTTCTAAATTCAGGGAAGACCAAGATTTATTATTTTGTATCTGAAACTTTAACAGAATATACCATCTGTCCTTCCTCTGTGTCTGGACGAACTTACTGTTGCTTCGAGAAACACTGTAAGGAGCTTGTGTTTTTGTTTTTTTTGTTTTTTACTTGACATTTTCTTGAAATCCAGCAGGAAGTCAAAGCTATAGTAGGACATGTGGAAACTCCCTGTATTTGGCAGATCTGAGAAATGTGATCAGCATTAAAGAGATGGTAGTAAAATACAGGCAAGCTGTAGAGCATTGGTCTCAAAGGAAAATCCTTGAGCGCCGACGTCCTGCGACTTTTAGTCTTGTTGGAGTGAGGTGTGTTGAAGTAAAGACACATTTAAAAGTTGCAGGACACCAGCCTTCAAGGACCGGGGTTTGGGACCATTGCTGTAGTGCAGAGTTTTTTGGGTTTTTTTCCCAATTCCGGTCCTCAGGTCCCACTGTCCAGCATGTTTAAGGCGTTCCCTGCCTCCACACACCTGTCTTGAATAATTGTTGATGAGGAGGCCTCTTAAGGGCTGCGGAGAAAGTAATGCACTCATTTGAATCAGGTGTGGTGGAGCAGACGCATCTAAAACATGTAGGACAGTGGGTCCTGAGGACCGGAACTGAAAACCACAGCTAGAGAATAAAATGTTGCTCATTACTGAAACAAACATGGTTAAAGGGAAACCGAGTACATGATCCAGTAGCTGCCAAGGTCTCCAGTTAAAATTTCACACAATTACAGAATGACTAACAATACAGCGTGGACATCAAGCAATCTGAATGCGTCCAAACTAGGGCTGGGCGATATGGCTTAAAAATAAAATCCGATACTTAAGATTGTTAAAAAGAAATAAAAAAATAATTTGAAAAACTTGCTTTTATGTCAAGCATTTCATCTGAGAGTTGACCTGAATTCAAAGTGCAACTAAATGCAAGCTGTGAAACATGCTTGTAAAACAAGATGGCGGCCCTGCGGTTGTAAACAATCAAAATACAACAAAATGTTTGCTGCTGGTGGTTTTACACAATGAGCTAAGAACAGGCTTCACTTCACTTGTCTAACTTTAAACTAACTTAAAAAAAAATAACTAAAAGAGTAAATTAAAGTGCCTCGTCTTATGGTTAAAAAAAAAAGTTTAGCAATACTTTGACAATATATTTCCCTAAACATATATTCAGCATTGCATGATGTTCTCTTCATGGATGCCCAATGAGTGCATTGGCAAAATAAAATCCTGATTTTCCAAAAATTAAATCTAAATAAATTTTAAATTCAAATTAATCATATCGATGTATCGCCCAGCACTAATCCAAACTATTAAGGATTTCCATAGAGCACAGCTAATGGTTCCTCTATTTAAACTAAATTCAACTGAAGCACGACTGCATTACAAAAGACAGGTTTCAGAAGTGAATATCATCACACTCAGGAAACTGTTTTATTACATACTCAGACAATTAGCTCAGGACAGAAGGCACAAACCAAACCCAAACACTGTCAGCATTCAGAGGCAGCTGCTTCAAAGAACCCCCCCCCCCCTGCATTTGTCTACCTCTCAGATGTTGGTGCACGTTTCCAAAATGTTGTCGGCTTTCTCTTGACTTCCTGCACTCGTGTTTCAACTGAAGCTGAATCAAAGTTAAATTCATCTCACTGTGTTCGCCTGAGCAAGGGAACGCCAGTAGCACCATCATGAATGACAAGGTTGGCCCATAAAAACAACAATTTTCTGTAATATTGTCACAGATATGAAAATGGGAAAGGTCAAAGATAATCTTAAACCCTTCCTTTATTAATTATTTATTAAGGGTTTCACAAGCTACTAAATCAAAGGTTTAATCTCTGAGCTGGAGAGTTAAAAATCACAAAAAAATTCAAGGGCACAAAAAAAAACATTGAATTTAACTCAATATGGCTGTAAAATTATATATTTTTAAATATTAGACAATTTGACAGTGTGTACCCAATAAACTTAATGAAATTTTGCAACACCACATCTGGTTTGACAAATAAACAAACATGACTGTCATCGATCAACACACAAAAATCTACCAATGCCACGCCCTGTGGTGGTGGAAAACTAGAGCTCTAGATATGGAGGTAATATGGGCTCCTTTACCAGGCTGACTTACGCAAAATAACAGTTTGGACGTCAACGCCTCTGGTCAACAAACACCATTTTGTCACATTAACGCTCCATCTTAGTGCAGATTTAACAGTGCCGTGAAAAAGTATTACCCTTTACCGCGTTTTGTTACATTTAAACCGCAAACGTCAGAGCACTTTATTGGGAGTTTATGTCATAGGGCAACACAAAGCAGTGCATAATTGTGATCTGGAAGGAAAACGATACACAGTTTTTAATTTTCTGTGAAGGATTTTTGGTTGCTGTTTTTGTCTTGCCACAGATTCTCAAAATAGATTTGGGTCTGGACTTTCACTGGGTCATTTAACACATTTATGCTATGATCTTGTGGGTGGCAGCCATGGGGTGAAACAAGGTTTGAACTACCTACAGAGAACAAGAGTCCAGTAAAAACTCTGAATCATTTTCATGACATCTTCCATGAAGGAGCAGCCACAACTGTGCTGCAGCAGCTTTCTTCCTCCTTACCCGCTGCTCTCCACAGGCTGCATTGGGGAGGACACAGCGAAAGGCTGCTTCTGTGAAGAAAACCTTGGATCCAAAGTAAACCGCCAGCGCACATACCCACATCATATTTGTGTTAATGGTACTTAAAAGGTACAAATGGAGCAGCACGCCACAGCCGCTATTTTTTATTTGTTGTAAAACTGAGCCGTCTGTCCGGTCGTTTGCCGCCATCTTGATAGCCCAGCCCGCCATTCAAACTGTGATGGCCAGTTAACGCAACATTAGGGATCAATTAATCAAAAAGGTTTTGATTTCCAACGAAGCAAATTATTTTTCAAACATTTTATTAAAATAGTGGTTTATTCTGCTTTGCACTGTGAACCAGCTGTTTGAACACTAACTTTTGTTCTTTGCTACCTTTCAGAGCTAATTTGACCTTAATCCCAATTCCTCAAAACAAACCTTGGTTCTTAAACATTTATAGTCACACTGAACTGTCATCTCTGCGTTGTTTTGTTGGTTATCGTTTTCAGTTTTATTCGTATTTGTTCCTTTTGACTTTTTTATTGTAGTTTATTAGTTTTCCTTCCTACTTTCATGTTTAGTTAATAGTTTAGTTAAACGTCACTATCCTAGTTCTTGAGTTTCTTGACTACAGTATTTTAATTGGACCTTAAAGCATTTTGATATTAGATTATTGTATTTTGGAGAGAAGTTGTTTGTGTTTATTCTGTGTGTGTGTGTGTGTGTGTGTGTGTGTGTGTGTGTGTGTGTGTGTGTGTGTGTGTGTGTGTGTGTGTGTGTGTGTGTGTGTGTGTGTGTGTGTGTGTGTGTGTGTGTGTGTGTGTGTAGGGCTTGCAGTTTGAGAACACCGGTTTGCATCTATTGTTCTTTAACTCCACACCTCGCCAGGCTGGTTTTCATTATACATTAACTGACAGACACTGAACGCTGTTTGGCTGTTAATTCCTGATATTCAGGTGGTGCCCCGACGTGGTAGTTTTGATTAAAATTGCTAACTTTATTACTGATTGCCTTTGGCACTTAATGGTTATTCATAGCCAAACCAAACCTAATGTTGCACAACATTTTAAACTATTTGCTTGTAGCTCTGGTTGTATGTTTAAGGCTTCATGTCCTGCTGGAAGGTGAACCTCCATCCCAGTCTCAGGTCAACTGCAGCCTCTAACAAGTTTTCTTCAAGGATTGTCCTGAATTTAGCTCCATCCATCGTCCCATCAACTCAAAATGCTTTCCTGTCCCTGCTGAAGAAAAACATATCATGTTTAACCACGGGGACCGTGTATTCATGGTTATGTGCAGTGTATTTTTTATTTTTTTTAAAACCCTTTTACCACACAGGGTTTTGTAAATGTAGACGCATTTGATGAGAGCGCCCTTCCACCACAGGTTTCCTGAGCTCCCTAAATGGCAAACTGCGACCTTCTGCCTTTCTTCTGTCTAATCTCCCACAGAGGCCAGATTTGAGGTGTGTTTCACAAGCAGCTGTCCTGTCAACAGATTCTCACACCTGAGCACTTTGCTAGACGTTAAAAGCTTGAAATATTAATAAACTAGCCCTGCTTTAAACGTCACTGCAACGTCATCTTTGACCCGTCTGCTGTGTGGTTTTTATAACGTTTTCTAGCAAACCTCTGAGGCCTTCACAGAAAAGCTGGATTTATGCTGAGAATAAGGATTTTATTTAGGAGTGTCCGAGTAAAGGGGACTGAATACAAAATATTTTCCTTCACATCCAAGTACTACCCTGTGCTGTCTATCACATAAAATCCCAATAAATTACATTAAAGCTTGTGGTTTTAACAGGGAAAAGTTCAAGGGTCATAAATGCTTGTGTAATGCACTGCAGATCATCTTGTTTTAGCAGCGTCAATCCATAATCACCCAGCCCATGACTCAAGATATACATATATGTATAAAAATTAAAGCCCATCTTTCCTAGATATGAATGCATGCATCAGATAAAACGAGTTTTGCTAATCACACAACCACAACCATGCAACGACCAAATAAAGCAGAGAGCAAAAGGAAACGCGTCAACAGCTGGATACTTACAGTGTCTTCGCTTCGGTACGGGTTAAGTTTGTTGTACACTGCTTCAATAACACTTCGTCTGCGGGAACAAGGGCGAAACAAATCATTTTAAAAACGACGACTGTTTTCAGGCCAGCAATCAGTTAAGAAAAACCTTGCAGCATCATAAGGAAATTCCCAGGGATCACTCACTTGCTGGCCAGCTCTCCACCAGGAGGAAGGTTTGGGATGCTCTCAGTTGCTAACGTCCGCATAACATGGACCAAATCTGGGGCGCCTTCCTCGCCCTGCTTTTTCATTATCTCTGTTAGGAGAACAAACGTAGCTTTATTTGGTCTGAAAATTAAAACATAGGAAATGTCTTCAGCTTCTCATATTTAAACAGCTCTGCAGTTTTGTCAGACTGCGGGTTTTCCAGACGCTTTAAAAAACGCTTCCATTCCTTCTCGCAAGGATATTTTTACATCAAGGATGTGAAGAAAGTTGTATCCTCAAAATATTTATTTTGCTCCTTTCAGACAAATTTAATCCTGAAATTTTCATCCTGTCCTCCTTTCTCAAGAAAAAGGTTTGTAATACTAATGTTCCTTACAAGTGTTTCTTGTAAATAAGAACTCGTGTCTCAATGGGACTAAATGTATAAAGGTTTAATAAAATAATAATAATGGCTGCATGTTATGCTCTTTAAAAATCAACTCATACAAAGAAGGTATTTGATGCACAGTGAACTTAAAAGGAAAACAAACTTTTGCCTATAACATATCAGCAGATCCTGGTAAAGTGCCGTCATAGGAGTGCAACTAAGAAGCCTCTGTCCCTTTCACACTAAGATTTCTCAAGATTTACTGCATGAAGAGATTTTTTTTTTTTACATCTTTAACATTTGTTAATGTTAAAGATGTAAAAGATGTTTTAATTTGAACTGCTGACGAGCTAAAAATACTCTAGCCAGCTTTATTCCCTAAAAGCTCCACCTTCTGTTGACGAGGCTTTTGCACTAACCGAACATAATCAGCACTTCACATCAGCTGTTTTTAATCATCATTATTTTATGATTTAACTTGTACTGAATTGTACCTCATTAGAACTTTTTATGAAACCCATCCAAAGGGTTTTAATGCAAATTGCTCTAAGAATCACTGACAACAATAAACATATCTTGGGTTTAAATCTTCTGCAATTAAAATAGTCTAAGAAACTATAATAATCTTTGTTGCGTATCCGTATTCCGGATCTGTTTAGCTTTGAAGTCACCAAAACATAGATATTTAAACTAGGGCTGGACAATTAATCGCATTTGCTATATAATTGCACTTTAAAAAAAAAGGTAATTTCCAAATCGCAGAGGTCTGCAATTTTTAGCATGTTTAAATGCTGATAGTTTCCATCTGAAAATGAGTTACGCCACGCCTTTACAAAGAGGCCTCAAACCCGGGAACAAAGCTAATAATAAAAATAAACTCAAAGATTACAGCCAGTCCTAAATGTAAAGATAATAAAGTTTGTACAGCATGATGAATAATGATCCTGCTAAAAATAAGTATGTAATGAGGCCGTTAAGTCAAACATCATTCAGTTCTCCAAGTTAAACATTTGTTTCAAACTATAATTTTGGTTTTATATATATATATATATATATATATATATATATATATATATATATAAATATATAAAACAGAGGCGCAGATCAGTTCCTGACTTCTCAACCAAGCTTAAAGGATCTATGCTGCTCATTTTGCCCCACAGGCATTTCATACCAACAACAGGTCAATTTTTACTCTTAAAGCTGCAGTAGGGAGTAGGGCTGGACGATTTTGGAAAACAATCTAATTGCGATTTTTTTAAACATAAAAACAACAAATCAATCTGTTTCATCGCTGTGCAGATTAGGTGCTAAAAGATTTTATTCTGACTTTTCTCTGCATTAACCACAAGCAACAAAACTGGCCTCTAGATAAAGATATTTGTAAACAAGGACTATTTAAAATAAGAACTTTTAATGTTTTTATGAATCAGAATATTATTCAAGAGAACAGCTTTTAATTGATTTGGACATCAATCCTTGTTGAACATAAAGTGCAACCAACAAGCAAGTCTGTGTATTAAACTGATTGACCAGAACTTAATGCTATGGTGAGATTCCTGATAGTTTCTGGTAAAACAGTATGATTATATAAACTTTAAAACAAGTAATAAAATTAGATTATCTCACTGCTGCAACTCTCTTCCCTTCCATGTGGAGGCAAACACACTTTAAACATATTACCGACACCTAAAGGACGCGTCTGATTCACTAATTGTTACATGGCCAAAAATTACAGACCTCTGCGATTTGGAAATTGTGTTTTTTTAAATTGCGATTATATTGCAAATGCAATTAATTGTGCAGCCCTAGTAGGGGGCTTACGACAATCGTGGACTTGGCCTGAAACTTTGAACAGGCACACCTTACAGGTGCCCCCCCTCCCTTTGCTGTCCTGCTGAGAGCAGTGATTGACGCTGCCAACAACCAATCAGAGCCAGACATTCCTCCTGGCTCTGATTGGTCGATTCTGTCCGGGAGTGGTGGATTTCTACAAATTACAGCAGGACCACTGAGAGGATCCAGAAGAGCTTGAGTGTTTTCGCAGATTATGTTTTCATAGTTTACTGTCAGGATGTAGTGACAGTTTTAACAAATATGTAAAAAAAAAAAAAAATGCATTTATACAAAGGTTACATACTGCAGCTTTAAACCGCTGGCTAATTTGTTTTCTCTATGTAAAATGTTACAGATATATTAAATTATAGGTGCAACACGAAATGAGGAGGGGATGAAATAGGTGAGAAAAGCAGGGCTTGAATCAGCAAAGGGGCCGAATGAGCCGGAGCTCATTAAAGGTTTGTTTTCACCTTCAGACTGAATAGGGTGTGACTACATCTGATGTTACAGATAAGAAAAGTTGCTCGCTTGTGTCCCGTCTTTAAAAAAAAAAAAAGGCTCGACTCTGACAATGTGTTATCTGTTTGGGTGATCAGTTGGTCATGAGCTTTAGTTTTAGGGAAATTGTTTTACTCATTTTCAGTGAAGCCAAAATAAGAAGATAAATATATATAAAAAAAAAAACATTTGTTTTTGATAGAAGTGCATGTTTGGCCCCAACTTCAGAAGTCACATTAGGAGAACCCAAATGGTGCATACAGCCCACAAGTTTAGACTTCTAGGAAAAAAATGTGTACAAATAAATGTTTTTGAAGGACTTGAATGAGTAGTTAGGCAATTATAACCCTTAACTGTCTATTTTAAACAAGTACATTCCCAGATTTCCATCTAATCACATGAACAAAACCTAAAATTGTGAACAAAACCTCCAATATATTGACATGTAGAGTCAAGATTGCAAACACAGTTTCAACGTCGCAAACAAATAGTGAAATATGTCTAGACTAAAATGTTATCTATATCTGCTGATGCGGCCTTTTCCTCATAAAGTCTCAGTGTGCACACTTCAGAGCGTCTTACACCGCCCTTGTTGTGACAACCTGACTGTTAGGATTGAAAAGGAGGACTTTTTTCTTTTCAGGTACCTTCTACTCTGCCTTCGAGATATTTGTCCAGCTCAGCCTCACGTTTCACGGCTTCTGGAGACACCTTTGGGGCCCCAGGAAAGCAGATTAATACAACACTCATATTGTCCCGGCTTCCCTGTGGAAACATAAAGAAATCATGTAAACCAAGGGCAACCCAACCAGCGCATCAACATGTCGGTGCAGGTTTTGCAGACACGTCTTACCTTGTACAAGCAAGTATCAACAATTTCATTGCTGACTTTT